>JACMZG010001913.1:27946810-28074991 GCA_018340805.1 Microvelia longipes
GTGAATTTAGCGAACTTTCATTATGATAATAAATCTTATGAAGCTGTCATGGCAACGATAGTTGAGGAGGGATCGATTCCGGCTTCTTTGTACCAAAAATTTATATCCGAAAAAATATTATAAAACGTATATATATATATATATATATATATATATATATATATATATATAATATATATATATATATATATATATATATATTATATGTATTCTAAAAGACTTTCTCATTTTCAAAACAAAGTGTGGTTTAGTATTCTATAACCATAAAGGAGTTAGTAACAAAGGACTTATCGATGTAGTCAAAGATGCACTTACTACAGTCAGAACATGTGGTTCACCTCT
This sequence comes from Microvelia longipes, assembly GCA_018340805.1. NCBI lineage: Eukaryota > Metazoa > Arthropoda > Insecta > Hemiptera > Veliidae > Microvelia > Microvelia longipes. Next base: position 27,947,153 of record JACMZG010001913.1, read on the forward strand.
CCCTCTACAGGGAGGTGACTAATGCTCACTTAGAACGTTAAGCTTTAAATATCCTTTCGAGGCTGCTTATATCTTACAATTCTATTCTTAAACTTTTTATAGAAAAATTTTATTTCAAATCAATAGCGATTTGCCCCATTTAGCAATAATCTCTCTTGGCTTATGCTATCAACTCCGGGAATAGATATTATAACTATATAAATAGAAGTTTTCAGGGCTACACTGCTCTTGTTTTAATTCCTCTCCCTTATCGTTCCATGATTACTCCGTCCTTAATTGTCCTGTACGATTTGTTAATTTTAGTCCAATGTGTTACGGATTTTTATTACATCCTAAGAAACCTACTTATTACTTATTGTTAAAAAAATCTACAAGACTGAAACCAAACACCTTCTACTACAGCACTGATTTATACGCACACCAAATTCGGGGCAATTTTCAGTAAAATTGTGACCACAGAAGAAATAATAAATTGTTATGCGTAAAAAAACCGTATGTGTGTAACGTCATAATTAAATGAACGTATAGATTTAATGACGTAAAACAAATAGATAACGAGCTTGATTATCCAGCCCCTTTTGGATTGAACTTAAACTTACTACAATATAAGGCAAACAAAAAGAATAATCCTTTTATTGGACTTATATCGAGATATTCAGAAAAATCTATTCTTTTGAAAAACCACAGAGTATCGAACAATTAATAAGAACACGTTTTCTAAACTGATAGAAGTCCAGAACGTTGAATGGCTAACGACAAGTCAGCGGATAAAGGAACGAGTCCCACGGATTTTGTGACTTTAGCATCGTCAGCAAATATTTAAAACAGAAGAAAACTGTCAATGCAAGTTTATTAACAAACAAGCCAACTAATCTTAACTATTGATATTTAAATAAATCACGAAAAACATTAATGGAACTCCATCGCAATAATAAATATAAAGATAGTACATGTTTTGTCTATTTTAAAAAATATTTAGAGGTTCTAGAGTATAGAGTATTTATTTTAAAGTTTATAGAGTTTAACAAGACCGCAACTTCAATTTTTAATTATAATAAAGCTCAAAAAATTTAAGCTTTCTTTGTCCACGCGGTGAGCTTGATCTACGCTTGAAATGGGGAAGCTTCGCATCATGCATGTCAGGTCGTATAAATAAGTGTAATCAAACACCAATTCAAACATGCTAATTTGAACAATAGCTGAGAGCCACGTGTAGTAGGAACAAATGACAAACTGCAGATTCATCGTTTTTAAATAAATTTTTTATACTATAAACCGTAAAGTTTTTATGATTCTGATCAAATAAATTTGATCTGGTCATCTTTCGTAAGTATGCCTTTGATTTCCCCCCCCCCCCCCCCGAATTGGAAGACTTTCGAGATTTTATCGAAAGTCACAAATATTACCGAATTTAAGTATAAAATACAAGGATTATGAATTTGGCTTATAAGAGTGGAACGATCACATACAACAAATGGAAAAATGAAGTGGCAACTGCAATGTCAGTGATGCCTTGATCCACATACACCTCGATCCATTGCTGAGGGATAAAACATATCCTTCATGTGCTCCGATTAACTACGTGTTCTGCTTGATAGGAATATAGCACCTGGCTTGTTGGAGAGCTACCTTATTTTGGAAAAAGTTAATGGGAACTCTTAAGAAACATGCTTGCTAAAATTGTTGGCAGCTAACAAATGCCTTCTAATGGCGGTATATACTTATGTAGGAATGATAAAAAGTCTGCAAAATGAGAAAACTTATTCGGCAATATTCAGCAGAAGCTTTAGGCTGTTGCCAACAAAACTTTCGTCATGTCTCAATAAAACAAAATCTGACCTTTGCTCCACAGTACTTTTACCCCCACCAATTATATAAGTGTAACCTGTTCGAGACGCATAATAAAGTGAAAGACTAGAGGAGTATATGATATTTATGATAAGTAGGTCGGTGCGTTACGCAACTACTGCGCGCCAGTCTGCCCTCTAGAGCTACACTCTAGAACTAAACCCAGTCAAATACACCCTCACAGTCGATATTTATGGAAATACTGTATTAGGGCGATTGCTCATAGAAATTAAAAGTGAAGGCGACGTGATAACCACTGCTGATATCATGAAGCATCACGGCGATATTGCATCAAAATAGTTTTAAACACTGGAATGGACGCATTGGCTCGATAGAAACGACTAAAACTGTGATTTTATACAGCACTAGTCAGGGAATTTTTAAGCAAATAACAACTTAATTGTGAGGGGAAAACGCTAAAATTGCACTACGGGTTTGAGCGTAAAAAAAACTTAACAACATTGATCTTTCAACCCTTCCATTTCTCTACTCCTCAAAAGTATTGACGTAAGGACTTAAGGCTGGGCCGCTATAAACTATTTTTGAATTCCCCAAATCGGTCCGCCTCTATTTGTAATATAGATTTTAAATTTTATACAGATGCTCCACAAACATGATGATTTCGTCCAGTATCTTGTAATTTCGATATCATTTTTTGAAAATTATTTACTTTTTGTTACCGAATACCGTAGTTAAACAGGAAAGTATAGTGTTCACCCTGAAACCGAGGTATGATCATAATTATCCGATTTAGGCACTTTTAGGACGTGCTGATTGGTTTTCTCTAAGGTGTTTGCCATTGTAACACATGTTTATGCTAAAAAGTTGTGGTCTAATTTTTAATCTTATTTGGGTCATAAAAAATGTTAAAATTCGTTAAGAATCGGAAAGTTGGCTGATCAATTCCATATTTGAAACAAATGTACATCCATAAGTGGTAAATCAATCAGCCAGATTTTAATTCTTTCATAATTATAACGTTTTACAATAAAAATTTGAGCATTTTTTGAAAAATTTTGACGATTGAAGAAATGGAAGACGAATTATCGGAGAAATTGAAAACGACTGAAGCGAGTCCTAAGTTGTAAGGAATAGTACTTATGTACCTCGTACCTCAGTTTTTACGAATTGATAACACCATCCAACAAAACAAAAGCCATTCAAAAACACCAATAAAAAACACCAAGATTAGTTTTTGAACCCCTCATCTTCACCTAATACTAACCATGTCTTAAGTTAAATTATTAATACCTTGTCAATTTCTTGCTACATCCAACACAAAATATTAAACAAAACAAGACTTGCGACGCCCTTAAAAAAGAGATATAATATTGAAATAACACTTCAAAGACAAAGAGGCGGGGTAGTCTACACAATAGTCAGGCAGGTCACGCGAAATTTGAACCGAAACTACGAGGGTGTTCAAAGAGAACACAGACACACATACGATACACACACAAACACGATGTTTAAGGGTAATTACATTTACAAATTACACGTCAATCTTATATCCAACAAGGAAAATGCGATGCCACGCAAACCGTAGTCTGGGAAAAATGTTAAAAGAAAATGTAATTAACACAATTCGAACTAATGTCAAATCTACGACAGTATTCTAGAAGAGTCTTTTCACCAGGACTCAGCTTTGGAACTTCTAACTAAACATTTAAACAGTGCGCTAAAACAATCTACTGGTGAGCAGTTAACAGTGCTAATGGTGAGCACTCCTACTTTTGAAAGGATGAGTATATAGTTTTGTAAAACAAATGAGATAAATATGGGCATTTCCTTTAAAAATAGATAGAAACCAATAGATAGAATAACTAGAAAAGCAAATGCTCTTTCACAGCTTCCATTTTTGTTATCTTCTCTTGAACAATTCAAATTTCAAACTAAAATTTACGTTTAAATTTTGCTATAATCTCAAATTTGTTTAATGTTTGCATCTTCACCATTTTGCTTAATTTTTTACTCTGACTTAAATATTGCATTTTTTTTTAGTTATTATATTTTTATTTAACTCTTAATATTTGCAAGCATTTTTTAATTTGCAACAACTTATTTATGCTTTTAATTTTTATGTCTTTTAACTCATTATTTTGTATGGTATGGTTTATCCGTAATAAAGTTTTTTTTTTATTTATTTAATGAAGCAAGCATCACTCATATTAAGTAGATTAAGTCTGATTATGATGTCATCATAAAAGAATATGATGAGATATGAGTTACTGTTTTATTAGATAGAGTTATTATTTATGGATATGAGACTGTTAGGGCTAGGCCTGGATACTTAAAAGAAGCAGCAGTACTCGTAGGCAGTCTCGGTCTGGATATGGGAGAGTGTTAGTCGTCAGACAGTTAACCATTACTAACTTTACTTTGGCCCATATGAGAAAGGGCCTATCTTAAACGAGTTTCTAATAATATATATTTAAAAAAACCGCCCTCCATCGCCGCTTTCGTGCCAAAGACATTATATGCGTAATTAGCTATGAAAATTCGCAAATTAAAATTATTTGTAATTTTCAAAAAAAAAAAAAAAAGTAAAAGCAAACAGTAAGCATTTTTAATTAATATATTACATTAAAGCAAATAAGAGCTCGCAGGTAGAGGACATTTGGAGGGAAGCGCGCACCACTGCCTCCTCCCAGGGACCCCAACCATTCCTAATTATAATATAAGCTCTTTAATTAATAAAATGAAAATTAATTTATTATGACGAAGTGCTTTTATTAGGAATTTACTTAATTATCATAAGATTATTCTTAAGAACAATAAAATGTCAAAAATATGAATTATAATAATTTTGGAATAATAATAAGAACACGCCGACTTTTTAAGCAGCATAAGAGTCGGACCGGAAAACATGACACATATTGTACCGCTTCCAACCAAAGTTTTTAGAATATATACCTGAATGATAAAGAAAAACTCGGGTTGAACTTTATCTGTCTTATGAGATTCGCTAAAGTCAACTTCGCTACTTCGGACTCGTCCTCAAGTTTAAAAATTACCAAATTATTACAGGACACGTTTTCGGAGTCGCTTAGCTTGTTCTCAGACGGTAAATTAATCATTTTTATTCTAATTGATCCATTGACCCTGATGATGCCTTAACATTGTTGATCCAACAAAAACCGTAGTTATACAAGCCGCATAGTAGTACACTTATTTATTAATTCCATAAAGGGATACATTTATACCAAGTTTCAACTCAATATTTTTTTTATTTTTAAAACATATAATAAAATTATTAATAAAATTATCAATAATAAAATTTGATAAAAAAGTATCCAATAAAAGATGAACTAATGCTAGTAATGAGATGAAAGTTGGCAAGTTTAATAAAGTTCAAGATGACAACATTTTTTCTCGTTTCATGAGTCATTATGCCGATTAATGGAATCATAAAAATTATTTTCCGGGTAGTCCAAAAGATTGATTTTTTACTAAGTTTCAACTTCCTAGCATATACACACTGGGAGCTAACAGACACACACAATAACAAAGATAGACAACTTAGTACATCTACGTAGGAGGAAGTCTTAAAAACATCTGAAACGAATAATTCATGAGAAATCCCAGTTTAGTGCAAAGACAATACTTTTCCCATACATCTAGGGTACAAATGAAAAAAGTAAAAAAAAATCTAAATAAAGTTCTTGCTGTTGTAAAAATCGACAGAAAAAGTGAAAATTTTCTTTGGTATTAAAACATGAATAGTTGGCACAATTTAATTGTGCGAAAGACACATAGGAATGTAAGATGCGAATTTCAAAGCTCTATCTGGCAACTGTTACGTCATTTGACATTCGTCATAATTAATGTGGTTCGACGAAATGGCATGTCCCACTCCGATTTGTTACGTCTAACTCATCAGGGCACCGAAAGAGCCTGAACTCACGAGCCTTCGTCATCAATAATTACAAATAAAGGAACAGATGACTGATGTAGAATAGAATTTCGCTTGCTACATTTCAAGGTGACTCTCGTACAACTGTATTGTGTTAATAAGAATTTATTTATGTTCTTGAAAAAGAATGGGAGGCAGAAAATCAGCAACGTATTGTAAATATCAGCAACTGCTGTCGTTATCAGCATCGACTGTGTCAAAAATCAGCAGTTGCTGCCGTTAATATCAGCATCGACTGTCCTAAATATCAGCAGTTGCTGTCGTTAATATGAGCATAGACTGTCTTAAATATCAACAGTTGCTTTCGTTAATATCAGCATCGACAGTCTTAAATATCAACAAGATCTACCGCTAACACTTATATTTCTGCACAGCACTTTAGATTTCAAGCAAAGTAAATACCATTACTTAAAAGCAAATAATGGTAACATTTTTACCATAGTCGTATTCGTAATAATAAAATTTTATTAAAACGTAACAATATCAAACAACTCAACGATACTATTGCTAAATGAATGGGGTCACTACTAGGATTACTCAGCAATATTGCAACCCTTCAATGCCATTTAAAGGTCTCGCAAGTCAATACTGAGACGAGGGTTCATAAAGGGTCATACGGGTCCGTAACCTTCCCCTAGTTTTCTAACAAGGGTAAAAAGGTACAATAGAAGAGGGCCAGCGGTACCAGTCAAGCCACGTGTACCCGACCCCATCAGCTGATTTTCAAACAAAGTACCAGCTGGTCCAGTCTAACACAGAAAATCGATAATCTAAAAGACTGGATTGACAGTTTCGCTATGCATTTGCAACAAAACTAACAGTCGTGCTGAATTTACAGACGAACTAACTCAATGATTATTGAAAACTTAAAACTTGACGGAAATTCAAAGACTTGCAGGCGTTTGAAATTCATGGCAAAACTAAATATGATACTTAAAATTTAGTAAAGTTTAAAGAAATACGTCTTTGCTAAACGAAAAGTTTTAAAAGATAGACGAGCTGTATTAAAAACCTATAAGTAAAATTCAAGTTAGCGGGAAGTTCTCGATTTATGGGGGAATAAAACCCAAATTTAAAATCATTTAATACTTCAAAATTTTGAATTAATACAAAGATGTTACAAGGATGTTTAAAAATAATAATAAAAATATTACAATAATTTACCAAAAGAAAAATACGCGCGTCTGGCATGTAGGTGCTGAGCAGCCACTGCTTAGCGCAAAAGAAAGGAATGGAAATAAAGAAAGGTGGATAAGACTGGAGATACAATGTATTCGATACATAATACATAGTTCAGGGTCGAGTAATAGCAAGGCCTTCGTATCTCATCACACAGCTACCGAGTCTAGACTAACTGCTCGCACATCTCAGTAACCAACAAACTAGGTTAGATTCTGATATAGAATTACAACAACATAACACAAACTAGGAGTGCCAAGAAGGATGACATGGAGTGTAGTGCATTCCATCAAAGATTTTTATGGGGAGGTGGGCTTTTGTTAAAGTAAATAACATGAGCGCCATATTGTAATCATCAGCTATTAAGATTCTGTTGGGAAAATTGGGGGAAAAGCATTATGAGTATAATATTTTTCTTAGGTTTGGGGAGGAGTAGTAATGAGCAACCCTGATTTACAGTATATACCGTGCTTGCGTTCTAACTAGCATTAGCGTGTTTTAACAAAAGAGAAAATAAACCCCTAAGAAATATAAAATAAACTATAACAGCTCCAATACATAGATAGTTGATTTTCACAGCATATCGTCAGGCAAATGGTAATTATTGCATATTGATAGTTGACTTCCAAATCATATTCTTAGACAAATGGTAACTATAAGAGACATGGGCGTCCTCAGGATTTTTCCCTACCAAAGCTACCAATCTGCTTCGGGTTAGTATTCAGCAACCTTTCGCAAAAGTAAGAGATAGGAGTCCAGACCACAAGAGTGGGGCTTTGCTTAACTAAATTATAATATATTGACAAAAATTATGTAATATTTCATTTATCGTGCTAAAATAAATATTTAAATTCATTTAGACCTTTAGCGAGCGAAGCGAGTTCCTCAAAACATACTAAATAAAAGTGTTATACATAATTTTTAAATTCAACAATCTAGCAAGCAAAGCATGCGCTTATTTACATATATTATAATATACTTTAGCAATCTTGTGAGCCTCTTTTCCGATAATAACGCATATATTTATAGCAATCTAGCGAGCGAAGCGAGCCTTTTTTGGAATTTATAGCAATCTATCGTTAGTTATTTTATTAAAAAAATGCAGGATAATAACCATTAAACTTTTAATAATTTGCAGTGCGGGTTAATTTAACTTTTTTGATTTTTCAGGGGGGTAAAGTGAAACGTTTGACCCCCTCTTGGACGACCATGATAAGAGACTATACTAGAGATAGTTGGCTTCCAAATCATATCGTTGGACAAATAGAAATTATTACGTACTATTAATAGTTGACTAACAAAGCATATCTTTAGACAAATAATAACTATTACATAGATAGTTAACTACCAAATCATATCGTCAGACAGATGGTAAATATTACATACTATTGTTAGTTGACTACCAAAGCATATCATCGGACAGATGGTAAATATTACCAACTATTCATAGTTGACTACCAAAGCATATCGTTAGACAAATGCTAACTATTACATACTATTAATAGTTGACTACCAAAGCATATCGTTAGACAAATGCTAACTGTTACATACTATTAATAGTTTACTACAAAGCATATCGTTACAAATGCTACTATTACATACTATTAGTTGACTACCAAAGCATACAAATGCTAACTACATACTATTAATGTTTACTACCAAAGCATATCGTTAGACAAATGCTAACTATTACATACTATTAATAGTTGACTACCAAAGCATATCGTTAGACAAATGCTAACTATTACATACTATTAATAATTGACTAACAAAGCATATCTTTAGACAAATAATAACAACTACATAGATAGTTAACTACCAAATCATATCGTCAGACAAATGGTAAATATTACATACTATTGTTAGTTGACTACCAAAGCATATCGTCGGACAGATGGTAAATATTACCAACTATTAATAGTTGACTACCAAAGCATATCGTTAGACAAATGGCAACTATTGGATACTATTGATAGTTGACTTCCAAAACATATCGCGAGACAAAACGATCCGGTATCTTTGGATAAAAATAACAGTGCATTTCCCAAGGCATCGCTGACTGACACGCCTTAAGTCCATAACTATCAACTCAGGTGCTAGCGCTGTTCAAACAACGTAATTTTCTATCTTACGTCATTTCGTTTCATGAATGAAGTATTTACCGAAGAAACGAATTTTGGTCTTAACGGAGCTAATAAGGGATTAATATTAAATCATTCATCACGTAAATATTATGGTTCCACTTATAGAGTCTCCGCCTATTTATATCACAGTATTTTCATACAAAACAGTCTTTCAAGTGTATTATATGATATTATCCCAACTACAAACGAGATGTATAGCCGCTTCCTTCCCTCCTGTACTCGGACCATATCGTTTATTCCAAGATATTTTTCTGTTTTATTCATAGATAAAAAATCTATATAAAAAGATCTAAAAATGTTTTGATTTTATATTTAAGAATACTATTTGGAACAAAGCCGATTATATTATATTCATCGGGGATAAAGAAACAAGAGGCCATCGGGCTCTTTGCCGCTTCGCAGTTATTTTATTCGCGCTCACTGTGACCGCTTGGCGGCCATTTGTTTGTTGTCCTTTATCGGTTCGTCATATTGCTGGTTTATATGAGTAGTATACTGCCACGAAATAAGAGAATTTTCAAATTTATTACTCAAAACACGTGATGTGTTTACATTATGTTATATATGTCAATCAATAAAACAGCACTAATACTGATAATATAATGCAACTCCATGTTTATGTTAACTATATGTGGTCGTAGGATTTTAACATTTTTTGAAATGTTTGTGGAATCGTTTTTGCGGGTTAATGACATAAATATTTCATAACCAATAGAGTTCGAGACATTAGCATGGTTGATTTTCGTTTAATGTTTATTTCGATCCGAGAAAGCGTTTATATATATATATATATATATATATATATAATAATATATATGTGTGTGTGTGTGTGTGTGTGTGTCTATATATATATATATATATATAATATATATATATAAATATTAAAAAAAAATTCTAAAACACCTCCTCAGCTCGGGTACTTGGACCAATAAATGAGAACAGCCAAATTTTATTCAGCTAACGTTTTAAAAGCTTTAATATGTTTCCATTATCAGGGCAAAATATAACAAAAAAGAACAAAACAAAATACAAGTAAACTATAAAAATAAGTAAAGTAAACGGAAAAATATCAATCAACTGATAAAAGAAACTTACATAAAAACTACTGGGAAAGAGACACTACAATCTCATATTAAAATAAATAAAAAGATGAAATAGAAGGAAAATATTTAAAAATCAAAACATGTAAACAGAGAATGTATAAAGATAAGAAACAGACTACAGCGCGGAAGAGTGAAACGAGAAGGAACTAATGATAAACTTAAGATGGATGACGATATGATGCCAGAAACTGAAAGAAGATGAAGAAACTGATGAAGACAGTAGAAAGTCAAGGTGAACTCAGAGTTGGGCCTAAAAGATACTTAGGATTCAATCGCCTTAGCAACGTCAGCTCTTACGTTCATAGCGTTTTTTTGCCCCGGATGTATAGCATTTCAAGGACCTTACGCTTTGAGACATTCTTATCCGTTCTGAGAGCTTTTACATTTTCGGCAAGCATTGTTCTGTTACGCTCCCCCCTATCGATTATAATTACGATTGATTTTTATATCTTGTTTTGTACTTTTTTTTATATAGTTTGTCCTGTTGATGGAAACATATTAAAATGTTCGACACGTTGGCTAAATAAAACTGTTTTCATTAATATACTTTTCTTTAATATATTATGTTGAATAATGTACGGGACTTGCTCAAATTACCACTAGCATTCCCTATAAAAATCTTTTTAATCCGACCAATTAAAAAAAGCTAGTAAACAACATTTATTAAGACAGACACGATTTCTAATGATGATAGTATCAACTAATGATAATGAAACAACTTATTATTACTTTTAAGAGCAGCACCAAAAATTTCGAGTAAAATGATTTTCGGAGCAACGGATACAGAAATGGAAAAATATTTAAAAAGTCTTCGACGACCCTTTACACATGATTCTCTTCATTTTTTAAGACTTATATTTTAAATAGGAATTATAAGAAAACATTCTCCCACAATAACTTGTTATATTAAACAAAACCGACTTTCGGTCTCACAGACCATCATCAGTGTCTGAAACAACAAAGTATAATGACTAAGACAAAAAATAAAAAAGAATAAAACGAAAATAGATAATTAAATAAGGTGAAAAGTCGGTGATAAATAGAAGTAGATAAATTACTGGATAAATATAAGAGAAGGAAGCTTTTTAAAGTTAATTTTAAACAATGCAAAAAAGTGTTCATATTTATTGATTGACATAATATATTTGTTTACAATTAACGATTACAAAGCTCTTAGCTTATGTGTTCCAAATAGGGTATTTAGGCGTCCCGATTTCTTCGGGACAGTCCCGATATTGACATCTTTGTCCTGCTCAAATTTAAAATTCAGGCGAAATTAAATGCCCGGAAATTACCTATTATTAATTAGTTTTTCATACAAATACAACACGTGCGAGCATTTTTGTCTGTATTATTGTATTGTTAAAAAACAGCCATTCTAAGAGAAAGAATTTAAATTTTCATAAACCAAATATACTTTTAACCATTTAAAATGTAAATTTATGTTTGGTTTGTCAACAATCTTGTTGTCTTAGTTTAAAGCCAAAGTGTTGACATTATGAAGAATTCGATTTGGTTATGGTCTAAAATTTGTATACGCAACATGTCTGTAAGACAATATTTATTCCTTTGCCTAGCTTCGTTTCTACAGGGGTAAAGTCATTTTTACTGCTGATTTGCATTAATAAACTGCTACTACACCTCCCCCACGTACCAGCTTAATTTATTTGTCCAGCTCAATCTTGGCTGAAATATAACTACACTGACTCTAATCAATAACATTAAGCATAGAGGCAAAGGAACTTAAGATAAATTTGAGAAGCATTGCCTCCCTGAACACTAAGACAGAGGGTTTTTTGTTAATGTTCCAATTGACATTAGAGCATCAAGCCTGTGTCTCACATTGTATTTAAAGCTTACGTCATTACATTTTTTAATAACCAAAAAAAGTATTTCTAAACATGATATTGACAGTCAAAACACACTGAACTCATCAATAATATTTGCTGAGCAGGTGTTCCAAATTCCATGTCTACAACTAATAGGGATGGAGCAATTTAGATAATTAAAAAACGGAGCTACCCCACCGGCAGCATTTATATACAACATCTTATTATGATCTCATGCAATACTGTTCCTGAATAAATACAATCCAGCGATATTTCAACTAAATCTGGTACACTAAGCAAGCAAGTACATACTTAACACAAAATACATAAGAATAATACGTGAAATACAAAGTAAAATAATGACTAATGTGTATAAAAAATGAAGAAATAATAATAATAATATAGGTAGATGTTTTTTTAATGCTGCAAAGGCTCAATTTTCAATACCGGACTGACTGGTTCTCATACAGTTTTGTTCTTTTCAGTCATTGATGCATCCATAACACATACACACACACACACACACACACACACACATATATATATATATATATATATATATATATATATATATATATTATAATATATAATAATAATCCTAGAATCCTCATTTTAAAAATCAAATTATTGATGTGTAATAAGTTTTTATCGTATTGCAATAATAATAATAATTAAATCAATTATTATCTTGACATAAAAAAAAAAACATAATAACAAATCATGCATATCTAAAGATTAAAACCATATTCAATCTGAATTCAAATTTGAATGAAAACGTAGTAATATTTTAGGAAAATTACCACGACGATGTTTACTTTTTACCTTAAGCTATGCTCGTGAAGTTGCACTTCATAGTAGCATTTTAAAAGCAGCACTTTGTACGTAGCTCGAGTACATTAAGTTTATTTACCACCTTTTCTAGTACAAGGACATGGTCAAGAAATATTATAAAAAATAAATAAAACATTTTAAAATAAAACTGATAACTCTTATCACACGTAATTATTTTCAAGTCATATAAACCATGGAGTTTAAGGAATTAGCCGTTATTTTTTTTGGTTTAATTGTAATAAAACAAAAGCCTATTTTATAATATTAAGCAAAGCAAGTGATCAGAAAAAACAACTACATAAGAACTACAATGAGAGAACTTGATAAATAATGAGGTCACTGCAACCGCTATGATGAAACCGAGCCAGTCAGACATTCGGCCCGTATCTACCTCCATACATCGTACCAAATACATTTCAAATGTATTAATACATTTAACAGAATAAATTCGTACAATTAAAGCGAGTAAATCTTAAAAATAAAACATTCCCACGCTTTATGTTGTATTTTTAGCAAAATATACAAAACATTCCGTAAACTTACTTGGTAATAATATCCAATTAGTGATATAAATGCAAGTTTTTCACTAAAATATGAAAACGAATTAGAGTTAATTGAAGTAAAATTAATGTTTGACTGTTAACGTTTAACACAAAATAACGGAGTTGAGTAAAAAATTTATTATATTTGAGTCAAAAGAAGAAGTTATAATTGCTTCAACACAAATTCTAAACCATTTTAATAACTCAAATGATTTTTTTTACAGTCTTAATTATTTTAAAGAGATAAATTAACACTTTTTATTAATTTAGGTTATGAAAAATTATTCGGCGGGCGCGCAAAAACAAAGTTGCGAAAGTCCGTTAGGTGATACCTCGCCGGCAGACCGGTAGGAACTGAAATGAATGTGAAGAGGGGGCCGGTACAGTGTTGCCACCTAGCGGATTTATCAGATAACTAAAACTCATTTTACAAAAAGATACATTTCTCCTGCTATTATATATATTCAACGATAAACCTACTTTAAAACAATTCAATTTTAACATGTGTAATACATTCATTAAAAGCCTACCATATTGTTTATTATTTCAGTATATCCAGTGCTAGAAAAGCAATGAGAACACCGTCTTTGACAATTAGAGACACGGGACACCCAAAATCTAAAATTTCGAATAGAATTAATAAAGAAAGGTTTTAGCCACACCTCTCAAACAGCAACATTAATAACAGTCATCATTATTTTAATAACTAATTTTTTCACAATCAATACAAAAAGTTTCATTTATGAAAAATATTAAAAGCTTTATAAGTATACATATTAGTTTAAGTCCAAACAACCACCTCCAAACCCTATTAGTCATTGTACTACTAGACAGGGCATTCCCCATCTCAATAAATTAAAAGACTTCAAACATCTTTTTGGGGCTCTCAGGCATAGAGATAAATTACTAGAGGGGCCCTATTGGTTTAGTTTTGAAACATCGAAAAAGTAACCTGAACATCTTCGACTATCAATATAATCAAATAAACAGAACAAAAATACAGACTCTTATATAGTGGAACGTTTAAAATACAAATCAAAACACAAAAAATGTGAGGGAAGACGAAAAGAATTAATATATTATAACCTCAACACACTCTTTCGCACTCTATAGAGGAGGTTTTAATGAGGTTAAACAGAGCCCCTGAGAGCCCCAAAAAGATGTTTCAGGACTCTTAATGTAATGAGATAGGTCGTGCCCTCTCTAGTATATATATCTCTATGCTCTCAGGCATAGACATAGAAATATTATTACTAGAGAGGCCCTATAGGTTAAATTTTGAAACATCGAAAAAGTAACCTGACCATCTCGCTTGTAAATATAATCAAATAATTAGTAAAAAATTGCAGTACCTAACTTATTAAGTAGAACGTTAAAAATGCAAATCAAAACACAAATATTGTGCAGGAAACCAAAATAAATTTATTAATTATAACCTTAACTCGCTCTTGACGGTTTCAATGTCTTTACACGGAGCAAAAAAGATGTTTCAAGTTTCTCAATGTATTTAGATAGGCTATTCCCCCTTCAGTATATATCTCTATGGGCATAGAGATATAATTACTAGAAGAGCCCTATTTGTTGAATTTTAAAACATCAAAAAAGTAACCTGAACACACCTGTGAGGGGAAGCGATGAAAATTCGCTAAATACAAGGCAAAAAATTGTGTCCCATAAAATTCTGGTGCGGTGGTCCGCATGTAGGTTTATGCTTTATAACTTGAGCCGTTATTCCATTATCAAGCAGTACTCATATCTAATTTTTTCAGTAATTTTAAAGGAAATGTGCACAATTATCCTGTTGGCTACTCAAAACTATGCATCTAAAATTGACATTTCTCACCATTAATGAGCACAAGATTAATGCTTAGTTGGTTTAAGCACTTCTTGATTAAAGCACAACTGGTAACTCATTTTTCTGTATTTTTCAAAGGAAATGCACATAATTATGCCGTTGGTTATACAAAACTATGCCTCTAAAATTGGCAATGCACACCATTATTTGCACTAGTTTAATGCTCAGTTGGTTTTATGGTTAGTTTCTTACGAGTTACGAGTAGTGCTTGATTATTTAGTAACTGCTCAAATTATAAGACTAGCTGTTTTTAATGTTTTGAATTATTATAAAGAAATAATTTAATAAATTTTTATTTCCGAGAAAAATGTTTTATGCATGGTTTATTATGTAAATAGACTTTTAGTTATTTTAATCGAAAAATAGTTCGAGGTCATGATATGTTTAAATTTGATTTAACAATGAGGCATTAATTCAATCCTAAAAGGAAATTTCAAATGCCATTTAAGCGGTTGAGTAGTCTTACGTGGAAGATATGTGTTTTGTTTTTCATGTTTCTTAAGTTTAGAAATGTTGGAGGGGAGAACATCGAGTCAGGATGGCCGAGCGGTCTAAGGCGCTGCGTTCAGGTCGCAGTCCACTCTGTGGGCGTGGGTTCGAATCCCACTTCTGACACATACATTTTTATTACTTTTAACATTTTAAAATGTATACTATATTTTTGTATTATAATTTTTTGTTATAGCTAGAATAATTTAGACATTTCTACACACAAATAAACACTTTTTGTTTTAATTTTTGGGATCTGTATGTCCTGGACATCTGTTTATGAAACTGAATGTCTCTTTTTTTTTTATTGTTACTATTTTAATTTTTCTCCCTCATAGGAGTGGAGGAAGAGCAAAGTAAAATTTTTATTTTAGACAGGGAAGCCAAATTTTGTCTTGCAATTTGTTGATTTCGCCATTGGTATTGCCAACCTTACAGCCATCTTTTTGAATCGCAAATAAAACGCATTTATTGAGAAATTTGATAAATAAGGACATATTTTTCGTTTTTAATACTTAGATAGTGTAAATTTTGTGAAGGAACTCTTTTATCGAAAATAATAAGAAAATGATAATGACTTAAGACATAGACTTAACAAATCTACAGTTGGTAATCTAAAGTTTTTTAGACTAGAAGTTAAATGCACTTAATAGTAATATTAAAAATTTGCATTGAAATTGAAAACTGCAATTGAAAACTTTTGTAACAGAAAGCGTTTTTATAATATTAATGAGTTTTTTGAAATGTAAAGTTTAATTTCCTTTGTGAGCATTTGTTTATTGACAAGAACAATATAACTTTAAGCAGTGATCTCTGTTTAATTATTTAACCTTTATCATGAACCTCGTGACGCAACTCCACCATACCTTTTTGCCCTAATCCTTCTCGTGACGCAACTCGAACATATCTTTTTGCCCTAATCCTTCTCGTGACAGAACTAGATGATCATCGTTTTGACAATGCTTAATACGGCACAAACGTTGGGATAAATTATCGGCCCTGAACCACGGTTGTAAATGATCCTTGCTGTTGAGTGGCGCCACAACACTCATCTCGCTAGAGATCCACAGCTCCAAAGATTGAAGATCTGTAACAGTTAACTCTTGGAAGACCCCAGAAGACCAGGATGATGAAACACTTAATTGAAGCAACTCAAATTGGATGCAGTCTAAGAAGAGTAGGAAGATAACACGAACAAAAGAATAAACATGATAAAACACATCATTACATGACAATATGACAAAGATATGGAAAATCATCATCATCAAGAGACGAAGAGACAAAACATATAGAGCGGTGAATAAACAAAAGAAGAACTCATTAAATCATGAAATCTAAAATGAAATATAAAGTCGCACAGTGAGAATATAACTCAATATAAAGGTACAAGTATACATTAACACTCAAGAATAGAAAATCTGAGCAAAACACGTCACTAACTGGTAAAAATAACTCAGCGAAAATTTCAAAAGATTCATAAAACACGAAAATATTTTAACCGACATGAAATTTAGCTCGCATGTTCATAAACAAGAACAACAAATGATTCAAGTATTACTTAATTATCAGCATTAATTCTTATTAAACCGAATAACGTGTATACGTTTTAAAAAAATGTTAAAAATCGTTTAATATTGGAATTGATTTGAAATGCGAATTAAAAAGTTCCGGGTCACCAAGAATCCGTTTTTTATCCTTCTTCCTTTTCCTCATTTATACCGTAGGTATATAGAAAAAGTATTGTGTTTGCAAAGAAATCCGTTCCAGGTGTTTTAAATGCCTCCTGAGTGGTTTTTACAAAGTTGTCTGTACACATGTGTGTGAGTCTGTTATCATCGTAGCTCCTAGTGCATTCATGCTATAGATTTTAAACTTCGTACAAAAATCAGTCTAGCTCTGTAGTTGTGCTATTGGGAAAATAATTTTTATGACGGCATTAACCCGCGATATTGACTCAGCAAAAATTTTGAAAAATCATAAAACGCGGAATAATAATGCGATCATATTGAGATTTACCGCGCCTGCAGCCATGTATAAGACTACCATATGTGCTAAGTTTCATCTTATTATCAGCATTAGTTCAATTTTTATAATGACTTGTGTACATTTTTAAAAAATTGTAAAAAATCAGAAATGAATTCAATTGAGTTTAAATTTGGTACAAATGTATACTTTCATTTAATAAATAAGATTCGTTTCAATACGACAAAGTATATATTTTTGTTGGATCATATAAATTAAGCAGCATTGAGCGTGGTCAGTGCTGTATTGGTGACCGCTGAGAATGAAACGAATGCATTTACTATCTGTGGACGAGCGAAGCGAGTCCGAAGACATGTTGCAGTATTATTTTGGCAAATTGTATATTCTGAGGACGAGCGAAGCGAATTTGAAGCAGGGAATATGAGCATAGCAAATCCTGTACCCCGTATCCTATTTTTAAAATAAAATTTTTGTTTTGAAATCAATCTATCATAGAAAAAAATAATAGTTATTGAAATTTTAGCACCTCTAAGTCTTGGCACCCGCGGGATTTGCCCAAACTTACTTATGTCTATAAACCTCGCTGGTCTTGTATTGGTAATGCTGTATGTTGGCTCGAATAAGTACTATTTAAAGTTACATTGTACTCTCGATCAGAAGCTTCCAACATCACCATTACAACCAGTGGCCGTGCCTCCGAATACCGGTTTATGTCGGTGAACTATGTAATACGTAGAACAAGAAGGGCCAGGCCGAGTATCCTGGTAGTTATTGGTTGGTTAATTATCTAGTCATAACAGGTTTTTGGGCCTCAGATTGAGGTATTCCTAACCTTGGGCTGATGACTTGCTCCCCACCCCACAACTCATCTTTACTATAGAATAAATAATTTAGATCTGACTACTCCTGCATCCAGATCACTGACCACTGCATCAGTATTATTTATACATTTTATAATAAGTTATGAACAATTGTTTTAAATAAATTATATTAATGTTAAAATTAGGGTAAAGCTTTGCATCAAACCCTTGCTACTCAATAGTATTTTTAAACAATTTATAACTGTTAAAACCAGAGTAAATTAATAAATAGAATAAAATTGATCTCTTCCTGTAAAATATTTGGAAAAAATTATGAATTTGATTTTCCATCTAATGTGGTTTAATTTTGAAGTTTAAGAGCATTTTCGTCTGAAAATTGCACTTAATGGTAATGTTTGAGATTCAAGTAATAATTAAACGATATATTTGTGTTGACCGGATAAATTTAAAATACTACGCACCGGGCGAGGATCGAACGTAGCAGCCTTCAGCACTGCCTTAGAAGGTAATTAATTATTTTATTTTTTAGAGAAATAATTTTGCTAGAGACACATATAGGAATGTAAAAATATAGGCTACATTTGACAAAGATATCCATCCAACGCCGGTAGTGAAGGCAGGAAGTAAACAGTGGCGTAGCCAGGGGGGGGGCTGAGGGGGCTTCAGCCCCCCCGAAATGTTTACATAACCTAAACCCGCAATAAATGTGTGAAAAAAGCTATAAAAAATATATAAAATAATAAATTAAATAACATATATTTTTTAACAATAAACTTATAATATAAATATCATAATATATCAAATACATATATAAAAATAGAAAGATATACAAATAATTTGAAAACAGTGAACAATACAAAGTAAAGTAGGCTTGTCCGAAATATTATCTCGAAGTTCCAATTATGACATAACGATCAGTTAGGTCTTTCAGAAATAACTGTGTGACCTGTGCTTAGAATAATACTATACATAGAAGGAGCACAGGACCGTAAACACAATGTAATACCACTGATAACACGAAAGCCGGTTAACATGATAAATCCATTTTTTAACCATCAAAATCGGTCCAGTAAAACCGGAGATACAAATGTTGAAAGATTACCGAAAAAACATCTAAAAAGCATACATTTTTGTCCAAAAACGCATAAAAACCTTAAAATGTCATGTTTTCCCATATTAACATGTTTAAGAATTAGGCAGACTTAAAAATCATGCATATTTTGTTGAACTGCAGGTAATATGGAGTTGTTCTAGAGAAAGAAGTCAGCACAGCTCTTATATGTGATGACTTAATGACCGACATATAATGCTCAAAGATAGGTAAAAACTTATATTGTAGAAAAATACACTTTTTTCGGTAATCTTTCAAACATTTGTATCTCCGGTTTACTGGACCGATTTTGATGGTTAAAAATGGATTTATCACATTTTAATAAACTTTAACACATAATTTAATAAACTTTAAAAAACAACCCTTTAAATTTTTGGATAAAATCAATAGGAACACCGTTATTGGGCTAAACAGAATTTGAGTTCATTTTATGATTTTAAAGGGCCCCGGGCTAAAATTCCCTTATCTGAAACGGCAGACCACCTGATTCATTATCAGAGAGCCAGAATAAGTCGATCTAGTGGGTTAAACTTTGGGGCTAGACGGTCACGTTTTTTGCGTCTGGCTCTTGGACTATAATATATGACTT
Organism: Microvelia longipes; assembly: GCA_018340805.1. Lineage (NCBI taxonomy): Eukaryota > Metazoa > Arthropoda > Insecta > Hemiptera > Veliidae > Microvelia > Microvelia longipes. The sequence goes on from JACMZG010001913.1 coordinate 27,967,390, forward strand.
ATAAAGTTAATTTCAAATGGAACGTAGGCAAAAAAGCGAGAAATTAAACCACGCCTACTTAGTTGAAAAGTAGGTCTGCCGCGGCGCTAGCGTCGATCGGAATCCAAATTTTCCCACCATGGGGTCGACAGTCTTACTGTTTAAGTATATAGTCTCTGGTTTGTACAATCCGGTAAATGACATGTAACCCTGATGTCGCGGACTATTTCAAAATTTACTTAATATAATATTATAATAAAAATTAAATGTTTTATTAATTTTACGTTATAAAAAATTTAATACATTTGTGCAAAATATAGTTTGTGTTTTATAACTATGTGTATTTTATTGATTATATACTTTACCAGAAACAATTTATTTATTTATTTAATATAAAAATAATATTATTATTTAATAATGAATAAAAATAATAAAAACGAACAATGTATACATTGTAATCTTGTCTATATTTTAACGGTATTATATATATATATATATATATATATATATATATATATATATATATATTATATATATATATATTTAATACATTAAAAAAAAATTAATATGTATAATATATATATATATATATATATATATATATATATATATATATATATATATATATAAATAAATAAATAAATAAATAAATAAATAAATATATATATATATATATAATATATATATATATAATATATATATATATATAATATATAAAAATTTTTAACATTCAGCCCCCCCCGAAATTAAATCCTGGCTACGCCACTGGGAAGTAATGTCATGTCCCACCCTTGTGATACAATTGGGTACTGCCACCCTTGGCATGGTAGCGGTAACCGCACTTGCTTCAGGTAAGTATTTACTTATTTACTGAAGAGTAGATTTCATTAAATTCCCCTAATTTCTTAGTAACTCCTTGTCGTAGAGACATAAAATTTGTAAACAAATGATCAGCACATTATGCCAAGTGCCAAGTCTAACGTCTTCAGTTTTTCGATCTCATGATTAGATACTCATAATGTGCTCTTCATATATAATCCGATTTATGCTTTATAACCCGGAAAGTATAACTACTTACTACAAATATTTAAGGATATCTCAAAAAAATGCATTATCACAAATAGAGTTTTAAATGTGTGCGAATAATGCTGTGCGGTGCCGAATTTAGAATGATGACTATAGATTTGTATAACCTGTGAACAGTACCGTAGCCAGGGGGCCCTTGGAAAAATATTCGTCCCCCCTGACGAAGTATATTTCAGTGGAATTCTCTTGTAGGTGTGTAAATTTCGCCCCCGTCTGTAATTGGGTTCGCCTTCCCTACGAGTTTTGGCTGGCGACGGGCCGGCCTGTAAAATAGATGTACGCATTTCTGTTCAATTATCCGGAAAATGTTTAACAAGAATTGCATCCTTCATGCAATTATTTCTTTGGCTAACAATTTAGTCAATCGGTCATTATCAAGTTGCAAAGTTTTTAAGGTATAATTAAAGGGAAGTTTTAGTGTTGTAGCATAAAAAGGAGTTAGACCAGTATCAAGGTACATTCTTAGGAGTGTTATATAGAAGAGCCATTAATTTTATAATAAAGAAATCTTTGAATTTTTTTCTACTTCATCATATTTTAAAAGCCATACCTGGGCTCCATAAGTCATCACAGATTGTGGGACTGACTTGAACACTCATAACTTTTGGTAAAAGGGAAGTTTTTGGTTGGAAAAGTTTTTCCAAACGCTGTTAATGGATGGTTCATCAGCAGTTAGTTTTTCTTGGAAATTACTTTTTAGAGAGAGACTGTGAGATAAGGTTACTTTATAAATGTATGTATAAGGCGGAACTTTATATATGTATTTCTAGCGGATTTATGTAAACACACTATCTCTCGACTCTCGATAGGATTAATATTTTATCAAACTCGGTACAAATATCAACCTTGTGGAAGACATGAACCCTGTAGAAAAACCAGGTTGTTGTGACGTCATTAACCCAGTTTGTTGAGTCGGCAACATTTTCAAAAAATCGTTAAAATTCAAGGTTATTATTTTTCGCCCCGGAAAACGTCCTTATTTATGTTTCTGGGGCGCTGAATCGAATGAACTCGGTCAGAAGCCAAAACGACCAGTCTCAGAGACAAAAAAGTAAAAAAATAACGGTCGTAAAAAAGTCACGTGGGGAGACGATTTCGATGATTTTTGGGAGCTAAATCAAAAAATTAGTCCGAAGTCGATAAGACTACTCAATGCTAGGGTTCCTAGATTCGAATATTGGCACCGGCGCCAATAATTCATCACCTTATTTACTGTATTTAAGTTAATAAACACAGCCCGAATTTGATGAGCGTATAGCGAATCTGATGTGATGAGGTAAAGTTCCGAGCTACCCCGCACCCGATTTTTCTATTTACTTGGCTATTTTGTTTCCCTTATGTAGTAAAGTGTTTACTAAGTTTCAGTTAAAAAGTAAAATTCGAGTTAAAATTAGTTAAAATGGACTTAAAATTTACTTAAAATGGAGTTTTAAGTAAAATTTTATTTAAATTAATCACGTTTTTTTTTGGAATTACAGGTTTTGAAATTGGCTAATATTGTGGCAGTATGCCACTTACTAAAATTAATAATATGACAACCAAATACAAGACTACAATACTTTAAACTCTATAAGAGACAAGTTGTCCCATGCCCATCTATTTTCCTTGAAAACGGTGGCGACACATAGTCCAGTACTATACCAAGGAGTAAAGTAAAAGTAGAAGTATGTCTACTCTTTGACCATGCCCTTCCTAACTGTAAAGTTAGTAAAACCTTTAGGTATGTACAATGCTTGATCCCTATTGTCTTGGTCTATTTGTCAAGAGACTTGACAAAAGTACAGATAACATCTCACCTTGGCTGCATCCTGACCGAGAGCCAAATTACTCGGTGTTTTCATACAATTATTTGTAAATACATAATTATTATATTCCCTGTATTCTGACAGGGGGACGAGTACTAAAGATTCATGGTCACATCAAGTTCTCAGGAATTTGCTCAATAATTACTCAATAATTGGTAGTTTTTGTGAGACAGGGCTCGATTTCATTCAAATATCTAGAGGGTTCTCAGTCTATTCTCCCACTCTAGTAAAGGCAACAACGAACCATGGTTACTAGAGACCAGTTTAAATGTTAAAAGAGCTCTTTGCAGAAAGTTAAGTCAGCCATGTAAAGAGATACGGTAAGCTAGTAGTGTAATTTGAATGTGATGTGAGAGTAGATTGAATGTCAAGTTGTAAAGGTAGTTGGGAAAACGCTATGTTAAGACTTAGGGATTGACTCTTGAGACATTAAATTTACCATTAAAATTTTGAAAACAATGAACCAAATATGGCATTTCTGTTAACACTATTGGTAACTTTGAAAAGTTGAATTAGAGCATTCCGCATATTACCTGTTTTGAAAACTGCATTAAACATTAAATCCTAAGGAATTTATATCAATATCACCATATTTTGGTAATTTCAGCGAATTTCAGAAGAAAAATGAGCTTAATAGTTAGGGGTCACGGAGGGGGTAGGGTAAGGATGTAATATATATATATATATATATATATATATTATATATATATATATATATATATATATATATATATATATATATATGCACGAGAATTTTGTTCCTGACGTTTCTATGGAATCAGTTTTAAAAAAAAGCAATATATCAGTGTGCTCAATTTTAACTTTTCAGTGTTACCATAAGTGGTAAAAAATTAACATATTTTGGTCATTAATACCAAAATAATAATACTATGAACCATTAAATATAAGTTAATGAATCTTGGGGTATTTTTTAGTACTTTTTTGTGTTAAGTGAACTTCTTTATAGTGGTGCAATTCATTTCATGGTCACATCCAACGCTAACTTTTGTAAAAAATAGAAAAACGTTAACTAAAAATGTCTAATAAATGTATACCTTTCAATTTACGTTTTTGTATTTTTTCGCAAAATGAAATGAGAGTGTATTTGGATTAGTGAGTTATCACTAATCCGCGAGATCACTATGGCGTTGTTGTCATAAAAAGAACTTCGATAATTACATGGAACTTCACCTTTTATCGCAATAATCTAATAACTTAGCTAGTATGATGGAGCCATGGTCGAGCACTTGTCTTTATAAAATCATTTTCTGACGATTAAGAACTCATTAAAGATTAAAAATTCATTTAATGTTAGTGAAACGCCTTCATATTTAAAATTATACTAAACCTATATAACATTTAAGTTAAGCTTTTTAGTATAGTTACTAGTTAGGCGCCCGCACACGTAAGACATCTTAACAACTGGTTAGAATACTATTATATGATTTTCTTGTAAATGCGGTCAATTAATGGTGATGAAATATTACCATTTGGCAATTTATTTTGATAAATATTAATTTAGTAGGATTATAATAGAAACATATTATTTTAATGGTAAAGGAGTACCCCAGGGTAATCCATTTGTTTCCTATGTAAAAGTAAATATAAGTCCATATAAGCTATGTGTGGAAGTATAAAATAAAAAGACAAAACTAATAATTGGAATAGTTTCCCCTCCACCAAATGTACCTTATGGCGCTTTAGTTGACACGAAGACTCTCTATATGAAATTATTAATTTAAATAATCATTAGGTAATTTTAGGTGACCTCAAGCGTGAACTTAAAAGTAAGTCTTTGAAAAATATTTTTGATCAGTTCGACATTTATCAAATAGGGGGTAACTATATGAACACTAACTTCTCAGAATCTCATAGGAATCTTATCAGTCCCCTGGGAAAAAGCATTATAGCAGAATCTTGATAATGCATCTCTCATTACTGAGATTTAATAAATATTTCAGACCTCTCGGCAGTAATCTGTAATATTGATATCGATGTATCGCAGTTCTCACCTGATGCAATGACTCGTCGTGATTTGAATAATTTTAAATTAAAATATTTTACTAAGTATATTCACGATATAGATAGGAATATCATGTATAACCGGAAGGATGTTAACATAAAGGTCAAAACTTTTAATAATAAAAAATGAAGCTTTTAATATTCATGTACCCTACAAAACATACTCTGTCAAGAAAAAATCTGCCCTCCCATTTATATAACTTCAATAATAAGAAACCATGGGGCTTAGATATAGTGCACACCGGAAATAAAAAAAAAAACAAATGTCATTCAAAGAAGAACTTTTTTCTTGACTTAAAAAAGTTTACTGAAAAAGTATTACAACAAGATAAGACTGGATATTTTGAGTAGGCTCAGAAAAACTACTAATATGATCAAAACAAATTTGGAAAGCTTTACACCGTCTTGGTGTCAATAAAATGAACAAAATGAAACAACTAGACCTTTTTTCAAGGGAGGACCAGACCAGAATACATGTTATACTAGATTTGCCTGCTAGCTATTTTCAATATTTCTAACTGGTGGAAAAGAGTAAAGTTCAAAAACATCTTAATGCAATCAAGTCTGAGGAAGTGGGATAGTATATCGGTTTCCTTACATTATGAGTGCAAAACTAGATTTAATTTTACATATTGTCAACTACCCCTTCAAGAAGGATAACACCTAAAATTTTAAAGTGGAAGGTCGCTCTTGCAAAGCCAATAGCTAAAAAATCCTATGTTGAAAATAGAAGATATACGAGGCTAATTAGTACACTACCACTTCTAAGCTGACAAAAAACCAAATAAAAGTCTCACAACCGACGAAACACCTTAAATAAAATTCTATACTTTCATGTCATCATCAGGAATCAGGCTACGGGAAAACTTTAGTACTTAAAAATTATCAACGAAATTCGTCAAGAAATAAAGAGGAGTAAAGAAACTATTTTACCTTTGCTTGATTATACGGCCTTCTTTTGACTGAATTAAAATATTAACTTAGACTGGATTCACTAAAGGAGTGCGCCAAGGCAGTTCAATTGCTCCTCACCTCTTCGTGATATATAAGCTAGCTTTTTCTATTAGTATAAATAAGCTAAAGTGCGCATGTATGCTGATGACACTCATATTTATATACACAACTTCACAATTTATTTGAGAAAGCTGCGCAAGTATTTAATTAAGTCCTCAAAAATTTATTGAAGTGGTCATTTAACCATGGGCTAAATGATAACTATGTCCTACAAAATCAGAAATTTAACATACATCATCACGCCAACTTAAACCTTATTTAAGTGAGCCTGAAATAGTAATATCAGGAAACAAAGTCAGTTTGCTTAAAGATGCTAAAAACTTGGGCGCAGTGACAAATTAATACTTATCTTTTAAAAAATCTTTTGAGACGTCGTTATTCTTCGAGACATACATATTTTTCTATCAGGAAACCTAATGGAATCGATCACAAAGTGTCATTTACATGATAGATATTCGCTTAATGAAGGCACTCATTTTTTAGTGGAACTAACGAATTCTGAAGTGTGCCGTTTGGAGTCCTAAGAGCTCCCAGGACGTTTCAATATTTTTTGAAACGTTATTCAAAAAAGTAAATATGAAGGTAGAATTAAGTAAAGTAGGAGACTTAAGTTAAGAGTATTTGTTTAGAATAGTCACTTGTGAAGTCACTCCCCTACTAGGTAGAATCTCGGTGTGGTCTATTTAGCCTCGACTGGAAGTATATAATGGAAAAGTAACCCACTCTGAACAGGGAGGTCCGATGTGCCTTGCGCTCCTACCGTTCCGTGTATCTCACACAGTTCACTCCGGCGCAAGCCAACCTAACAAGTTTAAAGTTTAAATGTCAATGTAATTATACAAGTAATTATTTCTGCGTTTAAGGCATGACTACGACTTTCCTTTTTAAATAAAATTTCATTTTGAAAATTTATATCCCATGATCAATTTGAGTATAATTTTATTGTAACTTTTTGGTTATTTGTTGACAGCCCGCCCGCCATAAAAAGTAAGGGAAGTGATCTACGGGTTTATTCTAAAATATCCTATTACTATACTATAATTATTGCATTGAACATTTGATAAATAAATATTAAAAAATAATTAAGAAAGTACGAGCAAGCTTTGGTAATTTTTAGAGACATATTAAAGAGATTACCTAATGTAGTTACTTAAAAAATTAAGTACAGGGTACATCTGAACTCTTCTTTACCATCTTTGATTCGCTACACCGCCCCTTAATTTATTCGGACTCGCTTCGTTAGATACAATAATCATTTAATTTATATTGCAGTGCGTATTCAGGACCTGACCTCGCTTAATACTACTGAGCTTTTATGATCCAACAAAAGCCGTATAAAATCGGTACACTGGTACCGAATTCCAACTCAATTGGATTATTATTTTTACAATTTTTTAAAATAACGTATACAAGTCTATTCTATAAAAATTTAACTTATGCTGATACTAAGATGACACTTAGCATATTTATTTATCTCATATATGACTACATACGAGCTAAATTTCAAATGGATTGAAACTTTTTTTCCGCTTCTTATGATTTTTCGAAATTTATGGTGAATCATTGTTGCCAGTCAATAAAAACATTATCCAGACAGCACAACGAGACCTAAATATCGATTTTAGGCCTTAAAAGCACTTGAAACGGATAATTCATGTGAAATCCAATTTTCAGATTTTTAGTGCAAACAAAACCCTTTCCCCATGTTTGGCATAAATGTGGAAAAGTATTTATAACGTCGTTAGAGTTAAATTGAAGTCTCAGAACTGAGATTGTAATAAATTTAATCAATTTTAAAAATCAGTTACCTCTATCAAATCAATATTTACACTAATCAATTCATTGTAAAAGAATAGATGCATACGAAGAAGAAATATTGCAAAATAAAAGTGAAGGCAGTAGTAAAACTGTTTTTTCTTAAAACTGATCAATTTACTTAAAAAATTATAAATCTAAAATGGGAAGTCAAGTCCTAATCATGCCAATAACGTATTGGCACTAATAATTCACTTTTATGAATGTATGTTGAAGAATAAAGGACCAAGAAAGGACCCTTGAGGCACACCTTTCCTAGATCTTACTGCATGTTTGTGCCGTATTACAACATCAGATCGTTCCATGATTAATCTTAAAAAATCGGTTGCTTACTTTTTTTCTGCCCTAATAGTGACTTGATTTTAAATGACCTAGTGATTTACCTTCCTGTATTTTTTTATAGGCTATACGAAAACGAACAAAATAATCCAACACATAATACAATATCAAATGAATAACATATTATTGGATTAAATTTATGTATTTTTGAAGTATATTGGACTTGTAGCTATTGCTATTTTATAAGCAATTGTATATTTTTGAATACTCATTAGCAAATAAAATATTTTGATTTGTATTTAATCAAATAAAATGTCAGCATGGTGTTCTTTGTGTTTTACAGGAATACTATATTGGACAAGACTCAAAGTGAAATAAGAAAAGGATTAGCTACGAAACCGACATGCTAAAACAACAGGATTAAAATATCTAGTTCTAATATGAGACCAGAAATTATTTAATCAAGTTTATTAAGTCAGTTAATTCATTACATAAATTCAATTAAAAAACTAATTTAATAAATAAATGTACTTATAAATAAATTAATTAAAAAAATTACATTTGTAACAGACTCGACGACTTCAATAGTCATAAAGCTCCATTCATTAAAATAAACTTTTAATATAATTAAATCAGAGATATAGTCAAGTGAAAAGTTTTAAAAACTAAATTATATTATCTTGGTCGTTTCAAAAAAAAAGCAAAATATAATAGAACCTGCTTGTTATTAGGATAAATAGCAAAATAAATAAAATATGTTTTCAGCATTTTTATAAATTAGTTAGTTGTTGTCTGTTTTATGTTAATTATAAATAAATATTTTAGTTTTTGTTTTAAATGTTTTAAATTTTGCATATAATCAATGAAAAATTAGCCTAATACAAGTTTTGTATATGTTATTGTACTTTTTTATGTTTTAAATATTCTGGTAGTAGATTAGTATTGAAACCCTGTATATTTAATATATTATAGCATTAGATAAATCATGTCAATTTAATATTGTTTAATTAAATCTAAATTAATTAATGTTTTAGATAGTATTAAGTTCTAAAAAAATATGTTAATCTTGATAATTTTATCATTTGCTACATTAGTAACATGTGGAAAACCTGTTTGTGACGATAATGTTTTCTGTGGAGGGGAACTTCTTCACCGCGTGCAGATATCAAGGATTTTCTCCGACTCTAAGACGTTCGTCGATATGAAAATCAAATTCGATCGAAACCTAACACTCTTTAAATTTAATCAATTGATTGAACAATATGACCAGTTAAATAGAAGTTTGATCAAAGAATTCGTCGATGAATATTTCGATCCTCCGGGAAGCGAATTTGAGAATTGGGATCCTGAAGACTGGAAAGAAAATCCTAAGTTATTAAATAAAATTACAGACTTCGAAGCCAAAGAGTGGATAAAAAGTCTAAACGAATTATGGAAATTCTTAGGACGAAAAATGAAAAACGATGTCAAAGAAAACGGTGATCGTTATTCAATAATATACGTACCCAATCCTGTAATAATACCAGGAGGCAGATTCAGGGAATTTTACTATTGGGATTCTTACTGGATAGTAAAAGGCTTATTGCACTCGGAAATGTACTCCACAGTTAAAGGCATGCTGTCTAACTTCCTGTCCTTAGTTGATAAGTTGGGGTTCGTCCCGAACGGCGGCCGTATTTACTACACAATGAGGTCCCAACCACCTCTGTTGATACTTATGATAAAAGATTACTTGGAAGCCACCAGCGATTATGACTTTCTGTCAGATAACATCCAGTTGTTAGAAAAAGAATTCCAATTTTGGTTAGACAACCGGACAGTTAACATTGGCAACTATACGCTTGCAAGGTACGCTGAAACTTCTCTCGGTCCTAGGCCGGAAAGTTACTACGAAGATTATAAATTAGCCGACATTAAGTTGAATATATCGGATAGAAATGATTTTTATTCACAGATTAAATCCGCAGCGGAATCCGGTTGGGATTTTTCAAGCAGATGGTTTACTAGGAACGGCCAGCTATCCCAAAATTTAGGGGATATCAAAACAAAAAGTATCATCCCCGTTGATTTGAACTCGATTTTGTCGATGAACGCGAAAATTTTATCTGAATTTTACAGAAGGCTAAATAATCATAAAAAATCGGATATTTATGATCAAATTAACGTAGAGTGGGTAAAAGCCATGGAAGACTTGCTGTGGGACGAGCAAGACGGAATTTGGTACGACTACAATATAGAGAATAATTGTAGAAGAAAGCATTTCTTTCCATCGAATTTATTTCCGCTTTGGACAAATAGTTATAACAAACGACCTCAATTAATTAATCGGGTAATTCATTATATAAATAGAAATAAAATTATTTATGAGGGAGGGGTGCCGTCATCGTTTCAGAACACAGGGCAGCAGTGGGATTTCCCTAATGCCTGGCCGCCCAGCCAGTACGCCATTATTGTAGGCTTGCAGCAGACAGGTAATCACTGCGCTCGCAAATTGGCTAAAAATTTAGCACTGAAATGGGTTCGGAGTAACTACGAAGGTTTCAAACAGACCAGGGCTATGTACGAGAAATACGACGCGACCGTGGTTGGGGGGTATGGTGGCGGCGGGGAGTACCATGTCCAGCTGGGGTTCGGCTGGACTAACGGAATTGTGATGGACTTATTGTTCAGATACCCAGACCTGATGACAGCCCAGGACACCAACTTGGATTGTATGAGCAAATCTATACCTGATAGCAGTGCTGATGTATCACCTCATATATATATTGTCATAATTACTCTGTTAAATATTCTATATATGTTTATATCGCAATGAGATTAAAATTACAATGAGATTAGCTAATGGAGTTCATTAAGAAAAAAACAACACATCTCTCCACATTAAGCATTTTATGGCAAATCACGTTTTAACAACACGAAGGAGTTTTCAGCAGAAGCAGGAAACAAATTTCAAATTGGAACCCAAATTTAAGTTTGGTATATTTCGATCCCATGACCAAAATAATTATTATTTCGTTCTTTGATCTTTTTTTCAATCACTAAAAGTTTAATAATATAATACTAATATTAAAGTAACAGTAAGTAATAATTGTACTAATAGCAAGTAGTATTAGTAATGTAAAGTTAGTTACGTAACAATGTAAAGTCCCTCTATAAATGAACAAAAAGTAAAAAATTAAGGGCAAATTTTTAGTGATAAAAAAAATTCATAGAGCAAAATAGTAATTATTTTGGTCATAATACCTCTAAAAAATATAGGGTCTAATCGCTGCGCCCTAATGGTCAATAGAGAAAAAAATAACTTCACTGTACATAATGGTTCAAATTTTTATCTTATACGGTTCAAAAAAAGGATATATATATATATATATATATATATATATATTATATATATATATATATATATATTATTTTTAATTTATTAATTATATGTAAAATATTAATAAGATATGTTTTTTTAACGTAGTTCTCACAACTGAAGATCAAAATGTAGTAAAATTGATGTGATAAATTTAATTTGAACAATAATTTGCTTTTATTTAATATCTTACTATTTATATTTTTGAAATATGCAAAACATATTTATGATTTGATTGAAAAAGATTGTAAAATAATAATATATATTTAAATTATTCTAGTTTATTTATTTTGTGGCCCTATAGATCAAAGATTGAAATAAATAGAGTATAAAATAAGCGTATATAAAATGGAAAAGCGAAAACCTCTCTGCTATTGGCAAAGGCGACTAGTAGAGGCAACCAAATAGGTATCTGTAATATCTGTAAGTATCTGTAAGTATCTGTAGCCATGGGCCCAGCCTGATGATGGGCATGCGGCTACAGAACCCAGGGATTTTTTACTCAGGCATGGCATAGCTAAGATACAAGTGTATATATTTTATTGAGTATGCTTAGCTCAGCTGGGTTTCGTGATTCTTCTCCTCCAAGTATTGTACACAAGTATTTTGTGTACAAAGTACTTGTACACGCAAATATTGGATGTAATTTTGATACAAAATTTCCTCTTATTGATACAGTCCTCCCGTTCCTCCATCCTTCGTTCCAGTGATCCTGAAGCATTCTTGGTTTAGATCTCAAGTAAGTAATCCCCGAGATCCCCCCTGAAACTTGTCTTATTATCCACACACTTCCAAATCACCAAAATTTTTACTTCCCCAATACTTAACAAAATTTTTTAAATAACTTCCTCAATGATTGTCCTAATTCCATCGTAGGATAATAATAATACCTGATTTATTGAAAGCCTCTTATGATGATACAACTCGTCAAATACTATTAATAATAAATAATAATAATTATTATTATTCACTAAAAATTATATACTAAATGGTTAAAAATAAATAAATCAAAACAAAGTAAAATAAAGCTTCAGCCCTAAATAATACTACAATTAGACAACAAAAACTTAAATTTTGCCTTTAAATATTTTTGACAAAGGAAATCATTCTTTTCAGATGATTCAAAAAGTAGTTTGTTGTTAAAAGGAAAGCTAAAATATGATAGTTTTTATGTCCTGCACTTAGGAGGACATACATCGGTCGTATTTCTAGTATTTTCGTTGTGTATAGCAAAATGGGGTTACATTTTTTACGGATTTTTACGTATAAGTTTATAAAGTTTTAATATTTGTAAGTTTTAATTTACAATATTAGTTAATTGTAATTTTTTAGGATAGGTGGTTTATAATAGTTATTTATGCACCATGGGAGTAAAGAATGCTAATATTTCCCTTAGCAAATAGTTGGTTCCTAAGGCGTAAGCCGAGGGAACCAAAGTATTTAACTCCCGAGGCGAAGCCGATGTATTTATGTGTTTAATTCCCGAGGCAAAACCGAGGTAATTATGACTTTTAACTCAAGTAAAAAGTAATTGCGAGGGGGAAAATAGCATTTTACTCCCAAGGAGCATACAAGATTTTATCTCCAGACGTTGATTTTATTTTAACATATAATATAGGGCCACAAAAAAAATTGCTCCAAACAACTTCTATTGACCTGAAACGGATTTTGAGCCAATAATTTATTTTTGGTCGGGCCCCCTTATAAATTTTGGGGGTGCCACCCTCAGGGAAATTACAAAAAATTGATTGGTCACATATAAATTTAAAGAATACCTCTCCCCTACAAATTGGTATAATTGGCTAAATAACCTAATAATATGAAAAACTTTACACATATGAATATATATATATATATATTATATATATATATAACCTAATAATATGAAACACTTTACACATATGTATATATTATATATATATATATATATATATATATATATATATATTATATAATATATATATATATATATATATATATATATATATATATATATATATATATTATATATATATATATATATATATATATATATATATATATATATATATATATATATTGCCTCTGTCTACTTTGTAGACAGTGAAAGAAAGTCTAAACTCTGAGAAAAGAAACTTATTGAAAATTATTAGCCAAAAGATTAAAATTCAGATTATAATTTACGCGTTTATCTCAGAAACAATTTATAAGTATCATAATAAACACCATTACAAAGTTATAGTGAGTTTCTTCTGAGAAACTTTCTGATGAGACTGATTTTGAAAGTCTGGTAGGTTCACTGCCTCGGGGATCAGTGCGTAGTTAAATAGAAAGTAATTGAAACATTTTTTCCACCTAAAACTTTTCTTAATATAAGTTTAATATTAAGCAATTTGGAAAAGTTTTATGTCACAATAAAGATTTTATTAAAGTCGTTACAGAAAAGAACTTAAATTGCGAAAAGTTGATTAACCTGCAGACTGCAAACCGCTTCAATTGGTTTGGTGAACTCTTTTATGGCAAGCTGTGGTACGGGTTCAGCGCATAACCAACATAGTGTCGTCACTGTTTTTTAGGGGAATAGAGGGTTCTAAACTACCACCTAAAATAGACTTAATGCCAATATATATGATTTGATACTACCGAGTTTTGCAAAACATGCATAGTTGAAAAAATATGTTTTACGCACAATTATATTGTGACAATGCCAATATTTAATGTTACTATTTGTAGCAAATTTTCAAAAAAATACTCAAATGAGATCCTCGGAGAGGAAGAGGTTGGAGTCGGAGAAATCAAGAATACATACACAACCATGGTTTATATATATATATATATATATATATATATATATATTATATATATATATAATATATATATTATCAAAAATTGTAATTAGTTTTGTGTTCTTTATATGTCTTGTTATTTCATTTTTTTTTAATTTAAAAAAAGATTGCTAAAAAGTAGTATAAGCTGAGCTTCAAAAGAGCGCGAATAATGTTTTGCTGTGTATTATATAATATTTAGGATAAATATGCGTATTTTCTTTAAAATATACTGAGTAATTAAGCAAATATTAGAGTGGTAAGCAAGAAAGCATGCATTTCAAAGAATATTGATATGCCAGCTTGCGTCAAATTTTTTTGTTGTAATTTTTTTAATAAATTACAATTTTTAAATCTGCTAATTAAACTAGAGAATATCCCTCACTAGAGGTGTGGCCTGTGCTGTGAGGGAGTTAATTTACATTTATGACAAATATATTTACAAAAATAAATTATAATTAAATTATTCGGTATAATTAATATAATTATTTATTACCTGGTATCTCACAGGCTCGAAACCACTGGTTTTAGCCCCATTTCACAGGGGCTAAAAGGACAGCACATGTAAGGATTATCATTCCTTCTTATATTCATTAGTAATAGTCCAAGAGCCGGACCTGAAAAATGTGACTCATTTTGTACAACTTAAACCAATTATTTCTGAAAATATACCTTAAATTATCTATTTAAGGTAATGTCTCTCTATGTCTGCCTATCCAGAGAGGAGCCCTTCATATTGCGCATGCTCAAAATTTCAGTTTTTTTGTGGGTCGTGTGCAAAACATGAAGAGAAACTTTTCAAAGGTGATAAAATGTTCTATAAAACGAGTGTTTAATCATCAAAATCAGACTACTGCAACTAAAGTTTGGCTCTTTCAAAAACACTAAAAATGGTTAATTTATGCAAAGTTAGCAAATTTCTTTGGAAAAAGATTGGCTTTTTGTGCATTATTTTGGCCATTAAACAAATGTCATAAATTGAATTCTATTTATCCGATTTTGAAGAAAAACACTCGTTTAATAGACAATTTTGTCAGCTTTAAACAATATTCTGTTTATATTTTGCGCACGACCTACAGGGAACCACTTATTGCAAGAAAACTGGAATTTGTGCGATTTTCAAATGTTTTAAGCGAGCGCATTCATATGAAGGGCTCCACTCTAGATAGACAGACTATGCTTTTCCATCGTAATTTAAGGTATATTTTCTGAAAAATTTGGTTTGAAGTAGTACAAAATGAGTCACATTTTTTAAGCCTGCCTCTTAGCCTATTAGTGTTGGTAGGATTCTTAGAATCCTATACATTTCCTAGAGGACATGAAAGGGAGAAAATCCGGACTGTCTGGGAGGCAGGTACACGTAATTATTATTCCACAACCAGGGACCCCCCCCCCCCCTATCAAAGTGCCCCTGTTAAGGACTGTAGTACTCATTATTTTTGACTTTAGGGATTAAACAAGTTTTTAGTTTTATTGAAAATTGACATTTTATTTATTGCGCAGTAATTCAATATCCGAAGTGAACTAAAGAAAATGTCAACTATCATGAGGTTTGAAATTGAGAGTTTTACAAAGCTAGAGTAATTAAATTTTATTAAGGTGAGGGGACTTTAGCCCTCTTCGTTATCCAGTGGTGTGCCACTGAGATCTTCAAAGAAGAACTAAGGTGAGCGTTAATGGAGTTCATCTTAATAAAAGAGAAAGAAGTCTCTCCACAAAAATATATTCTTTATAGCAAAGCGCTTTCAACCTAACAAGAGGTGATCACCAAGACTCTATCTGAGTCTATCTGTGATATCTGATCTATAAGACTCATCTATCACCCTCTTCTTTATTCAACGGCTAGCATTGATGATCGCCTCTTGTTAGGTTGAAAGCGCTTTGCTATAAAGAATATATTTTCGTGGAGAGATCTTCGCTTGAGCGAGTAAAATATGGTTAAATAAAGAACTAATTAAAAATTTAGTCTGAGAGAAAAAAGTGAGACAGATTCAATTTAAAATTTAGTTGAAACTCTGCTCCCTCGAGTTGAAAACAAGCTCAGAGTCAAATTAGTTTGTTTGCAATTTGTTTTGAGCTCCTCGTCTTTCCAAGAACCTTCCTTTTCTTTAGTTTCTTTTTTCGCTTTGATTATTAAAATAATAAAGTTGAAGCACTGACGAAGATATGAGCACAATGCTTCACGTGAGGCGTGCTCACTGAATCTGAACTATATGCGTAGATTTACGGGACATGCCTGTACCTAGTAACAGTTATTTGAAACAAATTCTAGCGCAGTGGTCCGCATGTCGGGCCTAATTTCCTTTGGAATGCATGTTTCTGTGCTTAACAATCCATTTCTTGCTTAAGGATCCGATTTATGCTTTATAACTCTAACCAGTTATTCAATTCGAGCTCTACTCGTAACTCATATTGTGTATTTATCAAAGGAAATGCGCATAATAATGGTGTTAGTGCCCATCAGAGTGAATACCCTATGGGCATTTATTTATTTATTTTATTTATATTAATATAGTGTATGTTTACACTCTATACAAGATGTTTAGTACCGACCTACCTTTAGCTGCGCAATGGCTAATTGGGAACCTACGAATTAGCTTATCAATGATCTCACAAATTTTCACGCTAGACTTGGCTCTTTTTTACACGCATGTGTTTTGTTGGGATATATATTTACAGCTAATATTTACAGATAAAATTTAAAACGCAACAGTGGAAGGAGATTTTTTTTTTTATTAAATTATCTTTATTTATAAACTAATTGACATTGTATACAATAAACATAAAAGATTAGCCTGTTCATGATGGCCCCAAGGCCTGAGCTGAACAGGCGTTGACTTAATACTTAATGCGTAATACTTAATACTATGCTTGTAAACTTTATATAATTATTATACATTTTTATCTTATTATTTTCTATTATATTATTAATTATTACTTTTTATTTTTTAAATAATATAAATATTTATTTTAAATATTTACAATAAGTTAACTTATTTTCTATACATAGAAATAATTTAATTTAGTTATTTATTAACTTTTATTAAATAATTTTTTAGATGTTTTTTAAAAGTTTCTTTTTTTTCTATGGACTTAACATCTTGAGGTAAATTATTAAACCATACTATGCCTTGATAGAACCAGTGCCTCTGTGCGGCGCTGGTGCGACAGAACGGTACTGCTAACAACTGCAACGCAATGCTTCTCGTATTCATGCAATGTAGCAATATATCTATGTTGTTAATGTTTTTATGTATTTGAGATAGGTATGCGGCCTGTATCATCTGGTCTATATTCAATATATATAACTTTTTAAATAATGGTTCAGTATGTTCTAATTTTCTTTTGTTAGAAATAATTCTTATAAATGATTTCTGTTGTATTACAACAGGTTTCTTGTGGTTCTCAAATTTCACCAATTTGCTTTTTCCTTCGGCAAAGCATCTGGAGTCAAAATATAGTAATCCATCTAGTTAATCCCTCTGTCTGTTGGCCTCGGGATCGAATTAAGCTTCTTCCTTCGGCTTTGCCTGATATTGCGCTATTAAAACAACTATTAAACTAATTTATACATTTTTAATTTAGATATTAGATAAGTATCAAGAATAAGTTAGCAATGTAAGGTAGAATATGTCTGCCATATTTTCTGCTATTTATAGATTTTATATTCCGATAGATTTGGTCTAGACATATTCATTGTAAGTTTAAGGGAGATTTTATGTATTCTCACTATAGCCTACACTTCCACTAAATTTATTTATTTTCCGCATAGAATAAAATAAAAGCGTTTAACATGAAAAACGTTTAAAGGTGGAAGTAAAATAATGAAATCTGTTGTAAAAACAAAATAACTTTTTAAAATTAAAATTTGTTTGTCTGCTGGGGATAATTGGTTTGGGAACAGACCGAGGTAATCCGTCATATAGAGCATATTAACAAAGTACATATAATAACTTATTTTTTAAAAAAAAACTGGCTTATAATAACTTAATTTTATCTCTAGACGGTGTATAATGTGATGTTTATTGGCTAATTTTTAGAAAGTAAAGAATCACTTTTTATTCCCAAGGGAGAAAAAATTACTTTTCTCTCCCTTGGAGTGAAAATTATTTTTCTTCCTTGGGAATAAAAAGTGATTTCTATTATTGGATTTAGAACCAAATATATCCATTTCTTTAGAAGAGCGGTAATCTCCAAATTTATACAGGCAACCGATCAAAGTTTATAAGGGGGAAAACGACCAAAATAAAATGTATTGGCTTAAAATCCGTTTCAGGGCAAAAGAAGTTGTTTGGAGCAATAAAAAAAATGTTTTTAGGGGTCAGAATTCCTAAAATTTATAAGGGGGTCCGATCCAAAAAAAATAGAATAAAATACTATAAAACGTATGGAAATATAAGAATATAACAATAATTAAATGATGTCAACGCCTGGAGATAAAATCTTGTATGCACCTTAGGAGTAAAATGCTATTTTTCCCTTCGCAATTACCTCGTCAGATAGCAAAACACAAAATACGTCAGCTCTGGATTTTCCATATTGTTGTGACAAGCGAGTTATATTTTTATTAAAAAGACAAAATTAATAAAAATATAGTATATAGTGTGTATTGTATTTTGCTAAACCTAGTAGGGTAAAAGTTTTGGTCAAAATTGATTTGTTAAGCTTGTTATTTCTGTGCCAAAAATAACATAACTATTATCGCTCATAACAGAAAATTAAGTCAATTTTAGGCCCGTATTCAAAGGTGTTTTCCTAACATTTTCCTAACATTTTCCTAACAGTTAGGAAAATGTTAGGAAAACGTCTTTGAAAAACGGGCCTTTAAACTCTGGTTAAGGATATCAAGGATATATTCTGATCCACTTCAAGTCCTAAGGGGTGTTTTATTATGAACTAATACGTTCGTCAGATATCTTATGTGTCATTGTCGTTTATTTATTATAAAAAAATATATAAAATCAAACTAGGTAAGGAAGAAAAGTAGGTTTTTTCTTTGCATCTCAGTAAGGAAAAACTGATTTATTCAGATTTAAGGTTCATCCTGTTACAAAATGATTTTCTCGGGTTTCTGGTTTTTATTGGGTCGTGAAAAAAGGAACTACCGTCATTAAAGTAGAGCAGATAAAGCGACTACAGATGGCAAGATTTTGTCTAGGGCCAGGGGGTGGATACAGTCTAGCTCTAAGAGAAATAGAACACATAATCACTTATCTGACGAATTTTCTTTGAAGAAATCATTTTATACAGTTACCAGTATATCTCAGTACCTCAGACCCACAAAGTCCACGCTGGGAGTAATGGCTGACATTAAGGAAATGTGATATATTTGTAATTTACTCCTTACTACAGCTTAATACCCCAATTTATTTGATTTAATTTAATACAAATATTTGATTTAATAATATCCGTAATTAATACAATATTTTTGATCCGTATTTAAATACAAATATTTTGATCAGTACTTTAATACAAATATTTTTGATCCGTAATTTAATACAAATATTAAGTGTTTCCTCCTATAAGAAAACTCTCCTCTTCTCTCTATAACCTTTTTTTCATTTGGAAATTCGCTAAAATAATGTTAAAGTAGAGAATTTGAAGATATTTCTCTGTTAAGATATCTTAACCTTATAATCATTATAATAATATATATATATATAAATATATTATATAATATAATATATATATATATATATATATAAATATAATATATATATATATATATATATATATATATATATATATATATATAATATATATATATATATATTATATATATATATATATATATATATATATATATATATATATAATATATATATACACACATATATATATAATATATATATATATATAATATATATATAATATATATATATATATATATACATACATATATACGTATATACAGGGTACAATAAAACTCCCTTCCCGAAAGGAGGTGGTACTACAGCTCATTTCCAACAAAAACTTCATATTAACTATGGTCCGATTCTCAACCGTTTTCCCACAAGGTCAAATTTCATGATTTTTTAAAAACTCCTTGAATTGCATTCAGAAATGGCATATATCTCAGAAAGTATACAACCTAGCTTCAAAATATTGAATTTGTTGGAAAGCTGAGGAAATTTCCTATAAGACAACATGGTGTTATATCCAAAAGTATGTATTCAAGTGTCAAAAGTGCATAACTCAAAATTTTTGACAAAAAAATGAAAATTTGAAACTTTTTGACGAACATTGAAGCTTAATGCCCACTTTGAGAACCTCTTGTTGCTAGGAAAACTACCTTGAACACTTCTCTTTAAGGTGATACCCATAATTATACCCATTTGTAGGGCTTTTTTTTGAGTTAAGACTGATACAAACTCAAAAAACACCCAATATACAAGTTTTTTTGTATTTTTGTGAGTTAATCTATGGGGTCTTCATTGTCGAAAGTTTTTTAATTAAATTTTTTTTTAAGGGATTCATAACTATAATAATCCCTCTGAGGATAGGTTGTGTATTTTATGAATCAATTGCGTTATTTTTTATTCTTGGTCCAAAAAGTAATTGTATAATTGTGTTAATTAGTCTATTAATTTGTTTACAATCATATGGTTGTTAAGATAAAGTATAACTCAGTTTATGTTGTGAAAAGTTATCAGTTGGTTGCAGGCTTCTGGACTGTACGTTTGAAATTTACATTAATATTCTTAAGCAATCTATTCTAATATGCCAGTTTAAACAACGCAGAATATACTGCATATGACGCACAGGAAGCAGTCAGAAGAAATCAGGAACGTTTTCCTGATAGAATGTTCCTGAAAAGAAAACTATTCAAACCACATTTAGAAGATTACTGACACAGGTTCAATCAATCAAGACTCCATCAGGAGAATTTTCGATAGTTTATGAATCCTTATTTAAAAAAAATTTAATTAAAAAACTTTCGACAATGAGAACCCATAGATTAACTCACAAAAAATACAAAAAAACTTGTATTTTTGGTGTTTTTTGAGTTTGTATCAGTCTTAACTCAAAAATAGCCCTACAAATGGGTATAATTATGGTATCACCTTAAAGAGGAGTGTTCAAGGTAGTTTTCCTAGCAACAAGAGTTCTCAAAGTGGGTCATTAAGCTTCAATGTTCCGTCAAAAAGTTTCAAAATTTTCATTTTTGTCAAATTTGAGTTATGCTACTTTTGACACTTGAATACATACTTTGGGATATAACAACCATGTTGTCTTATAGGAAATTTCCTCAGCTTTCCAACAAATTCAATATTTTGAAGCTAGGTTGTATACTTCTGAGATATATGCCATTTTCTGAATGCAATTCAAGGAGTTTTAAAAAATCATGAAATTTGACCTTGTGGGAAAACGTTGAGAATCGGACCATAGTTAATATGAAGTTTTTTGTTGGAAATGAGCTGTAGTACCACCTCCTTCGGGAAGGATTTATTTTGTACACCCTGTATATATATATTATATATATATATAATATTATATATATATATATATATATATATATATATTATATATATATATATATAATATATATATATATATATATATATATATATATATAATATATATTATATTGTTTTTGCGTTTATAAATTTTCAATCCTTGCCATTAAGACTGGCGAGAAGAGATCCATGGCGCTAGTTCTTTCTTTTCTTTTAGCCAAGGTATATTTTAGCTGTGTATATCCGCTTTATTTTCGCGTTCCGAAGATCGGTTAGGATTGTATCTATATTACTCATTTGGAGACGCATTGTGCTCTAATAGTGCTCTTTATTTGTAAGGAAGTTATTATAACTTTGTCCTTTAAAAATATATATTACTTAATGGGGTTTGAACAGATGGTTACCCTCTTCCTTTGCAGTCTAAGCTCAGCTTTAACTCCCATCAGGAGCTTGAGATATCAAGCTAAAGGTCTTATTAAATTCAAAAAGACCTCAACATCTGTTGCTACCACAGTTATCGATGTATGTATATTCAAGCGGCTCAAGGATATGTTTACTGTTTGATACATGAAGTAT
The DNA here is from genome assembly GCA_018340805.1 of Microvelia longipes. Classification (NCBI taxonomy): domain Eukaryota; kingdom Metazoa; phylum Arthropoda; class Insecta; order Hemiptera; family Veliidae; genus Microvelia; species Microvelia longipes. The sequence continues at coordinate 27,989,585 of JACMZG010001913.1, forward strand.
TTCCATACATGGCAACTACTTTTAAATAAATATTATTTATAATAAAATGGAGAAGTCAAGAGTTATAGTAGAGGGTTTGTACACTATATTATTTTTTACGAATTTTCATATTTTCTTAGACAATTTATTAACAAGGCAGAAGAAAATTGAACATCATAAAGAAATTTGCTGGGAAAGCAAATACTTCAAAGGACTGTGGGGTGGAGGATGTATTGGAAACCTTTCTAAAGGAAAGGTGCAATTTAGAACAGAACTTTGCTATTAGCTAGTGAGAAGGCCCATTATGGGGGGTGGCATTTTCATTGACAGTGGGGGTGTAATGAACCTATGGGGGTGGTAAGGCTATCAGTAACAGCACCCCTCGTTGCTATAGTTACCAGACATTGGGGCAGGTCCAGGTCTTTGACACTGTATGACGTCACCATATCACCCAAGGCTGTTTCTTGACTATGAAAACAATCCCTATATCGACATGTAAACAAACATCATGCATAAAAACTGCTAATCAAGGAACTAGGCTTTCCTTCCATCTATTTCAAACTTAATTATAAACACGTGCCCTTTAGCGACCCGGTTGCCACAAAAGTGCTTAATTTCTTTTGGGCTGAAAACTCTTTAACTAGCATTTTAACAAAAATTATATTTTAAAAAAATAGAGTACGAGGTACTCGTCATATCGGATTCGTTACGCGCAGCCTCCTTGCTTCGGACTCGCTTCGCTCGTCCTCAGAAAATAAATTTCGCCAAATTTATACAGCATCATGTTTTCGGAATCGCTTTGCTCGTCCTCAGATATTAAATGCATCCCTTTCATTCTAAATGGTCATCTATACTGTACTGACCAGACTCAATGCTACTTAACTTTAATGATCCAACAAAAATCATGGATATACTTGTCGTATTGAAACGAAACTAATTGTACTTATTTATAACGTAAACGTATATACTTGTACCAAGTTTCAACTCAATTAGATTGTTTTCCGAATTTCATATGATAAACATTAAACTAATGCTGCTAATGAGATAAACTTGGCACATATATTAATCTTATACTGGCTACATGCGTGCCAAATTTTAATCGGATAGCTTCATTTTTCCGCGTTTTATGATTTTTCGTAATTTTTGGTGTCATTATTGCGGGATAATGACGTCATAAATACATTATTTTCCGAATAGCTCATCTTCATGTATAGATGGATGTTTGAAGAAAGTTTCAAGTCTCCAGCATAAATACACTGGAAGCTACGATGATAACAGACACACACGACCTATTCCTCCTCAAAATTATTAAGCATTTAAAACTGAGGTCTGTATAAAGTTGTTTCGAATCCCTTTAAGGTGTTTTTAAGACCTCTTCAGTAGATTTTATCTAATTGTCTGTATGTGTGTCTGTTATCATCGTAGCTCTCAGTGATTTAATGTTAGAGAGTTAACACCTTGTATAAAATTCAACGGTTGGGATTAGTTGTGCCATCCGGGATGTAATTTTCTATGAAGTCATTTATGACTTACCAAAAGTTTTTAGAAATTAAAAAAATCGGGTACGGGAGGTACCCCATACCCGATTTTTTTAATGAGAAACTTTTCCTCATTACATCGGATTTTCTACGCTCATCCTCACTGCTTCGGACTCGCTTCGCTCGTCCTCAGAAGAAATAAAATATAATTCACCAAATTTTTTAAAAACGTACACAAGTCGTTCAATAAAAATTGAACTAATGATGAAAATGAGATGAAACTTAGCACATGTGTTAGTCTTATACATGGCTACATCATTTTTCCGCGTTTTATGATTTTTCTAAATTTTGCTGAGTCATTATTGCGGGGTTAATGACGTCATAAAAATTATATCCCGAATAGTACAACTACAGCGGTAGATTGATTTTTGTACAAAATTTCAACTCTCTAGCATAAATACACTGAGCGCTACGATGATAACAGACACACACATAGAGACAGACAACTTTGCGAAAACCACTTAGGAGGCCTTTAAAACGCCGGTTTCAACCCGGTTTCGGATTTTTTGCAAACTCATAACGTTTCCTATATACCTACGATATGAATAAGGAAAAGTAAAAAAATTGGTTGCGGAGTACCTTGGGACTTTTCCTCATCACATCGGATTCGCTACGCTCATCCTTTTTACTCAGATAGTAAATACATTCGTTTCATTTTCAGCGGTCACCCAAACAGCACTGACCACAATTAATTCTGCTTAACATTTATGATCAAACAAAACTTAGGTTTTGTTGTATTAAAACTAAACTTTGTACACCTATTTATCACGTCAAGGTATACACTTGTACCAAATGTCAATTCAATCAGATCATTCTCCGATTTTTACACATTTTTAAAAACGTACTCGAGTTTTTTAATAATAATTGACCTAATTCTGTTAATGAAATTAAAGTTGACTCATAAATTAGTCTTTCACATAACTACAAGCATGCCACATTTCAATTAGATCGCATCATTTTTCCGCGTTTTATGTTTTTTTGAAATTTTCACTGAATCTTTATTGTAGGTCGAAAAATAATCTGATTGAGCTGAAATTAAGCACAAGTGAATCCCTTCATGAATTATATAAATGAATTAAGTTTCATTTATAAGTTTTGTGTTTGATCACTAATGTTCAAGATTCAAGGGGGTTTCAGGCTATTCTACATAGCCTAGTTCTATTAGACAGTGTTTAAGCCCTGTCTTGTAATTTTGAGACCGAGTCACTGATACCGAGTTAGAGTTAAATCACTTTTGTCACAATACAATTTGTTTTAATCCAGTTACTATGAATTTAAAGTTCTTTATCTAATTTAGATTCACAGATGAAGTTTCAAAGGTTGTCTGGAGTTATTGTGTTATCTTGTAAAACTTCCACGATGTCTGGAGAAAGGCTATGTTAAGTCACTAATGTTAAATAGCACCGAGCAAAGTCAGTTCCTGAATGGGTGACCGCTGGGAATAAAACGTATGTTTTTACTTACTAAGGACGAGCGAAACGAGTCCGAAAACGTTCTGCAATAAAAGTTTGTTGATTTCCATGTTGTGAGGACAAACGAAGCGAGTTCGAAGTGATGAGGATGAGTGTAGCGAATCCATGAGTAGGAAACATTCCGAGGTACCTCGTACCAAATTTCCCATGTTTCATAAATTTCTATAAATTTTATCTATATTATACATTTCTGTGTATATTATACGTAAGTGTTTCGTTTTCTCCGTTTTGAGGGTAAATCTTGAACTCTCCACGGAGTAAAATTGCATAATTATCAAAGCAAATAATCAATTTCTACTGACAATAGCGACAGAAGTCTCCGGAGCTTATAGCTCCAACGGTTTGTAAAAGCAAACATTAATAAGCCTCCGCTTGTCCGTGTGGTAAGATCACGGAAGTCAAGTTTCATCCAGTATGTTCCGTACTTTGTTGGGTCCATATCCAATACTGGTCACGTGGGATAGGTGCGAACTTGAATTTGAAACTGACAGGAAGTTGCCCACTTTCGCACCAATATTTGTTATAGATATGCACTAATAAAGTGGAGCTAATTGTCTCGAGATGGAGCTATGACACTCTAGAGTAAAAGGTTCAAGCTGTTCCTGTCCGCAAATATGGTCCAGTCTTGACAAATGCCAACAAAAAACGTAGACCATTGCCATTTACATTTTACGTAGTCTTAATTAGTATAAATATAGACATGAAATTCTAACGAGATAAATATAAAGTAAAACTTGTAAATATTGGGTAATAAGTGATAAAATTTGACTAGTAATCTAACCTGGATTGGTGATGTTGAAGTAGTGCCGGATGTGCATGAATCGGAGGCCCTTTGCCCTCTGCAAGAGGTTTCTGCCCTCTCAAGTTCCAAGGACGTTTGTTGAACTTTCACAGTCAAGGGGAGAGGTGTTGACCAGGTAGCAGAGGGCAACTTAGCGGGGCAGTGGGCAACTCGATCGATGCCTCATTGATTCTTCTTCCAGGTCACTTTCTCTCTACGCAATCAACGTAAGAAGTTTATTCAATGCGTGTTTATCTTGACTAATCACATCTTGTAAGGTCACAAACCGATACTATTTGTCATTTAAAACAACAAAACAAGATAAAAATATAACAACTTCTTATAGTTGTTATAACTCCCATAACAACAAAAGAAGTTACGGAAGGTATTTAATTAAAGAAGTTACGGGAGGTATTCAACTAAAGAAGTTATTGGAGGTATCTAACTAAAGAAGTTACGGGAGGTATCCAATTAAAGAAGTTACGGAAGATATTAAATTAAAGAAATTACGGGAGGTATTTGATTAAAGAAGTTAGAGGAGGTATCCTACTATAGAAGTTAATGAAGGTATCCTACTACAGAAGGTAATGTAAGTAAAAACTTAGTTTTGTACTCCACCTTTAATGTGATATTGAATTCTCTCAGAGTAAGAAATGCTATTTTCTAAGAGTAAGAAATGCTATTTTCTCAAAGTAAGAAATGCTATTTTCTTAGAGTAAGAAAAGCTATTTTCTCAGAGTAAGAAATGCTATTTTCTCAGAGTAAGAAATGCTATTTTCTCAGGGTAAGAAATGCTATTTTCTAAGAGTAAGAAATGCTATTTTCTAAGGTAAGAAATGCTATTTTCTTAGAGTAAGAAATGCTATTTTCACAGAGTAAGAAATGCTATTTTCTAAGAGTAAGAAATGCTATTTTCTAAGAGTAAGAAAAGCTACTTTCTCAGAGTAAGAAATACAAATCTTTGAGTCAGGAATAATATTCTTATAGTGAAGCATTAATTTATTTAATAGTTGGGAATAAAATTTTCTTATAAGAGGTATCAAATTATTTGATTGTTGGAATAGAATTTTCTTATAGTATGGAACAAAGTTCTCTCATAGTGAGGAATAAAATTCAAATAGTCAGAGAGCCAAAATGAGATCTACCTGGTGTTCATTGTTTAGAGAGAGCTACAGGATTTAGAATTATTTAGCTCTTGGCCTTCTCAACACAAAAACCCAAGTTGATATATTACAGAAAGCACCTTGGAAACTCCCTACTATGTTTATCTGTCTCGGTAGAGACGTTTCCAATAAAGAACGTTTTTATCAGAAGATTTTCCTTTATCCACCTAATGACATCGTTTCCTTTGAAGCCGCAATTGGAAAATGGCGACATTGCTTTTGTAATATGTAGACATGTAACCAATTTGATTTTCTTTATTACCAAAATTAGATAAAAGCGATTTTTCATTTTCAGAAATGAGGTTAAGGGCCTTCTATATCGAACCTTGGAAAATTATCAACATGCGAACACTCTTTATTATTTTTACGTTTTATTCAAAATAACAAGGTAAATAATTTTTTCGGGATTTGGAGGATAAATAGAATATTTGGAAGCCAAACAGAGGAAAGAGTACAAACGTAGACACTTCATAAAAGTTTGAATTATAACTAATATTCAAATATAGTCAAAAACAAGCTGACAAAAAAGAGACAAAGCTAGAATCAAGGTTTCATAATAGAAACATAGAGAATCATAAGAGAACACAGTTTCAAAATTTAAACATATTTTTATAATAGAAAAACAGTTGCATAATGGAATCACAGTTTCATAATAGAAAAACAGTTGCATAATAGAATTACAGTTTCATAATAAAAAAACAGTTGCATTATAGAATCAAAGTTTCAAAATAGAAACACAGCTCCGTAAGAGAAACACAGTTTCATAATCGAATAACAGTTTCATAATAAAATCAAAGATTTATAATAGAAAAACAGTTTCATATAATAGAATCACAGTTCCATATTAGAATTACAGTTTCATCAAAGAAACACAGTTTCATTATAGAAAAACAGTTTCATAATAAAACCACAGTTTCATAATAGAAAAACAGTTTCATAATAGAATTACAGTTTCATAATAGAAAACTGCATACCATCCATTTTCCTATTTTTGGGATCTGTAGGTGCTGGAAAGCTACACCTAATGAACACAGTATTAAGTGCCACATTGTTTGATGTTAAATTACTCTCCTCTCATACTGTATGAGACTGGAGCAATTAATAACTATTTTAAACTCATTTAATTTTATATTCAACTTGAAAATTCGATAATAATAATTAATAGAAAGAGGCGAAAAAGATAAAGGAGGACAAAATAAATAGAGTGAGTTCATGAATTATAAATAAAATAAAGTTTTCTTGAGAGTAAAATAATGACATGGAGAACATTCAATTTAAATGAGGTCATCGTGATCTCTGATAATTAAAGAATATAATGTATAATAATTAAAGACAAAATAGTTGAACATTAAGGCAATATTTATGTAAAATTGTCATTACTATTATTATTATTACGAAAAATAAAGAAAATTACCGAGTCCGGTAGCTCAGTGGTAGAGCGCTCGCCTTTCGACCTGGAGGTCGAGGGTTCAAATCCAGCCGGGGGAGGACCTCAATATGAGGTTAACCTCAATATGAGGTTATCCCTTGTACCGTACACTCGGGAGGTCTTGAATTCAAGGCCGGCCAACCCAGCCAAGGTTTTACGTGGTTTCCTTGGCTACTAATACGCAAATGCGGGGTTGGATCTAGTTTTATCTGAGACAAGTCTGGATCCACGTTTCCGTTGTCTCTAGCTCACGAAAAGTTAGTGTTCTGCGGGCCGGGGGAGATGAAGGTCGGAAAGATATACTGAGCCTTTGTATGTCCGAAAAACTTAGTCAGTGAAAGTGATGGCGGCGACACGAGTAACGTAAGTGACTAGGAACAAAGTACTCGGTTCTTGAAGACAGACGTCTCCTAATAGCACTGCGGAGCTTTGACTTTCAGGTCAGGGCTATAGAATGAGTTTGTACACACTGACATCTGGGTGCTAGAGTTCTTTGTCAGGTGGCGCTGGACTGGCCAGAGCGGTGAGCCTAGCTAGAGTCTGGTGATGCTAGTGGAACTGATGGGATTGGTGAAACTGGAAGTACGAGGTCAAGTGAGACTAATGTGATCAGAGGAGCTAGTAAGACTAGATGAAACAAGCACACAGTGAACTAGTAGTCGGCGCTAGCCAGAGCGGTGAGCCTAGCCAGAGTCTAGCTGGTCTAGATGAACTAGGCACACTGTGAACTAGTCGCAGACACTAGCCGGAGCAGTGAGTTTGGATAGAGTCTGGTTGAGCTGGATGAACTAGACACACTGTGAACTAGTTACATGTGCTACCATGTACGGAGGGGTTGCTTCTACCAAGCTACCAAGCTACAAGGGAATGTTGTATCCTCCCTTTAAGTATTAATCTTTAAGATGGTATCCATTTTTGGGGGATTTGAGGTTAAAAGGAAGAACTTAAAAAGGTTGTATTTACCGCAGGTTGAAGAAGCAAACGAAGAATCTTTTAATCGAATAATCTAAAAGGGTATATGTTTAAGGACTCAGGAGTTATAAATCTCTATAAACATGCTAATCTGTTTTACACTAGGCAATTGGTCTCGTGAAGCCGATACAGACCAACAAATAAAATTACAAACAAAATTAGAAGATTCTGTTAAATAATAATAAAATCATGGTGACAGAAGAACTCCAAGGCCAATATATTTGCAAGAAAACATAGTTTTTCAAGATAATTCATCTGCAGAGGGCTCGTCGTGCTCATTGAGACTAGAAGTTAATCACTGATTAACTTTATTAGTTGAGAGACTCGAGTGTTCCCCACCTGCTGATGATGCATTATGCCGAAACCGGTCCCGAGATATTCATATCCATCAGCAAGTATCGACGATAGCTGATTCTTCGATTTAATAAAGAACTTGTTTAAAGAAGCATACTCACGAGCAAAGATGACATAACCTAAACGAATCACGAGTTTTAAATAAACAAAATGCTTTTATAACTTCTAATAACAATAAACTCCGACCCAAAAAGAGTTCATTGAGATCAAGACCTATAGATCACTGGTTAAAAAGATCCTGGGCATTGCTCGAGATTTTTTAGACCTAGTCTATTTGAGGGGCCTGTACAATAGATTTCTGGTAGCAGTGCAAATGGGGTTCATTCTCGACCCAAAATCTATTCAATCATAATAACAATTACAATAATATTTATACATAGCAACAGTCAAACAATTAAGAGCCTAGGCTATAACAAAACAACAGGAAATGAAGATGGTCTTTGGCAAGAATGAGCTCTTTGGCCAATGGTCGCCAATGGCGAATGAGATGGTCTTAGGGTGGCAAGGAAATGTGATGTTCTTATATCATTGACTTTATAAGCAAAGTGATAGGCTGCGGGTAGAGTTAAGGCCTATTATAAGATTTGGAACACAATCCTAGAGTAATAGGTCACAATCCAATTTTATGGGTTGTCCAGCTCTCTTAATTGTTAGATGTTCTATTTTGGTTAAGGCTCCATGGTGACAACTACGAGGTTGATTGTAGCTATGCCTTATTATTTGTCTTGTTGAGAGATTTGTTGTATTTTATTCACTATAAAGCAGAATTATACGAGTGAGCCGAGGTTTTGGTCATGTGAACAGTTAAATCAATACGATGCGTTTCCAGGGCTCGGTCTCCTGTTATTCATTGCCAGTACTATGTTTTTCTTTGAATATTAAGTCGCAGCTTTTCCTCACTTTAAGGTAACAATACTTTTTCATAATAAATCTAAGACAATAATTTTAGTTTGTACAAAACTTACTAAAATGTTTAATTATTCAGGGGAATATGTTTAAGGACTTAGGAGTCATAAATCTCAGTAAACATGCCAATCTGTTACTAGAGGCAATTGGTCTCGTGAAGCCGATACAGACCAAACAAAATTAGAAGATTCTTTTAAACAATATTAAAATCACGACGACAGAAGAACTCTCGATAGATTCGCTTGAAAACATAGTGTTTCAATGTGGCAGCCATTTTAAACACTCAAACATTATTAATAAGCTACAGGACACAATCTTAGGTATCTTCAATTCTAAAAAGACAACACTTGCCACTTGTTGGATGATGCATTTCTCTATTATGTACAATAATAATATCTATTTTAATTTTCCTCGCCTACTGCCGTAGGTAGGAAGAGTATTGTGTTCACCCAAATAATTCTAAATCAAGATTTAGTCATAATTATCTGTTTTAGGAAGTTTTATTACATTCTGGGTGTTTAAGCATGCTCCCTGTGTTCATGTTAGAAAAATTGCTAATTGAACACTAGAGGAATTGCTAATATTCTCATAATGAATAATTAATTTAAATTAAGAATACTTTCCTGAGCTTATAAAAGTATTTCTCGTTTATCATTATTACTTTAATATTTACTACTATACTATCCAAAGTTTTAATTGACAAGTTAGAACACCCAACACATTGGTTGGATTTATTATTCTGAGGTTGCGCGTTGCAGGACCGAATTGTTGACACTGGTTTAATTACTTTGATTAGTCACCATTTTATATCAATTAAAAAACGTTAAGACGCTGGATGGGACTGGGAATAACAACTTGTTGCTTCTTTAAATGGCTCTATTCAGCCTGACCCTAGGCATACTCGTGTCTATAAACCTAAAATGAAATGGAAATTCACAGTGATCTAAATCATATCATTATATAATATATTATTATTATCATATCATACTAGATTATAAAGCAAGATCGAAGACAACTTACCATTGTGATGGATTATTACCATTGTAATGGTAACAATCCCTGTGCATAATGAAGTATTATTACCATAGCAATAAGTTGAATTTGATTTTGTTTTATAATCTGTATATTGTGGAATGTTATGATTGAGATTTACAGATAATTTACATTTGATTTTAGATTTTGAGATGTGATGTGAAAAAGTAGCATTAGTAGACTTAGTTAGATATTATTAATTTCCGATTTTTTCTTATCCTCATTTCCTCAACCGATTTTCACTGATCCTCATTTATACCGTTGTGTAGGTATAAAGAAAAGTAATATGTTTGCTCTAAAATACCTGGATATTAACCGAGTTACCAGTTTCAGGTATTTTGGAGACCTGAGTCGTTATTACCAAGTGGTGGGTATACATATATAATTGTTGATTAAATTATATTATTTGTTCACAGTTAGTAAGAACTATAAGAATATATCAAAATGAATACCATAAAACTTAACTGGCATGCCTTTGCTGGTTGTAGGCAAGCAAAAATGTTTATTAAAGACCAATTGCAAAAAATACAAATTTTCTAATTAACCTCAGCAAGCCTTGCCTTAGGAACGTAGTTAGTGTTCTGACCGGTCGCTGTATATTAAATAAACATCTTAATACTATAGGCATAATTTCAGAGGCTAACTGCCCCATGTGTGGGCATTATGAGGAGACATCTTTGGCGTTGGCCTCTTGTATGAAGAGGAACTTTCTCCTCATAGTTAGAGAGATATCCTACAATATATCAACATTTCCAAGAGATCCTTGGTAGAGGTGGTGTAGGCTAAGCAATCCTTAGGCCAGCAAGGGGCTGGCAAGAAGGGTCCAACAACGTGGTCTATTTTCCTGGCTTTGCCTCCCCACCCTATTACTTCTACTACTTCTACCATGAGAATATATATATATATATATATATATATATATATATATATATATATATATATATATTATATATATATATATATATATATATATATATATATATATATATATATATATATATATATATATATGATTTTTATTTTTTTTCAGGGTTTAAAAAGAAATCAATCATGGACAGTACTTGTAAGAAAATGGGCATAATAACTGACGATATGTTGGATGAAAGGAAGATACTTATCCGGACCATGGGAGGCCAAGATTGGAAAAAGACTAAGTTGAAAGTTAAGGAAGTCCATCCAATAGATCGTATTCTTCATAGAAGAGACGGTAGACGAACTCAGTACTACTTCACGACGGGAAGGAAAATTCCCAGGACTGTAGAAACGGAGGACGATCAGATTTTAAGAAGTATATCGGCACGGAGGGACAGCCGCAAGAAATCAATCGCTGTCGAGCGATCACCTAAAGTAGAAATTAAAGACGATCGACTAGCAGTAGAAGACGACAAAGACGGCGGGAGCAGTGGACAGACAGACATGGTTAAAAGATTACAAGAGCTCGAGGGAGGGGTCAAATTCGTTGAAAAACAAGTCAAACTGAAGAAGACGAAAAATCAGAAGATAAAGGGTTACATGAAGCCAACGTATAAGTGGAGAATGATGGGAAACATACTAGAGAGGGTCCAGATTCCCTTGTCGCAGGCTGATCAGACTTGCGAGCAGGTTCTTGACTACGACCCTAACTTCTTTACTATTCTCAAAGACAGGCCTGTTAAAGAAGAGAGATTCTGGAGGAAGCAATATAGAGACGACAAAAGAAGGACTTTCCGATCTAATTTAGTTTCAGCTTATCTCTCGGACGAAATGGCTCTGAATAAACAGGTCGATGCACTTCACGAAAAAGAACTAGCGCAGTCCGAGTATAACTTGAATATAGCTCAAGATTGCCTATTGACATTTTTAATGGAAAGGTCTCAGGACACGGATAAGTTGAGAGAATACTTATCTCAATTACAGATTAAAATTGATAAAGAAAATAAAACAGTTGTAAAATTAGAAAAATTGAATAAATTGATTCAAATGAAAATATACGCAGAAAATCATCAAGTGTTGGAGCTGAAGAAGTGGAAACAGTTCTTCTACAACATCAGTCCTGAGGACTGGCAAAAAGATTTCGACAACGACTGCATTGATAAGTGCAACGAGTACCAGAGTCAAATTAACTACCTTAATGATAATATGAAATCGTTCGAAGAGTTCTGTGGAAGGGAAAGCTATCAGTTAAGAGACTGTGTCCATAATCTACTCAACATGATGCAGACTTACAGCTCTAATATGTTTCACTTCAAAGACAGCAAACAAGTCACGGAGATACTCAGACGGATGCAGCAAAAAAGTTTGCAAGTTATTCAGCACCATGGTGACGCGCTTAACTACAAGGAGGAGATTGAAAGATGCTTGGTGAGCAAGAAGCAGTGCCACCAAGTCATTACCATTAACGGTCAAAAAGAAGAGAACGAGCTTAAACGAAATTTACAAGAGGTAACAGACGAATGCAAAGAAATGGAGACAAGTTTTTACGAAACAAGCGACGGGCCCTTGAAAGAAATACTGACGAACAAACCCGATTTGACGACTAAAGCTCTCGTTAAAGATTTGTACGAGGAACTGATCGGCAACAGCGAAGGAATGAGTTACATAGAAATGTTAAAGGAGATCGAGTGGCAAATGCTGGAGATGTGGAGGACAATCGAGCAGTCACCTGTTGATTTAGTTAAGAAAATTAGCAGACAAGTGAGAAAAGAAAGAAATAAAGAGATGACAGCTGCTGTCAGAGCCAGGAAGAGATCCACAGAGATATCTTGGATGTTAAAAGGATTGTCGCGTGCCTATGAGCCTCCCTTGCTACCCATTACCAAGAAACTGGATTACCCGAAATCACCTCAAATTGTAAGGAAAGTGAGAAAGACGAGGCAGGAGGTAGAGGAGGGACAAGATGATATCCACACAGAATTTTTGACTGAATTTTTCACTGTCGACGCAACACCTACGCCTGAACAGTCCGTTGAATCCGAACTGCCATTCGAGTCTACAAGTTCTGTCTAGTTTGTTTTACGTATGTGAGAGACTGCCTCTCTATGTGTGACAAATATAACAAGGGTCGAATTTAAATAAATAAATTGGTCTAAACATTAACAGAGAATATTGTAGGAGAAGCAATCGAAGAGTTCCTCGATTGCTTCTCCAACAATATAAGTATACTCCACCAAAGTACCATATGATCATAAGGTAAATACCTTATGACCATATGGTACTTTGGTTAAGTATACTGCTTGTGATACAATACAGTACTGGTCGGATACACTAACTTGAACTAGTAACTCACTAGCTCAAGCTCCTAGTGCCATGCAAACTAGTTCAACCCCATACATTGAAATAATCAAGACAGTTTACGATAGAGATTTTCATATCCAGCCCTTCCCCTCTGCATCCGTTTTGCGTTCATGTACTTTGAATCTAAATTTGGAGACAAATAGTTAAAATAATTAGAAAACGCGTTAAAAAGAGACATTAAGAATACTTGACATTCTTTAATCTACGTCAGGGAAAATAAAGTTATTACTTCTATTTTTGAGAAAATTGAATTTGGTCAAAAGTTTGAGAGACGCGGTGTCCACATTGTTACGTGTCGTAAGTTAACTGTCCACAATGACACGACCTTAGACCTTACGTGACCTCATCATCGAGTTTATTAACCTCTAAGGCGTGCGTGTCCTCAGGGTCAGTTTCCCCATCCCATGATTTTATTTTATAATAAAATCAATAACTTTTTATCAGTAGAAGTTTGATATTTAAGTCTATACATTGATAAGTATTACTTTTCCTCATTTATACCGTTTATAAAGTAGATATATAGGAAATGAATTGTGGCTTTGTGATGTTTTTAAGACCTCCTGAATGGTTCTTACAAAATATCTGTTTGTATGAAAGTGTGTTCGTTATCATCGTAGCTCGCAGTGTTTTTAGTCCCGTCTCAAGGCTTTGCCTTTTTGGGATCTCCAAAGTAGGAAAGAACTTTAATAATATTTGTAACAATATCATGATTTGTACATGTTTTTTATATTATAAATAAAATATATATTTATTTATGCTAGAGGGCTGAAACTTTGTAAAAAATCAATCATTTGATCTAGCTTTGTCATCCGGGATTTTTATGACGTCATTAACCGGCAATTTACTTAGCAAAGGAAAATTAATAAAACGCGGAAAATGTTTGGATAAGTTTGAAATTTAAAGACGTACCAATTTATATATCATACATAACAAATTATATATTATATTCCTAACTAATATAACCCCACACACAGACTTAGACAAGTGGGTTGCTATAAGTATATAAAATTCTATAATCTAATTAATAAATGTATATAAATTTCGTCATAACAGAGGACCAATTTTTTTTTTTAATTTCTCTTTATTTAAAAAAATACACAATATAATTTTGTTTATTACATAATATAAACTACTAATATATAATATTATAATGTAATATAAAAAAATACTAAGAGGATATGCCTCACAAGAGGCATGGCCTGTGCCGTGAGGGAGAATTTGAGATTTTGTATAATGTTTTATTTCCTTGTGTTATAGTTGTCTTAATTTTCCTATTGCAATTAAAGAAAAAATAATAATCATACTTGTAATTATTCTATAAATACTGTACATATTTTTTTTTTTTGAAATTTTGTATATTCGTTTGTTTTAAGTTTTGTATATATTTGTAATCTTTTAATTTTGGCTAATGAAGGTTTATTTTATTGTATATAAATTTGGCATGCATGAAGTCATATATAAAACCAACACATTTGCCAAGTGTCCATCTCATTATCAGCATAAGTTTGATTTTAATCCAATGTGAGTGAAAATTTGGTAAATGTGTAACCCTTTATACGATAAAAAGTAAACTAAGATACTAAGTTTCATTTCAATGAGCCTAGTTTACCCACAGTTTTCATTGTATCAGTAATGTGTAATGTAATAAAATTGTTATCACTTGTTTTTTATTCTTTTTTTACTTTTCTGTCTTAACATCTTTGCTAATATTTTTATGTTATAGATGTCCAGAAGATGAATACATAACTTAGTATTTGAAACGTCAAACGAATCGAATCCTTGAGTTGAGTATTTCTTGGAGTATTGTTTGATATATATATATATATATTATATATATATATATATTATATATATATATATATATATATATATATATATGTGTGTGTGTGTGTGTGTGAGTATACCTATACTATATATACAGAATGTAAGATAGGAAACACTAAGAAAATACTTACATAAATTAGTAACGTTTCGACTATGTTCTTCGTCTGACAGAGAGGGACTCAAATAAATTAGACTGATTTATTAAAGGTTGATTGTTTATCAAGTTTTAACTCTGTATCATGAACACACTACGAGCTACGATGACAACAGACACACACACATGAGAATATATATATATAATATATATATATATATATATATATATATATATATATATATATATATATATATATATATATATATATATATCTTACATACCAACAATGACGGAATAAAGAGGAAAAAGTAAATATTACTTTTGTTATCATTAGGGTGATAAAAAGTAATCTCTATACATCAGAAGGTTTGAATGCACCTACACCTGCGTCATAAGGTATATGCATATGCACACATACTCTTTGGCATAGAGAGATGTTATTACTAGAGAGGCCCTATCTGTTAAGCTTTGAAACATCCAAATAGTAATCTGTATAAGTACAGATGAACTTTAAACAAAGGCGTTGTATGAGATCAAACTAACCTTCCCGTGATTATAGCAAAAACAGGCCTTCGACCTCTAGGCCGTTCCCCAGCGTTGACGCTTGGGACTGCTTCGCGGGCCCCGCTTTTCTTGGGTACGCTTCACAGTCACATGGATGTAGCTTATATCAGTTTGTCATATTACTAATTTTAATAAGACACATTCTGTGATGTAATGGTAAAAAACATTTTTTTACATTTTGTTATACATGTAAATCAATAAAACCGGAGCAAATACTGATAATAAAGTGTAACTTCATATATTTGTTAACCATACATAGTAACTCCTCTTTATAAGATTTCAGGTTAATAAAAAATCGTCTTGAAATGTTGTGATTTTTTGAAATTTTGTCGAGCTATTATTGTCTCTTTATGACGTCACACATATTTCATAAACAATAGTGTTAAGGATAATAACAAGGTTGAGTTTTGTACTAAGTTTTATTTCCATCCGAAAAAGCGTTCGAAAGTTTTCATGTTTCCTAAGAAACGTCTATGAATGAAAACCTCATACATAATACATACTCACACACACACGGGAGTCTCGGAAATTTTAGAAATTTCCAGCTGATGCGTAAGCCGAGGCTTGTACTTATTTATTTAACTAAGGAGACAAAGCCAAGTCAGGCAAATGACGATTTGCTGACTATTTTATCTACTTACGACTGAAAAATAAACATGAGAATATTGTTCTTTAAAATGTTCACAGCAATAAATTAAAATTACAATAAGTTATTAAAGTAAGATACGAAACGTATGACTTAATAAATAAACAAGTAGAAAAGGGGTTTTAAATACTTGCTAAGATATTTTAGAGGTAGCAAACTAAATTTCTAAAAAATTTAGAGGTAGCAAATATTGGTTTAAAGTTGTTGCAAAACTTACAACATCAGGTAGAGTGATATTGTAATTTGTTACAATACCCTATGTTATTTTTTTCACTACTATTCTAATTCGTTACATTTAATAGCAAAATTAGTTTACCTTGTTTACAGTTTTAGTAATTCTTTACAACGTTTTATACTTGTGACTTTATTTAAACAATATAATTCAACAAATAAGCGATTAAACAAACTATAAAAATGTGGCGATTCATGAACACTGGTAAAAAATTAGAAAAAAAGTAATGAATATCAGTGTTGCCAATATTTCATGCAAAATTATATTTATTTGGTATTTAAAAGAAATGTTTAATACTTAGTAATATATCGTTACTCAATTATATTATTTTAAGTAATAATATACACAAAATATTACTATCAACAATAATCATGTTTACCTGGCGAAAAATACCGACTTTTGGTAAAATTACATTTTGAAGCTTAAAAACATTTCAGTAATGACAAACTTTGCAGCCGTAAGTAGATAAAAAATATTACGAGATTATAGTTGTTTTGGAATGCCGCTGAAAATTGTAACGTCATGAAAGAAAATGTAACAAAATATGTAATTAGAGATTCACTGATGCAAGTTTACTTTTATTAGACCTTTATTTAGTTATATTAACTAAGAAGAAGTTAGTATGCTGAATTTTAGACAACACGATGAGGATCGTCTCTATTACGGGCTATTGAATTTAATTCGATACAGCTTACAGAAACGCGTTTTTTATCATAATACAATTTACAGCGGTGAAATTCGATTCATTTTTTCGATATAGATTTTTTTTACAGAAGCAGTCTCCATGGAATATATTCAGAACTCTCTTTACCTACGCGAATACCCGATGCCTAATACTTTAATATTGAAAGTAGAGATGACAGCGAATTCTAGTAGAACTTAAAGGTACTAACTCTTATAATTGTTTTTTATTAAAAACTTTTTCTCTGTATGTTGTTAAGTAAAGCCATACAAAATAAAAGTCTTTTTTATATCTTTTGTTATTTATTTATTTAGATAAATAATATTTCGTCTCTATAATAATAAATAAATCTAAATACTTATATATTTACACGTAAATATATAAGTTTAAGGTTTAAGTTTAAGTTCAAAAATATTGTAAAAGGGTCGTGTGATCCGTTAATTTCAAATAAATAAAGTTTTATGGTTTTACTTTAAACTTATTAATAACTTTAGAGCTTTTGATCTGTTATAAATTGTAATAACAATTAAATTGATGAAGACTTCTGTCCTTTTTAAAAAAATTATTTAAATTAAATTGATATACTTATTATTGATTATATTACTCCTGTAATAGAAGGTCACATGACCACTGTTTTGGAAGGTGTCTTTAGAGGATTGGAAGGAATGGTTCTGGAGTGTAGGGTTTGGACAAGAGGACATAAAAAGCCTTTTAGATATAAAACCGTATTTATTTTGATAATAATTATACTTTAACTGACATAAAAAACCTGTCAGTCAGACATTTGTTGTAGTCAAAGATTATGTAGTATACTTAATAATCTTTATATAGTAATGTTTGTTTGCTCGGTATATTCCATTGAGGGGAGAATTAAAAAAAATATATTTTTATAGTTATTTATTTAAACCATTAAAAGTAAAAGCAAATATCTGGTTTCTTCCTTTAAAATTACTATAAAAACTCATACTGAAATTAATCTTTAATTTCTCTTGTAGACTGAATTTAAACTACGCCTTCAGTTATGAGAGGTATGCAATTTACAATACAGGCAGCACCAAGTTTTGGTATTTCTAATACTCTAGTTTTGTCCGCTAGAGCTGCATCTATTCGTTGAAACGTCTCTGCCCGTCTCGCCCATCCCCAAAAATTTTACCAAATCGCGATTATCCTTCCTTCCTACTCGCCAAAAATATAAATAATATGATTTTATCGGAAACTGTAACGAAACGTTAATTATCTTGTTTTCGTAACAATTTTTAGAAAGTGTCGAGAGGTTTAATGAAGTGTTAAACATGGAGTCTCAGTGTTGCTGTAAATAATTCGCCCAAAGCGTTATTTTTCGGGTCGTCCGTCGTGTTTTGTCGCCATTTTCCGCCCTAGTCCCGAATCTTACCACACCCTGAGTTCTTCGGGTTTATTTTGTATAATCGGTCGGTCCTCGCCGAGTTGGTTTAATATAGCAGGAAACCCCGCTTATGGTGCCGAGTTCGTGGTGTTTTCAGTCTAGTGCCGTTCGGTCCGAGGTTGGGTATCGTATCGTGTCCCGAGTGTGTGAATTTTGATGGGATCGGGTCGTTCTCGGCCCGTAGATCGGGAAAGTCAAACTGGAACTCATGGAATTGGAGAATATCGTTGCAAATACTGTTTATCTCAAGGCAAGAGAAGGTAAAGACTGTTCATGCTACCCTAGATTCCCTGTACCGACCTCTCGTCCTGCCAATCAATACAGCTACACCCGTTACCAACTTTGGTGTTGTACTTAGTTGGTTACTTCGCTATTTCGACCCAAGACTTATCCAGTTCTCTACATCAGCTTTTGAGAAACAACCCTAAACATTCCCTCTAGTTTTGTGAATGATCTTTTATGTGGGTTTGGATAGTCAAGTGCAGGTTTGAGGCATTGTCTGAACTTCATATGTTTCAATGCTAAAACATCTCGTTTGAGGCCAGGTTCAACCCTGTTTTCATGCTAAACTTACACCCAGAACATGGGTTCATTAGACAGGTAATATAGTGGAATATAATAACAAGTGAACCGTCTCTAAGAAACTTAATCCAGTTTAGGAAACTTGATTTCTAACAAGGGCTGCCATTGCGTTGAGATAACAGTAGATTAGAATAAAACATGAATTTAAACTTTCAAAATATTGTGTTAACAAACCATCTGTGTTTATAAGCATTGACTATAAATAGTTAAACAGCAAAACTGTCAACTCAATAGGGGGAAAATTTGGATGGTGGACAATGCTAGCGTGGTGACGGATCTTTCTTTCAACTGAAGGGGCGTGACTTACTTTTTTGCTTTTTGCCTGCATTAAGTTTGAAATTAACTTTTCATACTTCGTGTAGTCGTAATTCGCACTAGCCAGCGTTTTCCGCCACCTTTGTCATCTTTATACTTCCACTGAACGCTTCTGGCTGGCATCTAAGTTTAAATTTCATTCAATTAATTTATCAATGGAATTGATTTAATCAAGTAATTTTGAACAATAGTGGTTGATAGACAGTTATCTAAGCGTTAGAAGATAGATTTTGGCCTGGAACTGGCAATTTAAAAAACGTAATTAAATTACATCAATAAGATGCTGCGCACATGTGATTAAATCTATAAAATTAATAAATTAATTGGATCAAATTAACTTACTTTCCATCAGTAGCGTTCTGAAGTTTAAAAAATGTTTTTTTACCATTACTTTCTGAATTTTTGCAATATAGAACATGAAAATGGCTTACCATGTTTATTAGGTTAAAATAATAAGGACTGAAGATTCAAAATAATTTTATTAATACAATAAATGTATCTGTCATAACTAATAGTCACCATGGTTTACATAAATTTAAATTTATAAATATAATAAGTCATTTTTGGTAAGTTACCAGGGTTGGTTCATGAGTTGTCTGTACCAGTCTTCTGTAGCACTGAATCTAGTAGCTTGTGATGATCGAATCCATTCTTTTCCCCCTTCGGTCAAAACATTAGCATCATATACTCATTGTTTCGTTTTTTTATTTTGCACAATAAAGATAAAGTTTAAGCTTCATCAGTGAGAGGCTACATGTCATTTCTGTATCTCCCTCTTCTGTAACTTGGCATGCCAAATGTAGCTCTAGCTTCCAAAACTTTTTACATAGGCACATGCTTTGATAGCCCTTAATGAGTGAGTGAACTTACATGTTAATTCTATTCTACTATATTTGAAAAACAAAATAAATGTATTATCAATATACAGAACATAACTTCTCTTAAAGAATGGTTACTCTTATTTATTTATCTTTTAATTTAAGTAATTGTATTAGTCTGTGTGTCAGATGTTTCACTAAGCTTGTCAAGTAATCATGGTCTGATTCTAGGGTCAAAGTTGCCCTTTGACCCTAGATTGACTAGCAATCTAGGTTTGACTCTGATTCTTAAAGAATGTAAACATGTAAACTGTAGTGATGTAAAAGTAAGAGGTTGGAGCAGTGTTCTGTCTTCACTCTTTTAATAAAGTCATCTCCATGTTCAGTTGATCTTATCATTTCTGCCATCATGCAGCACAGACCTCATGCAAAATTAGCAGTTTTTGTTTTGTATAGTCCTAAGATGTTCCTTAGTTATTTAGGGATTTTTGCTGCCAATATGTATAGAAGATGAGTATTGAACTTAAGTTTTAATACAAGGAGGTCTTACCAGGCTAAAAGAGTAAGAAAACCTCATCAACCCCTTGTTTTTACTTCATACTTTTGAAAACTCCTCTATCTCTTAAAGGAGAGTTTGGGAAAACTCTCCCATCCTATCTTTTATTTGGAATTAAAAAATACTCTGCCAGGGATGGTGCAAAGCTTTTATAGTAATTCATAAGATAAATGCTTTTTGAAACTTTTTCTTCAAAATAAAAAAAAATAATAATTATAATATAATATAATTTCATATTTAATAATCATGTCAAAAAATATTGTGTATTCAGTTATTCACTCAAACAAGTGATTTTGTTTAGCATTTTATTATTATACATCGAATGAACTAGTGAAGTTCACTAAGTTTTGTTTCAATATGACAAGTACATCTATGAGTTTTGTTGGATCATAAAAGTTAAGCAGCATCGAGGGTGGTCACCTAGATGGGTGACCACTTCTAATGAAACGAATATATATATATCATTTGATAACGAGCGAAGTGAGTCCAAAGTAGGGAGGACGAGCATAGCAAATCTGATGTGATTAGAATAAGTTCTGAGGTACTCTATACCCGATTTTTTATTTCCCGGATCTGTATGTAGGTGTTAGAACAAATATTTAATACATACAAAATGTTTCCATATTTTTCCCTCCTATTATAGGAGGTAGGAAGTTAAAAGGATTCTTTGTAACTTTTGACTTCCTTTCTAAAAAGATTTTCCATGTCACTGCTGTGAATTTTGAACATTTCAGCAGTCCTGAAATGTAAATCTTTTCGATGATGATAAAATTGTTGTAAAGATGGCTGTATTGACTCAGTGCTATTTGATTCTTACCAACTAAACAAACATTATTGTATAAATATTTTACTGTTTGTGTTTCTAATTTATTTAATATGATAAGATATGTTGTGTTTGTCCTCTTCCTCACGCCTCCACCCATTGCAAACTTATTAAAGCCCTGTTCTTTTTGAATGTATATTTTATCTAAATTGTTATAGTAACTGTCTTTGAAATTGTTTTCATGGTGATGAGCTGCTTTGTTTCTTTGTATAATTGCTACATTATTCTAATCTTACAACCTCTTGAACTTCGTAAATTATCAAAATTGTGGTGCTGATTATCTAAATTCCCTCATTTATAGCTAAAAATAATTGTAAAAACACAATGAATCAGAATAAAAAACATTTGGCGCCCTTTTACATTTTGCCCCTTCATAGTGGAAAAACTGTTAGTGATAGAAAAAAATCTAAGAGCAAAATCATAATTATTATTACTATAGTAATAAAAATATGCAAAAATGGGATCTAATTTAAAATTTTAATGTTTGGCGTTGTTGGGCACCATTGGGCTGCTGTGCCCTAATGGTCAATAAAAACAATTGAACTTCACTATATATAATGGTGAAGTCCCCAAGTTTCAAAACTTTATCTTATACAGTTCAAAAAATTAAGAAAGGGGAGGGAGACTTTTGAACTACCCTGTATATTTTTGGTTTTTGACTTAATGCCATCTTCAGCAGGATTAGGTTAAGGGTCAACTATCGACACACTATGTACAAGTATCGAAGATAGCTGATTCTTCAATTCCTACCCTAAATGTAACATTATTAATAACTTGAAAACTAAATTCTAAATGGCTATCAAATTGTTACTACTATTCCTTTTTTTTGTACAGTATCTGACAATATGTTATACGTCAAATAACTGTGAGAAGATGAAACACTGTAGTCAGTGAATATTTTGAAAATTTAAAAGAGATTCATACATTGCATGAGTATATGGTGTGCAGTTTGTTTCCTTTGGTTTAAAGCAGACTATTCTATGTCATCACCCTTGAGTTGTAATTAATTAGTTTCATTGTTGCCTCAGTGCTCATTAAAACACTATATCTGTTTGTAAGTGAGATAATTAGCTCACTGTCGGGCTTACAGCTAGCTGCCCCATGCTTTTAATTAACTTATGAAAACCTTGTGTGGTTAATGAAGACAGCCTCGTCGGATTACTCTATTATCTATATTTAATGTTGAGAAATATGAGATGGAATTCTCCATGAGGAAGAATATAATTTTTTGCTAATTAATAACACACAGACAACCCTACACTAATTTACTTCTCCTCCCTTTCAATCCAACCTAATGTACCTATTTTATATCATAATTAATAAATAAAACATTAAATTAATTATAATTTTACATAATAAGAGGTATTAAGTAATTTAAAAAAATGAATGATTTTTCACTAAATTTGGTTAATTTGCGTTCATTTTATACATTGTAGGTTTTAGCATATTTCCACAGGAAATGAGGTTTCCTCATGTACTTGGAATGTGGTTATGGATATGTATATATATATATATATATATATATATATATATATATATATATATATATATATATATATATATATTTGTGTGTGTTTGTTTTTAAATTTTCCTTTTAGTAGTAACCTACTAAAAGGCCGTATATTATCAGCATGTCCCATATAAATACTACATGCTTTAAAAACAATAGATATTTGAACATTACTTCGTTCTTTTTGAGAAATGTTTTTTTTGGCTGTTCTTTTTTCCTACAGTAAAATTTGAATCTTCTGAACAATAATTTTCTTTTAAATTTAATGTCTGTTGTGTTTTCCTGTGTTTGATATATTTGTATCTTATGAAAAATAATAATTTATATTAATATAATATTAATATAATGTAAATTAATAAATAATATATATTAATTTTATTTTGGTCATAGTTTATCTAAATCAATTGAATAAAGTGTGTTTTAAGGTCTTTTAATAGTAACTGATAATGTTGAAGAGGCCAGTTAAGTCTGAGAGTCATTGATTGCTGCATTAGTGATCTGCTACTGATCTTGCTACATTGTGCTGATGATCTTTCTCTATCTAGTAGAGGACAATAATTTATTAAGTGGTTTACTGTTTGTTCGTCGTTTCCACAACCGCAATTGCTAGATTTGGTTAAGTTAAATCGTTTTAAGTAATGCTTAAATTTACCATGTCCGGTTAGGAACATGGTAAGTTTATACGTGTAATCCCATACTCCATACTTTTTGTCTTTTCTTGATTGAGGAAAAAATAATTTTGTAATTTGGCCACTTTCTGAATTTATCCACTCCTGATTCCACGTTATGAAGCTTTGGCCATTCAATGCTTTTAATAAGTACGATTTCCGGTAGTAATTGTAGCTGATTGGAAGTGAATCGTCTTCACTGGCCTTTTTTGCTAATGAATCAGCTTTCTCATTATATTTAATTCCTGAATGAGCTTTAACCCACGAGAACGATAATTTGTTACTTTTACTTTTACTGTTACTTTGTTACTCTCCAGCTAAAGCTCTTATTTTGACTATTAATGGGGAATGGTTTTTAGTATTATTCAGTGTGTCCAGGGTTGATCTGCTGTCTGTTCTAATAATATACTTCATGTTACTTCTTCTATTACTTCTACATATACTTCATGTGTGTGTGTGTGTGTGTTTACCTGGCTATGGACCTGGTGTATGTGTGTGTGTGACTATATAAAGATACAAATATACATAAATGTGTAAGATTTTGTCCTTAGCCTTATCTATGGGACACTTTAACTTTCAAACACATTTACAGTTTTGAATGGAAATTGGTATGAAAATCAACTTCATAAATTTCCAGAAACTATTGATTTTAAAATTTGTATGACATCATTAAGCCACTATAATGACTCAGCAAAAATTTACAAAAACTTCAAAAAGTTATCTGATTAGGCTGAAATGCTACTATGTATGTTATACTACATGGTAGTATTAGTGTATGCAAATACTACTTTGTATGTTTAACATCATATGAAGGCAGATGTTATTATTAGAATTAGTTCTGATTTTTATAATTTGACATGTATAACTTAAAGTAAAGACTTCACATTTTCAACTAATGAATTATGCCCTGAGGCCATGAAGCAGACAAGAGGCTAGGGCCCTCTTAGTCCAAGAGCCGCCCTAAAAAATGTAACTCATTTTGTACTACTTCAAACAGAAAAAAAAAATTTCTGAAAATATACCTTAAATTATGAAGGAAAAATCTAGTCTCCCTATCCAGAGTGGATCCCTTCATATAAATGTGCTCCATCAAAATATTATTAAAATGGCACAAATTCCAGTTTTCTTGCAATAAGTGGTTTCCTGTAGGTCATGTGCAAAACATGAAGAGAACATTTTTTAAAACTGATAAAATTTCTTATTAAACGAGTGTTTTTTCGTCAAAATCGGATTGGTAAAGCTAAAGTTTTGAAATTTTTTTAATGGCCAAAAAATCAACAAAATGAAGAAATTCACGGACTCTGTATAAATTATTTTTTTGTGTTTTTGAATGAGCCATAACTTTGATTGAAGGTATCCAATTTTGACGATTAAACACTCGTTTTATGAGACATTATATCACCTGTAAAAAATGTTCTTTTCATGTTTTGCACATGACCCACAGGGAACCACTTATTTCGAGAAAACTGAATGCAATTTTATTAATACTTGAGCGTGTGCAATCATATGAAGGGCTTCACTCTGGATAGGCAGACTATGTTTTTTCTTCATAATTTGTGGTATATTTTTAGAAATATTTGGTTTGAAGTAGTACAAAATGAGTCGCATTTTTTTCAGGTCTGGCTCTTGGACCAGCGTTTCCCAACCTTTTCAGTACCGCGACCCTATAATTTGCTTTTCTAAAGTTTGGCGACCCAAATGAATTTATTTTGCATAACCTGAAAATTGCAGGCGTTTTTATTTATTGCCGAACTAGTTATGACCCTACATACATCGTCAAATCCTAATTTTCATGAGATTTTTATACTTAAATAGAAAACTACACACTAATTGGAGTTCAAAAGAAGCATATCATATAATAGCAATAAAATATAAAAATTAAATTTAAAAATTAGCACTGCTCGTAACTCATTTTGTCTGTATTTTTCAAAGGAAATGCGCATAATTATCCAGTTGGTTGTACAAAACTATGCCTCTAAAATTAGAAGTACGCACTATTATTTGCACAAGTTGAAAGCTTAGTAACTTATCTTTAAGCTTAGTCAGTTATCCTTAAAGGTTTTAGCGCATTTTTAGGATTTGATCCCAGGTACTCTGAGTTTGAGAGCTTGTATTGACCCCGGACCACTGCTATTCAACTCAGAGGCCCAAAAAACATGGAAAACGACACCCTACTCGGTTTTACAAAATTACGACATTGACCGTAATTTTGGTTTTTGATCATTTGTTAGGGTTTTTTCGACTTTTTGGTAACTTAGAGTGGTCTTATTGAATTCGGACCGGTTTCATTTGATTCAGCGCCCAAAAATTCAGATAAAACGACACCCTACTTGAAATTAATTTTTTATTGACCTAAATTTTGGTTTTCGGTAATTTACAATGATTTTTTCGACTTTTTGGTCACTTAGAGTGGTCGTGTTTAAAAGAAACTTTTAAACACAGTATTATCATAGGTATAACAATTCATCAAAGTTAGCAAGAATTAGATAAAGGCGGGTGCCTCTGTCGGTAAAGGACTTCTAAGAAATGTTTTGGCTGCGGCTTCTTTTGTTATCGCATGTTTAAAGTATTATCAATTTCTAAAAATTAATATCTGTTTAAGCAAATTTGTTATTTGCTTATAATAACTTTTTTACATAAATCTTGGTAATTTTTTGGATTGTTAATAAAAGAAAATTTGGCGACCCAAAAAATTTCGTTCGCGACCCAATCTGGGTCGCGACCCAAGGGTTGGGAAGGGCTGCTTGGACTATCTTGTTTTATTGGTATAATGAATTGTTTAATAAAAGTATGTAGATAAAATTGGGTCTTTTTTACTGACTTGCCTATGATATTTGATAGTGGCATCCATAGTGCACCTCCAGAACTGGAGCAGCAGGGATATGAAATTGATTTTAATGTTTTTGGTCGTTATCATGCTTTTCAGTCTGGTCTTTTTGTTGTGGGTGGTTTCTTGTATTGGTTGTTGTTCTGGGGATGGCCATAGAGTTCGCTGGATGGTTGGGGGGGAGGGGAATAGGTTTTGTGGCATGTGTAGTTGGGGCCTGCTTTTGTCAGGTGACTCAAAAAAATTGAATACTTATATTTGTTTAGTTATTTGTTTTTTCTCTCAAAACTTAGCTTATTTTATTTAAACAAATCGTCACCCCACTGAGACATGTAGTTTAGTTTTATGTTTACAAAGCTAACTTTTTTCCACTCCCCGACTCATAAGTTAATTTTCTTTGTAATTTATGTTATACCTCCAGAACTACACTATAGTCTGTTTATTATAATTTATGATTAAATTATAATTTATTGCCAAAAGTTGCTCTCATAAATAATCTTTGTCACTTTTAAGTAGAAATAAAGTATTATTTTGATTGATAGTGCACACCCTGAAGAGCTTTGACTATGCCACTAATTTCTGTTGTTTAATTAGAAACAATTCCTTAGTAACATCAAGCCTTTTAAATCATTAGTTGTTTTGACAGAGATTTTGTGGTATATGTTAAACATGGTTAATATTTAATACACTTGAGTTTAAAAAAAAATATATATTTAAATTGTCAAACTACAATACATAAAAAAGAAAAACTGACCGGTTTCGACTATTACTTAGTCATCTTCAGAGTACTTTTTATAAACTGAGTTGCTTAAATTAAATCAAGCCTTTTTACTCTTCAAACCATAAGGAAGAAAAAAGTGAAGTATTTACTTGAGCTACTATTAAGCTGTTCCAAATTATGTACAAAGTAGATTTTATTAGTATTTGAAAACAAACAAGCTTTAAACCACTGGATTATTACTATTTTCCCTTTAGAATGGATCAAGTATGATTTCCACGGCGAAGAAATCCTTGTGACCCTGAGTTAGGCTCTAAACAGTTATTTGTATTAATGAATGCAATTTCCTTTTCTTCCCTGTAATGACTTTGTAATGATTGTCACTCTCAGCAGGGGAATAATTTAAACCTTGTGAGACAAGATTAGAGACAATGAATTACATTATTCAATATATGTTGAAGAGGATTAGATTCAGTGTCTGACTTCCCTCTTAACAAACTGATTACTCCCGAGACATAATGCGGCTGTTCTCGCGACAACCTGCCCTGTCAAACTGACAGTCTACAGCCTTATTTGTGGCTCACTGGAAATAATCAATAATATTATTTTTTAATGATAAAGGTGAATTGGCAAAGGCTCTTTAAATAATGTGTTTCAACCTTGAAGTCTACACTTAAATTCATAAATAAAATTAACTATTCCCCTTAGCCTCAAAAAAATCTAGAGACCAAATCTTAACAGTTAAACCCCCAAATGTAAAAAAAAATAATATAACCTTTACACCCAAGACTCACATGTCCGATCAACCTGATAGAGGTTTTTTGTTGTTTCCCTCATGTCATAATTTACAGGCAAATACCAGGTTGATTCATCAAAAGTCAGTCCACAGATTGCATAGGAAACCCCTTTTGACACTATTGTAAACTATCAAACACCATCAAAAATATCTTTTGACAAGCCTCAAAAAAAAAAAAAAAAAATGAAATAAAATACTTAAACCAAAAAATATAATATTATCCTTAACCCAAACAAACCTAGGGAGTGTAAGCAGAAGCATATCCCATAGGCAGACAAAACTCTGATAGATGTTTACATTGGTTTGTCTGTCTATCCGACTTTGTGTTCCCACCACTCCCCCTCCTCTGCAGACTCCTTTATTTTTATTTTTGTTTATTATATTAATTAATTAATAAATCATTAAGTATCCTTAACTACTATATAACTTGTTTCCTTGAAGTCACAGCTTTCATTGAATATTACCATTGTTATTTGTTGTAATATCTGTTTTTACTTGTTATTTTTTGGACACTAGATGGGACGGAAAAAAACTTCAAACACACTACTTCATCAAAACGATATTTCGCCTTTATTCGGGGTCACAAGGCATATTCATGTTTCAAAGAATACATATATACATAGTTGAAATACTATAAAGTCAGAATTATTCTAAAGAATTTATTATTTTCTATTATTGTCTTCCACCATAAAAGTGTGAAGACAATAATAGAAGATGATAAATTCTTTAGAATAATTCTGACTTTATAGTATTCCAACTATGTATATGTATTCTTTGAAACATGAATATGCCTTGTGACCTCGAATAAAGGCGAAATATTGTTTTTATGAAGTAGTGTGTTTGAAGTTTTTTTCCGTCCCATCTAGTGTCCAAAAAATAACAAGCATAAAACAATGGAGACTAATACGAAAAATAATACCTGTTCTTATTAATTGACTAGTTGTAGATAAAATTTAATATGCTACAGGGATGCAAGTTACCTCTTGTTTAAGTTGTTATTACCTCAACAACTTGTTGTATTGTTTTACCTCTTGTTACCTCCTTGTTATCCTTAGGTAAGTTTCGGTAGCTAACTTGCTTGTCTCCCTCAGTCTCGGGAGCTAATGGCGTTTCCCATTTTGTTTCTGCCTCAAGAAGATACTTGATGCAAAAAACTCAAGTAAAGGAGGAAACTACAAAAGAGAAACTCGAGCTGTAAAACTTTTTTCCATCCTGTGTTGCATAAACAACTATTACCTGCTTATTTTGTCTCAAATTAGTCAGATAAGTCTTTGAAAATACCTTAATGTGTTACAGGAGGAGGAGATAGTAATAAAGGCAAGAGTAAAAAATGGAAGAAGATTCTGCAGTTCCCCCACATCTCTCACTGCTTGGACCTCAAGAATAGTATTGGTAAGTAGTGCCCTCTCACCTGTTGCTTCTCTCTCAGTGTTTTACAGCACAGTCACTACCCCTCCGTTCCATCACTGATCTTTATTTTGGATCATGTTAGACCATGGAAGTTTAGCAGGATTGGTATGGTTTGTTCTTGGATCAGTGTAATTTTGAGTTGGGCTTTCGTATTTATTCAGATAACCTATATCACATATATGAAAGAGTACTACTTAATTTTTTTTTAAATGGCCTCTTGCCAATAATTATTAGAACTTGAATTTATAATATGATAAAATGGTGGTGAATGTTGAAATAAATATGGAACAATCCATAACCAAATTGTAATAAGAGTCAAAATAAAATTTAAAATAAAAAAACTAACTGGGACTAGAATGTAAATGGAAGAAAAAAATCAAAGAAAAGAAATCACATTAAACTCCTTGAGTGTGAGGTTAAAGAAAACAATATCTATTGAAATGATGATAAATAAAATTAAAATAAAACTGTGGTTGTATAATGACAAATTCTATATAAAACAGAGGTACTATATGAAGAAATATTAAAATTGGGTTTGTCCAATGCTGTAGTAAATAAATTAATGGGGTCTGACCAAATAAATAAAATATCTGTGTGGTTGTGTGTTGCAGAAGTAAAATACAGCTATGTTGTGGATAAGCAACCCATCGGCAGGATTCTGTTCAAAGACTTCTGCAAGACTGCCAACTACCACAAGTTCACTGAGTTCCTTGATTTTGTTGTGAGTATTTGCTTATCATACACTTTAGTGTAACACATGGCTAAAATCAGTTGACAGCGTGGGAAAATAATACCAGGGAGCCAATGAGGTTATTCCTGGATGTTAAATAACGTCCACCATTTCAAATCGGACTAATGTCATTGGTTCCTCAACACTAGTTTCCCACGCTGTCAACTGAATGTAGCCATGTGTTAAAATATAGCAGTAAATCCTAGTTTACATCCACTCAGTTACTCCTACTGGGTGAATCCTCCTAGCTATGAAATAGAATGAGCACCAGTAGAATTCATTACAAAAAAAAAAAAAAAAACAATGAATAGAGTCTCCTCAAATGATAAATTTTCTTTCATTGTTTCCTAAAGACCAACCAAAGTCATTAGTCATCAAGAATACAAAGTAATATACTTACTTTGTATCCTTGTGCTTTAATTCTGGGCACTTGGTGACTATTATTGCATTGTTGTGGGTTATATTATTGGCTTTACATAGACCACAAGTAGACTAGTTGCTTTTCAGCTTCTTGCTGTTCGTTGGATTTGCGTTTTAGTATGATCTAGTCTGAGTCTAGTCTTCTAATTTTGGAAAAATTTGTGTTCCATAGGATATACTATCATCATGTCACGGAAGTGTGACAGCACAAAACAAATATTGGTTCATAACAAAACAAAAGTAGCCAATTAGATTCTATTATTGATTTGTTGTGAGCAAAAAGTGACCAATAGCATTGTTTATTATGTAAACAAAGAAATTGTTTTAGGTTAACTTCCGCGACGTATTTAAAAAGTTTTTTTTTACTTAAATTGCTATCTTCTCCGACAACAGTCACTGTTTCTCTAGGTTTAGATACAAGAGTTCTTTTGAAGCCAACTTGTCAAAGCTGGAATAGGAATGTATTCTATTTCTATCTTTGACATTATCAGAATCTTATGAAATAAGCAACTTGTTGCTTTTTATTTATCACTCTTACTACTTTGAGATCTCTTGGCTTGAAATCATTAAATATTTTCTTTCTAAGAGTTTTGATATTTCTGATGTTATTAAGTTTGATCTTGTAATAACACTGTGGAGTAATGTAGGTTTCTGAATAAGTGTAGTATATTTGATGGATAAAATATTACTATATTGTATACTATATAGTATATAGTATAAAATATTTGATGGAAAAAGCTTATTATTCTATAAATGATTTTATGTCTGTGTCTAATATTATTTAGTATTAAGTTTTTAATAGAATTTTAGTATTAAGTATTTATTTTATATGTATTTTTTCACTTGTTGCTAAAGTTTACATGTCATTTAGTATATTAGTTTTAGTTCATAATTGTTGTATGTGACGTGTTGTATCTTCTTTAAGAGGCTTTCAATAAATAAAGTATTATTATTATTATTATTATTATTCATTGGAGTAGGGAGGTCTTCTAGGTCATGAGTGTCAAGTCTACTTTTTAGATAAACTTGTTAAAGTTTGGTGTAAGTTTTGTCACAAGTTTGGCACTGACTATCTTCATTTATTGTAGTCTGGTATTTTGATTCAGTATCAGTGTTACCGATGAAGTTTAAAGATTGTTATGGAATCAGTAATATTGATTTTGGTGTCAGATGATTCTGAAACCAAGTTTTTGAAAATGTTACTGCTACGATACAATGGGTTTGTTCGACATATGGACTGGAGTACTCTACTCTACTCTGCTCTAAAGTAGGGTAAACTTTGAATTAGATATGTGCGCCAACAGAAAGAGTAGTGTAAATAACCTTCCTAGGTTATCTAACTTCCTAGCCAAACAAAATAAATAATAATAGTTTACAATATGCCTACAATTTTTTTTTAATTCGTTTATTAATTGAGTTGCTTTGTTAAAAAATTGTTACTTTAAGAGATCTAAAATGTTTTAGGCAGACCGGTTCAAATTTCAGTGAAAAAAATCCAGTTTTGTTCACCTTACTTTTGGTTCAAATTATGAAATTATTACTTCGAATTTGAGTAAATAGTTATTATTTAATTAATCTGAACTATCTATTCTAAAAAATCACTTGGGCAATTGCTAGTTTGAAACTATCTTTAAGTTAATACATGGCAGCTGGGAATAAAACTTTATTCTCAGTAAACGTTGTTGTCTGAACTGACATGCTGCTATAAAAATTAGGTGAATTTTATATTCTAAGGATATGCTAAGTTGGTCCCAACTGTAGAGCTGAGCAAATCTGAGTTAACTTGTACTTGTTCTTTTTTATTTTTTTTTAAAGATAGCTCACAGGGGTAGGTGGGACACTAAGGTCATCTGACCACTAAAAAGAAGTTCTCTTGCTTTTTGTAAAGTACCTCCGGGTGTCTTTAAATTGTTTAAAATTTAAGAGAGTAGGGGGGGGGGGCATTATGGACAACCTGTATTGATCAAGTTGGGAACCATGCCGTTTCTATCCCACTCTATGAGGAAAGAGAGGGTTTTCAAATGACATTTGACTAAATAATTGAATAACTCTGTCTCTTTGAAAGCAAAACAATCAAGTTAAATAATAAATACATAGGTGGGTGTTTTCCATTTGGATTGAGAAACATGTTGGAGGGGATTGGCAGGCCTGCTCTGGGGGGGGGGGGCATGAAACCTGAGTGACACAATATTACTCTCATCAACTTTCCTTTACCTCCCCAGTAAATAATCCATTACCCGATATCAAAGTTAGTTTGTTATTTTATACCTCGTTACTTTTATCTTTATGTTCCCTTCCCTTAGTCACACTTTTTTTCTTTAATGATGTCTACTTTGTTTTTACTTTTCCCTCACATGAGTAAATAAGTGAAGCACTGTGATGGCTCTTCATATTTGTAACAAAAATTTAACCTATTTCAGGTGACCTAAAAGGATTTCACATATATTGTATTTTAAGTAATACTGACTCTTGTAAACTTTTAGCTTGTTTAGAAGCTTGCTCCCACTATGTGCCATTGTGAAATACCACCAAGAATAAAGTAGAAAACTCAATTATTCTTTTATAAACATTTTCATTTGTTATTAAAAAGTTTCTTAACTGTTTTATTTGTGGACTTATAAAACAATATATAAATAGAAACAGATTAGTCCTTTATGAATTCACACAAATTCTTTAAAGATCCTAGTACATCACTATTTAGCTCATTTACTTCTTAAAAATTAACTTACATAGCTCATTTACCTGTGTATGTTAACTTTTAATCATATAAAGGACTTTTGTGTAACTAATCTGTTTTCATTTGTTATGTTATAACACCTTATTTAGTAAAATCCTTTAAGAAAAGAAATCATTATTTTTTTACTCCCTGTAACAAAATAAGTAACATCGTATAAACTAAACTTTGATGATTTTGATATCCCTATTTATAGCAATGCCAAAAAAAAGAGGAGTAGGAGGGGGGGGGGAATAAAACTGGGCAAAAGGATAATCATTTATTTTTTAGTGAAACATGCCGATAAAGAAAAAAACTTTTTATGAGGAATAATTTTTTCATTATCTATTTTGTTTCTAGTTTTCTCTTCTTTGAAAGAGTGACCTTTTCATGAATTTTTATTATAATTTTTTTTCATTATCTAGGTTGGTTCTAGTTTTTTCTTCTTTGAAAGAGTGCCCTTTTCATGAATTTATGTATTAAGATTCATATTTTTAAGTTTTAATGTAATGCAAGTTCATTTATAAACAAGTAACAGCAAAATTTTTTCTTGAAAAATGAAATTGTTGGTTATTTTTAAGTATGGGTTGCTCCTCCGGGGGGATATTGAATACTTAGTAGTTTTCTGTGAGGTTTATACTTTAAGAAAACATCATTAGATGGCTTTGGATCCCTAATTAACTGCCTATTAACTAATTGACTTTGTATATGTCCAGGAGAAGTATGAGGTGGAGATCGATGAGACGAGGCTGGACCTTGCTCAGAACATCTACGAGAAATTCATCAAAAAAGACGTGAGTTGATTTTCTGATACTGTGTTGATATTGCCGACTACTGTCTATGTCAGTGTGCTTATATAGGAAGCAAAGAGACTAAACCATAGAGAAAGGATAAGTTTAGCTCGGGGGTGCAGAAGACACCCCCACTATTAAAGTGATGTAGAAATTCATACAGTAGGGGTGGGGGCAGGGGGACACAGTGATCCAACTCCCTGGTTTGAGGTGGTCCTAAAAAAACAGGGATTAGTTGCATCAACTACTGCCCGAGCGCTAGTTTTCACCTTGTACAGCTGTTGATAACTATTGTTATCAGTTTTATTTATTCAATACATTTCAAAGCGTTTCCTATATATATATAATTTGGTAACTGCAAAGTAAAAAAATTGTATTAAGTAAATCACTTACCTTAGGAACTTAAAAAAATATAGTTCTTTAAGAGACTCATTTCTTTTCTTTGTTCTTCTAGAAAGACCACATTTGAATACGCAAAATTTCTGCCCTCGGGATATTTCGGATTGCTTTTTTGATTTTTTTCCATTGAAAAACTAATAAAAAAACACAACGAAGATGTAAATTAAATTGATAATTTCCTGGTTAGATTTTATGAAAATTATACCTTTAAAATAATTAATACAATTTTTAACATTGTTAAAGACCCTTTTAAATAATTTTAATCTTGAAATTGAAGAAATAATTATTTTATATATAGCGTACAAGGTGAACCGACCTACCTCTAGTGGAGAAAGGGTGAACTTAAGGCATGCCCATCTAAAACCGCTTATTCCGGGGGAGTTAGACCACTGTGTCCCGCGCCCCCACCCCTACTGTATGAATTTCTGCATCACTTTACCCACGATGTTGCAATATCTAAACATCATCTGAAACTTACAAACAAGTGACGCTATCTATTTATTTTATTTTCCACACTATGTATAGTTTTAATTTTTAAACCTATAACAAATCCTTTAAAGATACCAAAAAAGTATCACACTTCTTTGTCCTTTGAAGTATGTCACTATTTAGCTCATTTACTTCTTAAAAGTTAACTTACACAGCTTTTAATAATTATAACTTTTAATAACCTTAACTTATAATGATTGTGTATATTGATTTTGACCGCAAGAGTTATGTTATTGGCACAACTAAGCAAACAAATCCAAGTTCTCTAATAAATTAATATGACTTTGTGAATGTTCTGCCAAAAATTGCTAAGTTGCAGGTTTGCCGCTGACTAGGGATTGGAAGTGTGGAATTCATGTTAAATTTATTATTGCATGTATATATGCAAGTTTAAACCCTTTTAATATCCTAGCTAACCATGAGGTCCACAGATGTCTTATTTTTTAAATGAAGAGTAGCTTATACAGTACTGTAAGGGAGAAGAGAAAGTTTTGGCTCCCTTGGCAGCCAATTTGGTTCCTGAGGTTTGCCGAGGATACCATTCAGTTAACTTACAAGCCAAAGCTGAGAGAGTTAGTTACTGCTTAGGAGCAATGGCTTGTTTCTCCCGTGGTTATTTTAAGACATCTTCATTGTCCCTAATTTGTCTTCATCATTCCTATTTTCATCGTCCCTAATTCATCCTCATCACCCATTTCATATCTTATTTTTATTCTTGATTGCGAGTTCTGGGGGATTTTAGGAACAATAATATGTTATCAATAAAGAAATCTTTTAAGACTATAAAAGGTCTTTTACGTGGGGATTACATAATTTTATTATATCGTTCATTGTTTTTTAGCAAATTTTTATGAAAAAATTATGCTTATGAGGCTGTTGAGTTGACGGAAGTGGAAGGGGTGAGTGGGGGGGGGCTAAGAGTTTGCCTTGATAATATTAAATGCCTAAAATATTTCTTTAAATATCAGACAGAGCAAAAAGGTGTGCTTTGTTATTTTTTTGCTGTTTCTTAAAATATTTTTTGTTTATTGTTTTTGTTTGGGTATTGTTATGAAACGATCCTGTCCCAAAATGATCACATTAAGTGGCTTCCTCTGTAATTTATTACACAGTTTGCCACCTCTGTTAAATTTAATGGGAGTCCTCTGATCAATATTATTAAGAGTTAATTCTATTTGTTTGCTTGTGTCCGCTAACAGTGAGGTCAGCATTTTTTAGGTTTTTTTTATCTCAACAAACATTTTGTTAACTAAATTTTAAATTTTTACTTTGAGATGTGTTATTTTGTTTTAGTTAATTATTCATGCTAATTATTTTTGTGAGGATTGAACTAATCTACAGGATTGTCTGAGCTAAAAAGGAAATGCACAGCAGGAGTTAAATAGCTGTCATGACAAATAAAGCTATTTGATTCCTGCTAATTTACATTTCTTCCTGTAGATTCAGACACAGATTTAAGTGTCACTTCTCTCCCTCCACAAGAGGCAGAAAAACTAACTTTTTCTCTCTTCTAGCGTTAAATATTGTTTGTTTGATTTAGGCGGACTACTGTGTTGACATTCTCAACAGTGAGGTGACAGAGCGGTGCAAGGAGAAACTAAGCATCGCTGACAGAGACTTGTTTGATGAGAGCAGCAGGATAGTGAAGCAGTTCCTTGCCGGGGATCCGTTCTCTCAGTTTGAGGAATCCATGTACTTCCACCGATATCTCCAATGGAAGTGGCTCGAGAGGTAAAAACACGTGTCTATTATCTGTCAAGATAACTAGTCCAGGGTTATCTGTAGAACGTAGCACATATTATGAAATAACTAGAAGACATCTGAAAATACTGTGTTATGCTTATGTCTCTTGACATCTCCAAACACAACATCTCCAGTACATCTAAATATCATCTCCTAAACGTAATAATAGCAACCAACTAACTTATTTTATCTATTAGATTCGTGATTCTTAGCCAATAGACCATTAATATCAAATGTCCCCATCAAAGCAATCATAAAATGCCCTGTTATTGACAAAGGACGAGATATTATATACTTATTTTTAATAAGTATTTACCAAATGACCGCCTCCGTGGCCAAGGTCGTTAAAGTGTTAGTCTTTACACTGACCTTTGACACCACGGAGGTTTAGGGTTCGCATCCCAGGTTACGCTCTCAGTTTATATAAGATTATTGTTTAGATAAATTATTGCCAACTTTAGAATACACTTTGTGCGTAATGGTTGCTACTACCACCCGAGGTGGTTCCCGCAGGGTTTATCCCTAATGAGCCGCAAGGCTCTAAGCAGGCATTATTATTATTATTATTATTATTTACCAAATGGGAGAAATAGTACCAAGAGGCATTAATTTCCAAACCTTTGCTGAGGAATAAAAATTACAGCAACTTATTGGACTCTTGTTTAGAGGGACATTTAGATATTAAGGCCCGTATTCAAAATCATTTTAAAAAAATCTCTCCTAGGTTGTTCCTAGCCTTCTCCTAGGTTGTTCCTAGCTTTCTCCTAGGCCTAGCGGTATTCAGAATCAGTTTTTGAAATCTCTCCTAGGTTGTTCCTAGGTTGTTCCTAGCTTCTTCCTAGCTTCTTCCTAGCCTTCTCCTAGCTTTTAAAAAATCAACCCTAGGAATGATTTTACGTAAATTTATTCGTGCTAAAACGTTAATATAACAAAAATAGAATAAAAACTTACATTAGAGTTAATTATAACTTAATTTTATTAATTATCTTTACAATAATTTGAACCTCAATTTTACGTAAACAGACATTTTTTGACAACTAGCGCTACCTAGTAGAGAACTGTAAAACTAATAATATTGAGATATTCTACAAAAATAAACAAATGATTTGTAAACAAACCTGGCACAGAATAAACTCCCTTAAAATACGTAAATTTGTAATGACAACAAACTTATTTATAGTTGCCGATTATTTTAAAGTATATCTAATGTGAAAGTGCGTGACCTTGACCCAGTGAAGGTTTGAAACTAGAGAATGATTTGCATTTTATTTTCACTTATGAAGAAATCATTATATGTCATCAATGTACTATTTAAATATTTTTACAATAACATAGTTAGTGATAATAAAAACAGGTTAAACTTTCGTAGAGTGTATGGGTGCCACATTTTTTAATTGTAAGTTTATAGAAGAAATTATTATATTTGACATAAATAAATCATCATATTATAGGGTTGTATAAACCCTACAGTTGGTACTTCCATTTTTCACACTGATCTATAAAGTCATATCACGTAAAGTCAAATTAGTTTACGTAGCAATTAGTTCGTTTTAGGCGTTTTAAAAGCGGTTGATATTGTGAACAGTTTAAAAAGTACACAAAACAAACAAAATGTATAATATACTTTTCAGTCTTGTTTACCTTTATAAGTTAGCCAATTTACCCGTAATTATTTAGTTTAGTTTAGAACTTTCCAGTAATAATTATATACTCAATAAAATATACTCAGCACTAGTATTATTTTATTTATTTTCTATAAGGTTTCATCAAGTTTATGATACTTTCCATTTATAATATTTGATAGCATTTATTGCAAGGTTAGCAATCAAGAAGGCGGTCGCTCAAAACGTTGATTTTCAAAACAGTTAACAGCTCTACTTCATTCTAGATGGGAATATACAACACTACCACGTTAAGGCAGAGTTTTGAATCCCACATTTTAATGGGGAGATACATCAATAAGTATAATGTTTACTCTACCAACATAATGTAAACAATGCTTACTATCCCCGTTATGATTGTTACTTAGCTGATCTTTCTAATCAAATCAGCATTAAACATCTCTGAGTTCATACGTTGTGAACGTAGAGATCACGATTTTCTTTACGTATTTTTTATAGTATTCATAAGCCTATTGCTTAGGGAAAAAACATTTGTTATAGCTTAACAAAAAATTAAAAAATGTAAATGGAATGTAAAATATTTGCTTCGGGTATATAATCGACCATATCAAATATAAATACGTCACGGAAGTTACGTTTTGTTGCAGAACGTTTCTTTGTTTACATAATAAAGCAATGCTATTGGTCATTTTAGGATCACAAAAATAAATAATAGGATCCTTTGTTTCATTTTGTTTTGATATGAGCCAATATGTATTTTGTGACGTCACACTTTCGCGACGATTAACATAGTGCTCATGAAGAAGATATACAGGGTGGTGCATTTCACCCTGCACTGGTGCATTTCACCAATACATCACTTTGATTAACTCAGCTTCGTATGGAGCTATCGCGATAAAATTCGTTACAACCCCACTAAGTTGACAACTGGAAGTTTGAATACCCAATTATTATGTTGTTAATCGTCTGGTATGTATGGTCATCATATTACCAATATGTGATTTTTACAGTAACTTTAGATTATATTGGAGCAAACCTTTGCGTCATATTCTGAACATTTGATACTAATAAAATGAAATTCCGGTAATTTTTTTGTAATTTTCCCGGGGGTGGTACCCCCAAAATTTATAAGGGGACCCGTCCAAAAAAAAACATTTTTTACTGGCGCAATATCCGTTTCAGGTCAAAAGAAGTTGTTTGGAGCAATAAAACAAATTTTTGATTTTTTTGGGGGCAACACCCCCAAAATTTATAAAGGGGAGCCAACCAAAAAAATTTTTTTAATGGCTCAAAATCCGTTTCAGGTCAATAGAATTTGTTTGGAGCAATAAAAAAATTTTTGATTTTTTCTGGGCAGCACCCCCAAAATTTATAAGGGGTAACCGACCAAAAATTTTTTTTTATTGCCTCAAATCCGTTTCAGGTCAAAAGAAGTTGTTTGGAGCAATAAAAAAAATTAGACTTTTTGGGGGCAGCACCCCCAAAATGTATAAGGGGGAGCCGACCAAAAAAAATTGTTTTTATTAGCTCGAAATCCGTTTCAGGTCAAAAGAAGTTGTTTGGAGCAATAAAAAAATTTGACTTTTTGGGGTCAGCACCCCCAAAATTTATAAGGGGGTGACAACCAAAAAAAATTTCGCCCTGAACCACTCTTGTTTACCCAAAACGGATTTTAAGCTCAAAAACAATTATTAAAATAGAACAAAAAATGACTAGAGACAATCTAGGGACGATTTAAGGTACCTCTCTACCTACCTTGGATCTTCCTAGGTTGTTCCTAGCTTTTTCCTAGCCTTTTCCTAGAATTTAAGGTGCAAAGTTAGGAAAAGGCTAGGAGAAACCTAGGAGAGATCTCTTCCTAGCCCTAGGGACGGTTAAAAATGTTCTAAAATGGACACTAAAGCTAGGAAGAAGCTAGGAAAAAGCTAGGAACAACCTAGGAAGAACCTAGGAGAGATTTTTTTTGAAACTTTTGATCATTCTGAATACGGGCCTAAATGTCCATTTATTGAATAAATTGTTTTATTTCCATGCATATAAATCGCTCATAAAGGAATAAATGCTAGGCATTTAAAGCAAAAAAATACAAAAAATTAAAAGAAGTACTAACAAACAAATTAGATGTCCAAAAATGTTTCTCTACTTTTGGCCAATATATTTTTTGTTATTGTTTACTTCATATACTTTTTTATTTTGTATTATTTTAGACTTGTTATTTGTTTTGTTCCGACTTCTTTTAAGCTTTGTTATTTGTTTTTTATTGACTGATGATGGGCTTAATGTATGACAGATTTCTATTGTTTTACTTTGTAAAATTTAATGAAAAATGAAGAATTATTATTATTATTATTATTATTATTATTATTAATGAAGCAGAAAGTTAACTCTCAATAAAAGTGAATTATATACTTTTTAGTGTAGAGACTATTTATTTAAAATTGTACATAGAATGATTAAAAATTAAAATAAAATACTACAAGTAGAACATTATGTAAAGTAATAAGAAAGTTTGTTGTTTCGACCAAGATTTTTTTATAATCGCACATTTTGTATAATAAATAAAACACTATAATTTAAAAAGATGTTTTAATAATACTTGGTCTAATATCATAATAAAATAAAATAAATCAGACACGTTTCGGGAAATATCCTATCATTAGTGTATATATATAAACTAAACTTAATTTAATTAATTGCTATGTGTAGGTGGTAAAGTTTAAAATTATTTTATCACCTACACATAGCAATAATAAATTTAAGTTTAGTTTATATAAAAGAGTAAATTTTTTGGACTGGTATGATATATATTTAGAATTTAAATTTTTAAATTTATTGATTAGTTTATATATACACTGATCATGGGATACTTTCTGAAACACATCTGATTTATTTTATTTTATTATGATATTAGACCAAGTATTATAAAATAAATTTCTTTAAAAATTATACATGTTTATTTTTTATTATATTACTTTACATATAAAATGTAAAGTAATATGATTCATATCGTATTGGCTTGCTAAAAGTATCTTTTATTTTATATTATATTACTTTACAATATTAAATGTAAAGTATGATTCATATTGTATTGGCTTTGCTAAAGTATCTTTTATTTTATTATATTACTTTACATATTAAATGTAAAGTAATATGATTCATATCGTATTGGTTTTGCTAAAAGTATCTTTTATTTTTTATATTATATTACTTTACATATTAAATGTAAAGTAATATGATTCATATCGTATTGGCTTGCTAAAAGTATCTTTTATTTTTATATTATATTACTTTACATATTAAATGTAAAGTAATATGATTCATATCGTATTGGCTTTGCTAAAAGTATCTTTTTTTTTTATATATTACTTTACATATTAAATGTAAAGTAATATGATTCATATCGTATTGGCTTTGCTAAAAGTATCTTTATTTTTATATTATATTACTTTACATATTAAATGTAAAGTAATATGATTCATATCGTATTGGCTTTGCTAAAAGTATCTTTTTATTTTTATATATATTACTTTACATATTAAATGTAAAGTAATGATTCATATCGTATTGGCTTTGCTAAAAGTCTTTTATTTTATATTATATTACTTACATATTATGTAAAGTAATATGATTCATATCGTATTGGCTTTGCTAAAAGTATCTTTTATTTTTATATATATTACTTTACATATTAAATGTAAAGTAATATGATTCATATCGTATTGGCTTTGCTAAAAAGTATCTTTTATTTTTATATTATATTACTTTACATATTAAATGTAAAGTAATATGATTCATATCGTATTGGCTTTGCTAAAAGTATCTTTTATTTTTATATTATATTACTTTACATATTAAATGTAAAGTAATATGATTCATATCGTATTGGCTTTGCTAAAAGTATCTTTTATTTTTATATTATATTACTTTACATATTAAATGTAAAGTAATATGATTCATATCGTATTGGCTTTGCTAAAAGTATCTTTTATTTTTATATTATATTACTTTACATATTAAATGTAAAGTAATATGATTCATATCGTATTGGCTTTGCTAAAAGTATCTTTTATTTTTAGATCCAGATAGACCAGGTGTATGATTGTCTATTGTTTTTGATTGTCTTATGTAATATTTATTTGTTTCAGTCAACCAGTGACATACAAGACGTTCAGAATGTACCGAGTGTTGGGGAAGGGAGGGTTCGGAGAGGTGTGTGCCTGTCAGGTTAGAGCTACGGGGAAAATGTACGCCTGTAAGAAACTCGAGAAAAAACGCATTAAGAAACGCAAGGGTGAAGCTATGGTTCTTATAGAGAAGCAGATACTGCAGAAAATACATTCTCGCTTTGTTGTGAGTTCCTCTCTCTGTAACTAACACAACTAAAACGTATCCCTAGAGTCTATCTAAGAAATAATATTATTATTATTATAAAAAATATACAATATTACTATTATATTATAATATTACAGAGAGTATAATAGAGTCCTATTTTTTTTGTTTTATATTAAAGTGTACTATGTAGTTTAACTCTCTGTAAAATATTATAAAGAAAAAATATAAAATTTCTATTATATAAAATATATCAATAAATATAAATTCTAAAATTACTTTTGGCAGGAAAAAAAATCTGAGAGCTATTTCATGAGGTATGATGGATTTTAAGTAGGAGATTTAAGCCATGTAAGAGTCATAGAACTTTTGTAGAGTATAGCTCTGTTTAATACTTATTGGTACCTAATTCCTATTTTTCTTTCCACTCTTTCTTACCCATTCCTGCTCTCCCCATCTTCAATTGATTGTTTTTTCAATATTAAAATGAGTAAAATGATTCTGACTGAGCCTAATATTATTTTCAGGCATAATGAACATCATTGATATGAATGATAGCCATAAATAGCAAGAGCCCCAATATTGCGCCTTGTTGGACACCTCTACAATTAAATACTAATACTTATATGTTGTTTAGCTTCCTTTGAATTGTATCAGCTGCTCAT
Source organism: Microvelia longipes (assembly GCA_018340805.1). Lineage (NCBI taxonomy): Eukaryota > Metazoa > Arthropoda > Insecta > Hemiptera > Veliidae > Microvelia > Microvelia longipes. Next base: position 28,032,858 of record JACMZG010001913.1, read on the forward strand.
TTTTTTCATGATATTATTGGCCTCAGAGTCATAATAATGTTTGTTTTCTAAGAGTCTCCATTGTTGTATTGTTATGATTACAGGTGAGTTTAGCTTATGCCTACGAGACCAAGGATGCTCTGTGTTTAGTTTTAACCATAATGAACGGTGGAGATCTCAAATTTCATATTTACAATATGGGAGGTGATCCTGGCTTTGACATCCCTCGAGCCAGGTTTTATGCGGCTGAGGTAACTATCCCAACTGTGCAATTAGAATTTAAGTTAAGATGTATTTAAATAAATCCCCTGTCAATAAGCAAAATATGGTATTCTTATTTTTATTGCCCTCTTTTTTTTTAGCAAAATAAGAGGATATATATGTATTATAATTCGGCATACTTGTTGATTTACCCAAGGCTTTTGATTTGGTTGATCATCAAGTACTGCTGAATCTGGGAACTAATAAAATCTTATTTTGAAAATAGGACTCAGTTTGTAGTAATTGATGAAAATTATAAGGGATAAATCACCTCTAAACCTCTAAGACTGGTTAGAGGAGTACCACAAGAGTCTATACTTGGACCATATGTTTATATGTTTATGGACTTATATGTTTATATATATTAATAACCTTAAAAAGACCATTAAGTCTAATAAAATTATTCTTTATGCAGATGATGTAACTATGGTTTCTTTAGGTTCAAATGATGACATGTTGCAAAAAAACACTAATATGGCCTTGAAACCTTTAATGTATTAGACTAAATAGATTAAAGCTGAATGAATCTAAAACAGAATTTATTTGAATAGTAAATAGGGTAAATGGGAACAGAGTAAATAATAATTTAAATATGAAATATAATGACTAAAATATTGCTGAATGTAAAACGACTAAATTATTTGGTGCAAAATAGATAAAAAAATTAGCTGGTTGAATCAAATTGAAGTGACAAACAAGAGATTAAACTCAAGCTACCATGTAATCAGAGAGTTTAAAAAATGTTTAACTGAAAAAGGGCTTCTACAGGTTTATAATGGACTTGTAAAGTCAAAATGATTTGGGGTTGAGCTCTGGGGCAATGCACCTGAGCGTGTAAATCTTTGATCTTTCAAAAGAACATTCTGAGACGCATAAAATCCAGCCTCTGAAATCGAGGCTAGATGAGTGGGTGACATTAAGGATTTATTACTTAACCTGAAACACATTAAATTATTGAAAATATTAAAATTGTTACTTAAAACTCACAAACATGACCACAAGTGGTAAAACGCTTTCCAGGTATGAAATATTAGGAGCAACAGGTGACCTAACAAAATTAGAGTTACCAACTTAAAATTTATATAATATAAGACTAGGAATGGCGCTAATGTATAACATATTATAATTCTAAGAAACTGTTATAGATTAGCACAACTATAATACTAGAAGTAAACATTTGTTAAGAATTAACCAACATAAAACTGCAAAATATATATTTAGTTCAGTTTACTCAGGGGTAGTATTGTACAACTCTTTACCATAAGACATTTAAGATATTGCTGAAATAAAATGTTTTAAATCAAAATGCGAAGAATTGCTGATCAAAAGACCCATTTACAATGTATTAGAGTTTATAATAAAATAAATAATTACGTCATGCATTTTTTGATGTATTTATTTATTTATATATATGTATGTGCGTATATTGTTATATCTGTGAATTGATAAAGTTAAACTGTGTACAGGTTCTGTGTGGACTGGAACATCTTCACCAGCTAGGTCTTGTATATAGGGATTGTAAACCAGAGAATATCTTACTTGATGATGTTGGGCATGTCAGGATATCAGACCTGGGACTCGCTGTGGAAATACCGGAAGGAGAGGCTGTCAAGGGGAGAGTCGGCACTGTCGGCTATATGGGTCAGTATGACTATGTGATAGTTCTGAGAAGAGTTAGCCTCCTTGTTGAAATTACAAGTCCGTGCCACTCAATAACAGTGATGGTTATAGGCAGAGATGATGCATCATCTACTAATACACTGTTTTACCGGACATTTTTACATATAAGACGCATTAGTCAAGAAGTAAATTTTTCTGAAAATATTGGTAAAATTATGAAGAAAAACATTGTCTGCCTGTCCAAAGTGGAGCCCTTCATATGATTGCACAAGCTCAAAATTTTAAAAAATCCCACCAATTTCAGATTTCTTGAAATAAGTGGTTCCCTGTGGGTCGTGTGAAAAAAATGAAGGGAACAATTTTTAAAAATGACTTTTAATCATCAAAATCAGATGACTACAACCAAAGTCATGGCTCTTTCAAAAACCCCATAAGTGGTTAATTTATGCAGTCAACAAATTTCTTTGAAAAAATTGACTTTTTGTGCATTTTTTGGCATTTTAACAATTGTCATAACTTTACTTGTAGTTATTCAACTTTGATGAGAAAAACACTTGTTTTATAGAAAATTTTATTTGCTTTAAAATCTGTTCTCTTCATGATTTGCACACGACCTACAGGAAACAACTTATTACAAGAAAACTGGAATTGGTGGGATTTTCTAAAACTTTGAGCATGCTCATTTATATGAAGGGCTCCACTTTGGACAGGCAGACAATGTTTTTTCTTTATAATTTAAGATATATTTTCAGAAATATTTGGTTTTAAGTAGTACATAGTGAGTCACATTTTTTTGGCCTGGCTCTTGGACTAAAGGCACTAATGGATCATCCGTAATTGATCATTTTTATAAAAATGATAGTATTCTTATGACAAATCTGATTAGGAGAGGAAGTATGTCACCTGTTGGGGGGGGGGGATTTCTATTACATTTTATTTGTTTCTTCTTTTTGTGAAATAAATAACATTTGGAACAGGAGTGCTTCACGAGAAGGGAATGGAGTGACTATGATGATATCACATTCTCACTTTCCTCTATTGTAACAGGATGTTTGACAAGGATAAAGTAGTGGAGGCATAGTGATAGGTAAATGTTTTGGGTTGGTGAAAAGGACCCAAAGGTGTGATCTACTCACCTTGCTTGACTACTTACTATTACTATTATTAGTGGTGCATGCAACATGTGGTTTAAATCAGTTCAAAATGAGTTATTTTATTGTGGGATGAATTCATGATGTGTTTTAGCTCCAGAAGTTATAGACAACGAGAGGTACACGTTTAGTCCGGACTGGTTCAGTTTTGGGTGCCTGGTGTATGAGATGATCGAGGGACAGGCTCCGTTTCGAGCCAGGAAGGAGAAGGTTAAGAGGGATGAGGTGGATCGAAGGGTCAAAAACCAACAGGAGAATTACTCGAACAAGTTTACCGAGGAGGCTAAGTCTCTCTGCAAACAGGTATCTATTTATCTATCATAAGTTTCTAGCCAACAATCAGCTGATGCTTGGCTTAAAAATAGAACAAATTGCTAAAATTGTGCATTTTGAGCAGTTAGTTGGTTCCTAAGGCCAAACCAGAGGAACCAAAGCATTCAACTCCCGAGATGAAGCCGAAGGTTTGTGTTTAACTCTTGAGGCAAAGGCGAGGATGTTATGATTATTAACTCCTGAGGCAAAGTCGATAAAAATATCATTTTACTTCCAGGGTGCATACAAAAATTTATCTCCAGACGTTAGGTCCAGACGGACCCCCCTAATGAATTAGGGGTGTGCTCCCTCCAAAATTTTATATTGCCCTAATCAACTTCTTTTGACTTGAAATGGATTTTGAGCCTATACAATTTTTTTGGTCTAGTTCCCTGTATAAAGTTTTGAGGGTGCGGCCCCAAAAAAATATTTTTTTTTTATTGTCCCAAACAAATTTTTTTTTACTTGATACAGACTTCAAGCCAATAAATAATTTTCTTTGGTTGGGCACACCATATAAATTTTTGGGGTGCCACCCCTAGGATAGTGTAACAAAAGTAGATCGATCTCCTTTATTAATTTAGAGGATACCACTTCCAAAAAACGGATATATTTGCCTCTAATCCCAATAATAGGAAACACTTTTTATTCCTAAGAGAGAAAACTGCTTCTTTGCTCACTAAAAACTAATTAATAAACTTCACATGATACACTGTCTGGAGATTAAGATACTTATCCCTTGCAAAAATATAAAAAATGAAGTAGTGTTTAGACTACTAACTAAAAATGCTTTGAATAAGTCCTTTGTTTCAGATAATTTAAACAAACATGGTAGTTAAAGAATCACTTGAACCTCAATTAAATCTTATGTGAATAGTTATTTATGCCATAAGGCTGAGAAGTGTGTTTTTATGTCACGGCAATTAGATTTACCGACGAGTGAAGCGAGTCGGGAAAATTGCCAAGACATAAAGACATTCTCAGCCGGATGGCATACACTATTTTTTTTGGTAGCACTCATTAAATAACTGCGCTGTATACTTAATTGAAAAAAAAAAAAAAAAACAAACGTCGTCATTGAATTCATCCATAGCTTCACACTTTTCCTCAAAAATGTAAAAGCTTTACAAATAAACACACAAAAATTGTCAATTAGAACACCTTTTAAAAACGAAAAAAAAATTAGTCTACGATCAAAAACAGAAACAAAATGAACGATTTAAAAGAAACCTCATGAAGATTTTACACAGATTGTTTTTTTGAACACGCTACATTACAGTAATGGCGGCAATACATAAATTACTTTTACGTCCTAGGAGTTTTTTTTACATTCATTATTGTCCTTGGAGGTGAAAAGTACTAAATAACCTCCTATAACAAAATGATTGGCTTCTCATCCTAAAAACGGTCCAATAAAGTGCTCAATTACGTACTACCTCAAAAAAAAAATCTTGTACAAATGTATGAAAGAATTTTTTTAAAAACAAAAATGCTGTGGGCAGTGAATAGTTTGTTTACATTTACAAGGGTTGTAAAACGAAATGGCTGCCCCCATAAATGCCATGTTTGACAGATATTGTGTATGTTTTTCTACTTGGTTTAAGTTTTGTTTTGAGTCAAAGAATACCTTAACTACTTCTGTAGCTAGCACAGTTCTTGAGATATTTTAAGTTTCAAATTCAATTTTAAAATTTGGCTTAGTTCTATATTTGGTAGCTTGTTTTTAAGTGTTGTGGTTCCAAGGTCTAAAAACCAGGAGGGGGGATAATTTAGGTCCACCCCAGTTATTTTTTTGATTTTTCAATATCAAGCAATCTGTAAGGTTTGTGATCATATGTGAAGTTTTTATTAGTTGTTGATATTGTCTAATGTGGTGTTATTTACTGTGTCAGTGAGGTTGGTTTTTCTGTTTCAGTTATTAAAGAAAACAGTTAAAGGGAGGCTGGGGTGTAAGAGTGGGAGGCATGGTGCTAGGGAAGTTAAACAACATGAGTTCTTCAAGACTATTAACTGGAAGAGACTGGAGGCAGGCATGGTGGACCCGCCCTTCTCTCCCGATGTAAGACATTTGAGTAATTGTAATTAGACAGCAAGTAAGCTAACAAATCCCTTAGAAGATATTTGATTTTCATAATGAGTTCAAATACAGACATGTCGTGTTCCCACTCCCTTAAAATACTAGTGCCAATTTTCAAAAACGATTAATCGAGTTTTACTTGAAATCTATACAAAAAATGGCTGACCGACTGTAAAATGAATGGATGTCAAAATATTTTGTAAACAAATGTGAAGTGAAATTTAGTAAACAATCTTACACGTGATAATTAAAAACAGGTAAACAAGAATAAAAAACAACATAACCTTCATCATGACAGGCAAAAGACATTTTCATACCTCAAAATTACGATAGTGCTAAAGTAGCCCTTTTTTTTAATTAATTCCGGAGGAAATAATTTCCTAGGTACTTAGACCTTGTATGTGGGTCCATTGTACCTAAAGTAGCCCTAGAGGCCAAACTTTTCTTCGTTTGACATTTTTCGATATATCGCAAGCCCGAAATATGCAAGTAAGATCACTTGTTATTCTGTTCCACTATATGTATAATTCACTGAAGAGCCTTGACTTTGCTTCAGTCTTAACAAGAAACAACATGTTCCTCGCTTTTAGGCTAAACTTTTTCTACTTTCCCTTCTTTGAAAGTGTTTTAGTAGAAAAATAAGTTAGTTTTAACCCAGGTTCATTTAGAGTTAGGGATCTTTCACAATGTAATGATGAAAATCAAATCACAGATGTAAAGGATATTCATTCTTTGCATATAGAGGCCACAACCAGGATGCAATCCAGATCGAGCGGCAGGTTCAATTTAAAACCTTTATTGCTTTTTTGGACATGAACAAAAGTTTTTTCTAAACTTCAAACTTAAGATTGAAGCTGTAACATAGTCATGTAATGTATATTTATCAAAACAAATATTGTTACTTGGCAGAATCTAATTTGAGGCACTTATTTACTCAGCTCTCCTTCAATTTAACTTTAGTTTTAGTAACTTGATGATTACTTTAATAATAATTGACATGATTCAGTTAAGCTTACAATGTCACGTGGTTCATATAATATAATACATTAATTATCAATTACAAAGCTAAACCCTTGTACCTGCAGAGCTGGTCTTTTCTTTCCACCTCTGATTTTGCAATATTTCCCCCTCTGTTTCCATAAAGGCTTTTATAATTTTAGCTAATAATTTATTTTAACCTCAAATTTTTATTTTATTGTGTATTTTTGTTTTTATTGTATTATAAATTTATTGGCAGTCTTAATATTTAATGTTGGCTTTATCAAAAGTATCAAAACCCTGTGAGGGATGTTTCTATTGGCTGCCATTTTGGATTTGGTCTGAGGACCAATAGAATCATTTCCCTCTAGAATCATCACCCCTTTTGGTACTTAAATACTTTTATGAATGTACTATGAATTTTTAATTTATTTTGGAAAGTAGTACTATTTTATAGTAAAATCTTTATGGCATGTGCTCATACCATGGCAGGTGCTCATACCATGGCAGGTGCTCATCTCATGGCAAGTGCTCATCTATGGCATGTGCTCATCCATGGCATGTGCTCATCCCATGGCAAGTGCTCATCCATGGCATGTGCTCATCCATGGCATGTGCTCATCCCATGGCAAGTGCTCATCATGGCATGTGCTCATCCATGGTATGTGTTCATCCATGGCAAGTGCTCATCTATGGCAGGTGCTCATCCATGGCAGGTGCTCTCCCCATGGTAGGTGCTCATCCATGGTATGTGCTCATCCATGGCAGGTGCTCGTCTATGGCAATGCTCATCCCATAGCAGGTGTTGTGGGTTTTCCCAACAAGTAGTAAACCGAAAGATCTATCCATGATGTATTGTTGTTTTACAGCCTCATGCAGTCTATGCTAAGGATGTTCTGGACATAGAACAGTTCTCTACAGTTAAAGGAGTCAATTTAGATTCTTCTGATGTAAATTTTTATGCTAAATTTAATACGGGTTCAGTTTCTATACCATGGCAGAATGAGGTATGCTTCATTATTAATTATATTCAATTATGCTATTACTATTAAAAATCAGAAGTAGAATTATTATTAAAATTCTTGGCTTTCCCTTTTTTAAAGTGAAGGTTTGGGCATAATTTCTATATTCAGATGTAAAAAAACTTAAATTAACTCTTAACTATACTATTAAAATATAATTTTTATTCCTTATTCTTATTTGTAATTTGTCAAAATCACATGCAGGAAAAGGTCAAGCATCAGTAAAATTATGAACATGCAACTAAATAATCAACTGGCAGCTCTCAAATTTACATTTATCTTTTAATAATTTAATGTGGGATTTTTCAATTTTATAAAGATATTTTTATTGTTTCCATAACTTTTTTTGTGTAAATATTTTAATGTTTGTAAAAAATTTGTAAATATTGAAAAATTAAAGATTTTAAAAATAAAAATATCTAAATTTAATATGCTTATTGCACAACTGTTAAAATGATGTGTAAGTGATGTCTATTTTACGTGTATTGGTTGATGCAGATGCTCGAGACTGATTGCTACAAGGAGTTGAACGTGTTTGGTCCCAACAAGACTCGGTCACCCGACCTTATACTAGGTGAGGTGGCTGAACCCCAGGACAACGGCTGCTTTCCCTTCAGGAGAAAGGTAACATTCCTCTACTGTTTTCTCTCACGCTTGTAATATTATATAGTGCAAAAAATTTCACATGTGCAGCAAAATGCTTGAAAATTAAGTAAAATAGCTCTTCTAGAAAATATAAGAATCTCCTCCCAGTAAGTTAAATCATGAGAATTCACATTCCTTATACATTCATTCAACATTAAACAAGTTGGTAATCACCCAAATGTGTTCATTTTGTTACCATAAAATACCATAAAGTTACCCATGGTAACTTTGAAAAGTTAAATGACAACTTATCATAAAATAACCACATTTGAAAACTGCATTAAACTCTTAAGAAAATTGATACCAAATTGCAAATCAAACTTGGCTAGTGAGCAGCACTGTTTGTTGATAAAATTGATAACATTATTATCAATAGTGAATAATAATGAATAAAAGGCTTATGATGAATTAAAGCCTCTTATGAAAAGGGTTGATTTTATATAATTTTTAAAAAATTAATGAATTTTATTCATAAATCTTTTGTTGTTTTATTAATGAAATATTATTAAATGACTTGATGATAAATAACTTGAACATTCTTAATTAAGGATGCATTTCAATAAAAACTTTTATTGATTATCTTTTCATGTCAGGGTCATTGCAAGTGTTATCCTCACAGCTTTGCTTTGAATTACGAGAATTACCAAATTCTAGTTAATATACAGCAGGCTTCCGTAGTTATTGTCATGTAGATTTAGGTGTTCTGGTGGTAACAGATTTGATGTGATTTGATGACAATTCTGATGTTTCACTTCGACTATGGGAGACATCGTTAGGGATGTAACACATCATAGAGGAATACTCTATACAAACTTACACTCTATCATTTAATTTAAAAATCCCCAAGGTCATAAGCATTTTGGGGATTGACCAATCAGAGAAGGCGCTGCCAACCCCGTACTTTAAAAGAGAAAAAATCCCTACCACCATAACCTTTGTAGGGAAATAACCTTCTTCCCGGCAACGTTCATTTTGTTTATGGTTCTTCTTTTGTTTACATCGTTTTGAAAACTACTTTCAATTAATCTTAAAAATGGTATTTTAAAATAAAACTATTCAAATGAAATGTAAAAAAACATCGCTAAGAAAATATGGGCAAAATAACCTGATTTGTTTACATAATTTTTTCCTGCTCCCTTCTTGCAGGGATTTTTTTCTTTAGAATCAGTGGTGCCTAAACTGACCTGTCAAGATTTTTAAACTAAACGATAGACTGTAATTTGAATTGGTATTAAATTTCTTAGGATATAATTTTCTGTTTATAACAGTTTATATTATGGTATGGTATACTTTAAATCTTCAAAGTTACCAATGTGGTAACACAATTACATTTTGTTAGTAATGAACAAACAAGTATTGATATAATTGAACTCACACGGGTTGATTATTGAGGGAAAAGACTATTTTATTAAATCCAGGACCATGTAGATTATGAAGTTTAGGGACCAGAATTATAGAATTAGTAGCATTAGAAAAGGCAAAGAAGTAAATAACAACCATTTTAGAATCAATTAGTTTGTACAAATTTGTTGCATAACAGCTGTAGTTTCTGCGGCTTTAACTATAAACAACACTCGCTCCTATACATGCCCCTTTGTTACACTAACCTCCTACACTTGAAACTTAAAGCCATAACCAAGGATTTTTTTTTAAATATAGCTATTATTTTATTCTATTTTTGGCAAGTTTGTGTAAATTTTTAAAAGTTTCTAAATATTGATTTTATAATTGATATTGAGTTTGTTTATTATTTTTACTTGTAACTTTCTTTATACAACACATTTATTGAGTTATCTACATTTGCCTCAACCCTGGTTTGTTTAGAGTTAATAATCTTTTACATGTACCTGACATTGCAAAGGCTCAGAACCTCTACCTTTAGATGTTTTAGAATGAGCATAAATGGAGTCCATCATAATAGAACGAAAGAATAAAAAGCCTCTCCACAGTTCAAAATATTTATTTTAAACAAAGCAAAGCGCTTTCGACCTAACAAGAGGTCATCATCAGTGCCTATTAAACAAATAAGACGAAAAAAAAATTAAAATTCTACTTAGAAAAAAGTACAAAATATACCGAAAAACAAATAAGAACAGAAATGTAGTAAAAAATAAATAATAAAATAAATTTACCGTTGAGCAGAGAATAAAATATTTATTTTATTCTCTTTTTTATCATTTTATTATTTATTTTTAACTGCATTCCTGTTCTTATTTGTTTTTTTATAAGTAGAGTTTTTTATTTTTTTTGTCTTATTTGTTTAATAGGCACTGAAGATGATCTCTTGTTAGGTCGAAAGCGCTTCGCTTTATTGTAAATAAATATCTTGCACTCTGGAGACTTTTTATTCTTTCGTTTTATTACACCTTTAGAATTATTGTGCTGATTTGAAAATCCTAGGGAGACCTGACTGATACTGAACCTAGACTCTGTCTGTGAGAGGCTGAATATCAATACATTTATTTAACGTATTTTGTTTTATGTCTATATAAGATTGTATTATATATTGACATTATTTAAGTGTCGAGTAATATGGTTTGGTTTACAGAAGAAGCAGTTACCTAGAACAGTACCTATTCCATTTGATGAGAAGTATTTAAAGCCGTTAAGTAAATCAAAGGAGAATGTGAGCAGGAGTGGGATGCAAGGTGATGACTCGAAGGAAGATCATATCAGCTGATTCTTCTCTCCCACCGGCTTACCCTCGTGTAACCACATCGAACCTCTCATAGACAACCATTCTTCTAACCATCCCTTACAAGACAAGACACTCTGTAACGATGTCTCACCTGACTCCATCCAACCATCTAATCATGTTCAACCAATCGCAGATTCCCTCAAACATTCTTGCAGCAACCTTGGACAGACCTCGGATGATTCTTCTGTCACTCTAGATAATACCACCGACAGCCTTGGACATGCTTCGAATGACATTGAGCATGCTTGACTTACCCTGACACCTGTTGATTGTTAAAACAATGTTGAGTTTGCTTTGGAGTAATACTGGTACAGGGGTTGAGAGTTACAAAGGGGTGTAAGACTTATCCACTCCTTACAGAAGAGATACACACCTAAGAGATTTAGTAACTATCAGTCCTTAATAGTGGGATACTTACTAGTGTTTTAATAAGTGGTTCCCCTCTTCTTCTGCAATCAAATACGTGTTGTAAGGACAAATTAATTGTGCCAAAATCAGACCCTATTCTGCTATTGATTTAGAAATAAAACAATGAAATATTTATTTGTGTTATTGTGCTGAGAAATGTCATGCCAAGTAGACTTACTGGCAAATTCTACGAGTTGCCATGGATTATAGAAAAGTTGCCAATATGTACGCTTGGACTTTGAAATGAATGGAAAGTTTATAAATGAGTCCCCTTATTTTATTGGCATGCTTTAATACTTGGTAAATATGTTGGAATTATGAATGTTTCATGAGTATAAATTAAGATTGGTTTGAATTGGCTGAGTCATCAATTAGACGTAACACTGTTGCTTCTGTTCCAGTATTACCCTGAGCCTTCAACTCGTCCCACTTACTTTTCTACTTACTCAACTTAATCATGATATTATAGAACCTTTAGATAATATAGGACCTTGTTTAGATAATTGCCATCGATGTGCTGACACCATTACATTCTATTGTATTGTTCCTTGCAAGCTTACTGCCTCAACTTATTGGTACAAGTTTGATGCATTGACCAACTTAAAACAAGCGAGGATTGCCCAACCCAGTGTTCCTGTAGCATTAACTCGTTAGATTTTTAGGGAAATACAGCTTGACTTCTTAAAATAGCAGCTATTTAGAACTTTTTATATAAATCCTTTATATTTTTAAAAGACAAATTTGTTGCTATTTTGAAATGTTTTGAGTTCATTCAGACATCAAAAGCAGCCTATGACATTAAGAATATGACATAGGGAAGCTTTTTCTGACCACCAGGTTGTTGTTACCTGCTTGATAATCTTTTGAAATGGCTAGATGCAATCAAACTTGATGTTACAATAAGCCAACTTATATCCACAGATGGATGCACTTAAATCCTAAAGCTTGATCCTTGTACCTCTGTCCATCAATTATCTTTAGAACCCCAGTGAATTTTTTAAGAAAAATAACTTATTTATATTAATATTTAAAGAATGGAAAAATCCATACAATTAAAATTTCTTTGATAAATTTATACAATTAATATTAACCGAGAAAAATTATTTAAATTTTTGGCATCATTTCCCCTCCCCCATTATTAAGATATAAGTGAAAAAAATGATAAGTATAATAATTACTAAATAATAAAATTATTTATAAATCTGTAATAATAAGAATGACTAGTGGTAAGTACAAATATACGCATCAATGAATTTGTTATCAATTCCTTCGAGGCAAACACATGCACTTTTTTTAGTTTTAATTTTTGGATTAAATGTATAGAAATTATCCGTGAGACTTTCTCTCGTAGGTTTCCTCTTTAAATGAGGGTTAAATGCTTCAGAAGTAGAAATATCTACAGTTTCAACTCGAGATGGCAGAATAATAATAAAGTAAGATGTTTGAAATTGTAAAAATGACTTAACAACGATGTCTGTAAAAGATCTTCTTATAACTTGGAGAAGTTAAAATTAAAACACGACTTGATAACGAAATCTTCAAAAACCGTGATACTTTTGGGGTTTCATGTTGCGTGTACAGTCATTTAACAAACATTTAAAAAAAAACGTTTAGTACTACATCATATAAATATTGATATTGAAAAAATGTATCCAATTTTGATATCCAAAATTCTGTTATTGCCTATCTCTAGTTTTAAATTAACAAGCTGTAAATGAATAATAGCATTTATTCTCTAGTCTTTACTCTACCTGGTTCAATCAAAAATATTTTTGTTTGAGCAATTTAACCCTCTGTTTGAACAGGATATACTCAAGCTTTATTTCTCTTTAACCACTTTGAAATCACTTAATAAGCATCAATGGTGATTATTGAAGTTAATTATTAGAAATAATTGACACAATATAATTGTACGAGAGACACCTAGGAAATGTAACTAGCAAAATGCAATGCTACATCTGGGAACTGTTCCATCATTCGACAATCGTCATCATTGATGGCTCGACATAATGTCATGTCCCAATCTGTTTCGTTATGTCTAACTCATCAGGGCGCCGACAGAGCCTGAACTCTTTCTGACCCTTGCATAATGGTGCGGAAATAGCGAATAGGACTGTATGTAAGCGATAGCGAGTAGCGTAATAAAAAAGGGGGCTTGAAATTAAAAGAATAATTATTAAAAAATAAATTAAGCTTAAAATACAACTCACCAGTTTTTAAGTTGATGGTAGAAATAATGAATTATAAACCAGATGATTTGTGTGTATATGTAAGGTGTGAAATGTGAAAATGCTATTATAAATGTTAGGCCTGTGTAATAAAATTTGGTAAATTATAATTATACTCATCTGGGGCTGGAACAGAGGTTGAAGCAGGTGACTTAAATTTTGAAGCAGCAAGTTTGGTGTAAATAGGCACGGCGTTTGAGATAGATAATTTATGAGAATAAATAGATAATTGGTACAGATTTCGAAATAAACGTAATTAATATTAGATTTAACAATATGGCGGGTTTGCGAAAAGCGTATGAGAGAATAGAAATTTTAATAAATTTAAGTAGCGGCGTTACGTACAACTAACTAGAAAAGCGAGAGAAAATACTCTCCCCACTCACACACAGACAATTTCATTGGTTAAACGTAAGAGCGAGGAATATATTAATGAAAAAGGGCAGCGCGCCCTATCTGTTGATAATAATACGAACTAACAATTAAAGTAAAATAATTAATAACTTCTTCTTCATTAAAATATAAAATAAATCTATAAACTGCACAAACATACTCCCCCGGCTCAGGAGAGAAAATCCTGAGGAGTACATAAGAGAAAAGAAAAGTACTCGGAAAAAAAGTTAATAGAACTTAAGTTCATCAAAACAAAATTAAGTATAAATCTTATTTGTTTATGGAAAACAAAAACTTATAGTAAAAGTTATATTAAAATGAAATAAGTGAACTTCTAAAAAATTATAAGTTGAACCTTAAAATATGAAAAAATATATATTTATTGGATGGGCAAGGGGCATAACTTGACCACTGGCCTACGATATAACTTTCCTTTAGATCGGATTGTGGCAACTCGCATGATTCCGTCAGGTCCTGGATGGACTTCCTCAACTATAGCAAGTGGCCATCGGAGAGGGGGGCAGTTGTCCTGCTTGACGACTACAACTGTACCTATAGTTATAGGTTTTGACAAAGTATTCCATTTTTCACGAGATTGGAGGGTGTGAAGATATTCTTTATGCCATCTTTTCCAAAAATCTTGGACTATTTTCTCAATTAATTGGTACCTAGTCAATCTATTGATGGGTACATCATCATACTCAGGGGATGGAAAGTGGTCAATATTGTCCTGTAAAAGAAAACTAGAGGGCGTTAGCGCCTTTAAATCGTGAGGATCGGAACTCAGAACACAGAGAGGTCTAGAATTCATTATGGCCTCGACCTGTGTAAAGACTGTACTAAGTTCTTCATAAGAGTAAATATTGTTACCAACAATTTTTGATATCAAAGATTTGGCACTTTTAATATTGCTCTCCAAATTCCGGCCATGTGGGGAGCGAAAGGAACTAGAGTTTTCCAAGTTATACGATTATCAGAGAGGGTGTTACCAAAATCAGAGCGGAACTCTGATGACGTAAGAAATTCATAAACTCTATCTAAATGATTGCGTGCACCTAAAAAATTGGTGCCACCGTCCGAATGAATAGTGTTAATAGGACCTCTACGAGAAATAAACCGTTTCAGAGCATTGAGAAAAGTGGGTGTAGTTAGGTCTGATGCAAGCTCGAGATGCACCGCCTTGGTTGTCAGGCAAATAAATAAACATAAATAAGCCTTGTGAGTGCGAACACCTCTTCTTTTTGAAAAGACAATATTATAAGGGCCAGCGTAATCTACTCCAGTCTGGAGGAAGGGTTTACATTGGACTACTCTCTCTTAGGTAGAGAACCCATTAGCGGAAAGGTTGGGCGCGGTTTATGTCGAAAACAAAAGTTACACAAACTAATACGTTTCCTAACTAAACTTCGTCCACCACATATCCAATATTTTTTGGCGTAAAATAGCTAGTGTGGTGTTAGCACCGGTATGAAAATGAGTAGCGTGAACTCTGTCAACTAACAAGTGGACTAAACGATTGTTAGAAGGCAATAATATTTGGTGTTTTTGCTGATAGCTCAGGTCAGAGTGGGCTAATCTACCTCCTACTACATACAGACCGTGTTTTCCTTTGAAAGGTTGAAGTTTACGAAATCTCGTAGAAAGACGATTGTCGTTTTCTAAATCATAAATTTCCTCTTTGAAATGTTGATTTTGAATAAATTTTAAAACTAAGATTTCTGCGGTATTATATTCAGCGGCGGTAAAGTAAGGCAAAGTAGGTTCAGATCTCTGATAGCGTAACCATCTGAGTATTATTGCGATTACTCTTAATATAAAGTCAAAACTAGAGCAATTATTTATAAGATCGATAAGAACATTTTCTTCCTCTTTAGATTGAGTTATGGCATGAACCATTTTCTTTTCTTCTACCAGTTCTTCTCCCCCGGGTAAAGGGATAGAAACAGGCCAATCATTACTATCTAAAAGTAACCATTCTGGACCAGAGCACCATAATGAATGTGATAAAAATGCCTTTGGAGTGATACCTCTAGAAAGGCAATCAGCGGGATTGGATACACCGGGAACATGACGCCAATCAATGTTTGGCGCCAGTTCATTAATAATTTTGACTCGGTTGGCGATAAAAACCTTCCAACGTGAAGGTGGCGAAGAAATCCAATGAAGTGTTACAGACGAGTCTGTAAAAGCGAAAATTTTATTAACTTTAACGCTATCTCTAAATGAATTAATAATGAACTCAATGAGCCTGGCTAACAGAACCACGGCACATAACTCTAGCCTAGGAATACTAATATTCTTTTGGGGGGCTACTCGAGTCTTAGCGCAAAGTAAAGATATGACAGGGGTATTGTTTACAATCACTTTAGAATACACTAAACAACCGTAGGCCTTGCCAGAAGCGTCAGCAAAACCTATCAAATCAATAAGAGACAGAATCGAGACCTATGTGGCGCGGTATTTTTAATTGCGATAAAAGTGGAAGTTGACCTTGTATTTGAGACCAAGTATTTATCAATTTAGGGTCAGAGGGCACTTGGTCCCAGTCTAAATTTGAAATCCAAAATTGTTTAATTAATATTTTTATAGTAACTGTGACAGGGGCAAGAAATCCAATTGGATCAAAAATTCTCGCATAAGTTGATAAAATATTTCTTTTAGTGCACTTCTGGTCGAAATAATCGAAAGAAAACATAAAACTGTCACTAGAAGCGTTGTATTGAAGACCTAATATTTTTGTTGTATCTGAGTCACTAAAATCTACGATTTTATTAAGACGTATTTCAGAAGGAATAGTTTCTAAAAAGGGTTGCGAATTGGAATTCCACTTAACTAAATCGAATCCTGCATTTTTAAGTACATGAACTAATTGAGCGTGAGCGGTTTGAGCGTGAGCGATGGATGGACAGCTATAAGCCAAGTCATCAATAAAAAAGCAATTTTTTATAATACTAGAC
Source organism: Microvelia longipes (assembly GCA_018340805.1). NCBI lineage: Eukaryota > Metazoa > Arthropoda > Insecta > Hemiptera > Veliidae > Microvelia > Microvelia longipes. The sequence continues at coordinate 28,049,587 of JACMZG010001913.1, forward strand.
GCTTCAGGGTAAAACTCTTTACAGTCGAGAGATATCTGAGAAAGTACTCTCAAAGCGAGGTAGGGAGCGGGTTTTACACCAAAAGTGACTGTATTCAAAGTATAAACTAGTACTTCGTCTTGAGTAGAAAATCGCCACAATATTTTTTGGTATTTTCTATGATCAGAATTAACTAAAATCTGCCGATACATCTGTTTAATATCAGCAGTCATAGCTACTTCGTATAAGCGAAAGTTTATTAAAATAGAGACCAAGTCATTATGTAATTTTGGCCCCGTACTTAAAATATCGTTCAAAATAGCCGCTTGAAGTTTTGCAGCTCGCGTCCCATACTACTCTTAATTTAGTCGAAGTGCTATCTGGCTTTACGACACAGTGATGTGGCAGATAACAGCCATCAGTACTTTCTTCCCCGGAGTCATATGACCCTGAGAGGCATAGTCATTCATAAATTTATTATACTCTTCTCTTAATTGAAGGTTAGAGTCTAAGCGTTTTTCTAAAGAATATAGTCTGCGTAGAGCGATGTCTTTTGAATTTTCTAGCAAGGAAGGGTCTTTGGAAAAAGGCAAACTTACACTGTAACGGCCTTCAGACGTTCGTATAGTAGTTTTAGAAAATAAATTTTCACAATTTTCGTCTTCAGAGGTTAACTGTGTATTTGAAGAACAACAATGTATCTCCTCTAACTCCCACATACGCGCAACTAGCTTATCTAAAGGCTGAGAAACAAAGCTACAAAAGCTTTGACTATTACTAATAGCATTGTTAGTTAATTTAATATCTACAGGACCCGTTACAACATAACCTAGACTTGTTTCTATAGCACTAGGTAGATCAGGGGGACCGGTAATTTTCCTGGCTTCATGAGCCTAGCAAACAGCGATGCTCCAATTATTAAATCTATCTTTCCTGGTATATGATAGGACTTATCAGCTAAAGTTAAATTTCGAAGATGCGTTAAAAAACTCAAAGGTATTTCACAAGAAGGGAGTTCAATATCTTGATCTATTATCAAAGTTTTAGGTAATTCATACTTAATATTTTGATCAAAATGCGGAGAGAACACGACAGTGCATTCATTTTCGACTTTAGTCAGAGCGCCTCCAATACCTTGAACATTTGTTATTAACGGTCTCTTAGACAAATTAAGTTTATTACAAAAAGATTTAGTTATGGTATTTGGCTGAGAGGCTGAGTCCAAAAGGGCACGACATAAATGCGGTTGATTTGCGAATCGTAAACTATTACTTGAGCGGTGGTTAAGAGAACGGTGTTAACCTGAGGCGAGCGATTAAAATCAGTAGCAGCGACAAACGATACGTTTTCAGAATCTTCCTTATTAATAGATTTCTTATCATTGTTTTTATTATCACACAACATAGTATGGTGCGAGGGCAACTTGCAACTTAGACATGAACTCTTAGAGCGGCAGTTCCTGTCTAAATGTACGTGAGATAAACAAAATTTACAAATATTATACTTAGCGACTGCGGCTTTACGATCTCTTACGGACATGTTTTTAAAATCATCACAATAATAAACATGTTTATGATCAGGTTTTGAACATAGCGGACACTTATAGGTTCCAGAATAAGTAGAAAACTTTTCCCTAGTAACATAGGAGTGCGTATTCTGTGAAGTAGCGTGTGAATTTTGCGAATTAGCGTTAGAGTGAGAATTTTGAGAATTCTGAACAGAAGCTTGAGAATTTTGAGCAGTAGATGAGAATTCTGAGCGTTACGGTGACTCGAGCGAGGCGTATAAGGAAGCGCGGTTCCAGACGGTTTGACCAAGACCGATTGTTTGGAGGTCGAATATTAGGTCTATAAACATCGTGTCCTTTAGCGTTATTATTATTAGAAGTATTGTTAGAAATACTATTAGAAGTATTGCTACTATTAGTAGAAGCGCTATGCGTCAATACTTTAACATAACCTTGGAGAAAAGTATACAGTTCTTGAAAACCCGGCAAGTCCTTATTATTAGCATCGATATTAGGTTCAGCGGCTTCCGAAGTCTTCACTAGAGTTAACTCGAATTGACGAACTGTTATAGCGGGCAAGCGAGATGCTGCGATGTGGTATAAAACAAAATTTACCGGGTCTTTAAGTTTTAAATTTAAAAAGGCCTGAGCCGGTGCGGCGAACTCTTGTAAAAAACTATCAATAGTTTCGGGCGATTCTTTATGAGCTTTGGAATATTTTAAAATATTATTTAAATATTTTGAAGCTAGCACTCTAGGATCAGCAAAGCGTCTACATAGCGTATCCCACATAGTTTTTAAATTTTCACCCGTAGGATTAATCCCGGAGACAAGGGCCAGGGCCTTGCCTTGTAAGGCCCCTGATAAAAATCTAACTTTCATATCATCAGAGAGTCCTTTATTATCGATAATAATTGATTTAAAGTTAATGAAAAAAATCCCAATTAAGTTCATTCCCATCAAATTTCGGTGGGTCAAGGGGTGGTAATTTGGGACCCTTAGGCTCAAGTGAATCATATTTAAGGCTCGTGTTTGCCTGTAAACAGCCTGCAGAAGAACTGCTAGTACCCGGTTTTTCTAGAGCTTCTTGTTCTAATAAATCTTCAAGCGTTTGTTTAATAGAGCAATAAAGATTATCGAAAGCGTTAATTTCATTATAATTAGGATCTTCACCTAACTCAAGTTTATAATTATTAATCTCATCAATAGTGCTTTCAAATTGACGCTTTGTCTCTTCCATAGTTTTACAACTAATTTTAAAAGTTTTCTTTAATCTTTCATCGGCATCTGATTTATCGTCTTTAAATTGAGACATATCAAAAGCATTTTGAACGCGTCTAAATAAAGTTTCTTTACGTGCCGTTAGTAATTTTAATTTGGCTTCAACGTTAGCGAGATAGCGGGCTAAATTAGGATCCTCAGTGTCATCGCCTCGAGGCATTTTACTAATTTTATTTAATAAAAAAAATCAAAAAAAAAAATATTAATGAAAGCACTAAGGCTGTCAAATAGAAATATAAATTAGCGGCACGAAAAATAATCGTTCTATGTTAAATATAAAACAAGAAAGCAATATTTATTGCAATTGATTTAAAAACAAAAATTATTATTTTGTAATTTAAAATTAATGTAAACTTTATTACAGTGAAATTATCAAGAAAATAAAAAAAATATCAATAGACATATATAGGAAAATAGACAAACATATATAGAATATGTCAATAAAAGATAGAGGTAAAATATAATAAAATAACAATATATAAAGACAAAGGTTACTGAAAACACACCGTGAATGTTCACACAAACGTACTGTTCGTTCATACAAACTATTACAACGAACTAACCTGCTTTGTAGGCTAATACAAAATAGCCTAATTTTATAGAAAATAGGATTGTGAAAAATAAATAAAATATAAAAATCCGTGGCTCGAATTGACCAAAAATATGGTGCGGAAATAGCGAATAGGACTGTATGTAAGCGATAGCGAGTAGCGTAATAAAAAAGGGGGCTTGAAATTAAAAGAATAATTATTAAAAAATAAATTAAGCTTAAAATACAACTCACCAGTTTTTAAGTTGATGGTAGAAATAATGAATTATAAACCAGATGATTTGTGTGTGTCTGTGTAAGGTGTGAAATGTGAAAATGCTATTATAAATGTTAGGCCTGTGTAATAAAATTTGGTAAATTATAATTATACTCATCTGGGGCTGGAACAGAGGTTGAAGCAGGTGACTTAAATTTTGAAGCAGCAAGTTTGGTGTAAATAGGCACGGCGTTTGAGATAGATAATTTATGAGAATAAATAGATAATTGGTACAGATTTCGAAATAAACGTAATTAATATTAGATTTAACAATATGGCGGGTTTGCGAAAAGCGTATGAGAGAATAGAAATTTTAATAAATTTAAGTAGCGGCGTCTTACGTACAACTAACTAGAAAAGCGAGAGAAAATACTCTCCCCACTCACACACAGACAATTTCATTGGTTAAACGTAAGAGCGAGGAATATATTAATGAAAAAGGGCAGCGCCCCTATCTGTTGATAATAATACGAACTAACAATTAAAGTAAAATAATTAATACTTCTTCTTCATTAAAATATAAAATAAATCTATAAACTGCACAAACACATAATTATATTGTGTCAACTATTCATGTTTTGCAAAACTTGGTAGTATCAAATGATATTAGAAATAATGTTTGAAGGACTAGAAAGATTTGTAGGATTACTATATGGCTCAATTTTAGCACAAATTTAAAGTTCAGTAGATTATTAGTTTGATGGCTAAATTGCTGTTTGAGTACCCTGCCTGTTTCTTGCAGCAGTCAACTCAGCTGGAGCATTTTAAAAATGCTCACATTTAAAAAAAAAATACAATGTTTTCTTATTTCAAAATTAAGTAAATGTGTTGCAAAAATTGTGGAACTCAAACAAATAGTGGTTTTGTCCATGTTTCTGAGTTAATTCAATTTTTATTATTGAATCAATGCAAAATAATTTTCAAGAATGCTTCTTCTTCTTTGAAGAACACTTTGCTCAGTCTGAGGGATATGCGCCGCACCCCAGGGTCTCTAACAGCAGCATCATCAGTATTACTTAGTATTACAGTTTTTCTTTTAGCCTTTTTATAAAGTTTCTTAAATTGCATGTAATATTTTTGCCTTTTTATAAAATTATGACTTGTGAATTATACCTTTATATTATTCACAATATGTGAATAATACATGTAGAATGTGTCTACTTAAACAAGTCAACAACGTTTGAGATGATTTCCACTGGGAACGAGCCGACAAGTTTTCCCAAAGGTGCAAGTTAGTTACCTTGTTTAGACAAATTGAGAATTTTGTATAATAGTAAATAATTGTCAAAACACCCTTGATATAAATTAGGTCAAATTATTAATCAAGGCATAAAATATATAAATTAATTATTAGCATTTTGTAAACATTTATGTAATACACAAACATATAATATTTTAACTTATAAATAATAAGAAAAAACTAATTGATTAGAAAATGGTTGTCAGTTATTTTAAGTTTTGATTTAATTGATTATGTTTTGAATGTTGGTTTGTGATGCATTTCTTTATATTTTTAATAATTTAGTTTAATTTATTTGAAGAAGCTCGAGGCACTGTTTCTATTTCTTTCACTTTGTGCCAAAAATGGATACGTCCGATGTCCCTTTTTAGAGAAGTTTAGGCTTCGTTTGTGTTTTTTATTTGTTATGGAAAATAATTAGTGAATTTTACATTGTATATATGTTTAAAGAAGCACAAATATACAGCGTTGTTTGGCTGATCACTCGTTTCTTACGGTTATGTCTTGCTTTGATGTCTCGTTATTTAAAACAGTAAATATTAAGTAAAGAACAAATAGCAATAGTTATTTATGCAACAAGGGATGGAACAATGTTTACCGCTCAAGTTTGAGTTTCTTCCTTAGGCAAAGCTGAAAGAGGAAACTTCATTAGCTAAACTACTTAGCCCCTGAGGCTTTACAAGGAAGATTGTTCTCATTTTTGCTCCCGAGGCTCTGCTGAGGTTGGTGTATTACAATAAGTAGAATCTTCCATCTCTGTTGCACATTAAATTTTATGTACAACTAGTCAACTCATACAAACAGATATTACACAAATAAAATAGTGCTAATATTCACTGGAAGCTATGAATTTAAAAGATAGTAGTATTTAATGAATTTATGAAGCAATTAATATAAAAATATAAAGATAGAGGAGTCTTCAGTGGGTGGGGTAGAGTGGGGGGAGGTGCGGGGTGCAGACAAAAGTATCACACCACCCATGCTTTGATTTAACATTTAACCTATGTAAATATCTATTTGATTGTTGTCTGCCTATGTGATATGCTGCTAAGGAGGGCAATACAAGTTTTCATTACACTCCCTAGAGCGGAAAAAGGCATTTACTGTGCAAGTAAACTGACTGTATTCAGAACTTATGTGCAAGGAGAAGATAGATCATATTTACTCTTCCTCTCCTTCTTGTAAACATTTATAGCTGAAGGACTTGGTTCTAACAATTCGCAATTTAGATTTTGTTTAGATATATATACATACATATATATATATATATATGTGTACATAAACCACCTCCCCCTCTCCATGACCCTAACCTTATAAACTCATTTCTTTTATAAATTTGCTAAAACTGTAAAAGTACGACTCATAGCTTCTCTTTGTTAAATTTGTTTTGAGTATTAAATTCTTTTGATTCGTCAGTTAGGTTATGAAGTATATCGATTCTTTTTATTTCCTTACTATAATTTTATCATCGACTGTGTTCTTTTAATATTTTGTTTTGAATCTTATATTTTGATCTGATTTAGTTTTGTTAACAGTTAGAAATGAATATTGTGTCTTGAAATATTGTGAAATTATTTGTGCTGTTGTTACTATTCTTCTGAGCTACAAAAAATATTTAAACAGAAGAAACAGTGAAGCTGGTAACTGGTGATATGTGGCACAGGCACGTCTTATCTGATTGATAATATAATGATCACTCCTCCAACCAATAAACTCAAAGTCTAATCTAATTTTGGTCATAATTTATTTAAACAGTAATCATATATAAACTGTCTCTCCATCTAATAAATTACTTGAAGAGAACAGTCTCTCCACTTAAAAAATATGTGACACAACAATCTTCACATTATAAATTACTTGATGAAAATAGTTTCTCCATATAATAAATTACTCAACAAGAACAGTCCCTTCACGTACACATAATATAAAGAGAGCAGTCTCTCCACTTAACAAATTATGTGACAAAAGAGGTTCCTTATAATAAATTACTCAACAAGAACAGTCCCTTCACGTACACATAATATAAAGAGAGCAGTCTCTCCACTTAACAAATTATGTGACAAAAGAGGTTCCTTATAATAAATTACTCAACAAGAACAGTCCCTTCACGTACAAAATAATATAAAGAGAGCAGTCTCTCCACTTAACAAATTATGTGACAAAAGAGGTTCCTTATAATAAATTACTCAACAAGAACAGTCCCTTCACGTACACATACTATAAAGAGAGCAGTCTCTCCACTTAACAAATTATGTGACAAAAGAGGTTCCTCATAATAAATTAATCAACAAGAACAGTCACTCCATGTAATAAATTACATGAAGTGGCTGTTTTTTTTTATTGAATGAGTTTATTCTTCTGGCATGATGTGGCTTTGTTGATTGGAGGCATACCCCTCCCTTTCAGTCCACCTACTGTCTGTATGTTAACCTCACTGCCTAAATTAACAACCTATTTTTCAAGACACAAAATCAACTCAATATAAATCTCATTAAATAAATACTAAAAATAATTACAAATTACCTTGTTAATGATACTTTTGTAAGTGTGTATAATCAGTAGTAGGTTTTATTCTAATGTACATTTTATTATTAATTATTTATTAAGGATAAATGAATTTTTAAATAAAACATAAAAGTGATTTTGTTTTAAATAATAAAATTGCTGCTTTCAATGTTAGTACAGAATTTTCTGCCGGTAGAAAATATTTTGAATTACTATATGAACCTTTTCTTATGGGTTTATCTTTAGTGAGAATGGATAGAAATGATTTTTGTTGTTCAGTATTTCTACAAGTCAAAGGCGAACTCATTATTTTAAGTCATTGCAATCAATAGTAAATTGGTTTCTTGATTTCAATGTTAGTGCCCAATGAAGAGATTAATATTGTACTGTGTTGTGTTGTGGGTTTGTTTACAGTACAATATTCATTATACCTGTTGCATCAATTCTATCCCTTTTCACTAGTTTCCTAAAAAGTGAGGAAAATTTAAACTGTCGCCCTTCCAATGAGGCATTTATTTATCTATTTTAACTTTTATACACAGAGATGAAAACTAATGAATTTCTGTTGAATTTTATTTGGATAGAAAATTCTTTCATTTCAATTTTTTTATTAATTGTTAAAAAGTGAACTTAGTAAATTTTTAAACAAGATTAACTAAAATTTTGTATTCAATGAAAAGAACAAAATATTGACTGTTAGTGAATGAAGACAAAGAGTGTGTACTATATCTAGAGAGCTGTCTTGGTTTTCGCCAACAGATGGTGCTTGTTGTGTTAGAAGGAAGGTAAGATACCCAACTCTCTTCTACCTTCTGAACAATTGTTCCTAGCCTAACAAATAAGAAAGTTGTACTGGCACATCCAGGCTTATATCAGGAGTTAGTGTCTCTAGTTACAGCTCATACTCTTAGGTAAAAGATAAAATAGTATAGTTAAAACTGTAAAGCTAAGTGTGTTGTTTTTATTTATTCCTAAGTGGTTCTGTATAGATGTAAATAGTAAATTATTTTATTTCATAAAATAAATTTTAGTTTTTATTGTTAAATACCCTGCAGCTGATTTATTAGGATTCACTAGAATTTAAGTTTCAGCAGTTATTTGTGGAACCCACCCTACTTAACTCTCACTTATGTTAATTTTTATTAACTCCTACTTATCTCACTTAAACTTTTTCCTTATTAAGCCCCAGATGAGCCTTGACAGTGGCTCATATACAAGGATAGGATGTGCTTTACTGATTACTTAGGAGTTAGTCTGCAGACCAGTTGACAACCCACCTACCGAATTAACAACTTATTTTATGGGCCCTCTTAATTTAATGTTTTTTTTACAGGATTTTAAAATTCATGTTAAAATTATTTTTAATACAATACTTGTTATAAATTTATTAACACTTAAGTTTAATTTAACAGCTATTTTCGTTGTGGAACAGAATAGCAAGTGAACCCTCACCCCTCTAAAACTTCCAAGAGATTTCCATCTATCTATAGAGAGCTACCGTGCATCACAGATAAGATTTACTAAATTACTCTTATGCCCCTACTTATCTCTTAATAATCATTTATTAACTGGGCCTAAATTACAGAAGGATATTGCGGTTATTATCTTTAATTTTCTATTAAATAAAATAGCGCTTGCTATTTTATTTAGCTGATGACCCCTTGCTCAAAATAAAATAACTTTTATTAACCACTGTGTTATTAGCTGTTAGGCCGAGCTTGTACCTCACTATGCGGTGTCTTCACCAGTTAGTTAAGGACGAAGGTGAGCCTTACCCTGATGCTGCTGAAGTAGTACTTATTGGCATTTTAATTGATGATATTGTTACCACTTGACCTTAAGCTCTGGTGAAGACTTAAAACAACTTATTAAATTAAGTGAGTTAAATGGTTTTTCGTTACGTAAATGGATTAGTAGTGATTGGAAGATATTTCTGAGTCTGATCGATTCCCCCATTATGTTAATGATGATAAACAAACTTCTGTGAAAGTTTTAAGTTTAAAGTTAAGCTTAAATCTTCAAGCCAGTCCACACAGTCTAATATCAAAAAATATTAGATTATTTCTGCATGTAATTTTATCAGAAACCTATTCGGGAATGTCCTACCTGCTTTAAGTTCTTAAACCCTCCTCTTCAACCTTACATAGCTAATTTACCCCCAGCCTGAGTCCAACCTTCTAAAACTTTCTAGAAAGCCGGTTGTGACTTTGGAGACCCTATGTTGATAAAAGAAAGCAAAAGACACGGTGCGAAAACATACTAAGCTTATTTTTGTATTTTCGTATGCATGGATACAAAGTTCACTTAGAACCTATCACTGAACTTTCTGAAGCATTTCTTGTTTGCTTCTCACGATATATGTCACGTAGAGGTTTCTGCTCTGAAGTAGTGAGTGACTGCAGTACTAACTTTGTTGAGGCTGCCGGTCACACGAAGATGCGGGTGACCGTATCTTAACATGTGAAGATCTTACCTTGTTATGTCTCTCTGCCCCTTATCTAATGGCCCTGTTGAAACAGACTGCCTCACTGTTAGTCATTTTTTGGTCAGAAGGGCGCTCGTTTCTAATTCCTCTATATGATTTTATTGATACTCCGTCAAATAGACTTAACCGTTGTAAAAAATGGCCCAGCACTTCTGGCGCCGTTAGTCTATCGAATACATGCATACATTACAAGAACAGGGTTAATGGTCCTTTAAGAAAGACAGTCTTTAAGATCAATGATCTTGTTCTCATTCAGGATCACTAGACTTCTCCTCTCCAGTGGCCCAAAGGACGTGTAGTGAAATTTTTTCCTGGGCTTGACGGCGTAATTCGCATTGCTAATGTTCGAACCAAGTCTGGTGTTTATATCGCCCTCTTGTAAAGTTGGTACTTTTTCCAATTTTAGATTAATTTTCTTTTTTTTGAAAGTACAATTTCTGTTGCCTCAAGATTTTATTATGACTTCTAATTCTCTTTATGAAGTTTAAATTCTTATATTTTTCTTTAGCGAAATTACGCTGTTATTATAATTATTATGATTTTATTATCTCTTAATATGTTATTTATCCTTAATGTTCCAAGGGCATGTAATGTTCAACAAAGATTTAAACATGAAAGTAAGAATACTTACTTTCATGTTTAAATCTTTGTTGAAGCCCCTCCACAATGTGAAGAAATAATTTTCCTTTAACTTTCTTTCCTGGGAAACCTTATTTTTTATTTTATGACGTAACTTATAATTTCAATCATTCACTTATTTAAGTACTTAATCTTAGTTTGAATCTCCCTTTTAAATCTCGAAGATTATTTTCCCCTGTTTGAATTAATTTATTCCCCAAGTTAAACTTATGTTTCAAACCTAAATTTGGTGGGCAGTAAATTTGGTAAGTCCCTTAGTATTTTAAAGTATTCTCCCCTGGTGCAAACTCATAAATTTGTATATCGCGCCACTTCGGTGTCTACGATGCCCATCGCGACTCAAGAAGGCCTTGGCTGGAAGACGAAACCCGCCAAGGAAGGTTTTCTCCAAGAATAGAAGACTAGAAGATTTCTAGTCTTCTATTCTTGGGGTTTCTCACGTTCTCTAGCGTGCGCTCGTGCCGGTCGGATCCTGAATACATATGTCTGAGTGCCGAAACCGGGCCGTATGGTGATATTTCAATGCAGTCCTACAGGATCTACTCCGGATGGCTGATCTTTGTTGTTGGTAAGTCAATAAACCTTAAGTTTGTATCTCCTCATTAAAATTTTATATTGTACTCTCTCCCCGATATTCTGTACTCTTAATTTGGGTAGTAGAAGGATGATCAAATTGGTGCCTCTACCCCACAGTTGGTCAAAATTAAAAATCAAAGGTAGTTTTGAAAAATAGACAAATCTCTCTATTGACTTAACTTCGGGTGTTTTTTACGTTTACTCAGACCCATATACCTTATGGCTAGCTAAACTTGAAAAAACAAAAACTTTATGGAATATTAGTCAATTTTAGAGACTAATTTCTTTCCAACTTCATAAATAATGGTCTCCTTTGGATCGAATCTTCACCTAAAGTTAATATTTGATGCCCTCTTTAGTATGCAAGCTTTAAAAGGTATCCCGCTATTTTACTTTTTGAGCTATGCTTTTTTAATCCGCTTTTATTGTTTTTAGCTGACGTTGATGTGTTTAAGATAAGATATTTTTTAATAATAAAACCTCAGCAATTTATGAAAACACAATTCCTACTTTACTCCCCCCCCCCTTCATCAACTTTGAGCAAACTGAGTTTATAGAGATGAAAATTCTATTTTTGTTATAACTTTGTTGAAAAATTTCCGTTTTTGATGCGATTTTCACTATAATTCTTCTTTTTTAGTGCTTTTGCAAATAAGAAAAACTTCCCTACACCTAACTCTAAAAACAAAGAAGTTAACGTAAACAAATGTGTGAAACCTCAAAATCGGTAGTTTCTAAGAAAAATACAAATTGTCTTTTTAGTGAAACACCCTGTATATCTAGATTTTAATTATAAGGCTTGTTCGGCACATGAACTGGAATACACATTCACAACTCTACTAAACACTACTCTTCTTTAATCTAAACTTTTTTATTTTGGAGTAACTAGGGTAAAGTAGAGCAAACTCTGGATTAAATGCGTGCGCGAACAGAAAAAGAGTAGATAGTGTGAATCAGTGTGAATAACCTTCCTGGGTTGTCTAACCTTCTTAGCAAAACAAAATAAATAATAATAATTTACAATATATTTACATTTTTTGTTCACATAATAGTAAATTGAGTAGCTTTGTTTGAAAATGTGCTTATTTTACGGGATCAAAATTTTTTTAGGCAGACCTGTTTAATTTGAAGTTAATAATCTTTGTTGTGATCTTTGTTTTAGCGAATTTCCTTTGGGAATAAAATTCGCTAATAGGATAGGACACTTACTTGTGAACACTCTATCTTTCGAACGGAGGAATATTTTTTAATCAAACTTGGTACAAAAATTTACCTTCGGGAGGACACGAACCCTATTGAAAACCAGGTTTTTGTGACGTCATCAACCTGGTTTGCTAAGTCAGCAAAATTTTCAAAAAATCGTCAAAACTCAGGGTTAATATTATTCACCGCGAAAAAGGTCAATATTTATGCGTTTTGGGACGCTGAATTAAATGAAACCGGTCCGAAGTCGATACGACCACTCTAAGTGACCAAAAAGTCGAAAAAACCATTGTAAATTACCAAAACAAAAAAAATGAGGTCAATAAAAAAAATTCGAGTAGGGTGTTGTTATCTATGGATTTTTGGGCGCTAAATCGAATGAAACCGGTCCGAAGTCAATACGACCTCTCTAAAATTGGAAAGTTGGAATGATAATTTTTATAGTTTTATACATTACATAGGTTTACAACTACTAAATAAATCATTCCGGCGCGGTGGTCCGCTGTCGGGCGAATTTAATTTAGAATGCGTGTTTCCGTGCTTAACAACCCATGTCTTGCTTTAAGGTTCCGGTTCATGCTTTAGATCTTAACCAGTTACTCAATTGTCAAGCACTGCTCGTAACTCATTGTGTCTGTATTTTCCAAAGGAAATGCGCTAAAACCTTTAGAGATAACTGACTAAGCTTAAATATAAGTAACTAAGCTTTACACTAGTGCAAATAATAGTGCTTAATTCTAATTTTAGAGGCATCGTTTTGTACAACTAACTGGATAATTAGTTTAATTAGTTTTTAATGCGCATTTCCTTTGACAAATACAGACTAAATGAGTTACGAGCAGTGCTTGACAATTGAGTAACTGGTTAGGTTCTAAAGCATAAACCGGAACCTTAAGCAAGAAATGGGTTGTTAAGCACGGAAACACGCATTCTAAATGAAATTCGCCCGACAGCGGACCACCGCGCCGGAATTATTTGAATTTATACTTTAGAATAGTGGCGTGCGAATGTTTCTCTATTTAATCTATCTAGCGAGCGAAGGGAGTCTTAATAAATACTTTAGTTTGATGTATTCTTCTAATGTGAGTTCTTGATGCAACGCTTTACTAGTTTTACTCTACTTTACTTGATCTTTTTGGAGGAGTAAATAGTGCAGTTCAGAGTAAGATCCTTTTTAGATTCTTCTTGCCCGAGGTTCGTTACAAAACATAGTGTGGTGCAGTTCAGGGCAGTTTGAAGTAGTATCAATGACGTGCCCGAACATAGATCTTGCCTTGCCCTAGGTTATCTAGTGTACACTGTAGTAACATTCCGAACAAACTTATACATGTATTTTTTTTTTATAAATAATAAACATTTCTGTTCTGCTGTTACATACAGGAAGACATCATGGGAGAAACTACTTAGGAGGTCTTAAAATGTCTAGGAACTGGTACGTACATATATACTAGCTTTAATAAAAAAATCTTACAAATAAAAGAAAAACATTTGCTTCATGTTTAAAAGTAATTCTGAATATCCCTAAACTGTATAGTCTGCTGTTACTATATTTATTTGTAGTTTTGACAGATGTCAGATGTGTCATTTAAAATCAAGACAATTCATACTAAAATCTAGCTGAACAAAATAGCGAAGCACTCAGTATATTTTTAACTTCTTGGTCCGTCTCTAGTAGGACTGTTCATATTCTCTAAACTACTTATTCTTATGCTAATATTGGGAAGGAGGACCAGACCGCTCCGCTGCCACATGCTTGGTGTACTTTATCAGTTCGTCAAATCACTGGTTTATAAGTGGCATACTGCCACAATATAAGCGAATTTTCAAATGTATTAGTGGAAATACGCTATTGTTTACATTATGTCAATCAATGACGTAATGTTTTTTTTTACGAGGACCAGACCCGCTCCGCTGCCACATGCTTGGTGTACTTTGTCAGTTTGTCAAATCACTGGTTTATAAGTGGCATACTGCCACAATATAAGCGAATTTTCAAATGTATTAGTGGAAATACGCTATTTGTTTACATTATGTCAATCAATGACGTAATGTTTTTTTACGAGGACCAGACCGCTCCGCTGCCACATGCTTGGTGTACTTTGTCAGTTTGTCAAATCACTGGTTTATAAGTGGCATACTGCCACAATATAAGCGAATTTTCAAATGTATTAGTGGAAATACGCTATTTGTTTACATTATGTCAATCAATGACGTAATGTTTTTTACGAGGACCAGACCGCTCCGCTGCCACATGCTTGGTGTACTTTGTCAGTTTGTCAAATCACTGGTTTATAAGTGGCATACTGCCACAATATAAGCGAATTTTCAAATGTATTAGTGGAAATACGCTATTTGTTTACATTATGTCAATCAATGACGTAATGTTTTTTTACGAGGACCAGACCGCTCCGCTGCCACATGCTTGGTGTACTTTGTCAGTTTGTCAAATCACTGGTTTATAAGTGGCATACTGCCACAATATAAGCGAATTTTCAAATGTATTAGTGGAAATACGCTATTTGTTTACATTATGTCAATCAATGACGTAATGTTTTTTTACGTCAATGACATAACATAATTATGTCAAACAATAAAACCAGATCTAATAATGATGAAATGAAATTGATGAATGAAATGAAATGATAATTGAATACAATGAAACCTCGTATGTTTGTGAACCATACATAGTAGTATATTTGAACAAAATTTCAGCTTAATCTAAACCCTATATGAAGATTTATGATTGTTTTACATATATGTAGGGTAATTTTTGTGGGTAATTCATAAACAATTGGGTTCGGGGCATTAACAAGGTTGATTTTTGTACCCAGCTTAATTTCGGTCCAATAAAGCGTTCGAAAGTTATTGTGTCCCATAGAAACATCTAGGACACAAATATCTCGTACATGCATTCATAAATACATACATACATACATACATACATACATACATACATACATATATATATATATATATATATATATATATATATATATATATATATATATATAAACCCTCAACAATGTATACTTGTTCAGGGGGACCCCCTTCTAAAAAATCTACCTCCCTCAACCCCCCTTTACATGACCCCAACCTCATAAGCTTATTTTGTCTATGAAAATTCGCTAAAAGAAGTCAGGTTGGAGACAATTGTTACACACCTAGCAACTAAATAACTCCAATTTTTTTTAAACTTCATATTAGAAAAAAACATATAGAGCAAAAAGTATAGCAACTATGAGGTAAAGCATGAAAATTACTCTAGTGAGCCGAGATAACTTTTATTGGAAGAATTAAATTCCTCGGCTTCGCCTCAGATTGCTATCATGCGCTATGCATGATAGCCAGTAATTCTAGGGCTGGATAATACTTTTTTAAATACATTTCATATATAATGCATAGTCAATACGTTTTAGAAAAGTTCTTTATTGGCAAAAGTATATGTTTAAATACCATATTTACTCAACCCTGGAATCATATTTACAAATATTTGATTAACAAGATTGGTTAAAACATTAAGGTGGCCAGAGCCGACGGCTAACTTTCAGGAACAGTTTAACTTTTGAAATCCGAGTAACGTGAAGAATACCAGATTTCATTCTGTGAATATAAGTAGGTTTTTGGAGTTTAATATAATGTTGTTCAGGTAGAGTCTCTCATTCTGGAGTACTGGGTTGTTGTCTCTACTGTTGTTGATCTGTAGTTGACTTGTAAATTGTCTGCTAGTCCCTCTTCCTCCTGCAATAAATATCTCTCTGTAAACTTAGAAATCATTGATGTTGAAAAAAGGCACAGTAATGGTCAAACAAGGAACGGAAGGTCAATGGTACAGTGCTCATCTTACGACCTGGAGGTCAAGGGTTAAATCCATCCATCCATCATCATCCATTCGAATTTACGGGTGTAGTACCAAAAATAACGAAAGTGACTAGGAATGCTGTGTACATTGCGGACCATCAGGGTTGCTAGTGGCGTTTCTTCCTGTCGGGCTGTATTGGGCTGTATTAAAAATTTTTCGCGCTAAATCAAATAAAACTGGTCCGAAATTGACTAAAATGGCATGAAAAACTAAAGGTTGTTAAAAGGGGAAAAATAAAATAATAAAAGCGGTGTTGTTTCTGTTTTTCTAGAGTAACAATCTAGTGAAACCAGTTTAAGCTACCTAAAACCCCAAAATAACCAGAAAACACACTTAGTTGTTCAAACAGAACAACACTTACACAAAAATACACTTAGTTTTTCAAAAAATCATTATTTTAACGCAAGAGTTTAAAATTTAGTGTAGAGACTGAAGAATACCTTCAGTACTGCGAGTGGTTTTTCTGATCTATATTCTTACAAAATTCTAAAAAATTTAATAATAAGTTGTGACGCTAGTGCTCAGGCTCAGTGTATTAAACAGATACCAAAAACTAAGCAAGAAAGTATGAATTTTTAAGAAAACTCATCGGCTTGCGGATCTTTGCGCCAGAATGTTTCTAGTCTGGAGTGTTCTTGAAGTTTTTTATATGTATTCACTAACCTTATCAGTCTTATCTGATAGCAGGAGAAGAAAGGGGGAGTAGAGAATGTTGACGAAACCCACAGATCGCATTAGCCACGGGAATCCCATCTTGTGCACCAGTTCTCCCCCTATCATAGGTCCTGTAATCATATTGATTATCATAAATACTTTAGTTGTAACTAAAAAATGAAACTGACTACTTTAGAAAATAGTTTTCAGGAAGCAACATCTTGGCTCTATAAAGTCATAAAGTGATCTTGGGTATATCCTGTGAAGTGATCATGCATCTCGCCAACAGATAAGTATTTGATTAAAATTATTTGGACGTAATTCATTGCCATTACAATAAGCTGGAATTCATGAGCAGGTAATTTTCTAATCATCAGGTTCGTCTTTAGCAAGACGATGAGAGTTATGTATCGGCTTGTACTAAAATCCGAATAATGTGTTCATAACACTCTACAGCTCGAGGTCAGTTAAGGGTCTCTCTCTCTCTTTACGCCTTGTACAAAGGCTCATTCAATCTCAGTGCACAGAATGATATTAATAATAATAATAATAATATATTTATTTGTCTTGGACATACAGTCTTTATAGTGTAATAAAGACACTATAAATATTTATAGTGTAAATAAACCACTTATTTATTTATTTATTTATTTACAAATGGAGTGTCATCATTGGTCATTACAAATTGTACAAAAAATGAACTAGAGAAGAAGCAAAAAAGTAATGATATTAGCTTAAAGCATTAGCAAAACAATAGACGAATTTATCGTTTCGATTAGACGAACCTTTTCGTTTAATTTATGCCCAGGTTACAATTTGACAACCACTATTTTAATAATAGAATTAAAATAAACGATTAGGTTTTCAAATGATGACTGCACGCGAAATGATGTCACAAATTCATCGCCTACCTGACGTAGTAATCACCTGACTCTTTCATCACCATAATCCTGGAAGCCTACTCAGAATTACCTAAAGCATAAGCGAGAGAGACAGCTGTCTGCTGCAGTGAGTACACTGCCGAGTAGTGTGCGTTTGTTTTCTCAACGATAGTCGCTAGCAGGGGCACCAGAGCTGCGTCTACTATGCCCACAGACAGACCGAGGCAGAAGTGAGGCACAACCAGCCCCATTACACTCCTCGCCAAGGGTACCTGTAAGACACAAGCAATAAAATATACATGGACTTAATTTAAGAATTTTGTACTTTGCCGATGATATTATAATCTTAGAAGATATATAGAGATTTACAACATATAAGGCGCCTTGAAAATTATTGCAAAATAGATTATTGTTGAAAATGGAACCTAACGATTAACTTGGAAAAATTTAAAGTTGGTAAAGTTAGTTTAGTTTACAGTGGAATCAGAAACTGGCGGAGGTAGGAATGAGTTATATGAGTTATAGAATTAGACATAACCAAAAAAGTGTTGTGTACAGACTGAAATGCTCTGAACCTGGATGCACAGTACATAGGTAGAACAGGGAAGATAATAGAAGAGAGGAAGAACATAAAGGTACGGTGAAAAGAATAATGAATATTGATACAGAAATAAGCGATTTGAAACAAGATGAGAATAATATAAACGTCATGTTACAGAACCATTTACTGGTTTTAAAAAAATAGATTTCAAAGATAACTCACACATTTAGACAGACAACTTGGTAAAAACCTCTTAGGAGGTCTTAAAAGCACCTCAAATGGATGACTAGTTAAATGTCTCTTTTGACTTTTTAGAGGAAATACAAAATTTTTTCTGTATACCAACGTTATAAATTAAGCAAAGTAAAGATGTCTCCTTATATTTTTTTGTGAATCATAAAAATAATTTTGTCTTTTATGATTGATTCTGTTATTGCCATGTGGTTACTCAAGAGAATTGATACGTCACCATAGAGGCGGAGACGCCGAGGAGTATCATGGCAGCTATGGATATCCTCCATCGCCCCAGCTTGTAGGCGATGACACCGAAGCAGTTGGTTCCTACCAGGTAGCCCACACTGTCAGGGATGAACACAGTGCCCAGCTCCCACTTCTGTAATCAAGTTGTATCTCATACTTATTGCATCCAAAGTGGTCCAAACGAACAAGATTTAGCCGTTTTATTGTAGTAGACAACTACACTGTTGACTGTTCTATACTATACGTTCAGAACTTTCTAAATAAAAGTTGTTGTATTTGATTTTATTACACGTTTTTGGCCACTTTTAATTTATTTCATCGATATTTAGTAAAAGATAATCTGAAATGTTCACTCGGTATAAATAAATTAATAGTTTATTTACACTATTAAAATGTGTCTAGAAAAAAATAATACAAAAAAGTGTAAAAATGATAGATTCTTAAGTGATTTTAGTTCTTTCGTCCATCCCTAATAGACATACATAGTATAGACTCTAAACTTCCTATCTAGACACCAATATTATATCTATGGGTTCCAACAAAGATATAATATACAATTAACAGCTAGACATGAGTGCTTAGAATAATGCTATATATAGAAGGAGCACTACTGATAACACGAAAGGCGGTTCACTGGTGCACCTAAGTAATGCTGCCACCCTAACAATATACAATTTTCTTATAAAAAGTTGGCAATACTTCCGGTTGCTGAATTATTATATTCTATTATTAATTAATGATTGATTATTCATAAAATACTAATATAAATATCGGTGCATTACACTATTTAAATCATTTTAAATTGTAGTTTAACGTATTTATTAAAATTATATTAAAAGTAGTCCTCGTCAACTAAATGTAGATTTTTGTATTCCGCCACCCTTTTGCCATCAAAGACCGGTTTTATTAAATACTCAGCAGGTGTTTTAAGTTTTTATATTTGTTCTTTACGACCTTTCTTCATTAATAGATATTTATGACACATATTTAAAAAAATGTTTTGTTGTCAGGTTGGCAGCATTACTTAGGTGCACCAGTCAACCGGCTTTCGTGTTATCAGTGGAATTACATTGTGTTTACGGTCCTGTGCTCCTTCTATATATAGTATTATTCTAGGCATGAGTGTCACCCCCTGGTCAGAGCTATTGATAGCTATTAGAAAACAAAACAGTTGAAGCTGAAAGACTTATACCTGTCAGGTGCTGCTTTCTATTAAAACAAATAAGTTCAGATGCTCTTTACTAAAAAGCGTAGTATATATTTCTCATCTTTATAGTTAAGAACTAACAAAAGCAGGAATGACGGGAGATATTTTCTTCATGATCTAGTTAGTGCTAACTAAAATGCACTTCTAGTATTTTATACTTTTGTAACTCATGTAGTACATCAATAAATAAATTTTATAAAAACTACGTCAGTGGAACATGAAACCCGAGTGCTGCGAGATTGCCGATCTACGATATATATTACGAGATACTTTTTAACCGAAACGTTGAGAGGGAACAAATGTGGTCGCCATACCTCTGGTTTTAGATGGTCCATGAGCCATAATGGCAAGCAAGGTTCAAGTATGGCCATGGCCGAGGATGAAATGCATATGGCTCCTGCAGACAGCAGTATGACAGGCTCTGACAGCAAGTTCTTATAACCTCCATGACTGCTATCTTTTATCTGCTCTCAAAAGAATTTGCAAATAATATTATATTTGTTTGGCTCAAACAACCAAATTACTTATGGTCACCTCTATTAACCAATGGTTATTGGTGGTGACCATTATTAGTTGGGATTACACTACAATGAATTGCTAGAAGGCCAGACTTTAGACGGTTTATGGGGGTGACTTATGGTTATATGTCACCTCCATAACCATATGTGTGGAGGTGACATATGGTTATATATCCCCTCCATAAACCTACTAAAGTCTGGCCTTCTAGCTATTCATTGTAGTGTAATCTAAACCAATTAAGTTATATCAGTGAATAAGTTCTCATCTCAATGGGCACCATAAGCTCTCTAAAGTTAAGAAAGGGAGCAGGTATATAACTTTATGATATAACTTTGTTAGTTGAGGGCTCGAGTGTTTCCTCGCCTGCTGATGATGTCGTTAAGCCGAATCCTGGTCCAGGGATATTCATATCTAACGGAAAGTACTGACAGTAATGGATTCCTCAATTGATATGATAAGAAGTTTGTAATACAAAATAAAACACAAGTACTGAACACTAACAACGTTTGATTTATTATAACCATAGCATAGACTTATATGTTTCGAACCATCCAACGCATTCTTATTAAGATAGGTTATGTCCCCTCTAGTAATATATCTCTATGAGAAAAGCTATAACATACCTGAACTGTGGTTTGCAGGTCAAGTTGAGCTAGTTGATAACCTGGCAGGTCCATCAGCAATAACAGAAAGCAAACCAGTTAAGTGGTTTATATAAATTTAGTAAATTTTATTACCACTGTACCGTTCTTTTATTAAGTGTACAATACTCTAAGAAATGATACCTCAGTTAGATGTTTATATATTATATATATATATATATATAATATATATATATATATATATATATATATATATATTATTATATGTATATATATATATATGCAACGGTTGTGGTTGAGGCCTCTTTGAAGTCCAAAAACTTAAAACATATTTAGAAACATATCATAAAAAATATGTTAACTAATTCTTTTTTATGAATATATTAAACGTTTAATGTGACGCCATTTTAAAACGCCTCGTTAGGTGATCCACAAAATCTTATCAGTTTGTCCTCTCATAGAACTTGATTTTTGTGTCAAGATTCTATTAAATTGGATAGGTCGTCAGATCTGTAACGTGTTGACAAGAAATGTGCTCATCCATACTCAGTAGAACACAAGTATCTGTAGAAATATGGTCATGCACGTAGATATAGTGAGAGAAGTGTACCTATGTTGCAGGCTGCCAGCGTAGCTATGAAGAGGAAGGGAGCCAGCTTGCCCAGGGTAGAGTAAAGCACCCCACCTGTTGGGTACCCTAACAGCACTCCTAGTGCTATGCTGCCAAGCACTATACCCATCACTTTGCTTCGCCTCTCCTCGCTCTCAAAGTCTGAACACGCCACTGCACTCATACCTACCCATATATACATTATTATGTTCTTAGAAACATAAAAGTTTCATTTAGGAACAATTTAGGTGTCTAGCACCGCCTCGAACACCTATACTCGACAGGTCACGTGGGAGGGGTAGGCACGTGGTGCAAGATAAGACCTAGCCTTAAGTAGTGTGAATAACTGTTCCCGGGCTAGGTTCTAAAAGTTGCGGAAGGAGAGGGGGTTTTAGTTGGTATATCACAGAATCTGAGCCAAAAACTGTTGACAGACCCTTTCTTTGTGCAGACATGCATTTCTCTCTCTTTTGTTGTTTAAAATTTCTCATGGTACTAAATTCACCAAAAATATACACCTTTAGATAATTCTACTTCAATCTAGAGCTCATATTGACATGTTTAGGAGACATGTAAGCGTTTTGAGTATTTGGTACCAAAAGTAACAATCCTACCAAGGTTTTATGATTCATGTAAAGAATAGAACTTTTTAACGAAAATTTTATAGAGAATCCCTACTTCCAGCTAGAAGTTTGAATACTTCCTACTAGAAGTAGTGTCTAGCTTACTTATCTCGCTATTTTCATTGAATTACGTTCCATATATCATTTAATAAGTTCTAAAGAAACTGAGTTTTGAAAGAGTTTTTGTCGTATTGAGATGGTGATGAAAGCATCTAAGATTAGGTCCTTCACATAGGACATTAAATAAGTTCACTAGTTCCACCCTATTGTCAGAGTTTAAGACAATGGTCATTGAGTTTGACTTTACTGCTTGTTCTCTCTTGCATAAGCGGTGAATCACAGCTTTGATGCTTGATGCAAGTAATGAACAGAAATCTGATTCTGTTAAATTTTTTAAGCCAGAACTTGCTTCGTGAATGATGTATTTATTTAAAAGAGCTGTCGAAGTGATACCTGCCACTCCTATGCAGGACGAGGCGATGCCGTGGAGGCTACGAGCCAGTAGTAGCGGTGAGAATCCTTCTCCCACACCGAACACTGAACATAAAATCATTTTATCTGTATTATAAACTATCTCTGCATCTAGGTATAACTATATTTAGATATAGCTTATAGCATTCATTTATAAAACTTCATCATGATACAGCATATACTCTGAACATGTTGATGCATTTCTCTAGTTGCTAGAACATCCATTGCTAGCTTCTGGTACAACAATTTATAATTATACATTTTTTCAAAAATGTTTCGATTCTTTTTAAAATTTAAGATGTCTACCATTTTGCGAATCCATAATGGATTTCGGCTGAAATCTAATTATTTAAGTCTTGTACCAACTTCCGATAAAATTGGTTTAACTGTTTGACTTGAATCAATTACACAAGGAAAGTGCAAATCATCACCATAGACCAAATTTTCTGTGTGTTGAAAGGCGAATATTTGATGAAGAAAGACTGTGTCTAATTTTTGTTATCGCCATGCTTCTAGTCACATTATAGGAAGCAAAATCGTGCAAATAAGAGTAAATTCCAAATAACGTATATATTTACATATGGATGATGCAAGCAGGCAAACTGATCCAAAGAACAGCGGCAGATTATACCCTGTGAACCTGAAACATACGTAGCATGCGGTAAACAAATATTAGGGGTGAATTGTGATAAAAATAGTTCAGTAATTATTATTGACTAACGTGAGAGTGCTGCCTAACACTTAAAATAGTTAATAATGATATCAGGGATGGAAAAAGTTTTACAGCTCGAGTTTAAGTTTCTTTCGAAGATAAGGCTAAACAAGAAAACTTTATGAGCTCCCGATGCTGATAGGCCGAAGGAGATGACCCGAGAGAGATACTCTAAAGTAGATACCCCGAGAGAGATACTCTGAAGGAGATACCCTAAGAGAGATACTCCGAAGGAAATACCCCGAGAGAGATACTCCCCAGGAAATACCCCGTGGCTTGCCGAGCAAGACAAGAAACTATCTGGCCCACCAGGCCCTACTGATAAAATAATATGAGAGGTCAAATCTCCCATACCTGTAGCATATTAAATTTGATCTACGACTAGTCCACTAATAAAAACAGATATTACAACAAATGCTCAATGAAAGCTGTAATTACAAGGAAACAAGATTTATAGTAGCTAATAATAATATAGTGAATTTATAATGTAGTTAATACGATATTTAAATATAAAGATAGATGAGTCTATGGAGAACTTTTGATTTCAGTTAAGTAAGTGTCAGGTGGGTAAATAGTGTTTCAAGCAACATTAATACTAACCTGGCCATGTGTCCGACAATCGGGTTAGCTACGAGCTGGACCAAAGCTTTTGCTGACAGCAAGGCTCCTATCCTCCCTCCCTCCTCTCCTGCTTCGACTGCAACGCTGTAACAACAGTGCCAAAACACAGCCTCACTTAGGAGCTCAAGTTATCTATGGTTTCAGGCTCACGATACACAGGAGCTCAGTACCTATACAGACCTCACACAGGAGCTCAAGTATCTATGGTTTCAGGCCTCACTGATACACAGGAGCTCAAGTACCTATGGTTTCAGACCTCACTATACAGGTTATGGTTTCAGGCCTCACACACTCAGGAGCTCAAGTACTATGGTTTCAGCAGTACACAGGAGTTCAAGTATCTATGTTCAGACCTTCACTGATACACAGGACTAGATCTATGCCTTTAGGACTCCTGAAACCTCAACCCCATAACAGGAGCATTCAAGTACCTATGTTTCAGACCTCACTGATACAAAGGAGCTCAAGTACTATGGTTTCACTGATACAGGAGCTCAAGTACTCTATGGTAGGCCTCACTGATACCAGGAACTCAAGTACCTATGGTTTCAGACCTCACTGATACACAGGAGCTCAAGTACCTATGGTTATTCCAGACTCTTAGGAGTTATAAGACCTATGGTTTCAAGGGCTCACTTGATACACAGTAGCTTCAAGTCACCTATGGTTTTCTAGGCCTCACTAATGCACAGGATCTCAAAGATCTATGTCCATAAAGTAACCGTAAATAGAGTCCATTATCATGAAAAGAAGAAGTCCTTTTACAAAACAAAACTTTACTGGTAAAGCGCTTTCAACCTAACTAGAGGCCATCATCAGGTTGTTTTGCACTAGGGTAATACCAACGAAAATTCGGCCGGCTTGTGGACCCCCATGTTAGTGATGATTATCCATATAATATCATCACATGCCCAGGTCTAGTTACCCCGTGAACTCACGGTTGATGTGGATGTTGAATGCGCGTCTTATAATAACACCTTTTAATCCTTATTGTTAAGGAAGGACTACTGTTACCTTTTGTTATTGTAAGTTGCGTGCTGAATGAGTTCCAGATTGTCTCTGCTGAACAGATAGTCCGGTATTATGGGAACTGAAACATAATAATGTTATGTTATTCATAATGTTATGTATTATTCATGTTTATGAATGTTATTCATAAACATTAATCATATTTATGAAAATAAACCTTAACATAAATATTATTAATGTTTTACTTTAGAATAGTTACGATCATAAAAATAATTATAAATGATATAAGAATTAAGAAGATTATTTTCACCTCTACTATTTGATTCTGTAAGGGCAGATCTGAGATGAATAGTAAATCGCCGTCGACAAAATCATAACCAATATTTTGGGGCCGATTTACGATGCATCTCGGAGATCCATCCTAGTTGCGGGTTG
>JACMZG010001913.1:28075001-28412501 GCA_018340805.1 Microvelia longipes
GTGAGAATAAGCGAAGTAAATATGACAAGGAAGGGAAAAATTCCGAGGTACCTCGTCATTTTTTAGGGGAAGGTACCTCCCGATACTTTTTTATTAAATTGGTCTTAACACTGTCGTAATATTTTATTAAATCTTAATGAGTTTTGTTATCGCTGGATTACATGTCTTAGAGGTCCGAATAAATCATTCTCAAATAATTAAAATTCACAATTTTTACAACTATTGCTACTGTTTATAAAAATTGTTAATCAATTATGGATCAATATTATTAGTTATATTACAAAACACTGTTTTTAAATTCCTTTTTACGCTAGGTTCAGGTTGTGACTACTCGTTGCGTAAGGATTATGTTTACCTACGATGGTGAGTAGGAGGTTGTCCAGCAGCATGGAAGCGTAGACGATGACCACTGTGCTGCGCCAACTCATCTTTTGCTGTCCGTAAACCAGTACAACTCGTGACTAGACAAATAACGAACGAATGGACGTCAAACAGTAATGAACAAATTATTATGTTGGTGATCAATCAAAACTTTAATAAATAATCTACTTGTCTTTTTTGGCCGATCAAGCTATAGGCCAAAAATACAACAGCGGGAACAACCTCAAATCGGTTGTATCTTTTATACTCAAAATCAAAATTGGTAAAATCTTTTTTATAAAAAAATATATTGAACAAAACATAAGAATAAATAAATAAAAAACATGACATAAGAAGGACAAACATGTTTTTGTATGTTACTCTTGATATTCTTATATAAAGACAATGTATGAGAAATAAAATATCTTTAGTACTTAATACAAGATTTTGTTTCTAGATGTATGGCACACGGTAATTTTCGAACACTTTTTGTGATTTAAATTAAACTTGGTCTAAATATCCTCATTATTAACACCCTGAAGCATATTGATGATTTAGGTCTTCCGGTGGTGACCGCGTCAATGTAGATGAAGAATCCGACGTTTCGCTTCCACTGTGCATATTGTTCATAAAATGTATTTGACGCCATTAACCCACAATAATGACTCAGTGAAAATTAAAAAAAATCATTAAAAAAGGATCACGCTGAAACTTAGTATAAACATGCTACCATAGAGATATATTACTGGAGAGGCCCTATAGATTTAATTTTGAAACATTGAAAAAGTAACCTGACCACCTTTGCTTATAAATATAATCAAATAATCAGTATAAAATTACGAAAACTTACATAGTAAAACGTTAAAAATACAAATCAAAACACAAACAATGTGCGAGAAACCGAAATCAATTGATTTAATATAACCTTAACTCACTCTTAAAGGAGGTTTTAATGTGGTTACACAGAGCCCGTGAGAGCCCCAAAAAAAGATGTTTCAGGCCTCTCAATGTATTGAGGTAGGCGATGCCCCCTCTAGTATATATACTACTATATATACTATATGTATATATAATATATATATATATATATAATATATATATATATAT
Organism: Microvelia longipes; assembly: GCA_018340805.1. Taxonomy (NCBI): domain Eukaryota; kingdom Metazoa; phylum Arthropoda; class Insecta; order Hemiptera; family Veliidae; genus Microvelia; species Microvelia longipes. The sequence goes on from JACMZG010001913.1 coordinate 28,076,469, forward strand.
ATATATATATATATATATATATATATATATTATATATATATATATATATATTATATACATATACTATATAGTAGCATACATAGAGATATATCTCTATGTATGCTACTATATACAGCAAACAAGAAAATCCAAGTTAAATAAATTTACGTTTTCTTTTTTTTATAGTATACAAAAAACATGCAAATTAATATTTTAGTTATTTACAATAATTTCATTATTAGAGCAACTATCTAACTTTTTATTGAAGAGAAAAACTTTTTTTTCATGCCGCAAAAGCTTGAGTTTGTGCACGGCTTAAGTCTTAAGTTATTATTTCTTTTTATTTTTGAGGGGAAACGCGACGGCCTCTAGGAGAAAGCTTTATCCTTTGGAATCAAAGGAGCTAAATAGTCTTCTTTTTTGATGTTTCTATTTCATTTAAATAGTTTTCTTCCTTGATGTTTCTATTTCATTTAAATAGTTTTCTTTCGATGTTTCTATTTCATTAAATAGTTTTCTTCCTTGATGTTTCTATTTCATTTAAATAGTTTTCTTCCTTGATGTTTCTATTTCATTTAAATAGTTTCTTCCTTGATGTTTCTATGTTTTTCTTCATTTAAATAGTTTTCTTCCTTGATGTTTCTATTTCATTTAAATAGTTTTCATCCTATTCTATTTCATTGTTTCTTCCTTGATGTTTCTATTATTTAAATAGTTTAGTTTTATTAAATAGTTTATTAAGATTACTTTATTATTATTGTTTTTTTTATTTCTTTATTCCATTATGGTTTATTAAATTAATTGATAAATTAATATATAATTATTAGAAAATAAAAATAATGTATTTTTATAATAACCTGTACACTACAGGTTATTTATACTTCCCTAATAAAAGGAGATACAATAAATAAGAAATTGAAGAGAAATAGAATAACTAGTAAATAAATAGGGTCAATCCATATCAAGTGTCCCAGACTTGGGTGCTCTAAAAAATAGATTTTGATAATTATTTTGCTATTGATACCCATATCTATGGTGAGTAAAAAATGACCAATATAAATTTTTTATGGTCACCCGTTCTTTTTTTATGGTCACTTTTATGGTCCTCCGACCCTAAAATTTAGTGATTTTTGACCTTCAGATAAGCAGCCGATACTCGGTTCTCGCTTGTACTACAGCAAAAATATGAACGGATCTGTTTAAAGCAAGCTTTGAGCTACATTTGGCCCTTTGACACTTTTACTCTATGACCGCTCCTTGGGGGGACAATAGGGGCTCCAAATTTTAGGGTTTCTTAAAAAATATGAAAATTTTAACATTTTTTTATAATGTGAAGAAATATAAATTAAGTATTCCCAATTTTTTTTAGGAGTTATTTACTTTAAGACAAGCAATCAACAAAATTTTCAAAGCATTAATATAATTCGTTTATGAGCTATGATTTTTTGAAAATCCAAATGTTTTAATTTTTGGCCATTTTTGACCTTCAATATCTCCCTTGGACATGTATACTTTTTAAAAAAAATCATATCACAAAGACCACTTACCAGTGTCAACATAAACCACCAAAAATATTCTTGTGTATTTGCCCACAAGCAAAGTTTTATAGCTTACACATGTATGTGTGATTTTTCAAATATTATTTTTTTTTTGGATATTTTGAAAATTACACATACATGATTAAGCTATAACTTTGCTTGTGGGCAAATACACAATAAAAAGAACGGGTGACCGACCATAAAAAAATTATATTGGTCATTTTTTACTCACCATAGATATGGGTATCAATAGCAAAATAATTATCAAAATCTATTTTTTTAGAGCATCTTTTTTTATTTTTTTTGGGACACTTGATATGGATTGACCCGTAATAATAAGGAAATATAAATAAATATACTTATTTTAATAAACAAGAGAGGTTAACCCTTCATTTTAATGATTTTAAGAAAGAAATTATTGTGTCGTTAAAACCACTTTAACCACACAATTATTTCTTTTTTAAAAACGTTAAAATGAAGGTTAGTTTTGATCTCATCTGGTAGCATATTGAATAATATTGGAACAGCATGGCGTTGCATTCTCGATGTAGTGTTAACGTGTGTCTAGTAGTGTTCTAGTGTAGTATTTGAGTTTATTGTTTGATGTGCAACTTTTTGAAACTACCTAATCACGGGTTTTGACTAATAAATTTGGAAATTCGTAAATTTTGTGGCAGTATGCCACTTACAACTGATGTAGACGAATACGGGACAACAATAAAGTGGTCGCAAAGCAGCTACAGGAATTTGAGGGGACCGCGAAGCAGCTACAGGAATTTGTGGGTGCCGCAGAGCAGCCAAAATGCAGGTGGTCTTTTGTTTTACTTAAGCCTTACAAGATACTTAACAAGTGACGAATTTCTTGACATGACTGACTTGACACAAACTTCTTTACTTCGCGTACGTAGTTACTGAGCATGCCAAAAATATTGAGATCAACTCGTTATTTTTCTTGAAAATATTCAATTACATTTAAACAACCAAGTCCGAAAAAATTATTTCACCTGTAATGTATGTCTTAGGTAAGTGTTGAACGTCCGGACACGAGTTTTGTACTAAAAGTTATTTTCCGGTCTGTCTTACCTGGGGGCAGAGCTTATCCCTGCCTCGATACGGGGGGCAGCCATGCCTTGCCTCCGAGTGAGGGGCAGGAGACAGTCTGCTACCTTCCTTAACGCCTACTATAAAGTAAATTTTATTTTTGATTTTTCCCTTCATACAAATTGAATATTCGAGGACTGTAAAACGATCTTATCTCATCAAATATATCTTTCAATAAAGAAGAAGGGGTAAGAGAGAAAGACGGTGAAGCAGGAAGAGAATGGTTCCAAATTTAGAACTTTAATTTAATAAAGGTGTATTAGGGCATTTGAACGCTTCGATTCACTCCACGCCTTTATTACGTCTATATTATTTGTATAAACGTGGCACAATGAGATGACGTAATTACGGAAGATTATTATAAAAGAACCTCCTTCTATGACAGACCGCCTTCCTCTTTTTGGCCGTTTGGTGGTCTAGGTCGTTAGAGCGTTAGTCTTTACACTGCCATTGACAACACGGAGGTCTGGGGTTCGAATCCATGGTTACGCTCTCAGTTAATATAAGATTCTTGTTTAAATAAATCATCGCTAACTTTAAAATTCACTTTGATTGCAACGGTTGCCTCTACCACACACATAAGGTGGTTCCCGCAGGGTTTATCTATGATGGATCGCAATCCTCTTAACGGACATTATTATTATTATTAGGGTTTTGAAGATAATCTTCGAAACCCTTATACTTTTTCTCGAGCGTCTGTCTGTCCTATTAAACCTCTCCAGAACTACGATAGCTAAAAAGTTGAAATTTGATGCACATTTGTAAATATTTTATCCAACAACAGGAAAAATATAGCCAACTATCTGGCATGCGCATTTGTCAATTTTTATGAGCGACAAAAATATTTTTGAAAAAATCATGTAGGGTATCAAATTGTAGGTATTGATGGGTAGAACACAAATATGCATCGCTTTTTCAAAATGGCGACTATTAAACCCGCCAAAAAAATTGTTTCCACCCCTTCCCCCATCTAACTAATTAGGTATCGACAACCAAAGACGTATTGGCGACCAAGGGGTAGCTAGAATATTAGGTAAAATTTTGATTCTACAGTTTAAAATTGTAGAGCAAGCGAAGCGAGTCCTTTTTTAATATAAGCTTTAAATAAGGTAATGATAAGCAAACACGTAAAAGCGAGTGAAGCGACCCCAAGAATATTATGTTATATTATGTTTACTCTTTACTATAAAATTAAGACTAATAAACAGACTCATAAAGGCGAGCGAAGCGAGCCATAGAATGTTATGTTATGTTTTAAATTTTTCTCTTAAAGTAGGTATCGACAAACAAACCAGTATAGGCTAGCGAAGCGAGCCCTAGAATATTAAGCAAAAGTTTGAGTTTATAGTTTTAAATTGGCTAGTAACAAGCGATTGCATAAAACGCGAGCCTCAAAGTTTTATGTTTTTTTAAATTATATACTCATAAGAAGGCACTGATAAGCTAACACATAAAGACGAGCGAAGCGAGCCCTAGAATGTTATGTAATGTTTTACTCTTTGTTTTAAAATTAGTTAATATTAAACACATACAGAATGGCGAGCGAAGCGAGACCTAGAATATTATGTTATGTTTTAAATTTGTCTCTAAAATTAGGTATCGACAAACAAAAACGATATTCTACTCTAAATTAGCTGTTTACATAACGTATTTCAGGGGTTTCGGTTATTTACCTCCGTTTTTTGACTTTTGGGTCACTTCAAGTGATCTTATCAACTTGCGACCGGTTTAGTTAGATTCAGAGCCTTCGTTCATTGTTTTATAATTACCGAGCGTGTTTTAGGTTTCCGGAATTTTTCCTCGGTTTCTTCAATTCAACGCCCCAAAAAACAAAAGAGTAACTTTTCTCTTAGCAAAAACTTTAAATTAAATTCCTATTTTTACCGATCTTTAAAAATTTGTTTGACACAGCAAGCCGGGTTAATGACGTCACACTTACCTGGTTTTCAGTAGCGATCCTCTTATCAAAGAGGCTGATTTTTTGCCAACTTTAATCTAAAAATAATTTAAAAATGCTTACCCTACGATCGCAATTTCGCTTTCGAAAATTGGATAGAAATTCTTCTACAATCATAAATACATTTGTATACATATCACATATCATAAATATGTGTATATATTTTAATAAATAAATATATAATATATATATATATATATATATATATATATATATATATATATATATATATATATATATATATATATATATATATGCATTTATAAATATGTATATCCAAAGGAAATTCGCTAAAAGGATATTTTCATCTCTAAATCACGTATAATATTACTACGTTCTTTGTAGTTTCATATTATAATCATTCCGTTGTTTGGTTGATGATAGTATGCGCTGAAACTGGTATTACTAGATTTATAAGTACCAAAAACATATTAGGACACCTAAATTGACGAAACAGTATTTTCCCCATTCCACAGAGTTTTTAAGGATTGATGACGTCGTAAAGTAGGTTATAGACGTCATAAACTTTTTATAAACAATAGATGCCGGGATATCTATTGATTCTTGCGACCATTTTGCTGCGCATAATCTATATTCTAGCAAATGAATAAAATTGGTACATGCTTTCGCTACAGCGGTATTTTTCATTTTCTTTCACTCTCTAGTATTACTATTATTTTTGTAAAATATTAATTCCAATCGATAAAACGTGCCTGAGATATTGGGTCGTAATGCAAGAATACGTTAATGAGGCGTGTTGCGTAGTGTTTGTGCTATATGGCTCGTACCGCAGTTTTTCCTGTAAACAATAACAAGCCTGTCCTTGCATTTATGTCCTCTCATAGATACGTCTAAACATCTAAAGCAATTCCGATTTTAATACCAGTTTCGCGGCAAGTGTAGTAATAAAGCGTATTTAATATCGTGTACTATATGTCGCTGGTATGATATAATGACGTCATAAAACTCTGATGTGAGAGAAAGGAAAGCTAGAGTAAAGAGTGGATATAGAGTAGATCCCTGTATGGTGTGGTTAAAGGTAGATTAGCAACTCAACTGTATGATTGCTAAATTATCTGCCACCTGAGCCTCTGGCTTCAACCATTATAACTTCTCTATTCTTTTATGTCCATTCATAATCAAACTAAAAATTAAAATTCGAAAAATTCCAGTAATAAAATTATCGCGAAAAAAGGCATTTTAAACGTATATGAAGATAAAAATTGAAATAAAGAGAGTCCGAACTAGTTAATTCAATATAAAAAAAACTTTTATATTTAGTTAAGACTGTAGTTTACACTTTGTCTTTTTCCTTTTTATTATAAACCCTTCAACACGTTGCCATGGCAACCAGATGTATTGCACTGCGATATATGAGAAAGGATTTAAAAAAAAACCTTTTTGTTCTCTTAGTTTTTAACAAAAAATTAAAAGTCCTCCAATAACTTAGTCATTTTTTTCGAAAAGTTTTAAAAGGTAGATTATTTTATATATTCAGTTTTTGCCATTTATTTTTAAATGGCAAAAAAAGCGCTAACGAAGTGGCTCTCATAGAGAGACGAATTCCAGGAGTGTAAGCACATAACCGGAGGGGTCCCTGAACGCATAAAATAGGTTTTTAAGACTTTATATAAACTATTAGCATATTATTATTATTAATGATTGGGGTTGGAGTCGAGGATAAACCCCATTTGCACTGCGACTGGAAGTCTATTGTACAATCCTCTTAATTGGTCCAGGTCAGAATAATCCTATTCCCCTGACTAGATCTAGGATCATTTTGATCAGTGATTCATTCATTGGTAGAGTCAAACTTAGTGAGAATGCTGCTACCAAAGTCGGAGAACCTTTGAAAGGCTAGGGCTTCACATCTCAGAAGTATGTGAGAGGAAGTTTCGGTTTCCTATCCACAAAGCCTACACAATGGGTTATCTTTAAAGATACCAAAGGTATGGAGGTGTTTTTGGTGTGACAGTAGTAGTCCAGTTACTGTTCTAAGGTCCCTTCTGCTTAGACTGAGGAGGTCCTCAGTTACTTTGGGACTGGGTCCTTTTAACATAAGTTTACTGTGCCTCATGCCAGAGGATTTGTTCAAGTGGTGCAGGTGATTGGTTAAGAGCCAGTCTTTAAGTGCACCTTTGGCTATAGTATGCTAATTTTATTAGCATATGAAATTAGTACTAACAAAACTTTAAATGAGTGCGAATATACTCTGCAGGGCAAATTTTAAAAATATGACTATAATTATTAATTAAATATGCGCATTCTTTATATATATATATATATATATATATATATATATATATATATATATATATATATATATATATACCAGAAGCTTTGTTTTATATAATCGATGATCTGATATTATTGACACAAGTACCAAGTAATGTAAACAAGTATTGAAACACAAGTGTGTGTCAATCAATAAATGTGATAGTTCGACGCAAAATGCAATGTAACATTTATAAAATTATATTTAAAACATTCATTATACGTAAAGGGTATTCGATATCACTTTTTTGTAATTTTAGCGAATGTTCGAAGAAAAAATTGGCTTATGAGGTTAGAGTCATGGAGAACATAGGGGTAGGGGGTGAATCTTTTACACATGTACTACTGTTTATGGTTAACGAAAATACGAAGTTACATTTTAATATCAGCATTAATTACGGTTTTATTGATTGACATATACAACATAATGTAAACAAATCACGTCTTTTAACTAATACATTTGAAAATCCGCTTATATCTTGGCAGTATGCTTCTTACATAAACTTGTAATATGACTGATATAGAACTACGACTGTGTGGCTCCCTAGCGGCCACAGGGAGACGCGGGACAAGAGCTGACTGGCGTCGAAAACCTCTTGTTTTCATTTTTGTAATCGTAGCTCCGAAGTTCCTTTACTCATAATTTTTGGCTTTATTGCAGAATGTAATAATGTTTGCCACTATATTTAGCAAAAGTTGTTTCTCTATTCTATCGTCTCTAGAAACCGTATCTCTCCGTACAAATGTTTGTTACCGGCATTTTTCTAAAGCTATTGGTCGGTTTGAAATGACATTTGTTAGGGAATGCCAGTGGTAATTTGGACAAAGTCTCATACATTCCTCAACATAATACATTCAAAAACCTAATGAGGGAGGATGCAAACAAATGTGTTTCGTAGACCTCCACGTGATATCATATATTTTTTAAAAAGGCTTCCCTAGCCCTAGTAGACAAAGAAAGCAGCAAATAAATATTTGTTTTCGAAACTTTCAAACCAGCTATTTCTTGTGGATCATAAGCAGCATCGGGCGTGGTCAGTGCTTGGATGGAGACCGCTGGGAATGAAACAAATGTATTTTATATATGAGGACGAGTGAAATGAGTCTGAAGACGTGTTGCTGTATAAATTTAACAACTTGTATATTCTGAGAACGAGCGAAGCGAGTCTGAAGTAGGGAGGATGAACTTAGCGAATCCAATGTGATGAGAAAAAATTCCAAGGTACCCCGTACCCGATATTTTACTATATCTTTCGGTTTTGAGCACTGGGTTGAACACCTATAATTGTTTTTGAAGTTGAACCCCGCTAACGTCTACACGGAAGGGGTCTCTAAATTATTTTCTGGTTTTATTAATTCATTAGTATTTGCAGACATTTTTCAATAATATTTTCGCAAAGTATAATGATAGTAAATAAATATATTAAAAATGTTATAAAAATACATACAAAACTATAATTATATACAGGATTAATAAATATTTATTAGTTTTAATAACAATTTAATTATCTACTCTATAAAAATATTAAAAGAAGTTAAACCCGCAATACAAGTTTAATCTAAATCTAGGTCGTAACTCATATTTTCATACGTATCATTTTTATGTTTTCCGTGCACAGTTGCGGGCTAGACTCTTGTATAAAAATGTTTATTAGTAAAATAGTTCTAAGTAACTTTTTTTTTTTAAATTTTATATTGAGTAATACGACAACAATTATTGTTACAAGTATTATAGTTAATATAGTTTCATTGCTTGAGAAGTCTGGTAAGAGAAACAATTCACTGATTGCACTCTGGCGGGAGTTCTCTAAGTAACTTAAATCTAAAAAAAGATTAATATTTGTTTAGGGGTTGATTATATTAGATTATATTTATATTAGATTATATTTGTTTGTGTAGGTTGTCCATACTTAAAAACCAACAACATGATTTGCAATTATTCAATCTTGTTTGGTATTCTACTTTAAAGACGAGAATTATCCTCCTTTTTTTGTGTGCGTTATTTATAACTATAATTGCTCTAACCTTTCAATTAGTGTTTATTAATCGAGGCAAATGCGGCGACGAACAACAGAAAAATAAAATTCACTGCTCTTATGAGAAGGTGAAACTAATATAATAAGCATCGTTTATTACAGCGAGCCGGGACTTGAATTTGAAATAAAAATAAATGTATGTTACCAATAAAGTTTACAGCAGACAGTATAAAGCTGCTAAATCAATAGTTTGATGAAATATCATAAGGAAAAGGTAAGTAAATTCAAATGTTTATTTAATAACCAAAGAAATTGAAAGCAATAGTATTTTTTTAAATAACCTGACATTGGACACCGGGTTCAATCCCGATAAGTGTCCACACGACACATTATCGGAATCCAACCTATAAATTATAGGTGTCAATATCGGGTAAAACCCCCGTCTACACGGAGTAAAATCGGTGTCGATGATATAACCTAGTGTTTAACCCAGTTTTCAACACCTTGTTTCTCAGACGAGGTAAATAAGATAAGCCTCGATGCTTTGTGCCATGCCCGGCAGGTTTATCAAAATATAAAACACTGAAGCAATAAACGTAATTTATCGATGAAAACGTTGTACGTTGTTGACAATATTCTAAAGTTTTGCAATTAAAGGCTATTTATTTATTTATTTTAAACATAGTATTAGTATTTATTATTTATTATAATACGGTTTTAACAGACAAAGTGATTTGACATGCTAACTTAAAGGTTTTTAAAACATAAAATATAAGATACTCTGTTATGTATAAATACAGGCACGAAGGACCTCTAACCCTGAATTATTCTGTGCTAATGTAAATAGACCAATAAAAATGATGGGTGGCACCATGAGTCTAACATTAGGTGCCTAGATTTGAGTAATTAACTCCGGTTTTATTCTACTCACAGAACCTCAAAAATATCAAACTGCAGAAACTATTAGTAGTGAAAATATTTAATCTGATGTCCTTCTAAAGACAGATGATTTTTGCTCCAAGTTGTTAAAAAAATATTTATCCGTTCGGAGGATAGACTTTATGTGTGTCGGTTACCATCGTAGGCCTCTGTGTGTTTATGTTAGAAAGCTGAAACTTGGTACAAAATCAAACTTTAGGTCTAGTTTTGCTCCCCGGGAAATCATTTTTAAGACGTCGTTAACTGTTATGACCTATTAAAATAAAAAAAAAAAAAAAATCATAAAACATGAGTTAATGTTCGAATCAATTTTAATGTGGCGCGCACGTAGTCCTATAATTTTCTTTTGTTTAATTTTGCATTTATTTTCTTCTAAAGTAAATACGTTCTGAGAACCTTAGGGAAAATTAAAAAAGAGACTGAGAAGTGGTTCCCCTGCTTCGAGCTCCTGTTCCACCATCGGGGTATTTCTATTTAGTATGTTGTCCTGGGGACCCTTATGAACATTCCTGATTATAATTTACAGCTTCCGACATGTTTTTACTTATAGTGTTTTGTCTTATTAGGCTGGACTATATTTCCTACACAAGAAATAAAGTACAGCAGTATTTCATCTTCCGTGATGTACTCTAATTTTCTAACTAGAGTTAGTTAGAAACTAACTTGTGAAACGAAGAAACTAACGGAATCGTTTAGTCTTTAAGAAAACTAGAAATATTTGTTTTGTTCTTAAGAAAATATTGTTTATTAACGTCACTTTGAAATGTCCAGACATCCTTTGTTTATACACCCTTGGTAAATCTATCCTTTACCTTTACAGGCAAGTGCTGCTACCTCTTATCAAAAGAAACAAGTTTTCTAACTTGAATCTGACTCCGTGGTTTTTAATCTGACTACCAGAGATCAGGTCAACCGCTGATCCTTGTTTTTAAAAGGTTTTTGTCCTCTTTGGCTATTAACTCAAAGAACATCTTCACAAAAAGTCTTGAAATTAACTCTCAACTCTTTCATGATTTTTTTATTAAATGATACAATACAATTCTTACAGCCGGAGCTGCTGTAGTGGCTTGGAAAGACTAAACCGGTACAGTAAAATGCTATGGTCTTGAATCAACATCCTATACCAAAGCATTCACTTAAGTATCATTAAGGCATTACGATGCACTATTCTCAAACGATTCTACTTTAACTGCTTTTATCATCACACACATAACTAATGTTAGCCGTCAACGTGTACGCTTTGTATGTTATTGATATTGGGTTCAACTTTTAAAACTTTGAATAAATAAATGAAATATAAATAAATAAATAAATAATTTTTTTTATTTTCTCCAAGTACAAAATACATAAAAGAATACATATTATTTTATTAACCAATAATTAATTGTTTAGGAGAAACCCCATAAGGCAACGCCTTGATCGGAGTTCGTCTCACTTTTGACATATTATTAGTTTGAATGTATCTTAATTTTCTTTGTGAAATGTACACTATATGTATTATGGTTATAAATAACTAAAAAAAAAATAAAAAAAAAAAAAAAAAATAAATAAAATAATAAAAAAAAATATAAACATACATACCCCACATTCACACACTCACAATAAAAATAAATAAAAAACATGCACATAAACTTACACACACACACCACACACACACACATACTAATCTACATATTATTTGGATTAATGTTAATTACATTACGAACTAAATACTACATTATCACAAGGTAACTGAATTAATTTTATGCAACCACTTAGCAATTTCGGCTTTAAAGTAATTCAAGTCATTAAGTCTCTTGATACTGTCAGGTAGTTGGTTGTATAGTTTTGGAGCCATTACGTCATATTGTCTACTGTAAAAAGAGCTACTACATTTAGGAATACTGACAAGCATGCTTGATTTTTTTCTTGTATTTTTTGGATTTGTTATAAAATGTTTTGGTGATCTATAGTACTTAACAAGTATAGCTTTTTCATAGAGTTCTTTTACGGTCATAACTGGGAAGTCTGTAAGTAAGTCTTTAGTAGGATAGTCACTGGGTTTCTTTAGTATGATTTTAATTATTGTTCTTTGTATTATTTCAATATATTTTCTTATAGAAGGGCAAGCCGATCCCCAAGCTATTATTCCATAATCAATTATCGACTGTACTAAGGCACAATATACAATCTTTAATGTTCGTAAGTCGCAGTATTCTCTTAGTAATTTGAAATAATAAAAAAATTGTCTAAGTTTACTAGATAAAGTTTTAATGTGAGCGTCCCAGCGTAATTTGTCGTCTATTATACAGCCTAAGTATTTAATGTTTTTCACAGAGTCTATAGTCGAGCATGAGCATGATGTTGACAAATGAGATCTGGTACATTTACAGTCATGTAGTGTTAGTTTGTTAATAGTAGTTGCTTGTCCTGAATTAGTAATAGAAAAAGTCATAAATTTAGTTTTGTCTATGTTAAGTGACAAGAGATTTTCATGCAGCCACCTACTTATTAATTCCATACCTATTTCTGCTTTTTTAAGAACTTCTTCCCAGGTATTACCAAAAAAAAGGACGCAAGTTTCTGATTGAATTTAACTGATTGAAATTTAATTATTAACGAAAATTAGACCCAACTTTTTATTTTTTGTATTGAACAACAAAGATAATTTGTTCATGATTTAAGAAGTATTTATATCAGCTTTTTTGGGGTGGAATATCACTTAATTTTGTGGATAAGTTGCTCAAGTCATTTCAGTACTTTGTTGCAGTAGATGATTAAAGTGAAACATCAATATCTTCTATTGAATTTTATTATCTGTAAGACTTGATCCTAATGCGTTTTTAACTGATTAAGTATGCAGTCAGAAATTGGCACGAGTTAAATGAACTTTGTGCATACATAAGTACTGCTGGATGTCAATGTTATTTACTTTATGTTTAAATTTTCTTTACAAGAGGATTATACCTCAAGATTATATTGTAATGTATAAACATCTTGACTGTATAACTTCACCAATTGACATGCTTTCTGATAGTGATAAAAAACGACACAACTTTTAACAAGTAAAGTGATAAAGAATATGGTATAAATTGTAATTTGTGGTATAAATTGTAATTTTAAATAAATTTCCACGAAATGATTATCATTATTATGATTAATTATTTAATCATAATTATAATTTTTTTTTTCGGAAGGTCAAAAAAAAAAAATGGAAAAAGCTGATGCAGCCGGAGTGTGAGGACTGACAGGCATTCCACTACCACTAGGAATTGCCCCACTACTCTCACTAAAACCGCGCCATCCAATTGCCGACAATAAGCCTAAATCTATTGAGCAATAGACCCGCTGACTGGGGTAGACCAGTCACGGAGCCCGCCATTTCGGCCGCCTCCAAAAAAAAGACCTTTGACATAGATACTGACTCCACAGTGTCAGGGGCATTAGCATCCGTCCCTACAATCCCAGCTCCGACACTTCATCACCTGTGAATATGATAGGTGCAGAGACTGGGATTACAACCCCCCATGACTTACCTCACGGCTTCTGCTCCAGACAGTGAGCCTAAGGCGAAGACCTAACGGTGGAAGATGCTGATGATGATGTTGCATAATTATAATTAAAATAATAATAAAAATATTATATGGTGTTGATATTAATAATAAAATTATTATTATATTAATTAATAATAATAAAAAAATAATAATAATAATTAATATTATTAATTATTATTATTTTTATGATTATTAAATTAACAATCATAATTATTTAATTAAAGTAATATTTATAATTTAGTATCAATCTATAATACTATAATATGTAATGTAACACTAATATCTAAATAATATACTTGATTTTATGAAGAATATATCCTTTTATGGCCTAAGTGAAATGTAACTAATACTGATCTTATTTGTTGCAGGGAAGGGGGAAAGACCACAAAGTGAAATGGGGCCAATTTTAGTTTTGTTTGTAAAATGAGTGCCAATGCCTCAACTGGGTCCTGGAACCTTGTATTCTTAGGATATCTGTTAGAAGGTAAAATACTCTCCTTAATTTATTTTATATTAACTCTAAGAGTTATGTAAAAATAGTTGATTGGTATTATTTGCTTGTCTGTTTGTGAAATCTCACCAGAATATAATTACTGAAGTGGGAGAAATGAGTGGGGATTTCGATTCCATTTGTTGGTCTAATATATATGTTAAAAAAAATAATAAAATATATATGATACTATTATTTAATAACAGTAGGAAAATGAAGAAAAATTTAACAATAAAACATTCAAATACTATGAATACAATAATAATAATAATAATAATAATAATAATAAGAAAAATAATATTTCAACAATTTTATGATATCTATTCAAATTTATTAAATTTATTTCTTCAATATCTGAAAATATTCAAATTGATATATTTATAGAGTTTATTTCTTAGAATTTATATACCCATGCAATCCACAAGGCAATACTTGGTGTGGGGTTAAATTAGGCAGAAATATTTAGTATCAGTCATATTTCCATAATGGTTAGAATTTTGAGAATGAGATACAATTTGGAATTTGGTTGTTACATAAATTGTACATTGTTTTCACTTTTGGTGGGAACTTTAAAAAGCCAAATATCAACTAATCATAACATTAATTGATTTGGAAACTTCATTGAATTCTATGACATTAGATTTCAATATCACTATATTCTGGTAATTTTCCGTGTATAAACATACAAATACATACATTAACACACTTAAATCGAAGAATTGGACTGTACACACTTATCAGCTATCAATATATACTTGAAAACAAAGAATGCATCTGAAGACTTTGAAGTCATAAGCTGAAAAATTTAATGCAAAGCTAAAGATAGCGATGAGACTGGACAGATGGCGATCTTACAAAGACTTGTGACCGAGCGTATGTTATATGAAACAAAACTTATTTGAAGCATTCGCTGGAGAGTAGAACGCAAACAAAAGGTTTCAGAAGAGCGGAGGGGCAAAACAGATGATTTATTCTGCAAAAAAACAGTATATATATATATTATATATATAATATATATAATATATATACATTTATATCTAATTATCTTAAGTTTTTTGAACACCAAAGAAGCCTCAAATACATCCGTTACATGCACAGTTCTTTATATATATATATATATATATATATATATATATATATATATAATATATATATATATTTACATATGAGAGAGAGAGGTGTAAAAAACTTTTGAAACCAACGTTACGTAACGTTTTATGTTCTAGCTTAATGACACGTATTAAAACAGTTATTATTTTGAACTTTATTGCTCGTAAAAGTATATAAATTTATGAGTTAATGTTTTCAGAACGGAAGCAGATATTTAGATAAAAATTGGATAAATCTATTTGTAAATCAGATGTAAATTTGCTTTAAAGATAGAATTTCCTTTGGAAACATGGTGTCAGAAATCCGTTTCGAATGTCATTGATAACGAAGAAAAAGGATTTTCAACTATATATATATAACTAAAAACTAATACTTTTAATACTTACTAAAAAGTGTACATTGTCCCTCGTATCCCTATTTTTCTTAATTTTGGTATTAGTATTTTCTGTGAAACACTGTCAAATGTTTTGGCAACGTCCATAAAGACTGCTATAGGCTTGTACCCTTTATCTAGTTTGTCAGATATACACTGGCATACTTCATTGATAGCTTCTTGCGTGCTTAAACCTTACCTCAAACCGAATTGTGCTGCAAAAAGTTTAAAGTTGTTCTTTAAGAAGTCAACTAGTTTCTTTTTAACTACTTTTTCCATAATTTTTCTGTATTCGAAATCAAGCATATGGGTCTATAATTAGATACTTCAGTCGGATCTCCTGATTAAAAAATTGGTGTCACTATTGTTCTTTTTAGAGCATCAGGAAATATACCTGTTTTCATACAATTTTTGACTAAATGTATTATAGGAAGTTTTAAACTCTATATTATTTTTAATCATGTCAACTGTTATTCTGTCGTATCCTGGTCCAGAGTTACCTCTAAGATCAGAAATAGCTGTCATCACTTCTTCATCTTTAATTTCACATTGGTCCCAGTAAGTATTGTCTTTGTCAGCTAAGTCTTGGTTTATCTCAGTTATGTCGTTTGATCTGTCAGCTTAAATTTGTTGTGCCAATTTTTTTTCCTATTTCATTGAAATATATTCCCATATAGTTTGCTGCTTATTAAGTTTATTCAGTTTTAATTTATATTTTTGTAAGTATTGACTTAATTTAGTGTTGAAGGGTTGTTTCTGTAGTTTTTTACTCAACTTTTCTTGTCTTCTAATGCTAACTACTTAACCTTGGCTTATCCAAGGCTGCAATTTCAAACATTTTCTTTTTATCTGTTGAGTCTCAGTTGATGTCTGTAATGTGATCTGTCAGTGTTTCCGCTATATTATTAGGATTTTTTAGGTTTAATATATTTTCCCAATTCTCATAATTTAGTATTTCTTTAAATTTATTCTTATTAAATATTGTTTTGTCTTTATTTGTTTGCAGTCTGTTGTGTTTTTGGTCTATCGGATCTAAATTTACAGCTATAGTGGTCTGTAAAGAAAGTTTTTATTACTGCAGCTTCAGTTTTATTGATCATGCTATCTGTCACGAAAACATGGTCTATTGTTGTTTTAGAACTGTCTTTTACTCGTGTGTAAGTGTTAATAATTGATAGTAGTCTATTGTCAGTCATCATGTCTATGTAGTCACCTTCATCAGGTCTTGATTCTCTCTCCTCGTCAGTATTTATATTTATGTTTGTGTCACCTGTAATTATAATATTTTTATTACCAATATTTCTTATTTTATTGTTAAGTTCAGTAATAAACTGTTGGCTATTTCCACTGGGTGACCTATATACCGCGATAAGTTCTACTTTATGTTTGTTTCTTATACTTAACTTAATGCAGTTAGCGTCAGTCATTTCAAGTCCCTCTGCTTTTGTCACCATGACATCCCTGCAATAGATCATTATTCCACTGCTTTGGTTGTAGTCAAGTTTAGTGAAGTACTGAGTGAACCCATTAATTTGGTAAAGTTCAGTCGGTGTGTTTTTTAACCAAGCTTCTGTCAATATAATTATGCTGCATTTAATATTAGTCGATTCTAATGAGGCACATATTTCATCAAAATTTTTTGCAATTAGCATGCATTATTTTAATACCATCATCTTTAAAGTTTTCATTTGCCGGTTCTACCAAGTTTATTCTTTTAGTAATATAATCTATACTATTTAGTGATTCTAAGTTTTCCATACAAAATGTAATTAGAGTTAGAATTAATTTATATTACTTTGAATAATTATGTATCACAAAGCAAAATCAAAATGCGCGATATAACTAAAATTATTTAGTTATATCGCGCATTATCGTGTATTAGCACATCATAATTTATAATTATGGCAATTACTCTAAATATATAAGACGAATATAGTGACTAAAATATAACAATTAATTTAAATAAATATGACTATCACAGTTGTTAATTATGACGGAAACTATGAAAAATACAATAAATATGAAAATTATGATAAATAACAATACCGGTAGCAGCGGATAAAAATGACAATTACAAAAGGTTTGCATATGTATATATTTGTATAACACGTTTAATTACTAACAAACTATGATAAACACAATAATTTAATTACCAAAAACCTATGAAACCTATATTATAAATATTTTTATTTATTGATAAATAAATAATAAGATAATACATAAATAAATAAATAAACAAGTAAATATTTCAAATTATTAAATTATGAGTGATAAATAATAGTTTTTAATTAAACAAAAGTTAGTAGATATGGATATAAATGATTTAATCTATACTTAGAAGTATTAAAATAAAAACTTAGTTATAATTTATTTGTAATTAAAATTAATATTAGAAAAAATTAGTTTCATAATTACCATTTATGTTTGATATTTTTTTATTTTTACTTTCTTATTTTATCGTAGGTATAAGAAAATAGTATTTTGTTCTCCCTAAAATTCCAAAACCTAGGTGGCACTATAATTATATGTTACAGGCAATTTTTTTTATAACTAAGCAGCCTTCGTGGTCGAGATCGTTAAGGCTTCAATTATCATACTGACCTTTGAGACTACGGAGGTCTGGGGTTCGTATCCCAGGCTACGCTCTCAGTTTATAAATTATTAATGTTCAAATAAATTATCGTCAACTTTAGATTACACTTTAAGCATAACCGATACCGCTAGAGGTTGTTCCCGCAGGAGTAATACTTGACGGGCCGTAAGACTCTAAAACGGAGATAAATTATGAGAGTGTATCATAATTGTTTTTTCATTTAACACCTTTATTTCCAAAAATCAAAAAATAGTTTCTATGTGTGTATGTACATCACAATGTATGTATAAAAATGTGTTAGTATTAATGACACGACGAATGTATGTATCAGGACGTATGTATGTGTGTGTATGTGTATGTCAGGATGTGAGTATGAATGTGTGTCAGGATATGAAAAGATTAGATTGAATGCATATAAGCGGCCTTGCTTATAAAACTAGTTTATTAATCTGAGAAATTAACGGCATAATTTTATGTAGTTAAAGTTTGAAGTAAATATAATTGCATCAAAGGTCAGGTGGAGTGCTAGGCTCGGTGGCTCCTAGTATTACAGGGGGGTTGCCTATCACACGATTAACCTGTTAACTCTTATTCATCGCCCCGTTTGAATTCTTTTAAAATTGGAGCACGAAGAAGGTAGTGGGAGGGGGTTGGGAGGGGGTGTCATCCCCACTAGTGTGGACTAGAGGGTGGATATTACCTTGCTCCTGCGGGAGATGGTTACCACGGCAACGCAACCCCTTCCCTACAGGGGGCGCCCCCCCCTCCGACGGGTCCGCACCCCTCAGTCAGTGCCGATCTCCTAGACACCGCGTTCCCCCCTCGTCGGGTGCGGATCGTCGTGCGCATCCTCATTGTATTATTTAATATATAAACGCGTTCAGGCAGAACTATTTATTGCATTTATCAGCTGTCAATAGGACTCCATCCTCGGGCCGGCTGTGAACTAACACTACGTGCACATACTACAGGTAGGCTTTCTCGTAATTTTTCAAATCAAAACACTGACACGCGTCTTCCTTTGATCCTTGCGTGCAAAGTATGAGCCTTTTACCTTCTCTTTATTTCTCTATCTTCATTCATAATAAAATAAGATAAATAAGATACAATTTCTTTAAGAAATTAATTCTTTAAATATTAAAAAAAAATACTGTTATTAATTCTGATAATATCAAACAATAAAAACATTAATTAAATACTACTTAATAATAACGAACCAAACCGAAATAACTATATATTTAACATAATAATAAAGCAAAATAATAATGGTGGCACAACGAATATAATAGTAATCTCAACATAATACAACATAGTTTTAACATGTTATCATAATGAAATACGTTTCATTATGATAACATGAAACCAATGCACTACTTGTTACTACATTATAGCAATACATATTCAAAACAAATAGCATTTAAATATTTTTTTTAAAAATATATTATTTGTTACAATTATTTTGTATGTTTGTTAAAAAAATAATTAATAAAACTTTAAGAAATATAACAAACAAAACTATTTTTTCCAGAATTATTTGCTTCATAGTAATTAACGATTAATTTGTATGTTGATAAATTCATGTTTAAAGTTTAACTGGAAGATCTTATTTAACCTGATAACACATTATTTTTTTAATTATTCACAAATTTTTAAACTTTTGAATTTAAAATTTAGTCGCAGGTTAGTGTCAGCAAAATTTTTAAATGATTGCAATCAAAATATTTTATCAACTCGCGGCATCAAAATTACCCAAGCTATCACAGATTCTTTTCTTTTCTTTCATGAAAAATTAGGCAGCAATAGTTTTAAGTGTTAGCTACATGAAGGAACCCTCAACCATTGACTATTACTATTGAGAGGGCACACTATCTCAGTACATTAGGAGGCTTACATTTTTTTAAGGCCTTCAGGGTATGTGTAACCTCATTTTATCCTCCTACAAGAATGTGTGAAGGTTACAATTTATCAATCGTTGCTCGATTTTCGCACATGTTTGTATTTTGTTTTTGTATGAAATGATTTTTTTGTTTTTACAATTGTTTTTTTTTAAGTTACTGTAATGTAGTATTAGCGAATTTTCTTTGGAATTCGGCTTAATGGGTAGGCGTCATGGCGGAATTCGAACAATTCGTTTCAGAGGCCCTAATGACGAAAAAAATACGTTTCGCGAGACTTTATATAATATATATAATATATATATATATATATATATATATATATATATATATATATATATATGTATTATATATATATATATATGTATATATATTATATTATATATATATATAATATATAATATATATATATATATATATATAATATATATAAATATAATATATATATATATATATATATATATATATATATATATATATAGATATATATATATATATATATATATATATATATATATAATATATATTTGTTATTTCTGACACTTTCTTGTAAACACTCTATTTTCGAACGGATTAATATTTTTTAACCAAACTTGGTACAAAAAATCAACCTTCGGGAGGACACGAACCCTATTGAAAATCAGTTTTGTACGTCATTTAACCCGTTTGCTGAGTCAGCGAAATTTTCAAAAAATTGGCAAAATTCAGGGTTAATATTTTTGGCCGCGAAAAGGTCAATATTTATGTTTTTGAGACGCTAAATCGAATGAAACCAGTCGAAACGATACCGACCTTTTAAGTGACCTAAAAATCGAAAAAAACCATTGTTAAATTACCAAAACCAAAATTTAGGTCGATAAAAAATAAATTTCGAGTAGGGTGTCGTTTTCTATATAATTTTGGCCGCTGAATCGAATGAAACCGGTCCGAAGTCGATACGACTACTTTAAGTTACCAAATGTCGAAAAAAAACCACAAAAATTATAGAAAACCAAAATTACGGTCGTTGAAAATTAAATTTCGAGTAGGGTGTCATTTTAATGTTTTTGGGCCTCTGAGTTGAATGCCAGTGGTCCGGAGTCAATACGACCACTTAAACTCAGGGTACCTGGGCTCACATCCTGGAAGGGTTGATAATTTTGTATCGTTTTTTTTTTTTACTTATATAAGTTACAACTAGAAAATAATTCTGGCGCGGAGGTCCGCATGTCGGGCGAATTTCCTTTGGATGCGAGCACTCAACCCAGAGTACCTGGGTTCAAATCCTAGTAGGACAATAATTTTTTATCGTTTTTACCTAATATAGTTACTAACTTAGAAAATAATTCTGCGCGGTGGTCCGCATGTCGGGGCGAATTTCTTGGATGCGTGTTTCCGTGCTTTTTACATTATATAAGTTTAACAACTACTAATAAATAATTCCGGCGCGGTGTCCGCGTCGTCGTGCGAATTTCATGTAGATGCGTGTTTTCGTGTAAACAACCATTTTCTGCTTATGCAAGAACCATGCCCATTGCGTGGTTCCGGTTCATGCTTAGAATAAGTTACTAATTGTCAAGCACTGCTCGTAACTCATTTTGTCTGTATTTTCCAAAGGAAATGCGCTAAAACCTTTAAAGATAACTGACTAAGTTAAAGATAAGTAACTGATCTTTAAACTAGTGGAAATAATAGTGCGTACTTCTAATTTTAGAGGCATAGTTTTGTACAACCAACTGGATGATTATGCGCATTTCCTTTGGAAAATACAGACAAAATGAGTTACGAGCAGTGCTTGACATTGGTAACTGCTTAGGTTCTAAGCATGATCCGGAAACCATGCAATGGGCATGGTTCTTGCATAACGCAAGAAATGGGTTTTAGACGGAAACACGCATTCTAAATTAAATTCGCCGACATGCGGACCACCGCGCCGGAATTATTTATTTTAGTAGTTGTAAACTTATATAATGTAAAAAGCACGAAAACACGCATCCAAAGGAAATTCGCCATGCGGACCACCGCGCCAGAATTTTTTTATTGTATTAATAAGCAGGTTACTTTTTTCACGTTTCAAAATTCCAAAAAGGTCCCTCTTGGTCATTTGCTTCATAACTCAAAGTATACAGGAAAGCAACCAATTGACAGCTCTCGAATTTATATCGCTTTTAATTTTTAACTAAGCTTCGCTTAGTCCAAAATATTAAATTTTCAGCCTCAACTAGGCCTCTGCTGTAAATCCGTTTAGTCCATCCTCGCCTTCAACTTGTCAGCAAAATCCTTTTTTTGCTACCTAGTATTATTTTGATTTATTTTATGCCTACAAAAAACATTCTTATAAAATATGATATCAGATTATTTCCATAATTATGAATTAGGGTTTGTTATTTAAAACAAATCGTCACCTAGAAAACGTGACATAAAATGATTGTTTGGTGAGTAAACGAAGGCTAAGCGCTGCATTTGCTGACTTTAAGTTTGTTCACTACTTAAGTTACAAATCACAGTGCTTAACGTTTTGTTTACTCTCTTAGCAATCATTTATTAGACTATATTTAGATAAAACAGCTGAAAAATGGCAACACTGATTTTATTTGTCCTTGTTTTATTTTGTTTCAACTTAATCCCTTGTAATTTACTCTCACGTTTCTTAAAGTTTTGGTCGATTTAAATACACATATTGTTATGGATAGTGATTTCTGTATTGACAAATTGACTTTTATTGAAGTTTACCTGAACATCAATATAATAAATTGTTAAAAATGTCAAAAAATGATAAGTTAATTTGAAAACGCTTATGTAATTTTTCTTTTTTAACGATACTTAGTCGATGAAGTTTCATAAGTCACTACGCGGGAGAAAACATTACTGACTTGTTTACAGGTTTCCAGCTTTGGTTAGACTTCAGCAAATAATTAAAATTTGCGTTACTCGGCTTTATCAGGTCAAAAAACCATAATTTATCCGATTCGGCAAGGCCTGGCAGTAATTGTATTTTTCTATCCTCGGCTTCGCTTCTGTTTTGTCAATTCTCGCCTTCGGCTCGAAACTAAATCAAAAAAGTTGCTAATCATGAAACAACTCTTTTCTCTTTAGAACTTTAAAAATTATTAAAATATATAATATTACTGAACTAAGGTGAGCGTTGGTGGAGTTCATCCTAATAAAAGAGGAAGAAGTCTCTCCACAAAAATATATTTCTTTATATCAAAGATAGACTCATAGTCTATCTTTAATATCTGATCTGTAAGACTCATCTATCACCCACTTCTTTATTCAACGGCTAGCGCTGATGATGGCCTCTTGTTAGGTTAAAAGTGCTTTGCTATAAAGAAATATATTTTTGTGGTGAGACTTCTTCCTCTTTTATTTATATATAATATTACCGTTTAAGCTTGGGTACAAGAAAAGTGCACATCTGTACTTATGTACAGGTACTTATGTCTGCTTGACATAAGTCAAGCTACAGATGTGCTTGAGGGATCAATGTATTACTTTAAAACATATTTACAATACTATATACAGGGTGTTTCATATAAAATGTCCACCAAAGAAG
Organism: Microvelia longipes; assembly: GCA_018340805.1. Lineage (NCBI taxonomy): Eukaryota > Metazoa > Arthropoda > Insecta > Hemiptera > Veliidae > Microvelia > Microvelia longipes. The sequence goes on from JACMZG010001913.1 coordinate 28,099,762, forward strand.
GAGGTGATAGTACTCTTCAAAGAATACAAATAATGTTCTATAATAAAAACCCTGATCTCCAACCGTTTTCCCACAAGGTCAAATTTAATATTTCTGAAAAATATTTGACCTCACATCATAAAATTGTTAATAGCGTTTAAACTGTTCAAGCTAGAAAGGTGAAATTGGTCTCGTTAGAAAGCTGAGTAAATTTCCTAAAGGACAAACTATTAACTATGTCAAATATTTTGGTACTACTGCCCAAAGATTTGCATGGAAAATGATTTTTTGAAAAAATTGAATTTTATGGAATTTTTATGGTAGGACATTAGAGGAAGTAAGAGATGAGCAAAAGTTTAGCCAAGAACGCAAAAAACTTTTCTTATGATTGCCCTTTAAGTAAAGCTAAATAGTTTTATACATTCAATAGTCAAAAATGTAAGCAATTGTTGCTAGAAGTTGCAAAAACTGATAATTTTCTGATAATTTTTGTCGTATAAAAGAGAATTTATTTATTTATTTTTGTTAAATATTTTGTTATTTTAACAAAATATTTTTTTTCGAAAGTAAACTAATAATACGATTTTTAGACTCAAGGAGGTAAAATAAACATATTTTATTCTTACACATTTTTCTCTAAAACCACTCTTTTCTCCTGTTTTAGTGATTTTTATTATTTTATGCACCATGTAATTAACATTGTAGAGATATGCTAAAATGCCAAAAAATATCATTTTTTCCAACTTATAGAAAGAACGGCTTAAAATTTTGACTATTGAATGTACGAAGAAGTTTGGGTTTTCTTAAAGGGTAATCATAAGAGAAGTTTTTTCCGTTCTTGGCTAAACTTTTGCTCATCTTTACTTCCTCTAATGCCCTACCATAAAAATTCCATAAAATTAAATTTTTTCAAAAAATAAATTTTCATGCAAATTTTTGGGCAGTAGTTTCAAAATATTTGACATAGTTAGTAATTTGTCCTTTAGAAAATTTACTCAGCTTTCTAACAAGACCAATTTCGCTTTTCTAGCTTGAACAGTTTAAACGCTATTAAAATTTTTATGATGTGAGGTCAAATATTTTTTTAAAAATATTAAATTTGACCTTGTGAGAAAACGGTTGGAGATCGGAGTTTTTTTCAAAGAACATTTTTTGTATCCTTTGATGAGTACTATCACCTTCTTTTTGGTGGACACTTTATATGAAACACCTGTATATATAATATATATATATATATATATATATATATATATATATATATATATATATATATATATATATATATATATATATATATATATATTATACTACTTGGCTGTGAAATTATCATATTGACCAAAATGACTATATTTTCTGGCGAGCAAAGCGAGACAGTAAAAGGAGTATAGGTAATAAAAAGTTTTAAAAAATTAAAAATCAAGGTAATAAAAAGTAATCAATAAAAAGTTATTCACAGCATTTTTTCCTGAGGTAAAAAGTAATAATAAAATAAGTAATATTTAAAAAATCGTTACATTTAATTTCCATTAATTAAATTTTGAAAGAAGAAATAGCTATTGGTAAGATATCTAAGTTATTCTGGTAAAATAGTGTTGCCATTTAACGAAACAATCGCTGAGCAACAACGAGAATGTGGTCTTAGCGCTCGTCGTGGCGAATACATGATCTGTACAAAAAACTATTATTTTCAGGGACAAAAAAATTTGCATTTCACGTACAATACAACTGGGAATAAAATGACGCTAAACATCCTACCTCAGAATACACTTTTTTATCACACAAATGTTTTGTATTTTAATGATTTTTTTAAAAAGTTTAAACTGACGCCATTTCGATTCAACGAGTTGGATCAACTCCAACATCTAAGAAGTTTTTCCTCTTATAGGATTTTATTTTTGCTCTGAATTAGATGAGGCTTTTGAGCTATGGCGTGTTTACAAAAATGTGCACATCCTTAAGCTCAATTATGTATTCAGTTTATACATACACTCAAATATATATTATATACATCCATAAACTCAATTATGTATTCTATTCCTACATACACTCAAATATATATCATATACATCCATAAACTCAATTATGTATTCTATTCCTACATACACTCAAATATACATATATTATATACATCTATAAACTCAATTATGTATTATATACATACATACACTCAAATATATATTATATAAATCCATAAACTCAATTATGTACTATATCTATATACTTACAGACACAATTATTTTATATTTTAGGGTCTGTAGGCAACAATAAGTGGAAATTTAATAGAAAAAATGGGTTTTAGCTCTGCAATACTTTCTCTTCTTTAGAGAGGCAGAGAAGCAAACATATCAGAAATATTCCATTTTCCTGTGTGACTATATATCACTATCCTCGATTACAGTATGGCACTAAAAATTAACTTCATTTAAATATTAAAAAATTTATATAATTTTAAAATATTCCTTGTCTATGACTCTATAGTGTTTTGAAAAGAAGATCACAATGCCTCTTGAAAATTGAATTATTATTATTATATTTTATATTTATGCATTGTATTGTAAATAGAAAAATAGAATTAATAATTCTATAGCTGCCTGGATAAATTATATCCAGTATACGACGTTAAGGGTCATCGAGAATCAGGGTCATTGATGACTTTTTATTAACTCTACTATTTCCTTACCCTTAGTTTCAAATGTAAATTACTTGAAATTAGATTAAAAATTAAAAAAAATAGGTTAAAATCGTGTCCTAAGTACTAAACCTCTAAGGTGTTATGACTTCGGAATCGTTTCGCTCGTCCTGGAAATATAATGATTATTAACCCCTAGAAATACCACCTACTTTGGTTTCGCTACACTTGACCTCAGAATACATTTTTTATCTTGTGTTTAAAAAAGTGTGTGGCTTCAGAATCGCTGTGCTCATCCTCATATTGTCATGATTATCCAAAGTCTCAGGTGTCATGACTTCGGTTTCGTATTTTATCAATAGATCAAATAATGAACTTTAAATTAATGTAAATTATGTTATTTTTAAATAATGTAATAATATTAATGTAAATAATGTTGATAGATGTACAAATTTTTTCGTATATTTTAACAGTAACTCCAAAAAATGTATGTTTGCCTACAACGTAAAATTTAAGTTGAATAGCTAAGAAAGTTCCTGTGCTGTTTTTTTGTATGGTTTGCTATCTGGCAATAACGGCGAAAAGCAATAGGAAAATTAAAATTTATTGGCCGTTTAAATTTTTAAATAGTCAATATTTTTAAAATGGTTACCAATATTAAACTGAAATTTCGTGGATTGATCGACAGCCTATAGATGTACATTTGTGTCAAATTTCAACTCTGTTGGTCAACTTTTCGTTTTTAAAGAATTTTTAAAATTTTAGATGACTCAGCAGAAATCTGATTTTTGTGCCAAGTTTAAATACTCTAGCATAAACTCAGAGAGAGTTATGCGTGACACAGTCATACGCACACATCAAAATTACACATCATACGCACGTCAAGAAAATGCCTGAAACGGATAATTATCCGTTTCATTGTAATTACAATAAAACCTAGGTTTCAAATTTTTGGGGAGAACACAATAATTTTTACTTATACCTTCGCTAGTAGATGAGGAAAAGTAAAAATTACATTAAAGCTTAATTTAAGCGAATGAAACTTGTGTGATAAGTATATAATTAATTCAAAGTTTAGTGCTGATATGTGATTAAGCTTTATAGTCCAAGAGCCAGGCCTAAAAAATGTGAATCATTTTGTACTACTTCAAACCAAATTTTTCTGAAAATATACCTTAAAATATGAAGGAAAAGCATAGTCTGCCTATTCAGAGTGGAGCCCTTCATATAATAAGAAAGTCCCACACACAAATAAGTGGTTCCCTGTAAATCTGGTGCAAAACATGAAGAGAACATTTTTCAAAGCTGATAAAAATTCCTATAAACCGAGTGTTTTTTTTGTAAAATCGGATAACTATAACTAAATTTATGACATTTGTGAGATGGCCAAAAATGCACAAAAAGTCAATAATTTTCAACCACGACCTCAGAATTATTAGGCACATTTTATGGTCTCAAGAACCATTAAATAATGTTATTCGAAAACTACGATTCTATGTTCTCAAAAGTCTTAAAAATACAACCGGTCATACTAGGCATGTTTATTTTTTTCAATAATTTCCATGATAAAAATAGCAATATATTACTTTTTCTGAGGGAGTTTAGGTTCACTTTATTCCCTGTTATACAGAACGTGAAATGCTACATTTGTGTCACTGTACAAAAAAAGAGTTTTTGTACAGCGAACAAAAAAAGAGTTTTTGTACAGCGAACAAAAAAAGAGTTTTTGTACAGCGAACAAAAAAAGAGTTTTTTGTACAGCGAACAAAAAAAGAGTTTTTTGTACAGCGAACAAAAAAAGAGTTTTTTGTACAGCGAACAAAAAAACGGCTTTTTTTGTACGGCTAGGAATTTATTTTTTTAGCCGCGAGGAGCACAGAAAACTACAAACTTGTAGTTCAGCCATATTTCCGCTAAATAGCAACTCGGTTTTAACAGTATAGTATAACCTTTTTTTAATCTACTTTTGTTTCTTTTAATCGAAATCAAATTTAAATTAAATAGAAATAAAATTGAAACCAATTTCTAATAATTTTTAAATTAAAAAAGTTTTTATTTGTAAATGTTATTTATTTTATTATTAGTCTTTACCTCAGAAAGCAATACACTGCATGGCTGGCTGTGAATAACTTTTTATTACCTCAGTGCCTTTTACTGACTTGCTTTGCTTTGAAATTAATCTGTTAAAAAGATTAATTTCCCAGCCAAGTAGTATTATACTATTATGGTATTATATTGGTAAAACGACATATTGTTGACAAACAAACTTTTCCTTATACTTTTGAGGTGCCAATAAATATATATTATTGTTAATAACTTAAGTAAACATTAAAGCCACGATAAGTGGCTTTTGTATTTTGATTCCTGATACTTTATGCTTTACGTTATCTAATGTATTGTCGTACTTAATAAAATTTTGGGGCGGTGGCCCGCATGTTGGGCGAATTTTAATTTAGAATGGGTGTTTTGGTGCTTAACAATCCATTTGTTACTTACGGATCCGGTTTATACTTTATAACTTGAGATGATTGTATCAAGCACTACTTGTAACTCATTTTTTCTGTATTTTTCAAAGGAAATGCGTATAATTATTCTGTTGGTCATAGAAAACTATGTCTCATAAATTGGTAGTGCACAAATTGTTTGCACTAGTTTAATGCTCAGGTGGTTTCTTTAAAGTTTTTAGCTAATGAGCTAAACCCTAAAATAAACCTTTGAAAAATACGGAAAAATTTGTTACGAGTAGTGCTTGATAATTGAGTAACTGGTCAAGTAATAAAGCATAAACCGGAACCTTAAGAAATGGATTGTTAAGCACGGAAAAACGCAATCCAAAGGAAATTCGCCCAATATGCGAACCACCGCGCTAGAATTATTTTGAAGTTATAAACTTATATAATGATAAAAAACCATAACAAATTATCGTTCTTACCAGGATTCGAACTCACTAATCCTAACATTGAGGCTTGGTTCATTCAACTCACTAGCCCAAAACATCGAAAACGACTCCCCACTTGAATTGTAGGTTTTCTAGTAATTGACCATCGTTTTTTTAAACTTTTTTGTCACTGATTTGAACCGGTTTTATAGATTCACCACCCAAAAATGCATAAAAAACGACACCCTACGCAAAATTTAATTTTCACGACCGTAATTTTGGTTCTCAGTAATTTATTGTGCTTTTTTTTTTGTTTTTTGTCACTTAGTGTGGTTGTATCGGCTTCGGACCTAATTCATTCATTTCAGCGTCCAAAAAAAAAATAAATAAAGACTTTTTTCGTAGCGAAAAATAATATCCTTAATTTAATTAAGCTAAATTAAATCAAGTAAACTTGTGCTGCCCGGAAGAATATATTCTTCAAACTACAATAACCTATTTTGCTTAGTCATTAATAATGTTAAAATTTTGTTAAAAATCAAATATTTGACCGTTTGAGTAGACATTTGACAAACATTTACATCTATAGGAGGTCAATATATTCACAATATTTTATTATGATATTGGTGTGATGAACCACAGCAACAGCTGATTTGCATGATGTTGTTTTAATATGTAAATTGTTGTAAAGTGAATTTTATTTAAGCAAGAAATGGTATAATAATTGGAGTGATATTGGTTGGTTTTTTGGGCTTGTTAAATTTTGATACAAAAGTTTAACGCGCATTATTTTATTGAACGCCTAACATAACATCCTAGATGTTTGGTTACTTTATAATTCGAACGAAGCGAAACCGAAGTCATAACACCTCAGACTTTGGATAATCATGACAATATGAGGGTGAGCGAAACGAGTCCAAAGTCATATCACTAAACTTTAGATAAAGATTTTATTCTGAGGTTGAGTGTAGCGAAACCGGAGTAATGCCACCTTAAGCAAAAAAACCACGATATTCTGAGGACGAGCGCAGCGAGTCCGAGATGTGAGGAAAAGTACTAAAGTACCCTGTCCCCAATTTTTGTCATTAATTTTTTATCAGTTTTAACCACTGGTATTATATAAATTTTCAAAACTAATAAAAAATAATCAACTTTTTGATCACATTTGCGGTTAGAATGGACCAAAGGCGTTCATTAACCTTCCCCCTCCTCAATAAAGAATTAATATTTTTACTTGTCTCAATTTTTACTAGTCCTTTTTGAACCCTGGGTACTTATGTTATTACTCAAAATTTTGTTACATAAAGCTGAAATATTAAATTCACTCTTGATAAAAATTCACCAAGTTTTAAAAATTCGTAATCTTGTCTCTAGGGGTGAGGAGGCGCAAAGTGATTCCGTGAAGGTAAAAAAGAAGTTCCGCGGGACCTAAAAATCGTGAATGTTTAGTAAATTTTTTATTAGAAAATGACTCAGTTACTGGTTTAATCCAGATTTAATTTTCTGTAAAATAATAAGAAAATGAATATTAGAAAATTAAATGTTTTGTATGAGATTTCTCATTGCGCCGAAGGTTTGCTAATTTCCCCGGGGAGGGAAGAAAGCCTCTTGTCGGCAGGCAACCACAGATCTGTTCCATTTGAATAGTCGACGTTTACTCGTATTATCCTGCCTCTAAGAATAGATTGTAAGAGGTTTAAGACATTCTATTGTAATCTATTGCCATCTTTAGTGGTGGAATAAAATAGAGAAGTTAATTTAATATAAATAATCTAAGTGGGACATTTCTTTTACTGTTGTCAACAGTAATAGTTTCTCGTTGGATTAATAACTTGAGTAAAATATTTGCTCAGCAACAAAAGCTTATTCTGTTATCGAGATTTATAGCGGCTCGAACAAAGTTTTTCTATTATTGAGATCCGTCATTTGTAGCGGCTAGGATAAAGGGTTTTCCTCGTATCAAAATTTATGACAGGTTAGATGAAGAGGTTTTCTGTTGACTAAGAGATAGCTCTGTCGAGAGCCAAAGATACCCTTTTACTGCTGCAATGTGTTCTGCTGACAAAGGCGCAACTCTGAAGAGAGCTAGAGTTACTTCTGTATTCTCCTACAAGTGTTCTGCTGACCAGGGGGCAGCTCTGACGAAAGCCGGAGTTACTCTGTGTTCTGCTACAACGTGTTCTTGAACAACTTGCTTTTGTTGGAAGATCGAAGCTCCCTATAAGATAAATCTGTAGCATTAATTTTAATTTTTTCTAAACAAATTATTTTTATCAATTACTTGTTTTTCTCTACCCTGGTCCTGTTGTATAATTACCAATTAATTAACCGATTGACAAAAGAACCCGGTACGGGGTACCGGATTCATTTATGTTTTTTTTTAATTTTTTTAAATGTATTTTTTTATATTTATTTACTTTTTTATTGGCCTTAAAGAAAAATCGTGAGAAATCAGTTCATTCCTTACGGTCACTCATCTACGTACTGACCTCGCTCAATTCTGCGTAACTCTGCTGATCCGACAATAAATGTAGATATACACGCTAACTTTTATATATATATATATATATATATATATATATATATATAATATATTATATATATATTATAATATTATATATTATATATATACATTATATATATAATATATATATATATATATATATATATATCAGATTCGTGAAATCGTGAAACGTATTTTTTCGTGATCAGATACCTCTCAAATAGATTTGTTTCGCAGTTCGAGATTCGAATTCTGCCTTGACGCCTATCCCATTAGTGATTTTTTTTTACAAAGGGAATTCGCTAAAAGCTAATATCGTAGCTGTATGCCATTTGTATAAACTAGTATTATGACAAACTGATATAGGACAATGACCACGTAGCCGCGAAGTAGCTTCTGGAGGGCGGAGGAGCCGCAAAGCGGCAATCAGCGTACACCGGGTAGCGGCCAAGAGACCAATGGCCTCTTGTTTTTAATTGTTAACGTTTTTTAAATTTTCTGGTTAGCATAACTGACCTAATGGTTGATGTTGGTTAGAGTGGTTTAGTTTGTATCCTCTAGCATAAACACACTGGGAGCTACGACTATAACACACACATACATTCCTATTCGTTATCGTCATATTCGTCTTGCACCTAGACAGGTGCAATTACTCAGGACGTCTTGTAAACACCTAAAACGGATAATTAAAGTGAAATTTTGTTTTCAAAGCTTTATCTGTTAACACATCACGTTTCCTATAGACTATGGTATAAATTATAAAAAGGTAAAAATAAATTTATAAATAATATTTCAAAAGCGTTTGATATAAACTACAAAAAGTAGATAAAATATGCTGTAGAACGTGTGACAAAAACATTAATGAAATAATTGCTTTCCTGTCAGGAGAATAAATAAGATTTTTTTGTAATTAAAATAGTTGAATAAAATTTCACTGTCGCGTATCGATTTTAGCTAAAATTTTGATGTTCATTCTGTCTATCAAATAATATTTTTCTAGATTGTTTAGAGCTTGTCGATGTTTCTGCTTATCACGTCTCTTTAAAAATTATTAATAAGAATATGTTTGAGTAATAGACCTGTGTGACAGTGACAGTTCTGTTCCACGCGGCCGTTTGAAGGCTATGCTCGCTTTAAGTTTTTGCTTTTTTCAAGTTAAAGTAGGTTTTGGATTGGAACGGTAGATTCAATGCACAGAAGACACGTTTCGGCCCACTTTTTAAACTTCGGTATCTGGAGAACTGTGCTATCAACCGAACTAGTCAAGATCTTGTCGGGAGTCGCTACACATTTTACTAGAATTAGAAATCTTTTATGTAACAATAGAGTATTTGACAATTTGTTTTATTGCATTATCTTTAAGTACGTCGTATAAAAGAACACCCTGTAAAATATTAGAATGAAAAAAACTTATAATTTTGATGATACAGCAAAAAACGAAAAATATGTATAAACCAAAATGTTATTTGGTGGGAAAACGGCCTCGACTGCTTGTGTGACGTCAGACGTAAGAATACCGCCGTGTAGTATAATATTCACTAGAGCAACACTCATAAGAGTTTATTCTATACTGTCAACAAGATGATACTGACAGCTGTAGTCAGTTCCTTTGACATTGTATTACTTGCACCTCGGAATTGTTTTGTTTCAGTCTTCTTTACATTCTATTGAACTGTAAGCAACTGTTGACCTTATGATTTTCTAACTAAAACCTAACCTTTAGAACGTTCCGTTTTCACCCCACTCTCATACCCATTCCCCCTCTAAGGTGGAATACTCGAAATAGTAGAAATAGTTCGGAATATTCGGAATAGTATTTCGAAATAGTCGAAATACTTATTTCGACTATTAAAAATTAAATTAATTTTTTTTAAAGCCTAATATATTTTTTAAACACATTTAATCATTTTATGACCAAACAAATTTTTTTTTTGGAATAATGCAAATACTCTGTTGAGTTCCTGGACTGTGCTATTCTTCTTAATTACTTTGCAATAAGGTGTGGATTGTGGACCCCCCACAATTCACATTTTCTTATCCACAATTCTTGGGGATAAGAAGCAATCCCTGAAAATTAAAAAACAAGAGGCCCTGAAAAGAAATTTCAAACAAGAGGCTGTAGCTTAAGCCCGCCCTCCAAAAATCCTTCTCACCTCTACCCCCTTCATGATCCTATCCTCATTTATTCTTTGAAAATTCGCTTAAAACTGCCACTACCTGTGTCTTTTGTATTATATTACAGATGCTTTTACATATAATATTATATAATAAAAACCTGATGACATATAATATTAATAATATTATATAATATTACATATAATAAAAACCTGATGACTGACATCTATCGGATAACGCTGGAACTAAAATCCCATTTTACGCGTTATTTTCGCCAGCTTAGCACGCCTTGAAAAATTAATATTTTTTATTGAAATTTTGGTTTTGATTTTTAAGTCACATGATAAAGGGGGCCTAGTAATTACATTTTTAAAATTTGAAGTTCAAAATGAAAATTTTGATTTTAACCAGCGCGTACACGCTTGATTAAAAAAAGTTCAAAAAAATAAAAACTAGGTACCCTTTGGCATTTTAATAGTTTTAAATTAAAAAAAAAAATTACGTCTCTATCTTAAAAACTACGTACGGGAGACGTGGGATAGCATTTTAAGTTCGCGTTCCACCCACCCTTAAGTATTTTATACTAAATTAATAAATCCTATTTAATGCATTACGTAGAACAATTTAAAAATTAGTTTAGAAATTTCAAGCAATTCGATAGTTAAGCCGTGGTGCCTTTGCCTTTCATTACTTAAATATGTTGCAACTATTTATAGATAAAAAAATTAGGTTGCTTAAATTAGGAAGTTGTGGAAAAAGTACCGTGGTACCCTGTACCCGATTTCTTAGAAATATTTATGAATTAGTATTTTTTTACTTATCCTCATTCCTTACACTGTACTTTCTTATCCGTGCATTAAGTATTGGTGGATATAGATGAAAATTAGGTCTAAATAGTAAAGCTGTTACTACGAATTCTGTCGTATTGCAACTCAGAGATGAAAATTGGAATACGTTTGAATACCCGAATTCAACTTATTATGGTGAAAAGCCAAACGCAACGATTGCGATATCGGATGGGTGGTCGGAGAACGGTGGCAAAAATCGAAAACCTAAAAATACGGAAGGTAAACAAGAAATGTCGAGTAGGGTGTTGTTTTCAATATTCTTTAATGTTCTCAGCAAAATGAAACTAGACCGATTATTATCGACTAAAGTCGATCTGAGTACTTAAATTACTTGAATGTAGGTTCAGGAGAAATTGTTTTATCGATATATTCTCACTTTATAAGTTTATAATTACAAAATAATTTGGGCCCGGAGGTCCGCACGGCGGACGATTTTGCTTTGGAATGCTTGCTTTTTTACGCACTAATCTAGTTCTCGTTCTGATTTTTATTTATGCTTCATAGTCGCACTTAAACGTGTCTGTCATTCTGCATGCATTTTCCAAAGGAAATACGATAAAATATTTTGTAGATTAGCATATACTGAGCTTGGTATGAGTGTCTAAATTATACTGCGGTTATGATTATACATGGGGGAGTATAGTTTTGTATAACCTATAGTATAACAATGCGCATTTCTTATAAATAATCAGTGCAAAGACAGACAAGTAAAAGTGCTACTGTTGTAAGTTCGACCATGAAGTATAAACCAAAAATCTGAGCAGTAAATGGATAGGTGTGCAAGAGCGCAAGCATCCTAAGGAAATTCGTCCGACTTGCGGACCACCGCGCCATATTTAAACAATTTAAATTTCAAAATTTTGAACATTCTTCAAAATCATAAATTTGAAAAGAAAAAAGTATAAAATATTTTATACTTTTTAGGATTTTGAGGGTTTGGTTAAAATGTTTCAAAGAAATAGAATAGTCATTAAGAAATAAGTTGCAGATAAGATAAGGATTGAAAATGTATAAAAATGCAATGCGATGATCGAACCAAGTCTAGAGTCTACCTAGAGCCCGGAAAATTACGATGAATTGCAATTAATTGTAAAATTACAAGTATTTTAAGAAAGAATACTTGTAAAATTATAAGTATTTTTACAATAAATTAGTGGCCCGTGGGCCACCGGTTGGCAACCACTAAACCGAGGAACATTGAAAAATACTACCGCTTGCACGTCCCTTAACATTAATTACATTATGATTCGATTGATACAGAACTCCTATTTGTAGCAATGCAAGTACATCTATAAAGATTTTATCTTGTATTTATTTAGTTCTTTATTATTTCGATAAAAGACGACGAAAAAGAAAAGCTAAAAGATTGTTCCACATTTTTTTGTGTGAATGTAAGAAGTAGTATGAGAAAAAAAGGAGGGGGGGGGGGTGAGATACTTGGTGAAGACAGTATTCTGATACATGGGGGAGGGGAGTTCTTAGTCTAGATATAGAACGCTCTAAGGGCGGCAACCCTGTGAGCATGCTGCCCTACTAGGGAGCCAACATCTCTGACCCCCTCTATCCAAAATTAAATTTCAAAGAAAATAAGAAAAGTTTTTTTTTAAGTTTAGTAATTTAAAAACTTTTTTCCTCTTAATTTATCATTATTATTGTGTGTATAAAAATATTTTTATTAGGGTTTCGAAGATAATCTTCGAAACCCTTATATTTCTGTCGAGCGTCTGTCTGTCCGATTTCTCATCTCAGGAACTACAATAGCTAGGAAGTTGAAATTTGGTATACATGTGTAACTATTTTATCCAACAACAGGAAAAATATAGCCAACTATATCACATGCGCATCTGTCGATTTATGAGCGAATGCGCACATTCGCCAAAAAAAAATATTTTTTTGAAAAATCATGTGGGGTATCAAATTGTAGGTATCGATGGGTAGTACACAAATATGCTACGCTTTTTCAAAATGGCGGCTATTACACCCGCCAAAAATCTCAAAAACCACCAAAAAATGCTTGTCCCCCCCTTTTAAGGCATAAGGAGAAGCCCTAAAAATATGGGACCAATAGCCAATAAAAGCACTTTCCGGGCCATAGAAATTCTTCGGAGAAAAAGTTTCAAAAGTTAATTTTAGCAATTTCAAAATCGCCCAAACGCGCACGCGCAAAAAAAAATATTTTTTTTGAAAATCATGTGGGGTATCAAATTGTAGGTATCGATGGTAGTACACAAATATGCATCGCTTTTTCAAAATGGCGGCTATTACACCCGCCAAAAATCTCAAAAACCACCAAAAATGCTTGTCCCCCCCTTTTAAGGCATAAGGAGAAGCCCTAAAAATATGGGACCAATAGCCAATAAAAGCACTTTCCGGGCCATAGAAATTCTTCGGAGAAAAAGTTTCAAAAGTTATTTTAGCAATTTCAAAATCGCCATACGCGCACGCGCCAAAAAAAAATATTTTTTTGAAAAATCATGTGGGTATCAAATTGTAGGTATCGATGGTAGTACACAAATATGCATCGCTTTTTCAAAATGGCGGCTATTACACCCGCCAAAAATCTCAAAACCACCAAAAATGCTTGTCCCCCCCCCTTTTAAGGCATAAGGAAAAGCCCTAAAAATATGGGACCAATAGCCAATAAAAGCACTTTCCGGGCCATAGAAATTCTTCGGAGAAAAAGTTTCAAAAGTTAATTTTAGCAATTTCAAAATCGCCCATACGCGCACGCGCAAAAAAAAATATTTTTTGAAAAATCATGTGGGGTATCAAATTGTAGGTATCGATGGGTAGTACACAAATATGCATCGCTTTTTCAAAATGGCGGCTATTACACCGCCAAAAATCTCAAAACCACCAAAAAATGCTTGTCCCCCCCCCTTTTAAGGCATAAGGAGAAGCCCTAAAAATATGGGACCAATAGCCAATAAAAGCACTTTCCGGGCCATAGAAATTCTTCGGAGAAAAAGTTTCAAAAGTTAATTTTAGCAATTTCAAAATCGCCCATACGCGCACGCGCAAAAAAAAAATATTTTTTTGAAAATCATGTGGGTATCAAATTGTAGGTATCGATGGGTAGTACACAAATATGCATCGCTTTTTCAAAATGGCGGCTATTACACCCGCCAAAAATCTCAAAAACCACCAAAAAATGCTTGTCCCCCCCCCTTTTAAGGCATAAGGAGAAGCCCTAAAAATATGGGACCAATAGCCAATAAAAGCACTTTCGGGCCATAGAAATTCTTCGGAGAAAAAGTTTCAAAAGTTAATTTTAGCAATTTCAAAATCGCCCATACGCGCACGCGCCAAAAAAAAAAATTTTTTTGAAAAATCATGTGGGGTATCAAATTGTAGGTATCGATGGGTAGTACACAAATATGCATCGCTTTTTCAAAATGGCGGCTATTACACCCGCCAAAAATCTCAAAAAACCACCAAAAAATGCTTGTCCCCCCCCCTTTTAAGGCATAAGGAGAAGCCCTAAAAATATGGGACCAATAGCCAATAAAAGCACTTTCCGGGCCATAGAAATTCTTCGGAGAAAAAGTTTCAAAAGTTTTTATCAATTTCAAAATCGCCCATACGCGCACGCGCCAAAAAAAATATTTTTTTTGAAAAATCATGTGGGGTATCAAATTGTAGGTATCGATGGGTAGTACACAAATATGCATCGCTTTTTCAAAATGGCGGCTATTACACCCGCCAAAAATCTCAAAAACCACCAAAAAATGCTTGTCCCCCCCCCTTTTAAGGCATAAGGAGAAGCCCTAAAAATATGGGACCAATAGCCAATAAAAGCACTTTCCGGGCCATAGAAATTCTTCGGAGAAAAGTTTCAAAAGTTATTTTAGCAATTTCAAAATCGCCCATACGCGCACGCGCCAAAAAAAAATATTTTTTTGAAAATCATGTGGGGTATCAATTGTAGGTATCGATAAGAGTACACAAATATGCATCGCTTTTAAAAATGGCGGCTATCACACCGCCAAAAATCTCGACGTAAGGCACCAAGCAGTAATATAACCAAGCAAATACAGGTGAGCGAAGCAAGCCCTAGAATATTATGTTATGTTTTACTTATGCCGTAAAATTAGGTTCTAATAAACATATACAAAAAGGCGAGCGAAGCGAGCCCATGATTTCATGCCTTGCTTAAAATGTTTCTCTTATAATAGATATGACAAACAAGCACATAAAGGCGAGCGAAGCGAGCCCTAGTATTGCATGTTTTTTTATTATTTTATACTCTTAAGAAGGTACTGATAAACATATACAAAAAGGCGAGCGAAGCGAGCCCATGATTTTCATGCCTTTTTTAAAATGTTTCTCTTAAAGTAGATATTGACAAACAAGCACATAAAGGCGAGCGNATCTCTAACAAATTAGGTATCGACAAACATATATAAAGCGAGGAAGCGAGCTCTAGAGAGATGTAAAAATGTAGATCCTAGATTTGAAATGTAGATGTGTAGATTCTAAATTAGGTACTGATTTCTGATACACAGAAACGCATAGCGTAGCGAGCTGTGGAATATTTTGTTATAAACTTATTTATTTTTTTACATTAGGTATCGACAAATACTAACATTAGGCTATTGAAGCGAGGCGTAGATATTGAGTATAAGTATGATTGTATAGTAATTAAAACATTATAGTTATGCAAATATCTGAGAACCTTATATGCTTGCAAAGCAAGCACTTGGACGGATTTTTTTATTTATTTTTATTACAAGTTAAATAAGTTTTTATACACATTACCTTCTATTTATTTATATTATCACAATCTTTTCTCCCAAAAACTACACTTCAATTTGTATTGGAATCAATAATTTTTACCTTTTAGTTTCCTTATTTATATATTGTAGGTACATACAAAAAGTCTGGTGTTTGAACTAAATAAATTCCGAAATACAAAATCGGAATTTAAACATCTTAAACATTAAACAAACTTAACAAAACAAAATTAACAACGAAATTAAACAAACATCTGTTTCAGGTGTTTTTGCGAATTTTCTTGGGAAAATATTTTTTAGACCTCTTGAGTTTTTTTTTTTTTTTTTTTTTTTTTTTTAAGATAGTAACCCTATCTAAAGCATTTATTTTATACACATGCCCATTTAAAATATTACATGTGTTATTAGACCTCTTGAGTTGTTTTTACCAAAATGTCTGTCTATATGTGTGTGTGTGTTGCAACAGTTTATGTTTGAATAATATATTCAGTAGTCTTGAAGATTCTCTTTAAAACTTGTTTAGGAATATCAGTAGAATGAGCGTAAATGTAGTCCATCATAAATAATAAAAAAATAAGTCTCTTCACAAAAAACTTTAGTGGCAAAGCGCTTTTCAACCTAACTAGAGGCCATCATCAGTGCAAAACCTAACAAACCAGTTACAATAAAATAAAAAATCCAAATAATATGAAAAAAATATTAACATAAATAATGCATAATGCATAAAATACATGGGAGATAAAATATGTAGGAATTTAAATGTAATTAAAAGGAAAAAATAACAAAAAATCATATAAAGATTTAAATAAAAAAAATCTATCTTAATTAAAGTTTTTTTTGGATTATAAGTTAAGTTACTAAGCAAACAATGTAGTGCTGAGCAGTCTACATTCCATAAGAAGAATATGAGCATTTTCTTTGAAAAATTCGAAAAAATAAAATATCAAGTGCAGTTCATGAAAAACTATCTAAATTCTTGGAAAAGTTTAATTTAATTAACGAAAACCAATTCGGTTTTAGAACAATAAATCAACGACAGGATGTTTTACAGTTACTGACAAACAGACTGCATGAACACTATAAAAAAATACTGACCTCCATAATTATGATTGACATGTCAAAGGCTTTCGACTTAGTTGACCTCTTAATTCTACTTAAAAAGTTGTACTGTTTGGGTATTCGGGGAACAATTTATCAGCTTCTAAAGTCCTACCTGTCTAGCATGTCTCAGAGTACATTGTTAATACGAATGGCTACAACTTCAAATCCGATTTTTTGGTAAGCCTTGAGGGGTACCTCAAGGCTCAATATTAGGACCATTGCTGTTTAATATTTACATTAATGACGTCACTGACTTCCTACCTGACTGTGAGACATACTATATGCAGACGACATATCTCTAATAATTATGGATCTGACAGTAAGACACTGATGGAGAATTGCAATAAACACTAGACGAACGACTTAGCAAACTGGATTAAACTTAACAAACTAAACTGAATGACACAAAAACTAACTATATAATACTAAATAAAAAACTCACAAATTGAACAAGACTTTAAACTACAATTGAAAGAAAATTTGTTGTTGGAAATCCAAGAAACCAAAATATTAGGACTTAACATTAATGAAAAAATTAACTGGGACAATCACATTAAGTTATTAGCTAATTAACTTATTCAACTTATTTTTGATAAAACAATTAAAAAAAAATTTAAGCAAAGAAGAATTAGTCAAGCATATCATGGATTGTTTGTGTTAAGCTAACGGGGTTGAGCTTTGGTGGAATTCTAGTAACAGCCGTAAAGATCTTGAAAATCTAACCAGAAAATTCTGAGATGGCATTGTAGAGCGCGTATAAGCTAAGTGCAAACCGATTTTTAAGGCCTTGAACTTACTAACTGTAACCAGCTATGTTCATAGTAGAATTTAGAAGCACTAAGGTATAACTTGAATGATTTAGGACTCACAAAACTACATGACTACAATACAAGATTCTAAACATGACTGACCCCCAAACAACATAGGACAAGTACAAAATCAGTGAACTATTTAGTAAAAACTATTATTTAAATAAAAATAAAATGTTTGTATGTTTACAAAAAAAATATTCTATGTTTAATTGTTATTATTAGTCTTTAGTTTTGTTAATTCTACTCAAAGCTATTGTTTGTACTATCTTTTTTTGTCCAGTTAATTATTTGTTGGCCACTATCGCTTGCTAGTTTTAATTATGCCAGTTTAAAATTTTATTAATGTACATTAACTAAATGTTAATTTTTTAATATAATGCTATGATCGATGTTGCAATTGTAAAAAATAATTATACGCAAATAAAATTATTTATTATTTATTATTATTATTATTATATTATTAACGCTACTGCTCAAGTTAGCTTATTAAATTTATACCAAATACTTGAGCAAAAATTGGTTTGATAAGCAAAAAAGGATGGATATCTAAAAATATTCGCCCGACTTAAGGATCTCTGCACCAGAACTTTCATTTCATGATATCTGGACATGGGCGAATTTATCGTGTATCCTAAACTACCTTCAAATCTTGATATTCGGGTACTTTAGGGCAGCTTAGGTACCGGAAGACAATAGTTACGAGCATATTATTTCCTTCTGTTTAAAATATATATTTTGTACTTTTAACTTATTTAATATCTTAACAGATTTAACTCAGTTTTTAGCAAATTTACTTTCTAAAAAAATCACTAATGGAATAGGCCTCAAGGCGGGAGTGAGAACTTCAGTTTTAAGGATCGAGAAAAAATACATTCATATATATATATATATATATATATTTATAAATATATATATATAAAGTGTGTGTCTATATAGGTATTGACATTGCTCAATTCTAATTTTTCCAGAGCTTTTAAATTTTGGATTAATATAATAGGATTTGTCTGTGATAAACTGATACAATTTGATAAGTTATCAAATTGGATCAATTGCATATAAACACATTAGACTCCGATGATATTTGAGGTCACACCGATTTCACGTGTAAACGGTTATCAATTAAAGCATTGGGTACAAGTTTAGTGTTATCAGTTAGCTTTGTTATCACTAACATACTTTCCATGCCCTGTATTTCAAGTCAACGACCTCCAAATATTAAACTTAGTTTTAAACAATTCTTTTGTTCCGGAGTTCGTTCCCTGTGTTCGTTGTACTAATGCGCGATATCCGTTGCTAGCATATGTATTTCGCTCTCACTTGAGGTGTTTCACGGGAAGCACCGTGGTTACCAAAATCTCTTTGTTGATTCTTCTTCATCGTTTGATTTGTTTGATCAATCCGGCTATATAGTTGATAAGACTGATACATTCATCAGTCTTATCTAGGTAAAATATAAATCAGTATTTATTACTTTATTTTTTACTTTTCCTAAACTACTGCCTTATGTATAGAGAATGTATTGTGTTCAACCTAAAAGTCCGTTTCAAAAGATCCGTTTCAAAAGATCCGTTTCAATAATTTTTATGACATTTTGGGTGGGTGTCATCATGCTGTCTCTCTGTTTGTGTGTCTGTCAAGCTGAGTGCGTATCTGTCAAGCTGTAATTTTTTAAGCTAGTTGTACAGCATGCTTCACATATTGTATTATATGCTATTAACGTAGTATTTATTATTATTCATATTATATTTAACTAAGACATTCATTATATTATTAATTTTATTTTTTATGCTATTTTGTTAATTATTTCCTTTAATAATATTTGTATTTAATATATGTACACACTTTTACTTTTACTTTTACTTTACACTTTTTTTTACTTTTTTTTTATTTAAAATACGGGCCTTCGGCCCGTAGCCGCTACGCGGCCTCGGAAGTAGAAGTGTGTACTTGTATACAATGATGAGGCAAAAATTGATACTTTTTTTTAATAATACTAACAATTTCGATTTAAGAGATTTCGGAGCTACGCACAGAAAGGGAAAATAAATAAAAATCATCAACGACCCAATACATTAAATTATTTATTATTTATTAATACAATAACGGGCAAAATTACCCTTTTTACAAAAATAACAATTTTTGTTGGCTTATAAATATTTTATAAGCCAATTATAAGACATGACAGACTTGGTTTAAGGGGTTTATAATCAATTAAATTTTGCTTTGACTTGTCACAGTTATTGATTGACATTTATTTGTTTACATCAGACATTTTAACTCGCGATAAAATTTTAAATGCGAGTTAATGGCTAAAGACGTCAAAATACATCTCCGTACTTCATGTAAAATATTAAATTAGATGTTACATCTAGAGGTTATGGATTTGTTCGAGATAATTGAACTTACGTACAGTCTTACACCAAGTAAAGCAAGTTATTGAAGGTTGGTATTTGTAGAAACATTAGAGTCGACCAACTAGTTAAGTAAGAAGACGTGTTTTCTTCCGCTTCTTCCTAGCTATAAGTAGATACATACACACACATACACTCACATACACATTTACACAAACACTTACTCATCCATGTACATATACGCACATACACACTCGCTAAGCTGCTCTAACACACCCTCTACCTTGACATAGAAGCAACGTTGCATTTACAAATTATTTGCTATTAAATAACTAAATAATTCTTCATTCCGCTGAATAATGAAATTAAAGTTCATCTGAAATATATAATAGAGTAAATTTCTTGGACTGATATTCTATATAATATTTATATTTAATTACGATGGCTCAATGTAATATTATATAATATAATTCAATAAACGTTGTAATCAACGACGTTGTATTCAATAAATTAATATTTACTAGGACTGCAGTCTTCATTAATCGTAATTATATAGAGATGTATAATAATAGTGCTATTATTTGATGTTAGACAGTTGTTGTTATTAAGACCACGTCGACTAATAAAGTCGCGCGGGAGAACCTCGACGATCGCCCTTAAAACGCACTTTTACTAGAGCATTCATAATATTACCGATGGCGTTCAGGCGACGGACGTGGGGGAGGAGTTTGGTGATCGATTTTGCACGGACTTCTTCCTCAATATACAATCTTAACAATGTTATGGTGTGTGTGCGTGGTATGTATTATATATATACATATATATATATATATATATATATATATATATATATATAATATATATATATATATTATAATATATTATATATATATATATATATAATGTAGGGTTTGTACCCTTGCTTACTTGCTTACAATCGTTGCTTGAATCGTTTCGATTAATGGAATCGAAACGAAACTTTGAGTTTAGGTAGCCTATTGTTTGTGGGAAATTTATGACTTTAAAATTTGCTAAATTATAGCATGACGCCATAACTATTGAACTATAAATGACCATTGTAGTTGCTAAGCTAGACAAGCACAAGTGGACATCTGATCATTAACAGGTGGTTGTTTACATGTAAAATTATCGCCTCTTCATGAACACAAATCCAGTTACGCTTTTAAATCATAAAGGCTGTCCACTTTATTTTCACCTTTCACCTTTCATAATCTAATTATCCTGATAAATACCTTTATGCTGTAACCATACAGCGGGTACTCTCTGCGCAGTTAATTTAGTTTATTGCGCAAGGGCAGTAGAAGCTCATCATGTTGCAGGTCTGGTTCTGGGTACGTGTCCAGCGAGTCCAGAGCTTGTTTCATTACCACCTCGCTATATCGGTCAAGGCTTGCACTAACTCGTCCTTCCTTACTAACATATCATTTTATTTTTATCAATTTCATCAATTTATTTTTATCAATTTTGTTTCTGTATTTTGTGGAGAGAAAGTTTTGCGGTATCAATACTCTCCTGTCAACCATTTCAATTTAAATATAACTTTCCCAAGTTGTCCAAAAACTAACATTTTGTTGAATATTATTATTATAGTAAGAGCTTTGTACTTTGCTATTATTTGCATTTATTAATGATTTTAATTTTTGATCAAAAAGCAACAAGTTGTTGATTTAAAACTTTGTCATGAATTCAAATAGCAGCCAAACAAGTTTTGTCATAGAGCTGTTTTACGTAATTTTAAATGATAGCTTGTCCGACTTCAAAGTTTTTCTTCACTGCCAATTAAATTTATGTATTTTAGATTTATATGTGAATGCGTGTTATAGTTGTCCAAGTATATTCAATTTGATTTTTTTAATTTTATTTATTTCTATGATACAGTTTGTTTACAACCCTTCGAAGTCAAATTATAAAACTTATTTAGCTATGGTATTATCATTAAAGCACCGATGAAGAACTTTTTAATTAATGAAACTTTACAGTGTTTGAAGGTAAAAGTTTTATGTGATAGAAATATATTATTCTGTTAGTAACCAGTTTAAATTTTACAACTGAGTGAGCAGCAAAAATTATGCTTCTAAACTCCGTCCAGAAGTTAGAAGAGTGGCATCCTGATGCCACGGAATTAGCGAGTTAGTGGAATACTGCCTTGGTTTGAGAGGGTTAGTGACGTCCTGCCATGTCATTAGCGAGATAGTGGCGTACTGCCATGGTATTAGTGAGTTATTAGCGTACTGCCACTGTATTAGTGGGTTAGTGGCATACTGCAATGACATTAGCAAGTTATAGGCATACTGCCACGGTTTTTGCGAGTTAGTGGCATACTGCCTTGGTTTTAGTGGGTTAGTAACGTCTGCATGTCATTAGTGAGTTAGTGGCGTACTTACCATGCCATTAGCGAGTTATTGATACTGCATGGTATTAGTGAGTTATTAGCGTCTGCCACTGTATTAGTGGGTTAGTGGCATACTGCAATGACATTAGCAAGTTATAGGCATATTGCCACGGTTTTTGCGAGTTAGTGGCATACTGCCTCAATTTTAGTGGGTTAGTGACGTCCTGCCATGTCATTAGTGAGTTAGTGGCGTACTACCATGCCATTAGCGAGTTATTGGCATAATGCCTTGGTATTAGTGATTTATTGTCATACTGGAATGGTATTAGTGAGTTAGTAGCGTACTACCATGCATTAGCGAGTTATTGCATAATGCTTGGTATTAGTGTTAATTGTCATACTGGAATGGTATTAGTGAGTTAGTTGCGTACTACATGCCATTAGCGAGTTATTGGCATAATGCCTTGGTATTAGTGATTTATTGGCATACTGGCATGGTATTGGTGAGTTAGTAGTGTACTGCCACTTCATTATTGAGTTAGTGGCACTCTGCAACGGGATTAATGACTGTCGACAAAAGCCGTGATTTGTTTACGTTAAATTATAACCATGAAATCAGAAGTACTTTAAAATTGAATTACATTTCTTTTTTTTTAGGTTTGTATATGAGAATCAACTTTTTTTTAGTGGTGATTCTCTTATAAAAACCTAAAAGAATGAGACCTAAAAAGCATTAAAACAGACATTTTTAAATAGACCTCCTACCTTAAAAAGGTGACCAAGGGCTAACCCCGATTTGTAATCCTCTGTATAAGGTTATATATATATATATATTATATATATATATATATATATATATATATATATATATTATATATTATATATATATTATAGATTTAAATGTTATAAAATCATTAATTACAATAAATGGTTTATTTATTTATTTATATGAGAATCGCATTTAAGCTTGAACTGATAACTTTTCTATTTCATTGGGTTTTTAATATTTCTGCTGAGTCATAACTATCATTAAGAGTTATGCACGGACATTTTTAAGGACGAAATTTCATATAAGGATGAATTTCAACCAAATTTCATTCTGATCCAAGAAAGAATATCAAAGTTATTGTGTCCCATAGAAATGTCTAGGACTCGTACATACACACACACACACACACACAAATATATGTAGTTGTAAAAACATTTACATCTTGTTTAAATATAATTTCGAGGATTGTCGAATTCAGTAAATGTAATGATGTCAGTTCTTTAATTAAAAAGTTTCTTTTTGTGGACTTATAAAAAAATATATAAATAAAAACAGATTAATTACATAAAAGTCCTATATTTTTTAATATATAATTATAACAAAGCTTTCGACTAAAAATCAGTCATCATCAGAGTTTAACAAATATAAAATATAAAATAAAAATACAATTTTACAAACTACTTCATTTTGCACCTTGGTATGGTAAGCTATGTTTAGAAAAAGATGTTTGGTAAGTTATGTTTTTTTTAACATAGCTTCCCAAACCATACTATAGTGCAATAAGAAGTAGTTTGTAAAATTGTATTTTTATTTTATATTTTTTATTTGTTAAACTCTGATGATGACTAATTTTTAGTCGAAAGCGTAGTTGGTATTATATATTAAAAAATATAGTACTTTTGTGTAATTAATCTGTATTTACTTATATGTCCGTTCCTTACATATAACTGAAAGTTGGGAGCTTTCAGTCCCCCAACTTTGCGGTGAAATCGACGTTCACACAGAAAGTCAAGTTTTTTAGTGACGCGTCGTCCCCTTCATACAAGACCCTTTCTGTCCTTTATAATAAGCGGCAGCAAAAAAATAGACTTACAGGTAAAATACTCAGTAAATATGAATTGATTTTCTAAAGACATTTCACAAATATATTCCGTACGTATAGTGGCTAGCCTGAGATGCAGACCTCCTGATTTTACCATAAAAATATTGAATTGCCCGCACGTCATTCTTTCTATTTGATTATTCTAAAACAATAAAAATGCTTTCACACTAATGAGGCAGAGAGGGATTGCTCGAAGAATCCTCCCTGGCTGCATGAGCTCAATATTAAATTCTGACCAGCCTTTGCACATCCTATGTTTTATTTATTATTTTTATTTTATAAAATATTGAAATAAAGTTTGTCTGTCTTCATTTGTATTTTTCATAGATGTGAGTGTTGCGAATTCGATATCGAACAACTAGACACGTGTTTTGGACCCGTTTCCGTTCAAACCATGTCGCCTAGAACGGCACACTTGTTTTTAAGGGGAATTGTCACTACTGTGGTTTTATTCTACGTTTTAACGTAAATGTTGTTAGTGTATTGGAAATGTTGATTTCCTACCTCCTACATAATGCAGAGGAAGCATTGTAGTTTTGGAAAATGTGAATGCCTCTTAATTGAATGATTAGAGAAAATGTCTTCTTATAGGCACTCATAAATCTTAAACAATTCTGCCGCATGCCTGCTCGCTGATGCAGTTTATTTTTTGCTCAAAAATCCGTTTCTGGTTTATATTATATAACCAAGCAGTAGTATTACTGCTTGTTACTCTTAGAATAATACTATATATAGAAGGAGCATAGGACCGTAAACACAATGTAATTCCACTGAAAACACGAAAGCCGGTTGACTGGTGCACTTAAGTAATAATGCCAACCTGACAACAAAACATTATTTTAAATATCTATTATTGAAGAAAGATCGTAATGAACAAATTTAATAACTTACAACACTTTCTGAGTATTTAATAAAACCAGTCTTAGATGGCAAAAGGGTGGCGGAATACAAGAATCTACATTTAGTTGACGAGGACTACTTTTAATATAATTTTAATAAATACGTCAAACTACAATTGCTTGAAAAAAATTTGTAAAAAATGCTTTAAATATTGTAATGCACCGATATTTATATTATTATTTTATGAATAATCAATCATTAATTAATAATAGAACATAATAATTCACCATCCGGAAGTATTGCCATTTTTTTTAAATTGTATATTGTTAGGGTGGCAGCATTACTTAAGTGCACCAGTGAATCGCCTTTCGTGTTATCAGTAATGCTCCTTAAGTTGTTACTCTAATTTTTCTTTTACACTTTTTTTTTACTAAAAAAAATTATTGTGTACAGACCATATTTTAGCGTTTCCGCTATTTACCAAGGTTTTTTGTTTTTTTGGTCGCTTACTGTGATCCTATTGGCTCTATACCAGTTTCATTCGATTCAGCATTCCAAATGACTTGTAACTCTTAATTTAACCGACTTGAAAAATATGTTGACAATGACGTCAACATATTTTTCAACAAAATGTGTTAAATATCTGTTAAAAAATCTAAAATATTTTTTTAGACAATGATATTCGTGTCTTCCTGTACAATTTTGATTAAAAATATTAATATGCTCGAGATATAGCGCGCGCCCACATACACATACTTACGTTTTAGTGATAGGCGGTATGAAATAGACTTGTGTAACACTCCCAAACTTTGGGCTTGTTGTATGAGCCACGAGCCACTTTGATAGCGAATTCTTTGCTGTACGGACAATCGTGCACCTTTCTTGTGTGCAACCTTTTGGAAAATTCAAAAATAAACAAAACAAAAGTAAGACCTGAGAAAAGAAAAACTGATTTCATTTGGAAGATAATCCAACATGGTATCTTTCTGATAAAAAAAGATATCTGACGTCAGTCTAGAAGAGTTCAGAGTTTAACGATCTCTCTTCTTTGTCTGAAGCTAAGCGATTCTCGAGGCATCCTTGGTTTTAAAGCATAAATGTGTATGGGGTATAGAACCATATCTGACAACTTATCCTGATGTCCATTTAAACTTCTCTATAGTGCTCTAAATTTTTTTCCTCGGGTATAATATTTTTTGTGTACCTGTACTTACTGTATTATTTATAATTGTATTATGTACTTTATTCTATCCATCCCTACCTTAATAATGTATTTGTTATAGTAGATCAATCACTTTGTACTGAAACACGATGTGTTATGTATCTCATTTCCCTTATAACATTACATTTACATGTAGTCTTACTAATCTATCACAAACCTTGTTTAATCTGATATATTCTGTTCACTCCCACTACTTCAAATCTATTCCCCCCTCTTTCTCTCAATAATGTATTTGTAATAATAATTAAATTACTTGCTACTGAGACAATGGTGTGTAATGGTGTATCATATCTTCTTCCTCCTACATCACATATCATAACTATATATATATATATATATATATATATATATAATATATATATAATATATATATATATATATATATATATATATATATATATATATATCTTAATAACATTAAAGATTATAATATATACTTACAGAGGGTGAAAATATAGGTGTTGTGGATTTTAGAAAATTTTCGACGTACGTCTTCGTCGGTCTGTAGAGGAAGGAAGTTTCATAGTAGCTCAGAAACCGAGCTACCTTCCTCTACAGACCGACGAAGCCGTATGTCGAAAATTTTCTAAAATCCACAACACCTATATTTTCACCCTCTGTAAGTTATTATTATTATCTTTAATGTTTTATATATATATATATATATATATATAATTTTAATGAAGAAATCTGACGCGGATTGGGCGCTTTTTCTTTGAAATTCGTGCTTTAAGGCCCCGCTATTAATTTCTTGCTTAATTATCTGTTTTATGCGTTATAAACTTATATTGTATATTTTAGTTTTTGCTCATGTAGCCAATAGATTATGCAAAACTATTATCATCAATTCAAAGTCGGCACCACACAGGGTTATTTGCACTTATTTAAAGTTCTATTCTACTTTATAGCGCTTTTTCTTTGAAATCTATTGCGGAAAAAAAAAGTTGTAAAGCAATTGCATTGGTTATAAGGCATAAACGGGAAACTGAAATAAGAAATGAAATGTAGTTAGAAAGCTTGAATTCGCTCAGCTTGGGGACCTCCACGCTAGAATTTTTTTGTAGTTATAAAAAATGTCCTTAAAAGCCAAAAACACCCTATTGCATACGTGGCAAAAATTAGCCACGTAAAAAAATGAAAAAAAATTGGGACTGTTTCTTTTCCAACAGGTTATATATAATATATTTTTTAAGTTTTCAGTTTGTCATGGTAAATAATCATAAATATGTGTGTTTAAGAGATGGAGTGGAGAGATGGGGGTGAAGAGTGGTCAGTGATGGTTAAAGACTAGGAGTAAGAGATGGTTTAAGTTAAGTAAGGAGGGTTAGCGATGGTTACAAGGGGTTAGTGGTGGTTAGAGATAGTTACAGGGGGTTAGTGGTACTTACAGATAATTACAGGGGGTTAGAGATGGTTAGAAATAGTTACTGGGAGTTAGAGATGGTTTAATATGGTCACAGGCGCTAAAATATAGTTAGTGATAGTAACAGGCGGTATGAGGTGAATTCGGCGGTTAAAGGTGGTAAGAGATGAATTCGGCGGTTTAAGGTGATTGGAGATAATTTCAGAGAGTTAAAGAGAAGTAAGAAGAAGTTACAGGAGAAGAGGTTGTTTGAGTTAGTTTGGAGTCACTGTTTGTGAGTGACATTTTATAAAATGAAATTTTATTAAATGTAAAATGGATTTTGCAAGTTAGATATTAAAAAGCTAATTTCTCTTGTTTTCAAAGAAGTTCGTAAACAGTAGAGTGCTTTTAGTTTCTCAGATATTTTCTTAATATCTTACACTACTCAGCATTTTGTACTTCTTGCGCATGTGCAGTGCGTTTCTGATTTTATTTCTTTATATATTAAAAATATTTAATAATTTAAATAATAATAATTATATAAATAATATTTAAAATTAATCAGGATCATTCCCCAACCCCTACTAAAGATAAAAAGATATCAAATTTCAATATAATATATTTATATGTTAATTTAATAAAGTTAATTTACCTTTCAGCAATTATATTTATTTAGATATAATGATTATTAATACTAAAATTCTGACTGAGATAAATTTAGTTAAATATTAAATTAAATTACAATATCGAAATGATTAATTATTGAAAAATTAGCTTTATGTTGTATTATCCCCACTTAATACAATGTCCCTTCCCTACCATCTAATAAGAGAGAGAAGTGCTGTATTAGCAAAAATCGTAACACCCAATTATTTCATTAAATGTTGACGTTTCAGAACCCAAATATCCTAAAAATCGATAACAAAAAGGTGTCTATGTGTATGTATGAGTGCATGGTTGTGCACGTATCTCGTGAACAATTTACAGCTCAAACGGTAGTTTAAGCTGTTTCAAGTTTACGGTAGTTTCAAGTTTCAATAAAACTTGGCACAAAATTCGAGTAGAGTGCGAGTAAGATCAAATTAGATTTTGAATGTAATCCTAGAGGGCGTATCTGAATATCTAAATAGGGCGTATAGGGCTAAATAGGGCGTATCTAAATAGCGTCACTTTAAAAAAAATCATGAAAATCATGAAAAATTTCAAACGATATTTGTTAGATGAAAAGCATTTCTAATCATATCTTTAAGATTTATGGATAAATAGAGACCTCCGAACCAAATTTGGGCTGTCACTATATCCATTTTTAAGTATTTAAATTTTGACATCTCATAACTTTTAACTTTTGCTATTTTTCGGCAAAAGTTCATTACACAGTTAAATTATATATATATATATATATATATATATATATTATATATATTATATATATATATATATATATATATATTATATATATAATATATATATATATATATATATATCATTATGTCAGATGACGTGTATATTCACGTGAAACAAATATAATTAATAGAGTAAATTTCATTGCTATTTATATTCACGTTTTAGTGAATTTTCTTTAGAAATATTAGAATAGACGCAATGGCGTTAGTCAACCCTCAAAACATGACCAAAATCAGTTTTAAAGGTCCCTGATCTCGAATGCAATGGATCCAATTTGATCACTTTTTGCATGCAAATAAGCCTTCAGTTTTATAGAGACAAATCCTTTTATATTAATGATAGCATTGCATTCCCTAGGTGTCTCGCATAATTATGTTGTATATATATATATGTGTGTGTGTGTGTTTGTATATAGATACATGCAATATATACTCGTTCTTATATAACGTCCAAAAAAATAGACGGAACAGGTGTTAATAACAACGGAAGGCGGAGTATCACATTCCTTGCAGACTAATTTATACCTTTTAGAATAATTAGATTAAGTTTTACACTTCTTGTGACTCGTCATTTTCAATTTATTTTAAGCTATTTAAAGAGACATGGAGTGAGAGGTGTAGCTGTAGTTGTATTCGCTGTAGTAAGTATTTGCTTATTCATGGCTCAGGTGTCTGAGGGGGGAGGGAAGGGGGTTGTCGACTAAATAAAACCCACTTATGACTTGAATTTCCTTTGATGTGGTATCATAAACACTTTGTTGTCTCTTTTACATCTACCGTAACATAACTGAGGTATTTAGTAAAAAAACCTTATAATGACTAAGTGACGAATTTCAAGTAATAACAATATCACTTTTTTGCACATTTATTCTCGCACAATTATGTGGTGTCAATAATTTTATCACATACCATTACCAGATCATATCACTTATTCTTAGTGTGAAAGTGTTGAAACCCCTAATATATATAAATATAAATAAATAAATAAAAAAAAAAAAAAAATATATAAATATATATATATATATATATATATATATATATATATATATATATATATATATATCGCACACCCGCGCGCGGATAGGCTTATATCTAGATTTTTGGCGGTTTTAAGCTAAGTACACAGTTTGATGCAGAAAAAAATTCTCTATCCATCCCTCGGGTCGTTATAACGATAACTCCATTTTTCGCCGCTTGAGAGCAGATAATTCGTTATTCAATTATTGGAGTGGGGAGGGTCGCGCCGCTTGGGGACTGTTATATTATGTTATATTTATTGATGTAACTTTATCCATGCTCAAGGTTTACTAAATATTAAGATTTCTATGTGACATTTATAGATGTAACAATATCCATGAAAAAGTATCTACCCAAACATAAAGCCTTAGCGTAATATTTATAGATGTAACCATATCCATGAATGAGCATACGATCAAACATTGTGCCATCGCGTTATATTTATAGATGTAACTATATCCATGAAAAATTGATAAGTAAAATATAATTACTTCTTGTTTAATTGAAAGATGTACCCATATCCAGGAAAAAGTATATACTGAAACATAAAGCCTATGCGTAATAATTATAGGTGTAACTATATCCATAAAAAAATTATTAGTACAAGTGTTACATCTCATAAAAAAATTATATTTTGTCAAATTTGATACAGTTAGAGTTGAATTATTATATTTTTTAAATGTTCATGTTAAAGTACTAATAAGTAGAAAAATTGCCAGATTTAGTTTTCAGAAAAATTTCAAAGTAGTTGTCAAGATATCACGGTTTAAAAAAAGTGAAAAACTTTAAACTCGATTTTCTCAAAACTATGTTTTTTGAGATGTAACCCTATCCGCGCGGGTGTGCGATATATATATATTATATATATATATATATTATATATATATATATATATTATATATATATATATATATATACATATATATGTATATTTGTGTGTGGGATTGTGTTTGTGTGTAAAATATTATATTTAATTTTTTAAAAATGCAAGAAAAAATGGCAGAATATAGTGTCCGATAACACCACACAACAAAAACTTTTCATTATAGTATTTTTTCTTTTCTTTTTATCTATCGAAGTAAACTATTTCATTTTTTATCACTAAGGTATTTTTTTATATTTTTTTTTCATTAGGTATAAATTGGATCTTTCTTATTTTACTTAATGAATATTTTCTTTTGAATATTAGAGACCTATAGAGCTGAGCTTTTACTCTATTCAAGTAGTTCCTCTATTTAAGAGGGCTTATCGCATTAGAAGTAATTTAATATTCTAGGTATCATAATTATGTATTTTTTCATTATAAGTTTTGTAATTAGTGTAATTCATATATAATTTATATTTTATGTATTTTTTGCGAATAAAGACTTATTATTATTATTACTACTACACAAAGACATAACGTACTGACGTTTTACGAAGCTTCAAGTTCTTGTCACGTCTTCTGGATCGTAGGTCCAAGCTATCACTGAGTAAACTGCGTATCTATATTGTAGTATTTAAACTAGTGTCAGTCCATAGTCTGAAATACGGGGGGGGGGGGGGTAGCACCTAGCCATGGAGTAGTTAGAACTAGTCCTTGACCTAGCCAACTTATATCGTGTCCTTATCGTAGGTAGGTACTCATCTGATAAGTTGAAAACATCTGATGAGTACCAGATGGGTGTTGATTTTATTCATCAAGGTCACTCATGGCGGGAAAAGTTCTTCAGCGGCGGGAAAATCTAACTCACCACCTCGACGAGCTGATGACTCTTATCATAACCTAATAATACCTTCTTTCGCGCGTTTTTATTTAAATATTTATTTTTGTAAACTTAAGAATCTTTGGACTTGAGACTGAAGTAAAAAAATCCCACCTTAAAAACTATACTATAAACAAACCACGACAATTAACAACAAAAACAATACAGCATAGCCTGACAAATCTTGAAATGGGACGCGATTAAGTGTAACTTTCTTAATCTGATGTTTTACCTGATTAGTTTCCCCCACCACTCACCAGATAAAATATCATGTAAAAACATCAGATGAGTACCTGATGGATGAAGTTACACACCGTATCCTGCAATCCTGTAACTTTAGGACCATCAGAAATACTCCTTCTTCTTCGCATCATACTAAACCTTAACTATCAAAGAGACTAATACTTAGAGGGAGGAAGGTGAAATAACACAATGATAAGGGGTCTGGGTGTGTGACAGTGTCCAATAGGGACCTTAACTGCACTTACTCTTATTAGAGCCTTAGAGGGAGACTAGAGACTCCCCACCCCTCTTCAAATCCTATCAGAGCATATATTTATAACGCTCTCTTTGCACGCTACAAACGACGGAAATATTTCATGGACGTCATATTAAATTAGTTTATACAATAGTGATAATTAAAGAATATGTGAGCTAGATTATTATTATTATAAACTCATTTTACTTAATTTGAGACCAAACAGACGAAAAATATTGTAATATTTACGTGAAATTTTAATTATTATGAAAAATCAAAAGATGGTGCCACCAAAGTACTGTTATGGTACCAAGCTAACCAGAGAAAATGATAAGAGATGTTGTATCCTCCCTCTAAGTATTCGTCTCTTTGACAACGACCTTAATTAATGTTCCTTTTGTCCGAGATCTTTCCGTATCCCGCTTTAAACGTTTCCATGAATCTTTAACCGAACAACCTAATCCTCTAGTTCAAACCCTTTCGTCAAACACCCCTTCTGATTATCTTGTGCGAAGACTGAGAAAGCTGAGGCCTCGAGACCAGCTATCTTTATTAATTTATAACTTAACTTTATCTAATCTTTTTACCTAATTATCTTATCTTAGTTAATTGAATCTTGCCATTTAATACTAATTTAAATTATTTGTCAATTTGCTGATTGTCTCTATTTTATTACTTATATATATATATATATATATATATATATATATATATATATATATATATATATAATATATATATATATATTTTTATATACATATATGTAATATAAATAAAAATAAATATATGGAATTTTTTCATATATTTTTAAGTGTCCCACAAAAAATATGTATGTTCACCAATAACTTACCAACTTTAATTAAATAGCTATGGAATTTCTACTGCTAATTTTTGAGTCTATTTATGTATTTGTATGTCTATGTATTTATGAGTACTATGTGTTTTGCTATGTGATAATGAGCCGAAATTTGAGAATCTGTAAAAACCACTCAGATCGTCATTGAAATGTCTGAAACGTAAAATTAAGGTGATATCTCGGTTTAGGATTTTCAAGGTGAACACTATACTTCTCCTATCTAAACTATAGTAGCTATTCTACTATAACAGTAGAATAGCTACTGTAACTATATAACTACTATAACTATATACCTATACTACTAAAGTAGGTGAGGAATTACTTGTAACAAAAGTACTTGTAACAATTATTACCATTATTTTTACTTTTCCTCATTTATACCGTATTCATCCTTCATTTATTCCTCATTTGTACCGTGCTGAAAATCTGAAACCGGGATGAAACCGGAATTATCCGTTTCAGGTATTTTAAGGCCTGCTAAGTAGCTTTCACAAAGTTGTCTGTCTGTCTGTATGTGAGTGTGTATGTGTTTGTGTGTGTGTATGTGTGTGCGTGTGTGTCTGTTATCATCGTAGCTCCTAATCTATTTATGCTAGAGAGTTGAAACTTTGTACGAAAATCAGTCTACTGCTGTAGTTGTGCTGTTAAAAAATATTTTATTTGTCATTTGCCCGCAATATTGTCTCGAACATTTCGAAACAATCATAAAACGCAGAAAATGATGCTATCTTTTAAAATTTGGCACGCATGTAGCTATATATGAGACTTATAACTATGTTAGTCTTATACAAAGCTACATGTGTGCCAAAGTTTAATCAGATCGCATAATTTTTCTGCGTTTTATGATAGTTTCGAAATTTTTGCTAACATATGTGCTAAGTTTCATCT
Source organism: Microvelia longipes (assembly GCA_018340805.1). Classification (NCBI taxonomy): domain Eukaryota; kingdom Metazoa; phylum Arthropoda; class Insecta; order Hemiptera; family Veliidae; genus Microvelia; species Microvelia longipes. The sequence continues at coordinate 28,133,729 of JACMZG010001913.1, forward strand.
CATTATCAGCATTAATTCAATTTTTATCGAATGACAAAAAATCATAAAATGACACAATTAATTTGAAATTTGGTACTAGCGTATATAATTATGTAATAAATCAGTACACAAAGTTTCGTTTCATTCATTCCTTCATTTCGTTTATTCATAATTTTTGTTGGATCATTAAACTTAAGTAGCATTGAGCGTAGTCAGTGCTGTATGGATGACCGCTGAGAATGAAACGGATGCATTTACTATCTAAGGACGAGCGAAAGACATGTTGCAGTCCGGACGAGCGAAGCGAGTCCGAAGACATGTTGCAGTATAAATATGGTGAACTGTATATTCTGAGGACGAGCAAAGCGAGTCCGAAGACATGTTGCAGTATAATATGGTGAACTGTATATTCTGAGGACGAGCAAGCGAGTCCGAAGACATGTTGCAGTATAAATATGGTGAACTGTATATTCTGAGGACGAGCAAAGCGAGTCCGAAGACATGTTGCAGTATAAATATGGTGAACTGTATATTCTGAGACGAGCAAAGCGAGTCCGAGACATGTTGCAGTATAAATATAGTGAACTGTATATTCTGAGGACGAGCGAAGCGAGTCCGAAACAGGGAGGGTGAGTGTAGCGAATCCGAAGTGATGAAACGTTTCGAGGTACCCCTTACCCGATTTTTTCTTTACTTTTTCGCGTCGCCTTTGTATTTTATGCTGCGGAGTATAAAATACATAGTTTTATCAGTATTCTACAGCAGGTATTTAGTGCAACTGTCAATTGGTCAATTTATTTATTTATTATTATACAAAAACAGACACAAAAACAATGTTAAAATACAAAAAAACAAAAGAACATAAGTAATGAATTGAAAAAAGTGAAGTAAAAATATAAGTGGCTGATAATTGAAAATGCCAAAAATTAATAATAATAGTAATGAGATTTACATTGTTGTTACATTACAGTGTTACATTGTTGAGTATTGATATTTACATTTTTCCCCTGCAAGTCACTATGGTAGAATAATAAAATGTAAATAATGGTTATTTTAATTTAAAAAGAGGTTGATAATAATTTAAATATAGATTTTTTAAGGGAATAATAATAATATTAATAATGTAAATATTTTAAGTAAATGGTTTTTGTAAAAATATTAAAAATTAGTTTAAAAAAGATTGAATACATATTAGAAACTAGGAATCACTAAAGAAAATAATGTGTATATTAAAGTTAAATTAGGTCTAGTTTAGCTTATTAGACTAATCTATTAGTTTAGTCTAGTAGTCTTCTTAATCAAATGGCCAAGATAGCAGACTAAATATTAATCAAATTTTTGAAAATGTAATAAATTGTGCAATATATGTATTAATAAATTGTATTTAAAATTTAGAGGTATAAGTAAATTGGGAAATTGATTTCCTCATTTTAGAGGAATTTATAGGAAATTTATTTTGAAATGTATATATTTCTTTGAAATATAATTATTAAAAAATACAGCTTTTAGAGTTAGTCCCTACAGGAGTTTATCCTCTTGGTATCGGGAGAGGGAATATATATTTCTGGGGGGGGGGGGTGCTGGCCTGGGGCATTCCGTGTAGGAGGAGGTATTGGCTCTTTCGGAACATGGTAACTTTTTATTCTCTCGGGTGCATTAGATTAAATTGAAAAATACAGAAATATTTATGTAAAACATATTTTGACTTAAGCACGCCGTATTTACCCTGGCTATTCCCAGTCAATTAACTCCTTTCCATGTATCAATAGAAATACATTTTATTGAAAATTCAATATTTTGATTTATTGCTTCTACGCTTTTTATATTTTAAATATATAAGCTAAATGTTTTGTGATAGTTTTGTGTAAATAAATATTCTTTTAAAATAAAATCTTTTAAACGAAAGAAATAGATAATAACGCTGGAAAATAAAAAAATAATTTTGAACAAATAAACTGAAACAAATTGAAAATGCAAATGAGGAAAAACAAAGTTAAAGAAAAACATGTTATCAAAAAGCGGTGCATGTTTAGAAGCATAAAAAGGAATGCTTGTCTACTGCTATGAAAGAAATGTGACATGTCGACGCCAAATTTAATTTATCTTGAACAAATTCTGTCATGGCTTGATATCTACTTAATAATAAATAAATAAATAATATATATATATATATATATATATATATATATATATATATATATATATATATATATATATAATATATATATATATATATATATATATATATATATATATATATATATTATATATATATATATATATATTATATATATATATATATATATATATATATATATATATATATATATATATATATATATATATATATAATATATATATATATATATATAATATAATATATATATATAATATATATATATATATATATATATATATATATATATATATATATATATATATATATATATATATATATATAATATATATATATATATATATATATAATATATATATATATATATATATATATATATATATACATATATATATATATATATATATATATATATATATATATATATATATATATATATATATATATATATATATATATATATATATATATATATATATATATATATATATATATATTATATAGTATATATATATATATATATACATATATATATTGGTTGGTCAAAGTCCAAGAGCCGGATCTGAAAAAATGTGACTAATTTTGTACTAATTCAAACCAAATATTTCTGAAAATACCTTAAATTATGAAAAACACATAGTCTGCCTAACTAGAGTGGAGCCCTTCATGTGATCGCGCATGCTCAAAAGTTTAGAAAATCGCACACTTTTCAGTTGTCTTGTAATAAGTGGTTCCCTGTGGGTCGTGTGCAAAACATGAAAAGAACATTTTTAAAGGTGATAAAATGTTCTATAAAACGAGAGTTTAATCATCAAAATCGGATAACTGCAACCAAAGTTATGGCTCTTTTAAAAACACTAAAAAAGGGTTCATTTATGCCGAATTTCTATGAAAAAATGCTGTCTTTTTGTGATTTGTATTTGTCCGATTTGGACAAAAAAAAAACTCTTTATATAAGAAATTTTATCAGCCTTAAAAAATGTTTTCTTCATGTTTTGCACAAGACCTACAGGGAACCACTTATTACAAGAAAACTGGAATTTGTGCAATTTTCTAATAATTTGAGCGTACGCATTCATATAAAAGGTTCCACTCTGGATAGACAGACTATGTTTTTCCTTCTGAATTTAAGGTATAGTTTCAGAAAAATTTGGTTTGAAGTAGTACAAAATGAGTCACATTTCTTACGCCTGGCTCTTGGGCTATAAGGCATAAACGGGAAACTGAAGTGAGAAATAAAATGTTGAGTTAAAAAGCTTGAATTCGTCAGCTTGCGGACTTCCACGTTAGAAATATTTTGCAGTTATATACACTGTCGTCAGAAGCCAAAAACACCCTATATGATATTTAGTCGAAAATGAGATTTTGCATGTATTGTATAGGGTTCTGAGGTTTAATTGTTTGCCATTACAATCGTCTGGACCATCACGAAATTATTGATGTTGTGGTACTATTGTAAAAAGTTGTTATGGTTTCCGCTTGATAATCGAAGTTCCATTCTTCGATTGAAAGCGACAGATAAAACATGACTGTCTGTTTGTCTGTCAATGTGTCGGTCTGCCTGTAAGAAGTCTTGTTCTTATCGTTTTCCAAAGGCTTGTTGGTTGTATACTAATTAAATTTTTAGGGAATATTAGTGGTATTTAGTGCAAGGTTCCTGCATTCCTCCTGTTTTAGGAGGTTCCTGCATGCAAGGTTCCTGCATGCAAGGTTCCTGCATGCAAGGTTCCTGCATTCCTCCTGTTTCAGGAGATTTCAGCTTGCAAAATAGGAGGTTCCTGCATTCCTCCTATTTCAGGAGATTTTCTGCTTGCAAGGTTCCTGCATTCTCCTGTTTCAGGAGATTTCTGCTTGCAAGGTTCCTGCATTCCTCCTGTTTCAGGAGGTTCCTGCTTGCAAGGTTCCTGCATTCCTCCTGTTTCAGAAGGTTCCTGCATGCAAGGTTCCTGCATTCCTCCTGTTTCAGGAGGTTCCTGCATTCCTCCTGTTTCAGGAGATTTCTGCTTGCAAGGTTCCTGCATTCCTCCTGTTTCAGGAGGTTCCTGCATGCAAGGTTCCTGCATTCCTCCTGTTTCCTGCAATCCTCAGCATAACACATTCAGCAGCCTCATGTGGGCAGATCAAAATGCCGGTATGTAAAATTTTTGTTCTGTGATCTTGCTGTATATTTATTTTCTAAGGGCCTGCCAAATAGGTAAAAAATGTGGAATAGATATATTTGTATTTTAAACATACTACTTCAGTACACAGTTACACAGTTCAGTTCTACATCAGTTATTATTTGTTGGTATATTTAACAATTAATCGGTTTTTTACGAATATCTCGAGATGTCTTCAACCAACCAAGTACATTTTAAAATGGAAAAAACACCTGTTGATAGCTACTTTACAAATGGGTTTAATGTTAAGCCTGAGTGTACCTCATTTGAGATCTCATGGAGTGGTTTTTAGAGACTTTTAGTGATGAAATGCCATACAACATCGCTTGTGTGCCAAATGCCATACAGTATAGCTTGCGTTGGCTTGAGCAGCTTATTACTCTTGCTTACTTGAGATACTTTATAAACATGATTTTCACTTTAAATAACTTTTAGCTGTTTATTTACTTATTAACCGCGCTTATCAAACTGCAGTTTATTGATTGCCTCACTAACTTATCTTCTCTATATATCTCCTCTATCTATCTATCCAGCCATTAACAAGTATGTACGCTATTTCAGTGTCTTTTATTACTCCATCCATTGCTTTTTGTTTACTGTTATAATTTATACATTTACCAAGAAAAAAAAATCATATCGCCGAAGCATATAAGCTTTGTGCCATCCCTGATAGATTAATTTAAAACGGAATGATTTTTGTATTAAAAATAATTGTTAAGAGTAATTAAACAGTCTTTTGAGTTTTGATCTCAAGAGAGCATCTCTCTGTGCTCAGTTGAGCAGTAATGCGTACACTACACTACTACCAAGTCTGGACAAGCCCTTCTACTTCTACTCTCTTATAATACGGATAGAGCCTATTGTGTACGTGTGCTATATTGAAGCCATATCCTATCCACTCAAACAACTCTAAAACTTTTTAAATCCTTCTTGTTCGTTAGCTTATAAACATATCGTGCCGGATTTTTTTTATAATTTAAACGATGAAAAACGAGTTTGTGAAGTGCTTTATGAAGTTTGTGAAGCTATTGAAGTGCCTTTGTGAAGTAACAAAGAGGCTTATATTCTAAAGATATACAAACATGAATTCATGGCGGTAATAAAAACACCTGAGAGGAAAAAATTCATATTTTGGGCTTCTGCAATACTTTTAAACTCTAAAGTTTTCAGAGTCCATCTATTTTTTCTGTAAAACGGTGATGATACTATTTTGGATTCATGCTTTTACCTGCTTCTGATAAAAGCGTTGGGATTATGCCTCTTACTATTGTCACGTCTGGTGTTAAATTTAGTTTTATATTTTTATATAAGCTGCAAAGTATGAAAGTAAGCTTCCAAATAATTTTTTTTGGCAGTATGGTAATACGCGGGCTTTATTTTATTTCTCATACATGTCTTGAACTGGGTAAGCCATGGATTTGGTTGAGGATTTGTTGGACCACCAATAGTTCCGTTAACAATATACTTTATATGCAGTACCTGCAAGTAATGCGGCGGTTTTGTAAATGCTCTGACAGAGCACTTGAGGAGGAGACTAAATTAATATTGTCGCAAGATATTAAATGAAATTATTTGTGGGAGGTTTGCTCAACAAAGCAGAAAATCAGCTTCTATCTGGATAGACAATGCCGGCTAATATATGAGTTGCACGCTTCACTGGGTTCGTGACAGTGACGGCCATTGACAACCACTTTACTATAATATACCGAGCTTGTATTTCTTATTGTACAACCTTTTACTTGAGACCACTTGTCGGATGGACCCGCGTCTTTCATACGTTCGGATTGTGTAGCTCTTTCTAATTATCTTTGGATGCCAACCACTTGTCTTCTGTATATCTTCCCTGACTCTTTAGCAGAGGAAGTATTTAGGGAGTACATGTGCTTGTAAATTATTTACAATCCCTGTTTCTTTTAATATTCTTGATCTGTTTTTTTCAAACCTATTCTTGATTTTCAATAAAAAAGCTATCCTTGAGTATTCATTCTTTTGTTGACCATTATTATTAGTTTTAGGGTAAATTAGAATTATAAGTAATGCATATTGAGGTTATACGTCACTAGGTAAACAACTAAAAAACTATTTATTTTTTTGAAGAGGGTACCTCGGTAATTTTTCTCAAACGTAAGCCGGAAATAAGTGTATATTTTTATTTTTTAAGGCGCTGAAGCTAATAAAACCGGCCCGCACGGAGTCGATACGACCTTTCTAGGTTACCAAAATAGAATCTTAGTTCTAGGGAAAAAATTATCGTTATAATTTTACATATGAGTTTATAACTAAAATAATTCTAGCACGGTGGTTTACAACACGGGCGAATTTTTTTTTGCAATGCTTGCTTTCTTGCGCACCTCTCTTTTTCTTCTTTTCTTGCACAGGTTTTTGGTTTAGACTTCATTGTCACATTTACAACAGTTGCACTGTTACTTGTCAGTCACTTTGCTTGGATTTTTGAAGGGAATTCGCTAATACATTTTGTAGACTTGTGCTTAAGAAAGGAAGCATTCCAAAAGAAATTCGCCCGCCTTGCTGACCACCGAGCTAGAGTTAATAACTACTTTTCTCCCGAACCTAATTTCAATCCCGGGTGCCTGGGTTTAAGTAATTTAAATACTCAGATCGACTCTGGACTAGTTTCTAACTAGTCCTATTGAAAACTAGGACTAGTTTTCATCCTATACTCGACATTTCTTGTTTACCTTCTGTAAACAAAGGAAATATTTTGTAGTTATAAACTTATAAATTAAATTAATTACTACCAAGAGACTACATACTTTTTTTTGCTTCATTATTTGAAGCCAGAATTTCACCCCTGCTCCCAGGTCTGATCACAGGGCATGACAGCCTTTATTTATTAAGTCATATCTTACAAATCATTTTACAGCTATTATTTTAAAAGAAAAAAGAAAGAAATAAAAGTGTAGTAGAAATAGAGTTAGGAAGTACCTGGGGCCATCAACTCCAGTGTTTTACTTACCTTATCTTAATTCGCAAAGCAGTTTTACTTTTATATCAAACACTTTAAATATAGATACCCGACGAATTAAGTAGTGGCTTAAAAGATCCACTTTAGGTACTTCCTTAAGCATAAGGGGTGTAAGGAAAGGAAAAACAAACAAATAATATAAAAAGTAAATAAAATCGAACAACAATACACAAATATATCATTACAATAAGTTTAAATTAAGAAACAATAATTCACATTAAAAAAAATATATAAAATAAAAATAAAAATAAAAATAGAAAGAGTTTTTATGATGGTTAGGACTTTCCGGCATTGAACGCGTCAGGATAAACGATGAATCCGATGGCTCAATTCCTCTATGAAAGATATCTTGAGGGATGCTTGACATCATGAGTGAAAACAACGCTTTTCTCTATTGAGCATTTTCTGTAGAGCACTGTGAGTTTCTATCATGTTGTGCTGCATACCTCAAGATGTCTCCCTCCTCCTGTCTACATTCTACATTTTACATTCATGCCTGGCACAAAACTCTTACTTGAGCAGGATATAAACCATATTGACAAGCTGGTTAAGTTGCAGTTGTTGTGAAAAATTTGCGTCCGCGATTTTTTCACATTACTTTATCTATATACCTACGGTATAAACGAGGAATAGTAAAAACAAAAAAAGTAACAAGTAGTAATGCCTTGAGCATTATCGGAGGCAAGCAAGTTATCATCGGAAACTTAAGCAAGAATAAATCCTTGTACATGGAAGCAAGCATTTTAAAAGGAATTCGCCTGGTGTTTGAAGACCTGTGCACTTAGAATAATACTATATATAGAAGGAGCACTATAACACGAAAGCCGGTTCACTGGTGCAACTAAGTAATGCTGCCACCCTTACAATATACAATTTTCTAAAAAAAAGTTGGCAATACTTCCGGTTGCTGAATTATTATGTTCTATTATTAATTAATGATTGATTATTCATAAAATACTAATATAAATATCGGTGCATCACAATATTTTATGCATTTTAAATTGTAGTTTAACGTATTTATTAAAATTATATATAAAAAGTAGTCCTCGTCAACTAAATGTAGATTCTTGTATTCCGCCACTCTTTTGCCATCTAAGACCAGTATTATTAAATACTCAGCAGCTGTTTTAAGTTATTATATTTGTTCTTTACGATCTCTCTTCATTAATAGATATTTATGACACATATTTAAAATAATGTTTTGTTGTCAGGTTGGCAGCATTACTTAGTTGCACCAGTCAACGGCTTTCGTGTTATCAGTGGAATTACATTGTGTTTACGGTCCTGTGCTTCTTCTATATAGTATTATTTGAAGCCTGTGCACAACTTTTTTAAAGAACAGAATTGTAAATATCTTTTAATTGACGGTTAAAGAGGAGAATAAAATGTTTTAAAGACTCTAGTAGAACTTAATAATTTTCCTTCCAAGAAATTCGAACCGTGCGATTTAGCGATATTGTCAAGGACAGTTTTCAAAGTTTTTTATTTATTTAGGTTTATTTGGTTAAATTTCTCATAAGTTTTCCTCGGAATAATTTTCTTTCCGAGTTCAGCTTGGCTTTATTTTATTCTATTGTGTCCATTGTTCAACTATCTTTTTCTTATTCTCGTTTCATTATTCTACATTGACTATCTTTTTTTTATCTCTACCCTTCTTTAATCTATCTTCTTTCAACGGGTTGTTCTACATTAATTCGCTATCTTAATCTTTTATTCATCTCAATCCCTCTTGTTCCTTCTCGCTTTACTGTCTATTCATGTTGTTTTCTCACTATTTCATTATCTTTACCTTTAATCTGAATCCTCTTCTCTCCATTCTTACATCTCTTATCCTCATGTTATTTTGTAATTTTCTCCATGTATCCGATATAAATTACAATATCATAAACCTAAATAAACAGCAAGGTTTAACTTGTTACAATAGATTTCATTTATCTCGAGATAATAAAGTTGTGTAAATGCCTTTAGCAAGCCAATTACATCTTGTTGTAATTGCTTTTAGTTTGTTCATAAAGTTCAGACGGAAAGTTAATTGAGTTGAGGCTGTTGTAAATCTGTAATTACTACGTTGTTTGTTTGAGAACAATTTTATTTTTTAACTATTCTACATTTTATTCGATCTTTAAGTCAAAGGTTTGTTACTTGTTGCTGTGTCATCAGATATAATTTTAACACATCTCTTAAAACTTTTTGAGTCTGCTTGAGATCCCCCATTACGCCCAATTAAGGTTGGAAGGATGCATCCAAAGGTTTTCCATGTCTAGGCCAGATAATCTCTAAGACGCTTAGAGATTAACCTTTTGGTGGTCTTAGTTTTAGACACCAAAAGGTCCTTAAGACTCTCTTTGTATAGACATGATAACTCTTAAGACATTTTTAGCCTAAGAAGTAAATCCTAAAATAAGACTTTCTATGTAAGTCAGAGTAAGCTATCTCATAGACTCTCTATAAGCCTCTGTAAGTCGCTTAAGAAACTTCGTTTCTTTAAGTCTAGTAAGTTATTTCTTGTGAGAGTTGTGAGAATATCTAGTATAAACTGTATCGATTAGGCGATGAGACTTTTAGATGAATTAGGCGATGTGACTTTTAGATAGGTTAGGCGATGTGACTTTTAGATAGATTAGGCGATGTGACTTTCAGATGGATTGGGCGATGTGACATTTAGATGGATTCAGTGATGTGACTTTTAAATGGATTAGACGATGTGACTTTTAGATAAATTAGGCGATGTGACGTTTAGATAAATTAGGCGATGTCTTCAGACTATACACAGTAATCGGCAATGTACTATTGAACAAAGAAGTTAAGCAACCTTTAGCTAATCTTTGACAAAAATTTATCTAAGTTTAAATTACTGAAACTTATATAATGACTGTAAATATATATATTTCTATCTAATATTTATTTAATATAACATATTTTTCTAAAAAAATCTGAGGAGAACTACTCCTACAGCACAATGTCCTAAAGATGTTACTTTATAGTTTAGTTATTAGTTCTTCTATTCTTTCCTTATTAGTTCTTTATACTATGTTTATAACCTTAGATGAATTGAGTTACTAATTTTTAATTCAAGATTTAGGATGTATAATTTTCATTTTACTATCTATATTAATTCAATAAATAAAGATATTTTATTAAAAAAAAACTAATAAAGTTATTTAGTTAAATTACTGTAAACGTCTATAAAATAAATGACTGAATGAAATTGTTTCTCGCCATATATCTTGATAATGCTTTAGTTATGTTGCAAGCCGCATTTGCATCCGCATAAGGCTCGAGCAAATATTTTTTAGATTAAAGTTTTAGCGAATTTTCATTAGGAAAATATGTTTTGAGGATGTTGGTATTAAAGCTTCAATTCACAACAACTTACTTAAGTTTCTGTTTGTAATTTCATATCATTAGCCTGATTTGTAGTTGAATGTAAGGCTAGTTAGAATGCCTCTACATACCCCTTATTCAAGTTGAATGAGATATGTTGTATGCCAGGATGCCTGTACTTACCCCTTATCTCATCTCGTTACAGTGTCAGACTGTGAATGCAATAATTTACCAATTCAAATCGTTTTCAAAGTCTATTAATTCCTTGTTTTTGTGTTTCAGGTAATGGATATTCAAGCAATGTCATCTTTCAGTAAGTTTATTTTATCTGTAACTTATGGTAGATGAGGCACGTCACAAAATCTTTTTTATCACTTTCGCTATTCGGAAAGTTACAATAATTTGATATGAGCCAAAATTGACCAATTCTGTCTAAACCATACTATTGCGTTCTTATAAAAACAAACAAAAACTTTATGGTCATCCAGGTTGTTGTTTATTGAATTAAAGATTAACTTTAATAAACAAATGATTGACTAGAAATAATTAATTAATAACTCAAGGAAACTAACTATGAAAAACATTAAGATAACTAAAAATGGAGAGGGGGATTAATTCCTTTCTTGCTGATAGGTTAAATGTCATCATTTGCTATAAAGCATTATGCAGTCACCTCACCTATATACGCCTTGGTAGATTCCGTGGTATTTTTTATATAGGGGAAGTTAGATTAAAATACAATACATAGCTGTCGTGAGGGTTTAATATACTCTATGGAAGAACATGAAGAATCCTTAATTGTATACGGACAATGTACATGTACAGTATTATCGCAATGCAGGGCGAATAAATAAGTTAAACATTGCATTTATTAGGCATTTAATGTTACAAGTTTTCATTTAATATTTTTATTTGCATATAAATGATATTTTTTCGAAATGACCTAACTAGCTTCGGCTAGTTAGGTTATTTCCTCGGAAGTGGTTAATACAGGGCGAATAGGAACTGATAAGATCAGGTTCATGGATACTAATTAGTTTTGAGATGAGATTTCAAAATTAGCGAATTTTCATAATGAAAATTATGCTTATGAGCTTGTTCGGATGACGGAAGAGTTGAGTTGAGTGAGGGGGGATTCTGCCCTTTGGTAAGGCGACCGATAACTCTCGATGGCTTCCTTGAAATTAAAATGAAACTTTGTATTCAAGAGCGAAGCGAGTCTGAAGCATGGATGATGAGCGTAGCGAATCTGATGTAATAAGGAAAAGTTCTGAGGTAATATTCAAATTTTTCTCTTAAAAATTTGAAATAATATGTATTAAGTTTTAAGCATGCTGGTGCCCTTAATTAAATTGAATAGAGTAAAGCTTTAAGGAGTTATTAATCTCTTCTTATGAGATGGTACTTAAAAATATTGTTATAATTTTAATAAATTCCAGATATTGTTTCTTATTTCCAGATATACAAGAGCGATATTTGTATTTAATATTATATTTTCAAAGTTTATTCCTACTGCATGTTGGTTTCTCTACAAAATTTTAGTTTATTTCATTCAATTTTAAAACTACAATTATAATCTTTATAAAAGGATTTTTTCATTTTTATAACAATCATGAAATATTGCTTAAAATTAAAAAAAAATGAATCTGTGAATAGTGAAAATAAAATAATAACTTAAAAATAAAAGTGACTTTTGTTTTAAAAACAATAATTATTCATTCAATGAAAAAGATCTTATTTTTAATCGATTTATAAAATTATAATAAAAACATTTTTTTATTAAACTTGGATAAGCAGTCAATAATATTGTTTTCTATAAGGAACCATATTCTTATCGGTTCATAGGTCATAGCTTTGGTTAAGATAATGTTTTATAGAAACTAGCACTACTTATCATATAGCTAGAAATTTATAAGTATTTAATTTTACACTATAGGAAAAGTATTGTGTTAGTTTATTTTTCATCATAAGCAAATACAGTTTTGTGATAAATTATACTGTATAGGTATACACATACTGTATGCTGTATAGGTTACTTCACAGTATACTGTATAAGTAGACCTATACAGCATACTGTATAAGTTTACAATATACAGTACACGTTAAGTGCACTGTATAGGTGTACTTATACAATATCCTGTATAGGTGTACTTATACAGTATACTATATAAGTTTACATATACAGTACACGTTATAGGTTTACACATAAAGTGAACCTATAACACTTATACAGTACACTGTATGGGTGTACTTATACAGTATACTGTTTATATAAACAGTATACTGTATAGGTTTACACATAAAGTGCACTGTATAGGTGTACTTATACAGTATACTGTATAAGTTTACATATACAGTACACGTAATAGGTTTACACATAAAGTACAGTATAGGTGTACTTATACTGTATACTGTTTATATATACAGTACACTGTGTAACTTAAGCTTTTTGGACTGTTATGAATAGTAAAATAATAAAATAATTAATGGAACCTCAGTAATTTAAAAAAATGGAAAATAATTGTTGCAAAGCTTTTTCCCAGGGATCCTGAGCTTCGTCAGGTCCTGAAATTGACAAAAAACGAAAGAGTTTGTAATCATACTATTACAATATATTATATACAAACTAAACTCATGAAAATAACAGATGTAAATGGTTAAACAAGAAATAACATTAATAAGCATAACATAAAGTACTCTGTATAAGTGTATATATACAGAACACTTTATATGTACCTGTACATAGACAGTACAGGTTAACATAGATACAAAGCAACCAAATTCCTGTCTGATCCGATTCTCTAAACTTAATATTCGCACATTGCATTTCCTAATTCACTGATAATCTCATAAATCCGATCAAGTAAATAAATAAATAAAAAATAAAATAAAATATGTTTATTCTGCTTCATAAAATTAAAAATAAAATATTACAAAATACGTCTATTTTAAAAGCACATCCTGGAATGAGTCGTGCTCGTGCTCGAGGATGGCTGGAGCAGTTTATGTGTAACTATTTGTAACCTGCTCTTTGTTTTTTGCTTGTGTAACAAAATGAAAACTAGATTTGTCAAGTTAAAAATAAATAAATGATCAAAAAAAATTATGAATAAAACAATGCTAAATTAGCGTGAGCTAGAAGCAATTAATAATTGACACATATAAATAAATTATTATTATATAAATAAATTGACACATAATAAATATCCGGTGGATCAAATTAAATGTGTTTTCCGACCGAGTAAACGTACCTAATGCCTTGCAGTTATATTATATAAGCCATTAATGTAATACGTGTAGTCAGTGGCTAAGTGCTAGACGGTTGTTGCTGGCGGGTGCCGAGGCTAGAATTCAAGCAAGCCCTCATCCCAAACCTCCGATCAATATTCCCTTTCAAGATTTATCTATTCTCCTCAGTCGATACTTGCCTTTTATTGGCTCTTTTTTCTCAAAGCCATTGTTACTTCTTCTTAACATAAATGCTTCTTACACCTCTTCATATTCATACTATAGTAGGTTTTACTTCCTCTTTTCCTAGAAATGTGGGAGAAGTATTACTTTAGATCTTACTGTACCAAGATACACTTTTATTTCCCATATTTCTCCATAGTCCTTTAAGTGTTATTTATAGATGTCTGGTAGATAGCATAGAAGTAGGGGTTCTTTAGAGAAAACTGCATTGCAATGGATTTAACATTTTTCCTTCATCATTACCTACTTCAGGAAAATATGTAGGACTTTTTCTTCATAGGAAAGCAAAAATAATTGCAAATAATGATAATGTATTATCATGTTCCAGACATATCTCTACATTAACCTCGATAAGTTTTAGCGAATTTTCTTAAAAAAGTACGCTTATGATTATATATATATATATATATATAATATATATAATATATATATATATATATATATATATATATGTATCCATATATTATATGACATTCAATTTATTTTTTTAAATCCGTAACTGTGCTTGTAACTACAATTTGGTACAACTTTGATTTACTAAAAAAAAAAAAATTAAATGCGCGGACGAGAAATTAGAAAACAGCTATAATGTACTAATGACATATTTTATGACCAATAAAAAAAACCTAATTTCAAAAATATTAAATTTTTAAAGTGTTAAACAAATTTTAGGAATTTTTTTATTCCGAAAATTTGAATAACCAATCAAAAAGCTATCATAAAGTGAACTTGTTTATATTTTTATGACAACCTATTGCTAGATAGTTGGGGTGGGGGGGACAACAATATTTTGATGGTGTTTGATATTTTGAGGAGTGCAATGTTCGCCTTATTTGTTTCCACTCATAATTTGATTCGAAACTTGATTTTTCTAAATGAGTTATTTTTATGAAGCTACTGGTACAGTAATAGAAGAGTTGAAACTTTATTGACGAAGCTGTTCTTTAAAAGCAAATTTGAAGCCATGCAAGCATTTTTTGATAAATTAAATTAAGCTTTAACTGGTCTCATGTATCGATTGACATATATTCATTTACTTAAAACGATTATAAAACTTCTACTTTTAGGCTATAAATTTAAGAATAAGATTTACAAGAGAGTCTAAGTTATATTAAAAAAAAATAGTTTTAGTTAGATTAACAAGAAAGTTAGTTTAAGTTAGATTAGGAAAGCAAAAACCGTTTGTCCTAATAAGATATAGAAGAGAGTCTTTGTTAGATTAAGAAGAAAGTTAGTCATAGTCAAAATAGAGTTGTGGAGTCCAAATCAAAGGAGAAATAAGGAACAAGTCTCTTCACTGATGTTATAATTTTATGATTGGGTCAGTCCTAATAATTACGTATAAGTGGAAAGACTCGTGTTTTTATTATTCGTAAAAGTTAGTCTAAGTTAGATTAACAAAAAAACTAACAGTTCGTTTTCATACGAATACAGAGACAAACGCAACTTAAAAGAGATTTCATGTAGGATTAAACAAGAAATGAATTGTTAAGCACGGAGGCACACATTCTAAACAAAATCCATTTGACATACGGACCACCGCGCATGATTTATATATATATATATATATATATATATATATATATATATATATTATATATATTATATATATATATATGTATATATATATATATATATATATATATATAATATATAATATATATATATATATAATATATGTATGTATGTATGTATATATACTAAAAAAAATCATATCGTAATCCCCAGTTGGTTATATGCGCATTTCCTTTGTACAGAAAAAATGAGTTACGAGTAGTGCTTGATAATTGAGTAACTTCAAATTATAAAGTATAAATAAATGCGAACCATCTCGCCAAATTTTTGTTAGTCTGTCTAAAAACGAAGCCCTAAATATAAAGGCGGGAAGAAAAAGAATGTTGATTTGACGAGTCTATTACTAAGGACTACTAGGAGGTCTGGGAAAACCTGTGCAAATGTTTCGACAGGACAAACAAAGCTTTTCCTTCCATCAATTTCTACCTCCTTGTCTTAGCTAGAAAAATCCTCAGTGATACTCTGTGGAATTCAACCAAATATTGTAAGCCGTGTAAATACAATGCTTCATCTGTTCTCAACTAGATGTCTAGATCGGCTCCACCAACTGTTAAAAATATATCCAAAGAAATAGCTTAACATTTCTGTAAGTATAAGACATACTCAGAGTTATTGTCAGTTATATAAAAAAATGTCTTTTTTACTTTTCCTCATTTATACCGTAGGTAAACGGGTAAAGTATTGTATATGCACTAATAATCTGGAACCGACTGGTTAAAAAAACCAGTCTTAAGGTCTAGTTGTGCTATCCAGAAATTATATTTTGATGTCATTAACCTGCAATAATGACTCAATAAAAATTTTAAAAACTCATAAAACGCGGCCAAATGTTGCGATTAATTTGAGATCTAGCGTGCATGTAGTAATATGCATAAGACCATCCCATCCATATGTATTAAGATTCATCTCATTATCAGAGTTAGTTCAATTTTTATCAAGTTTCTTGTATACGTATTTTAAAAAATTGGAAAACAGTCCAATGAAGTTAAACTTTAGTATAAGCTTATCCCTTTACGTATAAATAAGTTCGCTAAGACTCATTTTAATACGACAAGTATATCTATTATTTTAGTTGGATCATAAAAGTTAAATCGAGCGAGGTCAGTGCCTGGATGGGTGACCGCTAGGAATAAAACGAATGTATTTATATGTCTGAGGACAAGCTAAGCAAATCCGATGTAGTGAGAATGAGCGAAATGAATCCGATGTAGTGAGAATGAGCGAAATGAATCCGATGTAGTGAGAATGAGCGAAAATGAATCCGAAGTGAGCGAAATGAATCCGATGTAGTGAGAATGAGCGAAATGAATCCGATGTAGTGAGAATGAGCGAAATGAATCCGATGTAGTGAGAATGCGCGAAATGAATCCGATGTAGTCAAATGAGCGAAATGAAATCGATGTAGTGGATGCCGAAATGAATCCGATGTAGTGAGAATGAGCGAAATGAACCCGATGTAGTGAGAAGTTCCGAGGTACCCCATAGCCGATTTTTCTCTATATTGTTGCGACAAATTGTTTTCCCTATATAGAGTTACAAGGATAGAATAGAAAATATTAGCTTGTGTTGTGTCGGCCCTGTGAGTATTTTGTGCTTCTGGGACCAGAGTTCCGCTGGCAGTTCTCCACAGCGGAAGCCTGGGCTGTAAAGCACCAGATCTTAGTTTATTTACCCGCCCGGATTTAAGTATAATATTTAATCCAGGGTTTCTCTCAAATCAGTTTTAGTTGGACTTTATTTTTCTTGTTTATAATTTTCTTTTCTTCCTTTTATAACATTTATTTTTTACTTTCTTCAACCTATAGTTTTAGGAAAAGCATTGTGTTCAGCTTAAAAATCCGAAACTATGGTTTAATTTTAAGCGAATATCAATAGGAAATGAATAAGTGATAATGTCATCAAATTTATAATTCTAAAAATCGGGTACGGGTACCTCGGAACTTTCCACCTTACATCGAATTCGCTACGCTCATCCTCCCAGCCTCGCTCGTCCTCAGAAATACAACTCGTTGAATGCATACTGCAACACGTCTTGGGACTCGCTTCGCTCGTCTTCAGATAGTAAATACATTTGTTTCATTCCCAGTAGTCATTTATCCAAGAACTGACCACGCTTAATGCTGCTTAACTTTTATGATCCACCAAAAATCATAGATATACTTGTTGTATTAAAACGAAACTGAGTAAATTTATTTATTACGTCAAGGGATACACTTGTGCTAAATTCCAACTAAATTGGATTATTTTCTAAATTTTTACAATTTTTTTAAAAACTTATACAAATCATTCGATAAAAATTGAACTAATGCTGATAATGAGATAAAACTTAAAACATATGTTTGTTTTATTCATAAATACATGCGTGCCATCATTTTTCTGGGTTTTATGGTTTTGTCGACATTTTTGCTGAGTCATTATTGCGGGTTAATGTCTTCATAAAAATATTAAAACTACAGGAATAGACCGATTTTTGTACAAAATTTCAACTATCTAGCATAAATTCACTGGGAGCTATGATGATGAACGACACACACATACAGACAGACAGAAAACTTTGAGAAAACTACTCAGGAGGCCTTAAGAACGCCTGAAACGAAACATTTCGGTGTCATCCCGGGTTTGATTTTATTTGCAAACACAATACTATTCCTATATATCTACGGTATAAATGAGGACAAGTAAAAATATATACTACTTATTCATAAATGCAGACAACTTTGCAAAAACCACTCAGGAGCTCTTAAAATAATAATAATAATAATAATAAAACATTTTTATTTGGCAAGAAAAATACATTTCTATAAAAACAATTTAGGCAGTTCTTTTCTCTTTATCATGCAATAGTCTAAGTACAACATGCAAATGAACAAATAATTTAAAATAATTTAGTTAAATATCGATTACAAAAACATATTTCTTATATTCTAATTTAGGTAAATCTTCGGTATACGGTGCACCCTGTTATCAATACTATATATTGATATATTTTTAGTTACGCGACACGTAAACGAGAACTGAGCACTTAAAAGATAAGCAGCGTCGTTAAAAAATACGCGTAACATAAAATTAGATGTGGTGTATCATCGATTATTCTTATGAAAACGTTTTTCATAAGAATATCATTATAGTTAAAACGTTATAAAAACATAAAAAAAATATGAATATAGTCATAAACCATTTTACAACAAATAAATAAAAACACAAACAACAAAAAAACATTTAAAAAAATAATAAAATATGTTCATAAACGTAAAAGAAAAGGCATATTTCGATTATTCCTACGTCATATCTCTAAACTAAAAATATATCGATATATAGTATTGATAACAGGGTGCACCGTATACTGAAGTTCAGCCTCTAATTTAATATATTGTTTTAATTTAGACATATATTTATTTAATTTTATTGGCATTATTGAAGGGCTTGAATTTTTATTAATTTTAAAATCAATTCCATATTTACTTATTGCTTGGTACAGTTGGGATAACCAGTTATATTTAATATTATTGCTTGGTACATCATGCAAGTCAATTAGTCTCTCCAAGCATATACGAGGATACCTGTTCCTACTCTTTCTAAAATTTTGACTATATAGTGTAGAAGGAGCTCTTAAAAACGCCTGAAACAAATAATTCCGGTGACATCCCGGTATCGGTTTTTTGCAAACGAAATACTTTTCCTTTATACCTACGGTATAAAAGAGGAAAAAAGAAGACAATTTGAATACAAATACAGAAAATTTTATACAAAATACCTCTGAGGTATTGTTCGAATTACCGGGAATACCTACTTTAATAAATATATATACATCTTATAGAAATCATTGAATTTTCCTTTAATAATAAAACTCTTTTAGAGAATTTATTGTCAGACTACGACAGAACAAAACACGAGCCTTACGTAAAATCAAAATTCTCTTCAACTCTCTATAAAAATTCTGTTTATCATAAAGCAGTAGAAATATTTAACTGTTATCCGGAAATTTTAAAAACAATTTTAAGTCTGATCCTTTTTTTTTTAACTTTATTGATTATTGTCTACAATAAATGTATTTGACATAGTGCTCATACTGGTTAAAGTGACTTGGTAGATTTGATAGGAGGAATCACCAAGTGGTAATACTCCTTGGCGTGGTTAGGTAAATGTTGACATTTTACTTATAATATAAAAATATTTGGCTTGGATCCGAAAATTTTATTAACAAAATAATATCCTTCTTAGCAATAAAAATAGTATATGATTTGAAAAATAGAAAAAGATCGGGAATTGAAGAGACCCTGGAACTTTTCCTCATCACATCGGATCCGCTACACTCCTTACTTTGGACTTGGTCGTCCATAAAATATAAGTCGTTAAATTTATAGAACAAAACGTCTTTGGACTCGCTTCCATCGTCTTTAGGTATCGTTTCATTCTCAGTGGCCACTTATCCAGGCACTGTCCACGCTCAATGCTGCTTAATTTAGATGATCCAACAAAAGTCATGAATATACTTGTCATATTAAAACGAAACTTAGAATACTTATTTATTACGTAATAGTATACACTTGTGCTGAATTTCAATTCAATTGTTTTATTTTCAGATTTTATACAATTTTTAAAAAAGATGTACACAAGTCACTTGATAAAAATTGAACTAATGCTGATAATGAGATAAAACACATATATTAGTTTTATACATAGCTACATCCGTGCTAAATGTCAAAATGATCACAAAAATTTTCTGCGTTTCATGATCTTTTGAAATTTTAGCTGAGTCATTATTTTATGATGTCATAAAAAAATAATTGCTTAAATACACTGGGAGCTACGATGACAACAAACACATACTCCAATCGCTCAGAGAGATAACTTTGAAAACCACATAGGAGTTCTTAAAAACACCTAAAACGGATAATTCAGGTGACATCCCAGTTTCGGATTTTTCGCAAACACAATAGTTTTCCTTTATACTTGCCGCATAAATAAGCGAAATTAAAAATCAAAATTTAAAATAAATTTACTCGCTAAGATTTTTTATACTATTTATTTTGTGCATGTTCATTGATTTATTTATTTATTAACTATATATTATATCATCGTTAAATAAGGTTTCTTCTATTATTATTAATGTTTTGGTCAATTTATAATAAGTTCTCTTCCATTATTATTAATGTATCGGTAATTTTGACTAATCTTATAATTTTACTAACTTCAGTTAGGCTTATGGAAAGTGTTTTTTTATCATTTGTTTAACTATCTAAAGAAGTGCGAAGTGAGTCCGAAGACATATTGTAACATAAATTATTTCATTCTCATATTTAAAGAACGAGCAAAGTGTAAGTATAGTGTAACTATCGCACTTCTAAAATCTGTTGACAGCGTGAGCAAATAATGCCATGGAGCCAATAAGGTTATTACTTAATGTTAAACCATGCCCAACATTTGAAATTGTACTAACCTCATTGGTTCCTTAACACTATTTTCCTACACTGTTAACAGATTTTAACCATGTGGTATACTATTATATGGTGAGAAAAAGTTCGAGTTACCCCGTACCCGTTTTTTCTTAAATAAATTCTAATGATTAAATTACGTAGGTGTGTAAACTTTCACAAGTGTAATACCCATAAGCACTGAATACATTCATATGTATCTATTTTCCATTATAATTTGCACAGCAATCTGGGTGGAAAATGAGAAAACCCTTTTCCAACACCCTCTCTGCTTAGCCTGAAAATTTCCCTTACAAAAACTTTCCCCCTAAGTAAACATGAATGTTTTTAAAAACAGAGATAACAATGTTGTCATGTTGGCCTGACCATGACAACATGAATACAATGCCTCGTAGTGTCACACAATATCATGTCTGTCTAACAATACTCGTAGCTCACATGCCTTACTCAATTTTCAACATTAATTTAAAAAATTGGCTACAGGGTACCTCGAAACTTTTACACATTACATCGGATTCCCTACGCTCATCTTCCTAACTTTGGAGTCGCTTCGCTGATAATGAGATGAAACCTGACTCATATGTTAGTCTTATTCATGAATACATGCGTACTAAATCTTAATTCAACCGCATCATTTTTTAGCGCTTTTTAATTTTTTTAAAAGTTTTGAAAAATTTTAAACGGAATAAGTCTGGTGCCGAAACCAGTCCAGAGTCGATGCGGCCACTCTAAGGGAAACAATCATTTTCCTCGGAGTTTGCGTGATTCCATGGTTTGAAATCCTGAGCAGTATCATTTTTACTTGTTACGCATCTATTCCAAATTTTTCAAACGATATGCGCCAATGGATTTTGAAATTAACTGGACATTGAATGAGTGATAATTATGCTGTCAAGGTAGATTTATGAATGATAACTTGTTTTTTGTATAACCTGTTGAATGAATATTCACATTTCGTTGGAAAAATCTAATAAAATTTGTGTAGAACAAGTAGTAATGCTACTGCTCAGGTTATACAGCATAAATTGGAAACTTAAGCATAAACTGGATTGTTGAGCAAGTAAGCAGTCAAAGAAAATCTCCTAAGAAAATCGTCCAGCTAGCGGAGCACCGCGTAAACCAACGTCTTGGTCGAGCTGTATAAGGCGTTTTGCTTCGTAATATGCTAAAGTAAAATCAAATATTTTCTCTCGTTTAACGAAAATTTTAGTTAAAGCTTATCGGGAGGAAACTATGTTATCCTGAGAAGGAAATAGTTGCCGCTCTGAATTTCCTCTTCACTGTGAAACTTCTTCAGTTTTTCTCAATCTCTGCGTATTTATTTCAAAGCAAAGTATCGTTCACAATATAGACAAATCTTTTCTTTTGGTTTTCCTCTCAAATACATAAGTTTGTTTAACTATTTTTTGACATTTTTGTGGAAACTATAAAGCCATAAATGATTGTTAGATGTCTAAGCAACTAATATCTGTTACTACTGGTAACCAACAATTACTTCCCTTTACTTAAGATATCTTGTAATATCATTTGATACTACCGAGTTTTACAAAACGTGAATAGTTGACACAATATAATTGTGCGAGAGAGAACTAGGAAATGTAACAAGCAAAATGCAATGCTACATCTGGGAACTGTTCTATCATTCGACATTTGTCATCATTGATGGCTCGACATAATGTCATGTCCCACTCTGTTTTATTACGTCTAACTCATCAGGGTGCCGACAGAGCCCGACAGGGCTCCGTCGGCGCCTGTACAACCTGTAAAACTAAATGTACGAGTGAAAATTAGACGGCGAAAATATTAGTTAGTTACTATAGTACGACACACGGCTAAAATCAGTTGACAGCGCAGGAAAATAGTGTTGAGGAACCAATAAGGTAGGCCTGATTTGGAATTGAGGGCGTGGTATAATATCCAGGATTAACCTAATTGGCACCCTTGCATTATTTTCCCTCGCTGTCAACTGATTTTAGCCGTGTGTCACATATTAATATTAAATAAATTCCATGATTTTAACTTTGACTTTTACCATGTTTTAATTTTATTTTTGTACATTTTCACGTCAGTGTATCTGTTATTTATATCTGTAAATATTTGCTACTTTTTTGCCCTCTTTCGATAGTTTAGTTAGCATTCTAAAGAAGCTTCCAAAACGTTGGCTTAGAGGAGTTTAGTGTATTTTTGAGTTTAGTAATTATTGAAAATTTGCTATATAGCAGATTTTACTATCGATATATACGAGCATATACTCGTATATATCGAAATGCCATGTAACAACAAATAATACATAACAACAACTACGTGGCTGCATTACGTAGCGACTACAGGCCGAAGACACATGATTAAATGATTCTTAAAACTTTGAAGATTTAGGTCTTCTGGTGGTGACCGCGTCAATGTAGATGATGTGGTCTTCCGGTCACCACCAAAAGACCTAAATCTTCATGACAATAACCGCGGAAGCTACGTAGTTTAATAAAATTTTCTAATAAATCGATTAAAACATTTCAATAAATTTAACCAAAGTAAAAGTTTAGAGAAATGTCTCACGTATTTACTTTATAAGGCTGGGGCGCGAGGGATAGTGCGGCTAGATGAGTGCAGAGCTAAGCAGTCTTAGCAAGCACTGGCTAGCAGAGCAAGAGACAGTCTCTCCCACAACCTGGACCAGATCGATATCCTTTGTTTTCTCCAGCCCTTTTCTTTCAAATCACTCGTTAACTTGCTTTCCAGGCAGTACGGCCTGGCGTTTTGGTGTACATAGGAACAATAAGTTATTGAGGATATCTGCATAATAAATTTGAATAAAGAACAGTAGGTGCACTACAGACACGTTTTTAAGAATGAATCACTTACGGTAGGTATATCACCAATACAGCTAAATAAATAGAAACAGGAATAAGAATGTCTTAGTAATACCGTGATTTGTTACTGGATTTTATTCTTCTTCAAAAATGAATTATAATTGAAATTAGACGGGATAGGTATCATATTAAACCCTCCCTGTCATCCGTAATATTTCAGTAAATAAAGAGAGGAGAGATTAGAAGAGGTCTCCACAGGTTTTAGAATTTCCTGAATGAGTCAACTACTTCATTTAATTGATACATAATTATTAAGTCCAGGTTATTTGAATATACGCGTGTGCCATTATTTCAAATTGATCCAAAAATTTTTTGCGTTTATGGATTTTCAAATAATGACTGAGTCATTAAAGATACTTAATGACCACAAAAAATATTTTCCGGGTAGCACGATTAGACCAAATAATTATTTTTTCACCGATTTCCTACTCTAGCACAAACACTTTGGAGCTAGGATGATTACAGAGAGACACACATACGTGCAGGCAGACAACTTGATAAAAACAAAAATTACAAATGATGAGGGAGGGAAGTAGTGCGGGTAGGAACCTGTATCACATTGGTGAACCAGTTTGATAAAATGATAATCTACGGTAAGGCTGTTTCAATTTGTATGCGTCGATATTAACAAATAAATACATTTTCTTTGCTTCAAGTATATCAGCAACATGTCAATAATAAATAACGATAATAATTTACATTGAATAATTTTTACGGCAAATATGATCTTTAATTGAATTACAAAAACAATAAAAAAAGATGTGAAAGTTAGTACATAAATTAAAATTAACAACAAAAGTAATTTATTTAAGTAATCATAAAATCTATAAAATTACAAAATAATAATGCCATTGTGCCAACTTAATCAAAATGAATTTAACAATTGAATATAAGGGATTATCCAACAAACATCTTTTGATTTTGTTAGAAAACGGTCTCTTATTTAAATTAGTTATCGAATTAGGTAAGAGATCGAATAGTTTTAGTCTAAAGTATATAATGTTGTTGGTTGCAGTCTTAGTTAGTTTGTGTGATTAATTTGAAATTTTGATTTTTGTTTACTGGCAATGGCCCACTTATGGAGCATAAAGCCATAGGAGTATAACTAAATAATAAATATTACTTCCCTACCTTCTAAAAGAAGAAGTATGTATTGCAATAGCAAATAGCGAAACATCCACTTTTTATCGACGTGTCAGTACGTACAGATCTTAAAAATCGAATAACAAATGTATATGTGTATGTATGAGCGGGTGAATCAGCTCATTTCTTATAAACACGGTACAACTCAAATAGCAATCCAATTTTAATGAAACTCGGCACAAAAATTAAGTGTTATGAGAGGAAGAACTGATTAGATTGCAGAGCTTATTAAAGTGACGCCACTTTAACTTGTTCAAAATCTCAAAATATAATTAATTACTATACAACTGTTTGTTAGGCAATTAGTAAAGGATAATAATTGATTAAAAAGGTGATTATTGCTGGCGTGATATTTAGTGTTTGTTCGCTGGTTAGTTGTGTCGCTTAGTTGGGTGTTACAGTGGTTCTGAAGTTTTCTAAATTTAAAGGGACCTTAACTACCTTAGCGCAAATTAATGCTCCGATTTCAATGAAACTTGGTAAAAAATTAAGTTCTATGAGAGGAAGTGCTGATTTTGTGAAGTGCTGAGGAAGTGAGATTTTGAGTTCAATCAAATGCTGGTTATTAAAATGGTTTTATTTAAAACAGTTAAAAAATCTGGCACAGTGGTCCGAGATGCTGGCAAATTTTTCTTTGGAATGCTTGCTTCCTTTCTTGCGCACCAATCCAGTTCGTGCTCAGTTTTTCGGTGTATTCTTTAAAGTCGGAACGGTAGCATTTATAGGTGTGTACTTCAAAGTAGAGACGGTACCTCTGTATAGTCGTATACTTTAGAATTGGAACTGCAGCACTTATAGGTGTATACTTTAAAATCGTAATAGTAGTACTTATAGGTCTATACTTGAGAGTCGGAACGGTAGCACTTATAGGTGCATACGTCAGAGCCGGTACGGTAGCACTTATACTTATCTATCAATTTGGAGGGGTTTTCAAAGTTAATGCGCATTTTTACCCCATAGATTGTTCAAGGGAAACTACGATTCCCTTGTTTAATTTGTACTGCACAACATTTAGGGCGGCCACACAAAGCTCTGCTTGTGCTCATCTTCAAAATATTTTAGCGCATCTCCTTTGAAAAAGCCATGTGAATGGACAGACAAGTGTAAGTGCTACTGTATACGTCGAAATCCTGAGCATGAACTGGATTAGTGGGCAAGTAAGTATGGAAAACATATCCATAAACTTCACCGAAACCAAGATTTGAACCCGGGCCCTTAGGTTTAAGCTCTCGGATTAAGCGACTCGGGACTAATTTTATTCTACTCAGAAACACCACCCTACTCGACATTTGTTGTTCCGAATGACGTGGATACTCTGGTAGTATACCAAAGCCTTAGATATTGATGCTAGTGGACGATATTTGGCTTTATGTTCGCACCAACCCTATGAGACTAATATTAGATTAGGGAGTTATCCATTCGGTAGTTACTATCCAATTACTGACCACGTCCAATACTATTGTGTTTTAGTGATTTATCGGAAACGGAACTTAGATGTATTCCTCATCCGCCTGAGATGGACAGAGACGATAATATACTAGTCTGAGGTATAAGTTGGTTTTGATTGTCTGCATTGCAGTGGTAGTCTTGCTACTGTAGAGATGTGTTGCTCTACACCTACGCTCTGCCTAGATAAACTTTTTCATTCCAAGTGAATTTGTTTTAAGAAATCTATCGACCATTAGCTTCTTAGACAAGGCATTGAGGATAGAATGTGTACAATCACATCTGTGCATTCGAAAGCGCAGTTATTTATCTAAAAGTGCATAACTTCAATATAAATTTTACGATTATAGCAAAATAGACACAAAATTGAAGTCAACACGAGCCCACCTATAACTTCTAAGTAAAAAAATTACCATAATTATTATTATTTATCATAATAAAAATAAATATAAGTTTTTATGACCTTTATATTCGTGCTTAGTGACAACTAAAATCCGTAAAAAACGTATTCCAGCGTCCAGGTTTCACCATAAGAATGGTCTGTATAGCGATTTAAAAAAATAATAGCTGTGGCCAATTTTATAAAAATAGCTAATAAATGCTCGTGGCGAAATTAATCGAGAAGCATTATCTTCATTATAAATGTATTGAATAAGAATTCTAAGAATCATATCACGTTCCTTTAGAAATTCGGCCTGCCCCAATTAGTGTCTTATTTGTCCGAATTAAAGGAAAAAATAATTCCATATTTTTAAAATAAACTTTATGAAAACGTCTGAGAGCCAAAGATAATTGAAGCACGAGCCAAAGGTTACCGACCCTTATTAAAATGAGATAATGACTTGTTCGGCGTAGTATGTAGGCAACATAAATGCTAATAGTTTTGTGATGGCACATTAATGTTTGCGGTCTGTTTACCTACGATGTATATACCTTCTATGTTTACTTACGTTATATAGCAGAGAACTAGATTTTACCCTTTAAATGTTCCATTTACTCAAACATAAAATAGAAAGTATATTAAATTTTAATCCAAACAGATAAATAATTTAAGATGAAATTATCATTAGAAGGTTCGTGATACCGCTGTAAATGTTTTAGATTCTAACTTACAAAATTAAATTCTATCGTTTCTTTTTTGCTTTCTAATTCACTTTGTTATTTTATATCTGTTTCGTTTCTATTTTTTGAGGTATTGGTAAACTAAAATGTCGTTTAAAAGTGCTATCAATGAATGTCTTTACAATTTAAAAAACACGTTATATTCATATAATATCGTCCGACATATTTAGTTTTCGGACAAAAAAATTCTGCTCATTTAGGAATTATTAAACACGATTTTCCCTTTTCATGGCGTCACTACCGCAACCTGTTGGCCTTTTAAAATGTGTTTTTATTTTAAAAATAGAAAATGAGAAAAGGTGATCTAAAGTAAAGAGTCGGTGTCACGCTATGTTCGTATTAGCTCGATTGTGAGCATCGAAATGGGAACGAAATAATGCTTATTCATTGTCGTTGTTACTTCATAGTTCCAGTTGTCAGCACTGATTTTGCTGTTTTTATTTATTTTTAATGACCATATTATATTTATTGTGAAATAACGCAAGGCTGTTATGTATTAAGTTAATAAAATACTGTTTGACATACATGTTTTTATTCCTTTACCTTTATCAAAGTGATAAAGATGTTACTTGATAGTTTTTATTTGTATTTTATTCGTTTTTTTAATAAACGCAAAGGAAATTGAATTAAAGTGGAACGATTAATTTAGTTTTATTTTTTGAACGATGTTTGTTTAAATGTATGTACATTTGTTTTCTATTAATATCGCGTTAGAACAATTTAGACGAAGTTACATTAAGTGCGAAGCCAAATAATGAAGTACTGGCTGCGAACACTCGAGTCGTGCAAGTCAAAAGACTTTTTTAGTAGGAGTGTGGTTATTTTTAGAACTCTTTTTAAATAAAAAACAAAGACGGTGTTTGTAGTCCCGCCTCCCTGTTCTTGATAAAGGCTCGAGGGTTTCCCTAACTCCTCTACGCTACGCGTCAATACACGGCTGTTACATTCATGTCAGTGGTAAGCTAGACAACCTTAATGGGTTCACCATATTTGTTTGTACAGTGAAACAATAGTGAAAGTGCTAAAGGAAGGGTTTAGATTGGTCGATTTGTCTGTCTATAACGCTTCTGTTTATTTTTCTCTAACTGAAATTTCGGCTCAACGAAATTGTCCTGCTGGGTTTTAAAATCAATTCTGGTTAGGGGGGTGTTCATTTTATAAATTATGTTTTTGCTTAACATGAACAGTTGAGTAAATTGCAACAAGCAGTTTGCTACATCTGGCGGCTGTTCTATTATTTGACATTTATTACGCATGACGAGACAAGATGATCTGTTGTGGACACGTTATTATGTCGAGCTATCATTAATTAAGAATGTCAAATAATAAACAATGCCAGATATCTGCTGATATGTCGTGTATGGATGATTAAAAGTTATAAGACGTCAAAACTTGAAAATTCAAAAGCCAAATATATTCAAAATAGAGACGAATGTAAAAATAAAATTCTATAGATCGATTCGCCTCATGAATTCATCGTTTAGTTAATTACATCAAATTCACCTAACGCTCAAATTTCGATTCATAACAACTTTGTTTAATATTTGGTAACACAAAAAATAAATTATATTATCTTTCCGGGCAGCACAACATGACTTAATGTCAAATTATTAAACACAGCGGGAAATTTGAATGCCACAGACAGCATGATAACATCCACTTAAAACATTATAAAAATTCCTAGACTGTATAATTATGATAAAACATTGATTTCTACTTTTCCGAGTAAACACAACATTAAAACTCTATTTAATTTACTCGGCTTTTAGCTCCAGTGACATTCCGTTTGATTGCCTGGCCTTTAGCTCTAGTGACACTTCGTTTGATTACCTGGCTTTTAGCTCTAGTGACACTCAGTTTGAACTCCTGTTTTTTTATCCAGAGACACTTCGTTTCCTTACCTGGCCTTTAGCTCCAGTGACACTTCGTTTGATTACCTGGCTTTTAGCTCTAGTGACACTCAGTTTAAATTCTTGTTTTTTGATCCAGAGACACTTTGTTTAAATTCCTGATTTATTCCTGGTTTGGTATTCTATTAATAATATTCAAGATAATTCTGAGAGTATTATTGTACACGTCGACATTGCTCTGTCCCAATAAAGTATTCTAATCATATTTAATATATAATGTTGATGTTAGATTGTTTCTAAATTAAACATTATTGTTATTTGCTTTTTACTTTCTTAAAAAACATATAACATGTCTGGATGTAATTGTATAGACCTGAATTGTATAGAACAATGCATATACTAGATGCATTGTTCTATGTTATTGTTGCCAATAACCACAACTAATAACTAATTTTCTAATATATATATATATATATATATATATATATATATATTATATATATATATATATATATATATATATATATATATATATATATATATATTGGGTTCAAATCCTTTTTGTGTGCGGAATTGCAATACGATTTAAAATTTAGTTTTCTGCTACTGTTACTTTTACCATCTTTCTTTGGCGGCCCTCAATTCTATTACAAATTTAATTCAGATATTACCTGTATATTCAAGAAACGTCAGATAAGCCACGTCTTGTAACCGGGTTGTGCTGAATAAAACTCTAGAAAGTGTTTCTCAGATCGTATTTTATTAAATTTTATTAAAATGTGTATCTTTATTATAAATTATTCATATTTTAATAAGAATTATGTATAAATATTATTTTCACATAAATTGATTTCTTAAAGGTAAATCAGCTCAAGGTTAGTTTCATTACAACACATTTAGAGTAATATGCATTTTACTTTTCAACAATAATGAAACAACCCTCAGCTAATCCTTTCTAGGAGTCCATTAAAATTGACTTTAAAATTCATAAAAGAGGAGCATTAATATCAATTTTTAATTTAATTTTAATGTTGATTTTTCTATTCTAAGAATTATGAGAGAGTTTTTAATTTTTAATGATGGGAAAAAAAAATTTAGTTGGTGAAAATAAAGTGTGGGGTTGTTAAAGTGGAGTGGAGGCTAGAGGGATGAATTTTGCTAAAATTATCTTTTAATGATAGGTGCTTATCTCGGAGTATCGATTATATATTTACGGTTTTTATTCGTTTTTAACAGTATCTTTTGTTAAAGGATTAAAAAATTTGTTAATGTATGGTTTTAATTTTCGTTCCAGTTCATTGAAAAAAGTTTAGGAAGTGCAATAACTTTTATACTTATTTTTTTATACTTAATGTCCACGTTCCAGCACCTTCTAATCCCTAAATTGGAAAATGAATTTGATCATCATAGATATGTTCCAACAAATGATATGGCCTAATTAATGTTTAAATAGATTTAATAAATTTATTTATTCATATACTTGCATTTAAAATTCAAAGTCGGAGACCTATAACAATTAGCTTTCATATTTTGCTACTATGACATACGCGTAAAGGTGTAGAAGACAATCCGCTTAAAATGTCATTAATTTATTTAAACTAGATTAGATTTATGAGGTAATGGTCTGATAAAAATAAAAACACAATTTTGAGGTTTCGACTGTAAATTAGGCCTTCTTCAGAAGTATTTTCCAAACTGAATCAGATAACACATAAAAAAACATTAGTTATATTAAAACAAATTAGTTTCACAAAAGTCCTTTATTTTTTAATATATAATAATAACTAAGCTTTCGACTAAAAATTAGTCGTCATCAGAGTTTAACAAATATAAAATATAAAATGAAAATACAATTATAGAGACTACTTCATATTGCACCTTGGTATGTTTTGGTAAGCTATGTTTAAAAAAACCGTTAAAAACTTTTACATTGAAGAATTTTTAAAAATATCAGTGTTACCAATAATATAAGTTGAAAAAACAATATTTTAAACTAAATCAAGATTTAAGAGTTCCTTATTAAATTTGAGTAAATGGAGCTTAATTTTTCTACATCTTTTTTAAAATTAACATTGTTATCAAATTTGACTATATTTATAATTTCTTTAACTTTCCTTTTGCCAATTAGGTTCATTTTGCAGGATTTCGGGTATTGTCAAAATCAAAAACTGTGTCCTGTATTATGTTTGTGGTTAGAAAGTCCAGTATTATTTTTATCTTTTTTTGCAGTCATATTTATGTTGGGCCAGTCTTTTATTTAGATATTGTTTTGTTTCACCTATATAATTTTGGGGGCATTGAGAACAGGAATTTTATATACTAATCCGGATTTTTGTTCTTTCTTGGTTTATAAGTATTCTTAATTATTGATTAGTTATTAATAATTTATTAATAATAAATTATAGTTATTAATTATTATTAATTTATTATTAATAATAATTATTAATTAAATAATAAATATTATATTATTTTATAATATATTTATTATAATAAATTATAGTTATAAATTAGTTATTAATAAATTATTAATTACTTATTAATAATTATTAATAAGTATTCTTGGTTTATAAAGTATTCTTGGTTTTTTTTTATTTTATAAGTCCACAAATAAGAAACTTTTTAATTAGTTATATTAATCTAACAATAGCTAACTGTGTATGCAACCAGAGACACAGAATAAACAAAAAATCTTGTTTAAATAGTTTGGTCAAAAATTTTATATTAGTTTTGTATAATTTATTTGGTAGGCACCTCGATGTCGTAATTTTAGGACGACAGTAACATTTTCCCTTTATAAGGGTTGAAGGTGTTGAAAAATAAATTGAGAAGTTAGTCTATTTATGCAGTTTTCTTCGAACCTTGTTGAAGACAAGAAAAACCATATTGTGGAGAAAATAGGTTTTTATCTTATTTATTTTGTTAGATTTTACTTTACTTAAGTTGACAAAGTAAATTTTGTTCAGTTTTTTTGTTATCCTATTTAAGTAAATTGTGTGCACAGTGGAACAATTTTATTATATTTTATACTTCCCTCTTAAACCTCTAAAAGAGCAAAATGAAATTTTTCCTCTTCTCGCTCAATGGTAAAGTGTTTTGTTTTCTCTCCTATCTCTCCACCTCCTGTTGTTACTGTGGAGAGGGAAACTACAATTTCAATATTTCTTCTTCAAACAATATTAAAGTCGAGTTTTATAAATATAATACAAATTTTATTATTAAAGTCAGATAAAAGATAAAAACATGTCGTATAAAATTTTTTATATTTTAATTTTCCGTGCCTGGAAATTTGTATGAAGGGGGAGCTTTTCCTTATCCGTTTGGCATGAGAAAACATTGTGCAAGCAGAGAATTAACCCACTACACTGTGAATAACAATAAGTCAGTTAAGAACCTTGTGGTCTATGAGGAGATCCCTAGGAGAAACCTCCTCAGATAGTTACTAACTGTTGTGCTCAAAGTAATATAAAATGATAGAGATCTTTATATATTTAAAATTACTATTAAAATAAAATCAAACAACTTAAGCTAGCAAACCGTTGAAAACATTTGGTACGGAGTTCCTCAGTACTAAATTCAGATTTTCTTCCCTCGTCCTCAAAATGTCAGGGTTATTAAAAGCATACAGTATTGTACCAATAGATATACAGGGTGGTAAATTCAAAATACATCACCCTGATTACACAAATTTGTACGGAGCTATAGCGATAAAATTGGTATCTCCCCCACTAAGTCGGGGGTAGATTTTCAGATCAGTAAAAAGATCTGCTGAAAGTCCTATTTTTCATAACTGTCAATTGACGCTTCACTCCCTTCATCCTTAATCGTTCGGCGGCACTAATAATAATATTCTTTAAAGATATAAAACGTCAAATACAATATAAAACAAAATTATGGACTTAATAGGCAAGAGCCCAGGGTGTTTTGTTAATAAAAAAGTAATGGCTGGAACCGGGTCTCAATTTTTCGTAAATACCTTCCTGAAACAAGGATCTGCAATTCTGCCGACTCGTATCGATGGGTGCCCCAGGCAGAACGCAACTTTACAGGTCAAATTTACCACCCAAGTTAATAAAAAGTGTAATGGCTGGAAACGGGTTTAATTTTTCGTACATAACTTCCTGAACAAGGATCTGCAATTCTGCCGACTCGTATCGGATGGTGTCCCAGGCAGAACCTTGACCCTAAAGTGCGTTCTTCTTGGGACACCCATCAGATACGAGTCGGCAGAATTGCAGATCCTTGTTCAGGAAGGTATTTACGAAAAATTGAGACCGGTTCCAGCCATTACACTTTTTATTAACAAAACACCCCTGGGCTCTTGGTCTATAACAACTAACAAAACATAATTCAAATAAATATAAATTAAAATTCTACTCTCAGCCATCGAGGTAGTCTCTCTTTAGACTCTCTCTCTCTTAGACTGTAATATGCTTTAGAGTGGAGCGAATGCTTAATATTTTTACGAACTATCTATTATTTCCTATGTTTTTTATTATTCAATCGGGCAGTTTGTTGAAACAAGATATAGCGAGGTTCTCGGGCGATTTTTTTGAACAAAGAAGTTCTGCAAGGGGCAATTCGGAGGTTAAGTTTGTTCCTAGTGTTGAAACTATGAGTATTTTTATTCAGCTGAAACTTATTGGGAAATTTAATAACATATTTACAAGCTTAAAATATTAAAATTAAATAAATGGTTAGTTTGATTTGAGAAATAAAAGTATCACGACCAGACCAGAAATAAAAATAATGACGACCAGAAGGTTGAAAGAATGCTCTGTCTATAATTATTATGCTATTATTATTATCATTTGTTAATATCACGATTATTAACCCGCCGAAGCCCTTATTAGTGCTCAGCTCTCAGTCCGGGTCACACCTATGTAACATTATTGTCTGCTGTCGTCTTTCGAATTTTAATAAAAATTTATTTGATAAAAGTAAAATTGAATTTTATTTTAATAAAAATAAAATAAATGAATAGATTAGGCTTTACAATGACCTGTATAGGATAACTGTGAACGTTTTGATGTTTATTTAAATCCTGGTACCAGAGTTAGCTCTCTTTATT
This sequence comes from Microvelia longipes, assembly GCA_018340805.1. Taxonomy (NCBI): domain Eukaryota; kingdom Metazoa; phylum Arthropoda; class Insecta; order Hemiptera; family Veliidae; genus Microvelia; species Microvelia longipes. The sequence goes on from JACMZG010001913.1 coordinate 28,168,291, forward strand.
GTCTGTAGACCTTCATTTTCTCGTAAGCTTAACAATGACATGTAAAGGTTTTGGTTTTTCTTTAATCCTGGTACTAGAATTAACTCTGTTCATCGTCTGTTATTCTGTTTTGTTTTAGGCTTTACAACGGACCTGAATAGATATATACTGTTGTTCTTCTTGGTTATTTTATTTGTTGGTGAGCCTTTTAAGTGGTATTATTTACCCCTAAACTCTGACAACTTCTGAATAAAAAATTCTGAACATATAAAAAATCGCGTTTGATAGAAGGTCCGTCAAAATAAATATTTCGCCCCGTTCCTTGAAACTAGTTTTAGAATGTAAAACTTTATTTTTTACCCTGGTTATTAAATCAACCTACAAAGAGGCCCCAAACCCACACATGTCAAGGTAATCTAATAAAAAAACTCCGAACCCTTTAAAAATTTAAACTCTTTTTATAGTTTCTGGAAAATGATAACTCTTTTCTAAATTTCTTTTTATTTTTGTGAAAATTTGTCACGTTAATTGAATGTGTTTTATAATTTTCTATTAAATGGAATGGATGGAATCAAAATTAAAATGAAAATGAATGGAATTAAAATGGATAATACTAAAATCCGCGCGTCACCAGGTTGGAAGTCAGACCTGTGAAAAAATAAATAAAAGGAAAAACTCATCGTACGGGCTGACAAAAACTGTTTTAACTACGAGTCGCCTACACCATCGCATTTTTACTGACAATTATCTGTCTGTAAAGGGCCTACTTTACAGCCTCCAAAAATTAAATATGAATATTTAAATAAAGTAAATAAATATTATGCTACTAGGCTGTGAAGTGAGTTTTTTCGTAATCAATTATATTTACTTACTGCCGAGTGAAGCAAGGTAAAAAATATTGCAAACTTTAATAAAAAAAATACTATACTGTCATAAAGCATATGTTATATTGACGAAGGTAGGTCTCAATAAAATGATAAATTTAAAAAAAAAATATAAATGAAACTTTTTAAAAACATTCTCCTTTTGATATGAAGGAATAAATGAATAGTTATTTATGCAACAAGGGATGAAAGTAAATTTTACAGCTCAAGTTAAAGTTTCGTCCTAAGGCAGCGCCGAAGGAGGAAACTTCATTAGCTCACGAGGCCGGTAGGCCGAGGGAGATAAACTAGTTAGCTCCCGAGGCTTGCCGAGGGAGATAATACGAGAGCTGAAAACTTTAATCCCTTGTTGCATATTAAATTTTATCTACGACTAGAGAACTAATACTAACAACTATTAATATATTCTTCAGCTCCTTAATTGTTATTGTGTTAGTTTAGTTTATTCTTACCATGTCAATTACTCTGATAAAAAGAGAATAAAGCCACTATCTTCACATTATTTTATTGTAAGCTGTCAATAGAATAATATGTAATACTATATTTGTAATTTAAACATTAGCGTGTGTATATTGTATATTCTACCCGTAGTACCAACATAACACCGATAAAAATCCTAAAAATTTCCTAAAATTCCTAAAAATTTTACTAAAAAATTCTGTCAAGTTGGCAACACTTTCACTTTTCCTCCCTAGGGAGTAAAAGTACATTTACAGTGTGAGATAACAAAACTGTAAGTAGAACTTACAATACAAGGAGTAGATAAAATTTATTCTTTGCCTTCTTTAAGCTAAATTAAATTATTATAAATGGTGAGCAATCCCGTTTACGTATATTTTACTATTTTATTGCTTAAAAAACTAATGAATGATTATTTTAATAATTTTTTAAATTTCCAACTGATTTTTTTCTTTTCTTTATTTAAACCATAGGTATTTATGAAGAGTTTTGTTATTACAATAAACTGAAAGCGGGATATTTCCTGTATAATCCGTTTATGTATTCTTCTCTCCGGCAATGATGATTACCGTTTTGGTTGAAATCCGATATTGATTAGATTTTATAAATTAACATTGTGGAGTGACTTTTTCGTATTGATTATATTCGTACACTCCACCTTCGAATCACCTTATTTAAGAGCTTTTTAAGTGTTTACTTGAAAAGCTTATTATTTTTAGTCAATTTTCTTTGGAAAAAATCGCTAATGGGGTATTATATGCTTATGATATAAAAATATTTTACCTTCTAGGACGTGGAATATAGTGTGTGTAGTGTAATGAAAATACATAATGGTTGTACCTCGTAATGAAATAATGGGTGTAATAATGGTGTACTAGACTCTGAAATAAGTAATTTATGGGAGTTCCGTAATATTAGAGTTTCATTGAAGGAAGCTAGAAGGAAGTGCAGAGGCCGGATTCTTATTTAGCTCCACTCTAAGTAATTGACATTTTATTCTCTACTGGAGCTTGTCTTACAGAGAGCACTCCCATTCTCTTTATTAAATTGATTTCTTTGTATTAATAGCTCTTTAATTGATCTGTAAATTCAATTGTAACTTATTTGTTTCTAATTTTTTATTTGACTGATTATACCTTTGGCATGTAATTCCTACGAGTATGTGACGAAATAGTATATTTTATTTGATGATTTAGGTCTTTCGTAATTTAGAGTCAATTAAGATGAAGAATCTGATGTTTCGTTTCCATTGTGGGAGGCATCTTCAGGGTTGTAGGATATCATATATCCTACACAATGCTATGGGTTCAATTTCGTAGAGCATTGTGTTTTCATCCATGATGTTCTACATACCTGAAGATGCCTCCTACAGTGGAAGCGAAACGTCGGATTCTTCATCTACATTGTCACGGTCACTACTGGAAAACGTAAATCTTTATGACAGTAACCGCGGAAGCGTACGCTGTTTATTTTAGTTTATCTGTGAGTGAAACCTAAATCAAAGTTTTTATGCTATAATACGACACACGGCTAAAATCAGTTGACAGTGTGGGAAAATAATACGAGGGAGGAGGTTAGTTCTGGATGTTAAACCACGCCCTCAATTTTTAATCAGGCTAACCTCATTGGTTCCTCAACACTATTTTCCCGCGCTGTCATTTGATTTTAGCCGTGTAACTATACTTAATGGAAAAAATAAGAAATTGAGATATTGTGCTCTTGTACAACATATTTGGACAATGTAGAAAATTTAGCTACGTTTAAGGTATTATGTTTCATTTCTTATTTATTCATACAGTTCGTTGTCAAACATTTTATTTATTTTTGATTTCCGCTATATTTAGCGAATTTTTAAACGAAACATAAGCTAATGAGGTTGCACTTTAAATTTTCTTTATACTTCGCGAATTATCAAGTCTAGAGAAGAACTTCAAGATAAAAGTTGTAGAGCATAAAATTATCTGTCACTATATAATGTTTTTTTACACTATAATCACAAATTGACTGGGTTTTCTTATTGATCATTTAGCTAGATTTATGGCATAACTTAATAAATGCTAATTAATGAGACATTTTCATTTAGCTGTATGTCTTGGTTTGAAATCATCCCAATGCTTCTGGTTGCCGACGATTTACCGAAGGAAAAATTAGTTAATGAGATGAGAGTAATACTGCGAACATAGTGGATTTCTGGGATACACTGATCGACTTTCGATAAACAGTCGAACGCTTTATGGAATTAAAGTTAAAGTTGGCACAAAAATGAAAAATGGTTGGTGGAATAGACACACGCACTGGAAGGTGGGTTATGACACATCCTATAGTAATAAGTAGTATATATTTTTACTTGTCCTCATTTATACTGTAGGTATATAGGGAAAGTATTGTGTTTGCAAAAAAATCCGAAACCGGGATAAAAATGAAATTATCCGTTTCACGCGTCTTAAGGCCTCCTGAGTAGTTTTCTCAAAGTTATCTGTTAGTGTGTCTGTTATCATCGTAGTGTCCAGTATAGTTGCTATACTATAGCATGCTACTATACTATACTATGCTATAATGCTATAATACTATAATTATAGCATAACTATGCTATAATATACTATGCTATATTATGCTACTATACTATGCTATAATATAGTTGCTATAGTGCTAGAGAGTTGAAACTTTGTACAAAAATCAATCTACCGTTGTAGTTTTACTATTCGGAAAATGTTTTTAATGACCCCGCATAATGACTCAGCGAAAATTTCAAAAAATCATTCATCGCGGAAAAAATTATTGCGATCAAATTTGAGATTTGGAATGCATGTAGCTATGTATAAGACTAACATATGTGCTAATTTTCATCTCATTATCAGCATTAGATCAATTTTTATTTAATGACTTGTGTACGTTTTTATAAAAATTGTAAAAAATCGGAAAACAATCTAATAGAGTTGAAATTTTGTACACGTACAAACCTTTACATAATAAATAAGTACAAGTTTCATTTCAATACGACCAGTATATCTATGGTTTTTGTTGGATCATAAAAGTTAATCAGCATTAAGCGTGGTCAGTGCTGAGTGATGGGCGACCGCTGAGGATGAATCGAATGAATATAATATCTGAGGATGAGCGATGCGAGTCCGAAGAGGTGTTGCAGTATACATTTGACAAAATGTATATCCTGAGGATGAGCGTAGCGAATCCGATGTAATGAGGAAACGTTCCGAGGTACCCCGTACCTGATTTTTTTAATTAACTTTTATATTACAAATTACTTATTATTTTTAATAATTTTTAAAAACTGAACTAGAGTCACAAGAGACTTTCAATTATTGCATAACCCGAACAACACCCTTATCTTTATTTTCAGAATCTGTCATTGTCTTACGCAAGCATCTGATAAAGATATAATGTAAAAAAATAATTGTCTAGGGTGTATTAGTGTATTAGACCCCACATGCAAGTTGTAAGGTTAGGAGGAGTTATTTGTAGGAATTTTGTAATCTCTTAACAGCCGGTGTAATGCAGGCCTGCTTGCAACGAGGATATGCTAATACCTGCTACCTTACTTGTTAATGGTTCGATAGCTTTAATTTTAACCACGATATAGCATAAAACTACAACAGCTGTTACTTAGATGAGACAGGGTTGGTTTTATCTATAAACCAAACTCTATTTAATGCTGCTCTGTGTACCTTTCTGCTCTATAGAAAATTATATATACTTTAATTGGTGCAATTAAATGAGATATTTTATGAGAGAAACTTTTGTGCTTCTTTTTTACTTAAAACTACGCATGGGACGTTTAGCTTATTTTTTTATGTCCTCACAAAAAATAACCTCATATGCCTTTTGTCAATAAAAAGGCCATACAATGGGAATGGGTAGGTTAAACTCTTGTTTAGAGAACCTGTACAAAGCCTCTTTAAATAAGGGCGCATATTTGATATTTAAGAAATACAATATTAAACCTACACCATGAATACTGAAAGTTAAGTTCTGTAATGTTAATGTAAAGCTTTAGTTTTTAAATAATTATTTCGTCTATGCACGAGGTTTTAAACGCAATGTTAAATTCTGAAAATGTCCCACTATATGATTAAAAATTAGGTTGAACCTCGTTTATAACAAAATTGGTCGCACTCACCTCTAGCTCTCAATGCTCTTTAAAAGGTAGAATGTAACTAGTCCAAACATACACAGAAAGACACACACACAAATATAAATATATAATATTATATATATATATATATATATATATATATATATATATATTATATATATATATATATATATATATATATATATATATATATATATATTATATATATTATATATATATTATTTCAAAAAGTATTATTCAGTTTTTTGTGCTGCAGGTGAAATGTGAATTTGCTTCCTTTACCACCCTTATAATAAACCGTCTTTGAGATTGCCGGACGAATCCTTGAGATACCATGGATGTGGATCGAGGGACTCCCTTGATACGTTTATTTACTAAGTGATTTAATATGCTCGTATAAACCTATGTAAAGTAAAGGGTGGGCTGTAAATTCACCTGTATTAGTGCTCCAGGGCTGAAACATTAGAGAGGAAGGGATTATGGGCCGTAATACCCCCGGATACTAGAGTGAAATACTTATATCATTAAAACTCTATCTTACCTCTTAGTTACGCTTCAATTTTGCCCCTACAGTTTTTTATTTTTATTTACACATAAAAATCAGGTACGGGATAACTCCGTATATTTGACCAAATCGGATTCGCTACGTTCATCCTCATTGCCTCAAACTCGTATGTTTTGTTTCTAGCGGTACAAAAAATACACACACATATAGACAGACAACTTTGCGAAAACAACACAGGAGGCCTTAAAAACGCCTGAAACGGTTAATTCCGGTTTCATCCCGGTTAAGCAGACTATGATTTTTCTTTATAATTATTGGTATATTTTGAGAAAAATTTGGTTTGAAGTAGTACAAAATGAGTAACATTTTTTAGGCCTGGCTCTTGGACTATTACCTAACCACTAGGAGACCGGCTGTCACGTTATCAGAGGAATTGCATTATGTTTAGTAATATCATAGTAGAACACTAAATTAAGTGTAGTATAACTATATATTTAACATAATATATACATGTAAATATATCGGCTCCTGTGTGCCAGACTGGTTTTCTGTCAAAATGCAAGGTCCTCAAACTGACCTATATATTTGTTAAGAACCTACGTTCAAAACACAAACTTGTCGAGACACAATTATTTTCCTATACACTTACAGTAGTTGGGATGTAAAAGTTGGTTATAGCAGTAGAACACTAAATTAAATGTAGTATAACTATATGTATATTTACCGTAATATATACATGTAAATAGATGAGCTCCTGTGTGCCAGACAGGTTCTCTGTCAAACAGCAAGGTCCTCAAACTGACCTATATATTTGTGAAGAAGCAAACCATACGACGTGGTAATTGATTTACGCTCCATTGTTTCTTATTGAATGCGGGATATCTGAAAGCTCGCTATAGACGGAGCTTGGTTTGAAAGAACTCCTGCAAGTGCTGTATAGATCCTGTAAGGTTTCTTCCTCTCGTTCTACTTTACTCTGTAGTCTGAGTTTTCATGATGTGACACAGGTTTATATTTTTCTCACCTGCTGGGTGGGACGGTGTGCAACACATTCATCAAGTATTTAGAAGTGAGTCACACTAAGCCCGCTGTACACTCTCACCTCTTACTATACTAAGCCTGCTACACACCCTCAGTCCTTACTATACTAAGCCCGCTTCACACCCTCAATCCTTACCCTCTACATCATACTTGTTTCCTTTTTTAAAAGGATTTTGAAATATCCTTACCTTTTAGTTATAAAGGTTCAACTCTTGATTTTGAAATGGGTTCGAGTGAACTCAGTGATAGGTTGAAGGCGGCAAATATTTGTCTTCCCCGTCGGCTTCGCTCCTATTGAAAAGAGATTCATTTTTCCAACGATGTAGTTTTCTATTGATTATTTTATGCAACCAGACATTTTCTATTTATATTTACATTTTACTTATTAATACATTAGGTATAAGAACTTATTTTCAAAGCCTTTTTACTTTTCCTCATAATATAATGTAGGAATAAATGAAAAGTAATGTGTTCGCTCTAAAAATCCGAAACCTGGGTTTCAAAACTGTATTATCAGTTTAGCTGTTTATAAAACTAATTGTTTGTAAAACAGATTAATAAACAGATTAATTACACAAAAGTCAATATATAATATTTAACTAAGCTTTAATGCTTAACTAAATTATTCATCAGTTAAAAAAATTATAAAAAAAACACAATTTACAAACCATTTCATATTGCACCTTGTCATGGTTTGGTAAGCTTTTATAGCTTACCAAAACTTTTATTTTATAATTTATATTGTTAAACTCTGATGATGACTAATTTTTAGTCGAAAGCTTAGTTAACTATTATATATTAAAAATATAGTCCTTTTGTGTAATTATTCTATTTTTATTTATTATTTTTATAAGTCCACAAAAACAAAGCTTTTAATTACTAAAAAAATTTTTGATCAATTTAAAATTTTGCGTGCTTGTCTAAGTATTTGAGACACCAACAAATGAGCTAAGTTTCAATTTTGTTCAGTTTTTATCAAATTATTTGTAAATGCTTTTTAAAAAATGGTTAAAAGTCAAAATATAACCCAATTTAGCTCATATTTGGCAAACCTGCTCGCTAACGAGCCTGAAGGTAATTTAGTTCGAGCAATTATAATAATTTTAATTGTAAGTACCTTTATTATAAATTATATTTTATTATATTTTGATTTCTAAATGATAAATTTTATATAAACGTACAAAATAGAGCAGCGATCTCTTGTTATTTACACAAAAGCCTACGACCTTGGCAGGTGGTTAGAGGTGGTTAAAACACTTGACAGTGTTTTAAATGAATTTATTATGTTTTATTTCAATAAGTCTAGTATATCTAGGGTTTTTGTCGGATGACTATTGTCAAGCAGCATCGAGTACCTGGATGGTTGACCGCTGGGCATTAAACAGATGTATTTTCTAAGTATAAGTCTGAAGTTGCGAGGATGAGCACAGCGAATCTGATATAACGAGGCAGTTAAGTAGTACCCCTTTAAGTTCTGAAGTACCCCATACCAGATTGTTTTTTTCATTTACAAATAAATGTATTAACGCAAGTAGACGAAACATGCGTGCATAGTGGAATAGAATCAACAAGTGATTTCACTAACCTCACATACAGACTGACAACTTAATAAAAACAATTTTGCGAGTTCCATATCAAAATATACAGAGATCTATGAAAATAACCAATAAGTTCTATACTCTATGAACATCACATACATTCTAAATTCCGACTATTTTATCTTATTGTTGACCCAGAAGCGATGAAAACCCCCCGGGATATAATGACGCTGTCTCATCTATCTACCAGCTGATAAATCCTTTTCCTGTATTTTCTTCTCTTTATCCCGCAACACGCCTAGGCTGCAGTTAACTAATAACCCAGCTTTGAGAACCCTTAATTAATATAAATGTTATTTTAACACTTGCTAAACCTTGAATAGCTCTTTTTTTTAAGAAATATTTAATTCTTTTGAAACAGTCGGTATTACAGATTTTCTTCAAAGCTTAATAGTTCTGTTGATTAATTGAATTAAATAAAACTGAGGGATTAATAAGGCAGAACAACCTGTTGTTATAAACAGGAAAAGTCCTAGTGGCCGATGAAGAACTTAAAAAATCGAATACGGGGTACATAGGAACTTTTCCTCATTATAACGGATTCGGACTCGCTTCGCTCGTCCTCAAAATGTACAAGTCGTTAAATTTACACTGCAACACGTCTTCAGACTCGCTTCAGTCGTCCTTAGATAGTAAACACATTTGTTTCATTCCCAGCGGTCATCATTCCAGGCATTGACCACGCTCGATGCTGCTTAAATTTTATGGCCCAACAAAATTCATTGTATACTTGTCGTATTGAAACGAAACTTGGTGTATTTATTTCTTACGTAAAGGTATATAATTTTAATAAATTTCAACTCAATTGAAAAAACGTTTAACGTAAACGTAATCAAATTACGTAAACGTAATTTGATAAATATAGAGATAAACTTAGCACATATATTGTCATATGTATGGCTACATGAGTGCCAAATTTCAATCGGATCACATCATTTGTCCGTATTTAATGATTTTTCGATATTTTCTGGGTCATTATTTCGGGTTAATAATGTTATAAAAAATATCTTCCGAATACTGCAATTAAATCAGTAGACTGATTTTTGTACAAAGCTTTAACTATTTAGCATGAATACACTGGGAACTACGATGATAACAGACACCCTCACACCACACAGAAGGCCTTAAAACGCCTGAAATAGAAAATTCCAGTGACATCCCGGTTTAGGATTTTTTTGCAAACTCAATACTTTTCCTATATACCTACGGTATAAATAAAGAAAATTTAAAATAGAGGTCATGTCATTTTTTTTTTAATTTGGCTCCTATCCTTCACAAAAAAATTGGTTTCATCTATGAATTTTCATAAGAAAATGAAGCTTAAGATTTTGTTTCAATGACAGAAGGGAAGGGGAGAATTGGGGGATTAATTTACCTTAGAACCAGGAAGCATATTATTTTTATGTGTGTATATATTATATATATATATTATATATATATTATATCTTATTATATTATTACTATTAATATTATTATTTATATATTTATATTATTATATTATCTTTATTATATTATATTTTATTATTATTATTATATATAATATATATATATATATTATATATAATATATTATATATATATATATATTATATTATATATATATATAAGCCTGTTTTCACTTTTTATGCTTTTTACAATTGTTATGCATTTATTATCACCTTATCATTGTACGAGGCATTACTGATTTTATTTTAGGACGAAAAACAGCATTTCCCAGATTTATTACTAGAAGTAGGTTAGTCATGACCACTACATATAGTCATGACTACTTTTACCAGCTGCTATACTAGTCATGACTACTATACCAGCCTAGGCAGTTATGGATAAAGCTAAATACATTAAAATTTTTCAAAACTGGCTGGAAAATAGTATTTTCCAGCTAAGGGTGGTACAGTCAGTTGGTACATCATTTTTTGTAACATTAGTTAATCATTTCTTTGTAGTTAATATAAAATATTGTACAGGGGCGGATTGGCCAGTGAGGGCGAGGGCGGTAGCCCTCCTTGGCCTAAGCTTTAGCCTAGCCTAAGCCTTAAATAAACTTAAAGAAAACAACTTATTTTGACAGCCTAAAGCTGTACAAAAAGGCCTTTGATATTAAACAATTGTTTAATTGAATATTACATTTAAATGTATAAACTCAAGTTTATTTTATACTTACTTATTTATTTTATTTACTTAAGTTTATTTTAATTTATTTAAATACATTTATTTCATTCGAATAAATTTTTAATATTAAATTAAACTTTAATTAATTAAATTAAGTTTGCTAAAATAATGAATACTACTCTTGTTAAAAAGAAGACACCTTTACTTGGAAAGCAATGTAAGACCCCCTTTTCTATTGGGCCCCTTGAGTTTGGTTTGGGGCTTTTTAGGGCAAACCCTTTTGGAGCTTTTTTGGCTCAGTCCGCCACTGATATTGCATGGAAAAGGCAGGAGAGGAAACATTAATGACACGTATACAGTAATGTTTCTTCCTCGACTGCGCTCGGAAGCCGAACTGTAAATTATCTGCTTTGGGTTCGTCTGAGCCGAATAACTCTGTAGCCTACCCTCACCTTCAACTCGGGGACAAAAGTTTATACTAGTAAGCAATATTCCATTTTTCAGCCTAGTTACACTTATAAATAAGGTATGTATCGCCTTACGGTTAAGTGTAATTTTTTAATTACAAAAATCACAGGGTTGCATTTTAAAACATTGAATAGTTGGTTGCCTGACCAGCTTTGAAAAATAATATTGTCAACTAAACAATAAAAAAAATTAATAATTCATATAATTTTTTTAAAATGAGGTGCAATAAAATTTAATAAATTAAGAAAGCAACCTTTTGATAGTACTAGCTGTGCCTTAAAATACTTTGTATCAACCTTAGAATTAAGGATGTGACTACAGCACTTATGTGCTCCACGGCTTAACAGCCGATTTGCATAAAATGTATGTGACATAAAATTTATTAGTAATTATTTGCTATGTAATTTTTTCTTTTATGCAATAAATGGAATTGATTGATTGATTCAACTCAACAGAACTATTGATCATATCAATAGAACGTTTATAATAAAAAACATTTGCAAGAAAAAGACTTGCGATGTATCAAATACAAACCAAAATTGAAGTAGGTTGCAATGAGGTTACACAGAGCCCTTAAAAGCCCCAATAAGGTGTTTCAAGCCTTTTATTATATATGGATGCGATATGCCCCATCTAGTATTTTATCTCTATGCCCTAAACTATATGCTAGTTACATTTTAATATTATTTCTCAATTCGTTTAAATATAAATGGTCCTGCACATAGATATATATAATAGAGAGGGCATAACCTATCTCAATACGTTGAGAGGCCTGAAACATCTTTTGGAGCTTTCAAGGGCTATGTGTAACCTCATTGAAACCTCCTTCAAGAGTGAATTAGGGTTATAATAAATCAATTGATTTTGGCTTCCCGTACATTGTTTGTGTTTTGATTTGTATTTTTAACATTCTCCTATATAGTTTATTGTTATTTAATACTTATTATTTGATTGTATTTATAATCAAAGGTAGTCAGGTTACTTTTTCGATGTTTCACTATTTAACGTATAGGGCCCCTCTAGTAATAATATCTCTATGGTGCTGCATAATTAAAAGTAATGAAAACGACAATTCTTTTCCCTTATTTTCAAACACTAAGCTTTTCTTTTGAGTGACACAGGGAAAAAAGAAAAAGGCGATGCAAAAAAAGAGAATTAAGAGAAAGATTGCTCTTGATTAAGAGACAAGTTCTTTGCTCTTCTTTCTGACAGTCATTAGGAACAAACTCACTCGCTTCAAATACCTCCAGCACTTTATATGCGTTCGCTTCAGAGTTACGTATGTCTTTCATTAGCTTAATGAGTATAAAAGAAATAAACAAATGTAGGACATATTTTATTTTTATTTTTATTACTTAAAACTAATATGTGACACGTATTGCTGAGCAACTTTTCGCGTTCTTTCTTGCTGAATAAATGTTGGCTATACCAACTGAGGAAATCGCCTCACAATATTTCTCTCTACGTTTTTTTTTCTTGACACCTTTAATTTAAGTATGTTTCTTTAATTTACTTCCTTTATATAGTTTTTCTCGCCAGTCCTTGACTTTCGCTTCACGAGTTTTTGAAGTTTCATCTTATTTATTTTTCTCTTTATGAGATTAAATAACTTGTTTGTATTCTGTAATTTATAGAAGTAAAAAAATTGTGTTAAAAGTATAAGAAATCTTTCTATACGAAATAGAATAAATTACAGCGAATGAAGCTGAAATTACTTTTAATATAAATTACTTTTCTTCCCCCTCCCTTACACGCGCAACAGAAACAACAAAAAACTTTTCAGACTCTATTTGCTCAAAATGACTCGTTAGGATATGAAACACTAGATGGTAATTTTAAATTAAAATAAACTCGAGACTACGATACAAATTATTCATTTTATGTAAATTTAAAATTAAAAAAAAATAAATAAAATTGGAAAAGTAAGAACAAATGATAAGGATCTTGTTTCATTTAAAATACAGTTTCATTTTGTATTAAGTTTCAATTATTTAGCATAAACACACTGGGGCCTACGATAATAACAGACACACACACACACACATTCATATAGACAGACAAAATGGTAAAAACCATTCAAGAAGTCATAAAAAAGTCTAAAGCGGATAACTCAGCTAAAATCCCGGTTTCGGATTTTTTTTGCAAACACAATACTTTTCTTTTATACCTACGGCATAAATAAGGAAAAGTAAAAAGGGTTTATTGCAAAATTTATTAAAAAGTTCTTATTACAGCTTTATGAATATTCTCATGTAATATCAACCTTTGTCTATGTGTTTAAAATACATAAATTTATGCACAATAATAACACCAACAACCACGTCTCTCCAATAAACATTATTTATTTAAAATAAATTGACAGAGCCGGCTTTCGGCAAATAGCCATCAACAGTGCCTTAAACGAGTGCAAATCATAAGCTTAAAAGTATACAAAATAAAAATGTTACAGAATGAAAACTAAAATTCACAGAAAAAAATGAATAGTAAAAATAAAAATAAACAAGATGAAAAATAAACAAGATGAAAAATAAACAAGTCGAAAAAATAGAACAAATAAAAATGTTTTCGTTCAGTTCGTTCGTTCGTTCAGTTTTGTAGAGCATTGTGTTTCTATCCATGATGTCCTACATCCCTGAAGATGCCTCCCACAGTGGAAGCGAAACGTCGGATTTTTTCATCTACATTGACGCGGTCACCACCGGAAGACCTAAATCTTCAAATAAAAATTACCGGTGAGATGTAGAAGGAAGGAGGATTTCGTCCAGTGACTGGTAGCGGACTAGTTGAGGGCGGATAGAAATGATCAGGGCTTGGATAATCACTGATCCCCCACTGTCAGTCTTATCATTAAGACAATCATTACCGTTTTCTTTATTCTCAATTTATTTTAAATAAGTAATGCTTAGTTGAGAGACGTGATTGTTGGTGTTACTTATTGCGCAGTACTCCACGGCGCTTATAAAAGTCATTATGCACAATAGTTCTCATATTGATCTGATAACTGTTTTGAGTCATTATTAAAATTTAATGTCGTCATCAAATTTTTATCAACACTTGGATTCTGGACCGATATAGGGTTGAGATTCGAAAAAGCGTTCGAATGTCATCGTGTCCTCTTGAATCGCTCTGGGACAAAACTCGTACATGGGTAATTGGAGTACGCTAGAGTCCCATCGAATTCAATCTATTAATTCAAGCTTGTAAAAATTGTCCAACATTAAGACACGTAGCCGAACATTCTGAATTTTGAATGCGCTAACTATAGGAAGTTATTTAGCGCTCTATCTTAAATATTGACACTTTCTTGAATATTGAAATTAATTTTTTTCTCGGGGCTAACCATTTTCTTCTTTCATTTAATCGTATTCTTTTGTTGGCAGCTGTGCTTTCTTCTTTTTCTTCTACTGTTATTTTATAATTTAGATTAAATTGGCCAAAGATATAAAAATAGTAAGAGAGAGAGAGAGAGAGAAGCGAGATGTTTTAATTACATTTTATTAAATTTTCTGCATATTTTATTATCTTTCAAGCTCAGAGTTTTTTTTACAAATATTTGCTAATTTTTATTCAACCGTTCTTATTTAAATTAACATTGTTTGTAGTACAGAGCAGAGAAGACGACATATTTAGGAAGAAGTGAACTTTATACTTTACAACGATAACAGACTAAATTTCATAAATTATTTTGGCATTTAGCTGTTATGACTCCAACTGTGTCTTTCTATAATCCTAGCCTGTGTCGCCTGTATAATCCTAGCCGTCACCGGCAACCAATAATGCATATTGAAAAATATTATAAAACTAACATCAACAGTATATTTTAACTCATCCGGGTTAACTCCTACGAAAACCATCTTAGATGACTGTGACAACTATTATCCTTAAAGTTGTAGATAATTACTTTGAACAATAATCCTTAAAACTAGAATCATAACGGCCATCGACTCCGTACAGAAGGTAGCCTTTCTGCGTACCGAACAGTGCTTGACTCAGTACAGAAGATAGCCTTTCTGCGAACCGAACAGTGCTTGACTCAGTACAGAAGATAGCCTTTCTGCGAACCAAACGGATTCTATTCTAGGTCCCGAGGCGATTGTGTTCTGAATCCTGGGGCGATCCTCGTCAACCACCGCGGGATACATAATAAGGTGTTGGAAATAAGGTGACTAATGATTAGTCTGTCAGCAATTAAGCTGACAGCAATTTAGAAGTTATCGAGCCACTAGCTTCGACGAATTGTCAGCCTTGTGTCTTACTACAAAGGGAGTTATTTATTAAGCAAGCACTCATCGTCACACCTAATATCCTAACTATAAATTCTTCGGGGATAATATTTAGACTCCCGGTGTCCTGAGCAAACTCTATTGCATTTTCTTGGGCCCTATTGGCTTAAAAAAGCTTTTAGTTGGTTTTACAGAATATTATAATTTAATTGTATTAAAAAGGTAATTATATTTGATCACATTTACGCTCTAGCGATCCTATAGAAACTTATTTTATTTCGCTGAAATTAATTTTATATAGCCAGTTATATCTCCTTACTTAGAAAGACTAATATGTGATACTTTCACCTTAATAAAGGATATAAAAATAATGTTTCGAGGAAAAATAATTGTTTTAAAACATCAGTATACGCTTGGCAAAACTCTGAAGTGTAGAAACTCGGGTTTCTAACTCCGGGGTCAAAAAGCTTTTATTAAAAAGTAGAATAGCTTGATAAAACCTGACCAAAACCTCCTCTAATGTTTAACTCTTATTTTTCCAAATATATTCACATGACATTAGGAAGGACGTTGCAGGACTCACATGTCATTAAAAAGAACTGAGCAGGGCTTACATGTCATTAGGAAGGACGGTGCAGGCCTCACATGTCATTAGGAAGAACTGTGCAGGACTCAAATGTCATTAAAAAGAACTGTGCAGGGCTCACAAGTCATTAGGAAGGACGGTGCAGGACTCACATGTCATTAGGAAGAACTGTGCAGGACTCACATGTCTTTAATAAGGACTGTTCAGGACTCATATGTTGTTAAAACTGTGACATGAAGGTGACAGTGTTCGTTATGAAAACCTGTGCACAATGGCCCTTTGTCCATTTGGGATACTTTTAAAACTTCAAAGTTAGTTTTATTTATGCTAATAGTCAAATTTTTAGCAATGTTTAAAAGTTTCAAACCGCTAGAATAGTTTAAGTAAAAAAATGTAACTTTTCACCCAAGAATAGCCCCATTTTTTTAGTACTATTAAAAGTTTTTTTTGTTCCATTTTCGTAAAGTAAGACGAACAAATTTTTTTGCTCCACTTTGCTTTTCTATTTTAATTCTCTACCAATAAAAAATGTCTTGGAAAAACTTTGTGTCTCAAAGAGAGATGAAGAAGCGAAAACTTCTGTATTTTCTTCTCAAGTTTAATGCAATAAGAAAATAAAGTATTAAATTTTCTTGTCTCTTATTTTGTTTTTCTTTTCACTATTTTTTTATTTGTAGGGTCTTCTTGAATTACGAAACAAAAGTTCTATAATGTGTTTAGGCTTCAAGTTAAGATCAGTGGTCTTCGGTCCTGACCACTTTGCGTCAACTGCGTCTCGGACATTCGTCCTCCACAGGAAAATCCCTTGTTTATTGGTTGTTTTGTATTATGTTTGTTGTTGCCATTTTGCTGTTAATCCTGCTATTTATTTTGGGAGCTACTTCGTGGCAAGCTTACCTTGCAGGCTTGCTCGGCTCACAGAGGGCATGCAACAAGTGGCTGTGATTCATTGCGTAATATGTGTCATGTTACTGTTTAGACTGTAAAAATTAAACCGAAAAATGATGCAGACAATGGATTTTTAAGAATGCAAGCAAGCATTCCACAGAATATTCTGCTGGATTTTAGACCTACCTGCCATAGTTTTTAAAATGGCAAACCATATTTTAAGAGTTCTATAAAGCTTAAATGATAATTATGGTAGAGGTATTTCCGGATCTAGGAAGAAACACATTTACTACTCCAGAGCCCTTTTTTAAATTTAGAGGCGTCATCTGAAAGAACTAGAATGTTTAAATCAAGGCGAATACATGGGGGTGAAGACAAGGAAACCATGTGTTTAATCCTAAGGCCAAGCCAATGATGAAAAATTGGCGTGACTGAAAAACATTATATTGATAACTTAAATGATAAACAAACAAAAGACTGTTTGTTAGAATTGAACCAGGAATCATTACGTTTAAAGGCTAATGCTTTACCGAGTGCAGCGAAATAGAAATAACGCATGGAATCTCGGAGTATTTTCCTTCCTAGGTATAATTTTCTCCCTATACGTCATTCCCTCCCTGTATTTATAGACCAGGGTGCAATCGTCCATTCTATCCCTATTTCATAGAGTTGGAAGTAAATTTTTTTCCTTATAAAAATAAATATATTAATTTGAAATTGATACCAGTTCAAAATGTTATGGAAAATCTTTCTCTTTGTGTTTATGCTAATTTTATCGATATTTGATTAATATGTGAGGTTTTATTAGCAATTTTATTTGCATACTAATTGCTGTTTCGTATGATTATTTTAATATTTTGGTTCAATGGATGAGGTCTGTATAAAATTGAACTAATATTCGGCGTTTCAAATCCTCCCAGGAGGCCTATTTAACCTTTAGGAGGCTGAGGGGTGGAATCTGACTCTAGAGGGACTTGTAAGCCTTATAAAGCCAACAAGGGAGTAATTGCGGGGGGCGGCACTGTGTTAGAGCTTTTCACAAAGTGTTTCGATATTGACTTTATACTTAGCTTTTGACTACAAGAACAAATAACCATTTCAACTCGTGTTATTGGTGTTTTTACGAGACTTGATAAGTATTGTTTGCATAGAGTTGAGGTGTTAGACCTCAATTTCAGTTAAATTGTACTTTTCTTGTTATAACAAAAAGTACATTTATAAATCTTTGTATAACAATCGATAGTATTTTTTATTTATTTATTCAAAGATCGGCGGTATAAACCAAACGTCCTTAGTGCAAACCCAGAAAGTAAAAGGAAGCCCTCCATTTCCTTTTGCCCCCTGAACAAGTCTACCGACTCTCAGAAAGTTATCATCAACTTGTTTAGGGGTAGTTCTACAAGTTCCTCTATAGGAGCGCTGACCAGAGCAATCGAAAATATAATAAAATTATTTATATTTACTTAATTTATCTTTATAAAATTATCAATGTGATAATGAAGCTGGTTCCTCTCAGCTGGACAGCAATGCACGTTCTGACCGGGTTTTGAATCTCTCTTTCAGAAAGGTGGTTGTTTCAGTTGCTTCTGTGGTTCTGGGCTGATAGTGTATTGTGTGATTAAAAATTTTGTATCCAATGCGTCACATTGGACTGATTATTAGTGCTTTATCAAGTGGGGCTTCGAAGAAGCCCCAGTTAGCATCTTGCATTAGCATAACACTAGAAATAAAAGAAGCCTAGGACTGCAAACATAATGCAAATCCACTGGTAACATGGACCCTAGTTTACTGGTGGTCTTAAATGATTAAATAGAGGTGCCACCCTTAAAACAAAAATTGACTAATAATTGTAAATAACTTTGAGCAATTTACATCTAAATAATTTTACTCACGATTCACCATTGTCACAAGCTTTCTCATCTAAAATAAAATATGTACTTAATTCAATAATTTACTACACCTATAGTCCAATTATAGTGACTTTTTTGAAGATTTCGCTAATTAGGTGGCTCGTAAGGCAGGAATTGGACCCGGGAGTGTGACCAAAAGCCATTTTGGCCAAAATCTGTTAATTATGAGTTAAATTATTAATTAAAAGTTCTTATTTGTTATTTTTATATTTTTTAATGGAATTACACTGGTTTGGAGTCTATACGATTACTCAAAGTGTCCAAAAAGTTAAAAAAACATGGTAAATAACCAAAAAACCTAGAATACATTCTACAGTCAACTAATGTCAAATAAGATGTCGTTTTCAAGGTTTCTTAAGCCGCTGAATCGATCGAAATCGGTCAAGAGTCAGTACGACCACCTTATGTGACCAAAAAATCATAAACTTGGTCAATTACAGACAATTTAAAATACGGTCGATAAACAATAAATATCTTCTCCGTGTTTTTAAGGCGCTAAATCTAATAAAGCCATTCCAGAGTCGATACACAAATTTAGGGGTTCCTAGTTTCGAATCTTGGTACCTGCGCTAATTTTTAATGGACTTATTTACACTATATAAGTATATATACTGTAAATACTGTTTAGTTGATATATTTATGTGTAAAGACATCACTCATGAGGCATTTCGATTATGTACAGATAACATATTTCTTGTAAAGAATCGTTAAAATACAATTAATCATACTTAAAATATTATAATAAACAATTTTATTTTTTTAAATTAAAAAATTAACAAATTTTAATTGAAAGTGTCACCATCTTTATTAAAACCTTAAAAATTTAGCTAATTTGTATCCTATCTGCATATAAGCTATTATATCGTTACATGAAATCGAGTAATGCGAGTCGTGCCGTCTTATCTTGCTTGGCTGAGGGGAATAGATAGATATAATTGTTTAGGAAGATGAAATATATTTTATTTATTTATGCAATAGTAAATAAATTAAAATTTTTTACTTTCTATTGGAAAATATATTTGTGGATTTTAATGCTAAATACATTAGTGGGGAGTAGGAGAAGATTCGGAAATTTTGTTGTTCTTTGAAGTACAACGTATACTTCGCAACCTCGGCGGTGAGGTCCGCTTTGCAGCCATATTGTTATTGTCACCTATTAGTTTGTTTTATGTATTAATAATTTTTGTATGAATTAGTAATTAGACTTCATATAACTTTATAATAATTGACTATGTATTAAACGTTAGAATCAAATAATTAATAACTTAATAAATAAAATAATAAAAAATAGATAAATAAA
This sequence comes from Microvelia longipes, assembly GCA_018340805.1. Lineage (NCBI taxonomy): Eukaryota > Metazoa > Arthropoda > Insecta > Hemiptera > Veliidae > Microvelia > Microvelia longipes. The sequence continues at coordinate 28,188,351 of JACMZG010001913.1, forward strand.
AAAGAAAAATCAAATCATGAATAATATTTATTACTGAAATTATAAATTTAAAATAAAGTACCTTATACACCTGGTAAATAAATTACCCTTTTCTCTTACATTAAGAGAAAAAATATTAGAGACATCTTTTTTGACGGAATTCCCATAATGGACGCTATTTTAGCTCATAATGGACGCAATATAATGAACCATCCGTTATTTGCTACACTGATGGATAAGAAAGCTTCTCTTTGAGGTTCATAAATAGGACATCTTATAATAATAAGATCTCAATTATTATTTTCTTGCATATTGCAGACTGTGCATAGTTCAATAGTTTTAATTTTGTATAAAATATCTCTGATAGTTACTCTAATACAATCACTCCAACTAGTAATTCCAGATAATCCAAATACTATTCAATATGCGGTGGATTGAAGTATTACTAGATAACTGAATTCTGTCAAAGGCGTACTGATGTGGTTTAGGAGAGTAGAGAGGAATTAGTCCTAACCTGGCCCCGTAAGTGATAAGCGATGTACTACGCTTATCACTCATATCAAAGTTAAGATATTTGTATTTACATCGTCTATCGTAGCTGAGAGCTGTTTGAAATGTTTGAAACAATTTAATATAATCGAATATAGGAACATAATCAAAAACGATAGACGCTGGAAAGAATTGTGAACTATACCATAGCATCATCTATGATGATGCTATGGTATAGCATGATTTATGAAGTTTATCCATAGTTTAAGTATTTTAATTCCAACATGGCCTGTGTAATTTTTTTCTAACAATATAATGGGAAGTATTTTAACTAAATAGACTACTAAAGAGAGATGTAGTAGACCAAGAGCCCAGGAGTGTTTTGTTAATAAAAAGGGCAATGGCTGGAACCGGTCTCAAGTTTTCGTAAATACCTTCCTGAACAAGGATCTGCAATTCTGCCGACTCGTATCGGATGGGTGTCCAAGGCAGAACCTTTGACCCCTAAAGTGCGTTCTGCCTGGGACTCTCATCCGATAAGAGTCGGCAGAATTGAAGATCCTTGTTCAGGGAGGTATTTACGAAAAATTGAGACCGGTTCCAGCCATACACTTTTTATTAACAAAACATCCCTGGGCTCTTGGTCTATAGTTTTTTTTTTAAAAAAAAAAAAAACTTTGTCCAGGTTCGAGCTGATCTAAATATCTCAAAGACCAAACTGGTAAAACTTATAATTTAGTGGTAAAATTATATATTTTGTAAATTTTAAATACAGCTGAATTTGTAGGCTATGTTTTAGCTTAATCTAACATTTTTAGCATTTGTGGTATTTATTTAAATTATGGGTGAGTCATTATTTTACCTCGAAAGGGGTTTTTAAACTAATAAAATATTAAACATTTAATTAGTTGGCAAACTAATAAAATATTAAAAGTTTAATTGTTTAATTAATTGGCAAATTAATGAAATATTATAACTTTAATTAGTGAGAAAATCAATTGTATTATAAATAAAGATTATCATATTGGAATTTAATTACTTGGAAAACATCCAACTAATTAAATCTTAAATAATTAATTAGTCTAAAGACTAAATTAATATTAAAAGATTAATTTTGTGGGAAAGCTAATTTGGAATTCTATTGAAAAACGTGATGATAAAATGGTCTTTAGAGCTTTTCTGTTCAGCCTTATTGTTTGACAAGTACAATGTTTTGCTGAGTCAGCATTAGACTACTTATTACAACGTTGATCGAGTATGTTATTTTGTTTTGCATTATTACATTTCAATATCTGCCATAATAGGCAAGAAAATATTGCAAATGTAACATCTACTTTTTCTATACGTATGAATGAATGCATGTGCAGTTTTTCCTTAACATATAAATAGTCTTATTCAGTTGAGCCTTGTGAACTAACCCAACTAAATGAGATAAAAATGGTTGTAAATTACATTTCTACGTTGTGTAGAAATTGTGTGTTTAAAGTTTAATATGAGAAAACTAATTTTATTTCTATACTTGACAGCAAAGTTACAAGCTTGGTGTAAAACATTGTTAAGTTGAAAGCTTTCTTATAGTTGTTAAAAACTAGAAAGCTTCCGTAGAAATTGTATTTTACAAGAATTGAAGTCTAGGCTGGTAATTACAAGTAATCTGTTCACACTTGCATCATGCAGTTGACAGTGCAATCTCACTTCCCTCCATTTTCTCTTTATATATTTAGTGCAATGTAATTTCATTTTAACTTTAATTTCTCTCATTTTATTTCCTAGAGTTTCTTTCAAAAGAAATTCTTTTTAAAGTTGAAAAAAACTACTTGTTCTAAGGGGAAACATTTCTGAAGACATCTATTCAAAGTCGGATCTAGAGCTTTGCTCTTAGACTGCAGATGACGTTTCCTCTTCTCAACATTGCTGTCTTATTGTAAACTTAAAGAAATATTTCAAAATGCAACAATAACAAAATCCATTACATTGTAATGCTTGAAGATGACAACTCAATAAATAGTTTAACGACAATAAGAAGAAATAATAAAATAGAATTTTTAAAAAAGAAAGAAATGAAAGTCAATCCAATTTGTTGTTTAAGCCCTTGCGGCTTGCTGTTGTGTCATTTTGTATATTTATGTCCTCAAACACCACATTAAATGATTTGGTATCTAAAATTATTTAAATGATTAAATATAATGATAAAATATATTTTATTTTGTAGCATGAGGATGAAGAATTGTGATTTTAAAACGTTATAACACCCACTTATCTATCGAATGTCCTTTATTATGCAGTTGCAAACTTTTGTAAGTGCTATGGGTGCTAAAAAAATTAAGTAAATAGCAAGAACACAATGGGCAAAACGCATAAGGAGTTATGCGTGACGAAAGCACACACTGACCATCAGATATTATAATAAAAAATAGAGTTGTGGAATCCAGATATAAGAAAAATAAAAACAAGTCTCTGATGTTAAAACTGATGTTAAAATAATGACAGAGCCAGATTAACTTGTTGAAATCCACAAGAGAGTCGATTTCAAGTTGGACGACTAAATCACTTCCGTTTCCTAACACTTTCTTCACATCTCGCCGGTGCTGATGATGAACTGTTAAGTCTGAAAGCTGGCTCTGTCATTATAATTTAACATCAGTAGAGAGACTTGTGTATTTTCCTTATCACATATTATGGTGATAAACTCTCAGGATGCCCTAGGAATGTCTAAAAAAATATCAATACAAACATTACTTAACTGTACCTGAACGGATTACTTAACTGTCTGACGACTTAACTGACTACGCAGATGCTGAGCAATGTACATTTAGTAATTTTAATCATGTTACGGTGAGCGAAGCATGTCCGACATGTTGATGATAAACGTAGCAAATCCGATAAAGTGAATAAATATTCTTACCTACTCCGCACCTGACTATTTTTATATTTTTATGAAATAAAAATTGTAGTGTTGTAAACTGTAGACATTTTCCTTTACAAAAATCTTATTTTATAATAGAGTTTCTAATACCCCGAGATAAAGAGTTGATTTTAAGTTGAAAGCATAAAATAAGTGTCTTAAGACTAGAGAGTCGGTATCTAGGTAAGACCGAGATGTTAAGACTACAGAGTCGGTGTCGGGGTAAGACCGAGGTGTTAAGCTCTCATAAACTAATACTCTTTATTATAATAATCTTAAATAAAGTCAAGTTCTGGGGCTTGCTCCTGAAATTTAATTAAAAGAAGAAAACTTGTAGTTAACTCGGTGAAATCTTTTGTAGCCCGAAATATTTTACGAGTGCACCAAGTCTTATTTAAAGATTGTTTTTTTTTTCTACGTTTAAAAGGCAACGGAATGTTTATCCTTTGTTTATGTTATCTTGTGTTAGAAATTAGTATGCATTGAATAATTATGCTTATTGTATAAATTATTAACTTGATTGCAATCATTTACTTTGATAAACCTTCAATCTAATCACATTATCAAGATGTTCTGATTCATTTTTATTGTTAGAGATATTTAAAGAAAGAAGATGAAATAAAGTTATTATTGTTTAAATACATTATTGTTACAATATATATATATATATATATATATATATATTATATATATATATATATATATATATATATTTATATATTGTACAAATATTAAAATCTCATTACAATATTAAGCAGTTACATTTTTTTTTTAAATATTATATATTTAAGTACATGATTCCGTGTTTTCTTTCCCCGTATAAATTAAATTTTGTCAGTCTAGCTCTGTGCATATTTCGTATAGTTATGGCATAAATAATAATATATTAAGAAAAATAAACTTCTATGTATACACTCGCATACACACACACACACACAAATATATATATATAATTGTCGATCCAAGTATTAGTTTAATGGTATTAATAATTTTTGTTTTAATATAATTAAGAAATAATTGTTAATTTAAAACTTTTGGTAAGGTCCTTTGAGTGAATTCTGAAATGAAATGCTTAATAAATGTAGTTATATAATATTCTAATAATTTGTGCCTGAGGGTTAATTTGAAGTACTGTAGCTGTTTTAAATTATTTGTATATTCAACATAGTACATTTCTTGGAGTGATGTTCAAACTATAATTTATTTATTTCAGTGCATTTTGTGTTACCTAATGACGCTGAGCTTCGCTTAGCGAAATCTAGAAATTATTAAGTAAATTACAGTTTAGGACTGCAGTCTTCATTAATCTTAATTATATTTTAAAAGTTTCTTTTTGTGGACTTATTAAAAAAAAATAATTACACTGTAATTCTTTATTTTTATTATAAGAAATAACTGAGCTCTCCATTAGTATGGTTTGGTAAAGCATACCGAACCATATTCTAAGGTGCAATTTGAAGTAGTTTGTATTTCTGTTTTTCTATATTCTATTTTGTTTAACTCTGATAATGAATTTTTTTAGTTTCTCGCAGAGGTGTACAATGCCTTGTTTTCAAATTAAATAAATCAAATAATTAGATTCAATAATTAATTCTTCCAAATTTTTCCTTTGTTTCTTTTAATTTGGTCTCTGCAATTTAAGGTATTTCTCCTTTTGCTAGCTAGTCTTATAATCAGATAATAGGTTTTGTTCTAAAAATTGGGGTTTTAAATTCCATATATTTTTCTCTGCCTCGAAACCTAGTAATCTGTAATTAGGTTTAAAGCTAGAGTTCTTGATAGAGATATTTATAGGACAACTATTACTAATAATTAATGTTCTTTCTCGTTTATGTGAAACACAATAAGTTTATAACACTCTTTCCGAGACTTAAAATTTGCTTGAGCTTTTTAATCATATTGTATATAAAATATGTGTGAAGTCATTAACCCACAATTATTACAAAAAATCTTTAAAACCAGAAAAGATGTTAGATCAGATTGAAACTTATTATGTGTATATTACTATGTATGTTTATGCTGTCATACACATGGGTAGTTTAGAGTAGTATTCTTTATCTTTCTCTTTGGAGTGTGTGTATCTGTATTCAAGCTCGATTTGAAAATTAACACAAAAATTAAGCAAAATGTCTTACGTTTTTTAAAAAAAAATATAAGGTATGGTTGTGCTATCTGTATGGTTTTTAGACTCCAAGAAGCTATTTTGCTCTCATACATAATTTAAAAAAATTAAAAGCTTGATCCGATTTAGTTGAAATTCGTCACAAATGTACATGTATAAGTGGTAAATCGCTTTACTTAATTTAATGCTGTTTTGGGTCGCCATTTATAAAACATTAAGATTTGATTTTTTTTAAATAAATAATTCTTAGTAATTTTACTTTTTTACGATCAACATGTCGTCAGATTGCGTAAAGTATTAAGAACTGAAATTAGCAGTCAAAATTTGACAGCTAGTTAGTTTTTACTTTGCCAGGTATTTGGTGAAAAAATATATTTATTGGTGCGATACCCTGCCAAAAGTATGAAGTTTTATGGTAAAAAATCAAATTAACAATATATGTATATAAGACAGCAATGAAACTCATTGCTATTATTTGTTTAAATGGTTTGAAAAATAAAAATAAATCTTTCAAGTTTGACCGCTGGGCTAGAGTGTTCGTGAAGATAGAAATGTACTTTTAGTATTACCTGAATGAACAACTACCGTAATGCAGTTGCAGTAGCATTTTTACCTGCATGATAACTAAATACAATAATATTCTTGGAAGCTTTGACCCCACGTTATAACACCCGAGAAATTTATTTACATAATTATCAGAGAACGTGCGTAGTGACACCTAAGTAATGCCGTCTTATGCTTAGGACAATCATGACGTTCTCAAGTCGTGCTGAATGAGAAAAAAGTTATATAATTCTAGACTTAGGATTACTATTTCATTCGGAGCCGGGCCGAAGTAATATCACCTTTAGCTTTGGATAAATGTGTCACTTAGATGAGCGAGGCGAGCGTGAAACGTTTTGTTATAACAAAGTTTTCTTCTGCTATTATATGAAATCGGGCATGGCCCTAAAATCAAGTAAGAACTTACCTCAGATTAAAGATAATATTTAGCAAAATTATAAAAGACAAGTCTAAAACAAAATTTTTGAGATTTTTAAAGACAATTAAAATTATATCTTAACCTTTTATAGAATGATTACATTATTGCTTGTGTTACTACTGATGGTCGATGTTCGTCCAGTGTTTCTCTGGTAAACCAAAAGGTGTGGTCCACCAAAGCGGTGTTTGGTAGTGGTTTCTCGGAGGGGTTTTAATGATCCATGTGGTCTGGTTCACGCAGGTTACAGGTTCACACAATGAAGTTGATGACAGTCAATTTCTTGGCAGTAGTTCATAAGGTCTCTTTAATTTTATTGTATAAATTGGTACAAGTAGATGATCAGATATTTAGATACGATGGCTCTCTTGTCTCTGTTAGTGTGTAGAGTATGACCACAGTGATATTTGCGTTAGTTAATAAGTTTTATTTGTCCCTAAGGTAACGATCTATATGAAATTATATAACATACTTAGTTGGAACAAAGTGGTTTCAAATGTTAATATATTTAGAGAAATAAGTTATATACGGATTTTCTTGTTTCGTCATGAATTAGAATGTTCATTGATATTGTGTTTTTCTTTTAATAATGCATATATTCCTACTGTCAGCTTGCTGATAATTGAGTACTGTATGTGTTTACAGAATGGAGAGACGAGGAGTTTGTTAATATCTCATGGAGGATAATAACAATGAAGAGTGGAGAGAGGATCAGGATGACAATGTATTCAGTGTGAATGTGAGCAGCGAGCCACCTGGCTCCATGGACCCACCAATTAGTTTTCCTAACCAATCTAGACCCAGGTTTGTTTACACTTAGTATCCTAAGTTAGTTGTACAATATTACTGTGCATGAGACACCCAGGGAATGTAACAAGGGCAATGCAATTCTTATCATTGATAGCTCGACATAATGTCATGTCGCACTCTGGTAAATACTTTACAATATATTCCTCGGAGTTTTTATTTAAAGTCAGACTGAGTTCAGACTCTGTCGGCATTTTTTGTCGACTAGCCAACAAGCCGGTTCAACCTTAGAGCCACACCATTAGAGCTGTAGTCTGAAGAAGAAGATCAGTTACGTTGGTACCATTAGAATAGTGTGCAAATATCCCATCTCTTTTATTCATTCTAGCTGATATCCGTTACAGTCGAAAGCCAATTTCATAATTAGTTTATATAGAATCAGTGGAGAGCCAAAGCTAATTCATTATTAAAAACAAAGAAAAGAGTCTGTCACCAGAAATCATTTTGTAATGAGACAAAAGATTTTACGCTTTTCTTCGTTTTCAATTATGAACATCAATTTAAGTGGCCTACTGCCACGATATAAGCAAATTTTCAAATGCATTTGTAAAAAAGTAACTTTTTTACATTATGTTATATTTTTCATCAATTAAACCGGCACTAATTCTGATAATGCAATGTAACTTTGTATTTTTGATAAACATCCATAGTAGTGTATATGTGTTAAACAACCATGTGTAAAAACTTTAGCCCGGTCCAAACACTTTATGAAGATTTGTAATTTTTCGGAACGTTAAGGGGGTTATTATTGTGGGTTAATGACGTCCCATATACTTCATTAACAATGGCTTTAGTGACATTAACAAGGTTGATTTTTGAACCAAGATAGCGTTCGAAAGGTATTGAGTACCATAGAAACGTCTAGGAACAAAAATCTTATATATATATATAATATATTATATATATATATATATATATATATATATATATTTATATATATAGCGTTCGAAAGGTATTGAGTACCATAGAAACGTCTAGGAACAAAAATCTTATATATATATATATATATATATATATATATATATATATATATATAATAATATATAATATATATATATATATATATATATATATAATATATATATATATATATATTTATATATATATAATATATATATATATATAGTCTTCCAAAAGATCCTCCCTCGCACTCACCGTCCATTACTCTAATCTCACAAGCACATTTTTTTCTTTAAAAATTCGCTAAATTATCTGACTTAGCATTAGCTAGGCTTTGCTTCTTTTTATCAAAGCACTTTACGGCTCAATTGATCATATAAGTCTATTTGTAATAAAGGCCTTCTTTCAAGCATTACAGGAGTTGAAAATTAAATATCTCTTAATGGAAAGCCATCGCTGTAAAGTCAGTAATACTTCTGTCTTCCCTTCCAATACTTTAGTGGTATAGATAGTATTTTAACCGGATAGGTTGTTGGATATTCTTGTAAAACAACGCGTAGCTACATGTGAATAGGTGTCTAAAGGGCTCTAGGGGAAATTATAAATTTTACTCTGATGCCGTCGACCCAGCTTTTACTGACTATTGTGGGTTGAATTTTATCTCACAGTACTATAGCTTTTAGAGCAAACTATTCTGTTGAACAAGATAAATCCATTTTAAATATAAAGTCCCCTGACAAGCATGTGCAGGTAGGTTCTATGCAGTCATCTGGCTGACTCAATATTTAAAACAAAGGTGTTGGAAAGAGTTAGAGAAACGTATATGTCCGGTATGTTGAATCCGTTGCTTTACTTTTCATCCTGTCAGACTGTTGATCAAAAGTGTGAGGAATATAAGTTTTTTTAAAAGAAATATTTATAAAGGATGTCTTGAAGTACTGCTATATAACGTACTTAATTAACTCTCTTATACGTTAAACATCAAAATAAAATGAGGAATTTAAAAGTAAAATTAGGAATTTAACCACCGCCTGCTTTTTTAATTTTTACCAAAAATATAAAAGATCAATTCAGAGCATCTTTGGTTTTAAACCAGCGTTAGAATTAATTTTGATAAATTTTTATATTACTGTGTTCGTGTCCCGCCAAGTCATGTTCATTTTGGTTGGAGACAGACATGGGCGTTTCAAAGAAAAGTTGTTTGTTTGGCAATACTAAAGGGCCTTAATTAAATTGAGAGGTAATCATCAGCTTCTTCTCTTTGCCAGCAATGTGAACAAGTTGTACAGCTTATTTTGCTATTTTATGAGGTATCATACAATTCAGAGGTGTTCTTGGAGATAAATCATTACAGAATTTCCCTTTTATGTACACATGTCAACACTACCCCTAAAGTTGGATACCTTTATTTTTGACTTGCCGCCAAGGAGAAAAAGGCAAAGATTGCCTCTAAATTCAAATCAGACCTTTTATTATTGACTACCTAGCAATTTCACTTTGAACCGCCAATGACAGTCTTCAACCAATAGGGATATGACTTGGCGGTACATAGTAGTTAATTTTACACCTATTTCGAACAAAGACTTGGCGAGGAGTTTTTTTACCACGCAAGTGGTTTTTAGTAAGATTTTATGACCTTTTTGTACGGCTCCTAATGGTTGGACGACTGTTCAATGTAAAAACAATGAGTTAAACAATTAACGTGTTGTAGATAAAGCTGTAAAGAGTGTCAAAGTATTGCATACACCACTCATAAGCTCTTTTTCCTGCAGTGCGTACTACATAGGAATTATGAATTTAGGATTTATTGATAAAGGAATGTTAAAACACATCAGACAAACCCAAAAAGACCACAAACACCACAATCTATTTAGTAGTAAGGGTAAATTTTAATCGGTACACTAAGTTTCATGGAGTTTCATTTAAAAACTGTATTGATTAGAGTAATATTCTGTTCTTAGGTATGGTTTCAAAAGCAGGAAAGCTTGGTCCTACATTAGGGCACGTGCTTTTTTAGTAAAACCTATTGGAACGAGTTGAAAAGTCACAACTTTTTGAAATTAGAGACAGAATTTCCGCACTTGAGATTTAGGGTGTGTTCTATGGATAAAATATCTTCAATCTTTAGGAGTTTGATTAAAAGGCTAATCATTGCCTTTTGCTAAATTTTGCTTCGCGATAACATTTTCTCTAACTATTTGACTTACTAGTTATCTTTCTCTAATTATCCATTAGTATTCCTAAAGGTAATGTAATAGATATGTGAACCCCTCTGTGAAATGTGCACACGCAAGCATGAGCTAGAAAATATCAAGGAAACTACCTTAAATGTTTTTTCAATAATTTCATGAAAAACTACATATTACCTATATGTTCTTTTACCTGTTCTTTCATGATAAATTGTCGAGATAAATTTCCTTCAAATAAGAAATGAGGACATGTTCTCATAAGATTTTCTTAGAAATATAGAAAAGAGTTTTAGAAAATATTTTTCCTTGTTCAGATAAATTAAATGTGAAGCAAAAAAAATCTTTTGAGTTATATTTTTCTAACAATACACAAGAATAAAAATATTACATAAATAAAAACAAAAGGCATCCAGCCACAACATAGTTGTTGTCCAATATCAGTTTGCCATATTATTAGATTATATAAGCGGCATACTGGCACGATATAAGCGAATTTTTCTAATTTATAAGTTAAAAAACGTGATTTGATTTTTCTAATTTATAAGTTAAAAAACGTGATTTGATTACATCATGTAATAATATATGTCAATCCATAACATTAAACCTTTTGCTGATAATAAAACTTTTTACATGTGCTTACTATTCATAGTGGTACACGTATATGAAATTAAGGCCCCAAGTAACGATTTTTACAAGTTTTACCGAGTCATTGTAGTAGGTTAATGACGTCATACATATTTTATAATCAATATACTTGGCGGCGACAATAATGAAGTCGACTTATTTACCAAGTCTATCTATCCAATATAATGTTCAAAGATATTGTGTCCCATAAGGCAGAGGAAATCCTTCACGTATCCTAAGCACTTGTTCTGTATTGACGTACCTTAGGTGGCAGACTTGGGTCTGGCCAGCGTTCCTTTAGAGAAATTTATAAAACTACTCCTTAACAAGTTGATAACTTTCTGTGAGTAAATAGACTGGAGAGAATCCTTTTACTTTCCAGGTTTACACAGGTACTTCCTACCTAAGTGTTCTAATGCTCTGGTTTATACCCCTGGTCTAAGTAAAGCTCGGAATTTGACAATAATAATAATTGACTAATAATGATCTATTGGGGTATAATCAATATCCAAGAGCCAGGCCTACAAAATATAACTTATTTTGTTCTACTTTAAACCAAATTTTTCTGAAAATATACCTTAATTTATGCGCTCGCTCAAATATTAGAAAATCGCGAAAATTACAGTTTCTTGGAATAAGTGTTTCGCTGTGGGTCGTGTAACATATTAAGAAAACATTTTTTAATGCTGATAAAATTTCCAATAAAACGAGTGTTTTTTCATCAAAATTGGATGACTGCAACTAAGGTTGCTGATGACAAAAATGCTGAAAAAGCCAATATGCCTTCAATGAAATTTGCTGACTTTGCATAAATTAAATTTTTTGGTGTTTTGAAAGAGCCATAACTATGGTTGAAGTGATCCGATTTTGACGAGTAATTACTTGTTTTATTGGGAATCGTATCAGCTTTAAAAAAATGTCATCTTCATATTTTGCACTCGACCCACAGGGAACCGCTTATTCCAAGAAAACTGAAATTGGTGTGATTTTATAAAATTTTGAGCATGCGCAATCATATGAAGGGCTCCACTCTGGATAGGCAGAGTACGCATTACCTTCATAAATTAAGGTATTGTTTCAGAAAAATTTGGTGTAAAATATTACGAAATAAGATATTTTACAGGTCCAGCTTCTGGAATATTTAAGAATAAGTTACTACAAACTATTGGACAATAAATCTTACAAAATATAGAAAGGTAACATTCCAAATAAATACTTATCATTTCATGTCTCCATGTTTGTTTGAGGTATATAACTCTACGTCAAGATTAATTTGCTTCAGTTAATTTTATCTTTTCAGTAATGAAAATTCAATTTTTATTTGTGTTAAATAGTTGTTTAATATGGTCCCTCTAATTCTTTCACAATGGAATAGCTTTGCAGTTATCATAAGTTGATTTGACCGAGTTTTTTTTAAATTATATTTAAAGCATGGTTATAATAAAATAAAACTAAAACACTTGAGTTTTGAAAACAAATAATATATTTAATTTATATTATTAATATAAATATTAGTATACTGTAATGTTAATAGGCCATAGCACTTAAAGAACTGACCGGTTTGACTGTATAGTCATCATAGATTTGTTAATGATCTAAATTATGGAATACAGAACATGTTAGAGGTAGGGGTAAGTGTGATTATGAGTTGGGTGTGCATGGCGGGGGTAGCTTCGTTTGGATTTGAGTTTTGGAGCGAGGTGTAAAAAAGTTTTGTAGTCCCAGAGAAACATAATTTTATTAAGTATTCAATGAGATGCTGTGATGGAGTTGCTATATCTTGTGTTGACTCAGTAGAGCTACTACTAACACAGTCTTTATGTGGTACCCTATCGAGTTCGTGTCTGGAGTAGATGTTTAACAATATTATTAATAAAATTGGGAAGTGTAACATGTGTGTGAATGTTTCTTAGGGTAAACTGTTTGAAAGGTAAAATAATAATGATAATTTGGAAAGCAATGTAAGCAAAACAAGTAAGCAGCGATACGAGTTGAGATATCCGTGGATAATATGTATGAGTTCAATCTCTTAGTGTCTTTTCTCAATTACAGTTTACATAATAGTTTGAAGATCCAATTTAATCTTCCTCATCAACTCTAATTTTTTTTAAGTTTTAAGTGGTGAAAAATATGTTTGTACCATAGATGACACGGCGTGTTAAAGGGCGTAAATTCGTTCAGATACAAAAAATGGGGTGAAGAATCAAGTGGTTTTGTAGGCTAAACATCGGGGAAGTGTCACCTAAGGTCTGGAGGGTAAACATCACCTTAAAGAATTCCCCGGTTTCTGACCTATGAAATCAACTTACAATTGTTGTTAATGTTATGTACACATATCTAATGTACAATGGCTATGTCCTCATTTCTAAGTTAAGTCCCCGTTTTGTAAATGACAGCCATTTACTCTTAACCTAGAATTAACTTGTTTGTGGACACAGTTTTAGTCGCACCATATCACCCCTTTTTAACGAGAAAACAGCTATTGCTTTTGTACACTTCAAGATGTTACTAATTATGACAGTGCATGTTTACAAAGAAAGTACATTAGCGTGATTTTCCGGTCATAAAATTCTCTTCTTCCTTTACAGTTCTAGGAAGGTTAAAAGAAAATATTAACTTTATGTGGTTGGTTGAAGCTAATAGAGAAAAAGGGTCGATATTTTTTGCAATTTTCTTAATTGCGATGACATTGGTAACACACGGCAGCTGTTTAAGAGAAACGATTTGTATTTTTCTGTAGATTAAATGTTTACTTATAGCGCAAGAAACAAGGTTTATGCGTGATTTTCACAAAATTTGAATAAGCTGCCAAATATAGATCTAATCCCCCAATCACTTTATCGCTTTTTTTAATACGACTTCCTAAAACAGGTTAAAAATGTTTCAAGTACAAATATAAATATGTCATATTTTTTATCTACTTGATCCTTTCAGAAAATCTTATACATTTTTTACACGTCCACCATTTAGATCTCACGAGGTTTGAAAATGTATTTTCTTGAGAAATGGAAGAAACCTTGCCCTAAATACCATAAAGATTCCAATTAACGTCCAATTACCAATTAACGTTACCAATTTACCAATTTCCAACGTCCAATTAACGGCCACTAATCCGATTACTGACAGATAGTTATATGCGTTTTCTAATAGTGATAAAACAATGAAACAACTTATATTTATTAAATTGATAATTACTAACTTTTAATTACTTTTTTTAAAAAAAGTAACTAAGTTGTAACAATAGTGCCATCTTTTTTAAATTTTATTAATAGTGCCAACTTTTTTAGTTGTAACACTAATGCCAACATTTTCGAGCTTCTGAACTTCGGAGCTACGGGTACAGCAATGAAAAGGTTAAAGGAAAGACATCGACGACCCAATGCGTAATATATATATGTATATTTTCAAATCTAATTTAAAGTAATGAAAAAATTGCTTCATACTTAATCGAAGTTTGCTTTAATCTGTCATATTTATTGATTGACATATACTTCATTAATTAAACCGATTATAAATCTACTATAATAAGTAAGTAGATTTACTTAATAGTAAATAAAAAAGCTAGTAAGCTTCCTAACTTATAATTTTGATATATACTTCGTTCATTCGTGGGGTTTGGCAGGGAGTTCAACCCCAACTGTTCACACAGTATTATTTAACCTATAGTTAAGACTCTAATCCGATAAAAAATAAGTTTCAGGATTGAACCCCGAGTTCAATCCCGTTTACCCACGTTCTCTAGGGGTTTGAACACGAGGTAGAATCCCCTACCAAACCCTGCATGTGAAAGAAGTATTTTTTTTTAAATTGACAGCATATTATAAAATATAAAAGGACAATGAAGTTGATTGAAAGAGGTTTACAGTTAAGGTTCCTGATGAGTTTTAATTTTTTGTTGCGTCTTGCTTTATTTTACATTTCAACTTTTTAGCCTTTAAGCTTTTTTGTGGACGCTATTATACCTAATTGTACTCTTTTGTACCTGGTTTTAAAATAAAGATATTCATTTATTTAACGTGAGAAGCATATAGGCACGTTTGGTGTGACGTCATATGATAACCGTAATCAATAAAATCTGGACATCCTGATTTTAAAATGCTTGATTTTATAAAAAGCTTTACCTTCTATTTGATATCCAGGGGACTAAGTCGACAATATGTCAGCTCAACTAATAGTTTGACCGTGTCCGCCATTTTGAAAATAATTCCTCTTTTAACTCGACTTTGACACTTACATTTTTACATGGTCTGTTGTAACAATTATTAAAAACAATTGCTTTTATGCTTTAGAAACTTCTTTTTACAGTAAAAATATCAGCTAAAGCTTTGTATTCGTTTCAAGCTTAGAATAATACTATATATAGAAGGAGCACAGGACCGTAAACACAATGTAATTCCACTGATAACACTCGGTTGACTGATAGACTTAAGTAGGGGTACCACCCTAACAACAAAACTTTATTTTAAATACCCTCCTGACATCCGAGAGAAATAAAACCAAAGTCACAGCATTCACAAATATCCTACTAGACAGAGAAATGAATTACTTTTAGGAAGGTGACTGACCAAGACTGGCAGACAACATTGCATACTTTGGACTAAAACTATACCCTCTCTAACCTGACTAGATAACTTGTTTAAATAAGAAACCGTTTAATAACAAAATTAAAAGAAGTCTGTTGTACTTGAACTTGTTTAAACTCTGTTGATAAATTATTTCTAATTGAATTTTAATAAGTTAACTTCTTAACTACTTTATTATTTCGTAATTATTTGCGCTACTAAATTACTTTAGTTTTTAATTTAATTTCCTGCTAACTTTTACATATTTTTACTTTGCCATATTTATACCGTAGGAATATAGAAAAAAATTACTATCATAGATCCAAGCGAATTAGTGCTAGAGTTTAACCTTTGTATAAAAGAACGTTGACAGAGGAGCAAACTCAACTTATCTTTGTTACATAACCTACGTTTGGCGCACTTTTTTGCTGTAAACATGGCAAGGTTTGTTTTTGCTCTTATTTCTCTATCTTAGGCAAAGTCCTTAAAGAAATAAAAGTTCCCTATTCAAGATGATTGCGGTAAAGTAATAAAATTAAATAGACGCCCTTACAATGAGTAACGTAAACAAGAATCTGCTTCCTCGTCCTCATCTGTATCACAAGTCATTATTGCATAAGTATTACCCGTATTATTTAATGTAATGCCTATCTGCTGTATTAATTTTCAAAGCTTTGAGGCTATAACACTCTAGATATTCTGTGGTCGGGTGAAGTGTCATAACACCTTAAACTTTGGATTATCATGACAATCTGAGGGCGAGCAAAAAGAGCTCCAAGTAAGATAACCACTACGGAAGTGGTTGTCTGATTTAGGGCACAGTTCTCGAGATATGAGTCTAACTAGACCTCAACCACTTCTGTGATTAACAAATTACTCAAGGTATGAGTCTATCTAGACATCATCCACTTCTGTGATTAACACATTACTCGAGAAATGAGTCTGACTAGACCTCAACCACTTTTTTGATTAACAAATTACTCGAGATATGAGTGTATCTAGACATTATCCACTTCTGTGATTAACACATTACTCGAGATATAAGTCTAACTAGACCTCAACCACTTCTGTGATTAACAAATTATTCGAGATATGAGTCTATCTACACCTCATCCACTTTTATGATTAACAAATTACTCGAGATATGAGTGTATCTAGACCTTATACTCTTCTGTGATTGACAAATTACTCAAGATATGAGTCGTCTATCTAGACATCATCCACTTCTGTGATTAACACATTACTCGAGATATGAGTGTATCTAGACCTTATCCACTTTTTTGATTAACAAATTACTCAAGATATGAGTCTATCTTGACCTTATCCACTTTTGTGATTAACACATTACTCGAGATATGAGTCTAACTAGACTTCAACCACATCTATGGGTAGCACAGTCCTACCCATTAAATACAGATGTATTTAATTTTTTTAAATAGACAATGTATAACTTATATTTATGACTCACCAACTACATAATATTCATTATTAACAATTCAATTGTTATCATAAGTAAGATGTGTATGGGAAGAACAATTTAGATGGGCTAACATTAAAATGGCAAGCATTTTAAAGTTTCCGAAAACTTGTTAAAAAAAGTTGTATAAAAAATTAAAAAGTCTCCTGGGTATTGTTTACTTATTGTAAATATTTGCAATTAGCGCCGTGTTTTTCTTTGAAATATAAAATTCAAAAGCTTTTTTTCCGTACTTTACAGCAAATTTTTAACTTGGCTGTATCTAAATCAGAGAGGAAAGCCTTTTTAATCTGCAATCTGAAAGTATACATTTAATCTTCTCTCTTACAAAAACATTTATTATTTAATTAATTCGCTCACATTCAATTAGCTTTATTAGGCTCGCAGTGAAATGCAAATATTTAAAAATACCAAAAGGGATTAATATTTTATGTTAAATTTATACCACCTACCTACCATGAAAATATTAGGCAGCATTTACGGCTTTATATTATATTTATATACGTTAATTTTATATATTTATGACTCACAACCTACATAAATTTTCATAATTAACAATTCAGTTGTTAACATTAGTAAGCATGTCTATGGGGAGAACACTTTAGATGGGCTAACATGAAAATAAAAAGAAAGTAAAAGTATAGTCATCTGAAAATGGTCTCCCTATACATTGTATTCGACAGCGCATAACAAATTTTCAACTCCTAAACTTAAACAAGGTCTTTCAATCCAGATTAGATGCTCTTGATTTAGATTTTTCACTAAATTACCTTTAATGGCAACTCTGACAGCCGTTATTTTAAAAAGCGCGTGATAAAAATTTGCTTACTTGCCACCATCTTGTTTGTTGAAGTTGTTCTGCTACTTTTAATTTTAAGTTTTTGAAACTTTACGTAGCACTAAGTATTATGCAACATTAATAATTATGGGGCTTATAGCTTCCAGCATATTATATTTAAGTTATTCTCAGCTGAAGATGGACTTAATTAGGTACTAATCAACTCTACCTTCATAACTTGCAAGCGCGTACTTATGCATCTAAGTGCGCTTTTTAAAACTTTTTAAAAAGTTTACTCTGCTCCTTTATAACCTACCTTTGCAATTTAATATCCTGACTTACTTAAACGATTTAAAAATTATTTTCTACATGTTTTTTCAATACTTATTAATTATTTTAAAGCATTGCAAGAAAGTCTATTAAATATATATATTGTATCTATTAAATTTATATAGTTCATTTATTGAATTGCTTGGACTGTGTCCTTTTCATCAGCAAAATTTGAATAAATAAAGGAAGTTTGGCTTCCCTTAATAAGTAGGATCGATCAGGAGCACGCTCCTGCCTTGGCACCCAGTAAATCAATTTTTGGAAGTTTAAAATCGAAATTTTTTTCTTACTAGTACCCTAATATGGTAATTTAGTTACTTTTTTTGGTGTGTGACAGCAGGTAATGAGAATCATCTCGTAAAATAGAATTTTTTTAAAATTACATAGTATAAATTTGATACTAATATTGGAAATATAATACCATATTATTCTGTAATGTTTCATCATGATGGTATTTGAGTTATTTTAGTGTTTCCACTCCCCCGAATGCCTTTACTTTTAATCCCTAGAGTTTATGCTGACACTGCATTCAGGGAAGCCCTTGATGCTTCTAAGCTCCTCTTTACGGACTAGTTATCCTTTGTCTAATATACTTTCTCAAGTCTTATCAGATACTCATTAGACTCACTCTTCTATCCAGTCCGGTAATTCCAGACGGTGAGAGAGACTAAGAGGCCCCAGAGCAGAACACATCATTCCTAATCATTTGCGTTATTCGTGGGACCTCAGACTGATGATGTCTAAGTGTTTGGATCAAAAGTTCAGTATAAGTAAGGTTATTATTAATCAAAAAATAAAACAGCACATTAGAATACTCTGCGCGAGTTCAATGTAGCGCCTTCTAGAGAAAGTTGCGCTTCTTGGAGAATGGGCTGTGCCAAATTTCTTTACAATTTCCTTCATGCTGAATATTGACGAACGCCCAAGCTCAAACATGCCAGTATCTCACTAAAAAACGAAAGAATTGTGTACCTAGCGTAGGTTTACGCCAAAAGAAATCACGCAAGTACATATAATCAAAAATCAAGGATACCTTATAGACTTAAATTTTACTTAAGCACAAAAAAAGAAAATCTTAACAAATTCTAAAGTAGTGCAAAGGATGAATCATTTAGTTCTCCTAAGTATTACAAACGCCTTTTGAAATTCATCAACTAAAATAATCATTAAAATTATCCGATAAATTAATCCAAAATAGTACTATGCAATTATTATGTGACTCAAGAACTGATAAAAATAATGACCAGCAGACTTCAAATAACTCGGATGATTTGAAAGCTAATTCTAACGTCAGATGAAAATCCAGGATCACGTGGAATTGATTCTTCTTTGTTTTGTTTTATTTATTCTAGTCTGACCATGTTAAATATTTAAATTTTAACTAGTTTTTAATAGTTCTTTTAATAATTGGTATTCTTTGTTACCTTTATTAGTGTTTAAGTTATTAATTTTTAGTGTGTTGTTATTGATGTAAGGTTGAACTTAAAAACATTTTGTGATAATGCCTAAAGATGACTACAGAGCTAGTTGAAATATATATCGCAATTTATAAATAAATAATTGTGTAAATAATTGTGAAACCATTCAATAGAGTCTTGTGTTTAAGGATTAGGGTAGGTAAAAAAGGTCTTAAAGTTTTTATTGAACAATTGTACAACCGCATGAGCAAACTCGAGTCAGGGTACCCCAACTAGAATTAAAGATTGATTTTTTTCCAAGTTTCACATATAAAAATATCACAACACACACACACACTCACATACATACACGCAAAAACATACTTTGTCGTTAGGGTTTGAAAAGCGAGCGAATTCGTAGCCGGATACTTTCAGATATGTTCTTCTGGGTGACCAAGCCAGAACCTTTACCTGTCCGTACAGGTAATGCTTGCAACATGATGTTTGATATTGATGCTACAGTAAGCAACACAAATGTTAGTATTTTTATGTTTAATACATTCATTTTGTCAAACTATTAATTAAAAAGTTTATATAAATAAATCTTAATTTTACTAATACTGAATATGTATATCGCCGTAATGAAGTGGTCCTCCATAGGACCATACTAGACTACAGAAGCATGCTAAGTAAAAACCAAAAAAAAAGATTCATTCAAATGTAAAGACCATAAAATGGTCCTTTGATAAATATGTTAAATTACTCTTTGATATTGAGATTAGATTGCTATAATCCCTGAAAGCTTTACATACCTTTACTCCTCCCATCTGCAACGGCTATCTACTCCTCTCATCTCTATCGGCTCGGCTACCTCCCCTCTCTCCTTCTCAAAGTACAACCTCCGCTTATTCTCAAACGTCAGAGCTTATAAAATGAAAATGTAGCGTTCACGAGTTAGTTTGTTTTATCGTATGAGCTATTTTTTTATGAAAGTAATATTAGTTTTCTGTTATTTTGTTACTCTGCTAAAATAACTTGATTGTCAAAAAATCAAATAAACTGCACTGTTGTGAAAATTTCAGAGAAAATCTATTGATTTTTTCTTTGATCACGGCAGTGCCTCTGTCTAGTCTACCATATCTTATTTACAGGAAGCATTTTAGTTTATTTTAACTTCCTCTTATCAGGACCATCATAATATTAAAACCTATGTCAATAATAGTTATTTATGACATAAGGCTGAAAAGTGTGTCTTTATGTCACGGCAATTAGATTTACCGACGAGCGAAGCGAGTCGGGAAAATTGCCAAGACATAAAGACATTCTCAGCCGGATGGCATACACTATTTTTTTTTTGGTAGCACTCATTAAATAAACTGCGCTATATAATGAACTGCGCTACTTAATTGAAAAAAAAACAAACGTAAAACAAACAAATAAAAACAGAAACAAAATGAACGCTTTTAAAGAAACCTTATGAAGGTTTTACACAGATTGTTTTTTGAACACGCTAAATTACAGTAATGGCGGCAATATATGAATTACTTTTATGTCCTAGGAGTTTTTTTACATTCATTATTGTCCTCGGAGTAAATAACCTCCTATAACAATAATGATTGGCTTCTCTTCCTAAAAACGGTCCAATAAAGTGCTCAATTACGTACTACCTCAAAAAAAATTATTTAACTGATTCATATTATAGTATTATAATAAGATTTGTATTTTAATTGATCATCGTATCGACTACACTTTTTGTTTATAACTACAAAATAAATATGGCACGTGTTCCTCAAGCCGAGCACATATTCTTTGAATTACTTGCTTCCAAAGGCTTAACAAACCATTTCTTGTTTAGTTATTGATTTATGCCTTAAAACCTATGCAGAACCATTATTATTTGGTATAGTAATGGTATTTATTTTTTCTAAATTTAAAAAGATGCTTGAAAATTGTTTAAATATTAGCACATTTTTTTCGGTGGAAATTATTTTCAAAGATATTTGGACCTCTTATGTAGATCTATTGTCCCCTTCCGCTGTCAAGATTATCACCTAACTACAAAATAGCCTTTAAATAACTATAAATGAGTGTCACATGTCGTGTAGTGCTGATTTTGGAAGAATGACCTTGGTTTTGTTTGTCTTTAAATGATTATATACATAAATATTGTAAATATGCGAAGATCAAAAACATAAATGAGAAACAAATAGCAATGCTTCAACTCGAATAATGAAGCATAAAGCGAAAACTTAATCAAGCAAAAGATCTTCGAACAAGGTAGCAACCATTTCAGAAGAAATACGCTCGGCCTGCGCAACTCCATGTCAGGATTGTCAAGTGTATGCCCTTAACTTTCAAATCAATCGAAATAGCCACATCTTGTTATATATTTAATTATACCGACCCTTTTAACTAATTATTCCTAATTATTAATATCATACTTATTACCTGGTTTTCAATTTATCGCCAGAAATAGATATTGGAACTCACCATATTAATTAATATGGTGAGTTTAACTATTCGGATATTATATTCCAACTCGATAACTTGAGGTTAAATAAATTTTAGTTGAATGTTCCGGAATGCGTTTCTAGTAATTATTTCCTAAAGTGTTTATCGGTAATTATGACCTAATTAAGAGAATCTAATTTTGTATGTTATTGTTGAAAATTGATTAGAGATGCGTATTATGTATGTTTGCTGTAATGCTACCTCTTTTTCACTTTAAACTTTTAAAGTTACAGAATATTTGTGAGTGTATCCACTCAAAAGTTTTTAAGCTGATAGCGTTGAGCTCACATCATGATTTTTTAACTCCCTGAAGATGTTTTCAACAGTTGTAAAACTTTATTTTTTTACAAACACTTCACGTATAGTATTTGTATATAGTTGTATGTGTCTACAGCATCGACGAAACGAAAAATGTAATTAATAATCAAGGAACAGATTGAACGGATTGGTTTAGTACATCTGCTGAAATGTACCTTAGCTTTTGTAACAAGTACCAGGACCAGTTATGTTGGTCTCCGAAAAATATTTTCGGTGTTATAAACAGAGTTGGGGTGCTGTTTGGCACTGTGTGATAGTCTGTCTTGTGTTTCAGTGGATTGTGACTGGAGAAGGATATGAGCAGTGGAGAAGAAGGAGACGATGAAGAAGAAATCTGGCTCCAGAATCATCCGCGCGCTATTCAAAAATACCTAGCTAAGCACCCTCACCTGTGTTATCAGTCATCTAAACCTAACAATCATGGGTAAGTCCTTAGGGATAATGTTTATGGTTACCTTAATTGGTTAGGGCGTTTGATCTTTTATATGTCACATGTTTCTTGAATCTGTCAGACCACATGTATTCATGCTAAATAGCCGATGCAGTTATTATCCAGTTCTGCTCAGATGAAATGTCTCACTATGTAGAGAACAGATTTGAATTTATATTAAGCTATTGTAG
Organism: Microvelia longipes; assembly: GCA_018340805.1. Lineage (NCBI taxonomy): Eukaryota > Metazoa > Arthropoda > Insecta > Hemiptera > Veliidae > Microvelia > Microvelia longipes. The sequence goes on from JACMZG010001913.1 coordinate 28,211,339, forward strand.
TTAAACAAGTCGTTTTAAGTGATATTTTCTAGTCAGTTAAGTTGGTTCTTTAACTTTAAGGCTACATTATGACCTTTTGGTGGGTTTAATTTTATCTACAATGGTGTGCAATCAATAATCTTTATAATAGCAAGTGCAATTTAAAATGAACAGCCGGCTCGGTGTTGATGGCAAATTGTTCAGCCTCCCCTTTCGAGGTTTTGCAGTCGTAGCAGGACCCACGGTAGCTCACTAGCTGATTCCCAACTTGCTTACTTAATGGAATTTTAAAAATCCAGGGTGTGCTACATTTATATTCATCATATGACGTTTACGCATTCGAATTTTACGCAAATTACTTGTTTTGTAATTTTAACTTGATTATGGATGTTGTAGGAGTGTTTCATCGTCAACAGACGTGACAGTGGATAGACGGCGACTATCTCCAGACTCTCGTCTGACAGACACGTCGCCCGATACAGATCGTCACCTTCAAACACACCCACAAGACAAGAGACCGTCACTGACATCAGAAATATTCCAAACATGGATCACTTCCTCATCAATACCTGGCTCAGAGAAAAGGTCCAGGTCCCCCAGCAGGTAATGAAAACTTTTCTATTCCATATTAAAATATATCTTAACTTTTAGATCAGATTCGATCGTAGATCTTATCTTCTGAAAAGATCTTCTCAGTTAGAATGGTAACCTTTTAACTTAGTAGACATATTTTCTAATCTAGTAGTAGTAGTGATAGGATGGGATGAAATTAAGGCACATAGGCCAAACCTAGTCGTTGAGCCCTTCTCGCCCCTCCCTCCCTCCTATTTTCTTAGCTTACACGTTTACCAAGAATCTCTTAGAAACGGTTATAACAAGAACAGACTGAATCAAAGGACCACATCCTAATCCAAGAGGGCAACACCATATATTTGATCACGGAGATAAATATAAGCTTCGCGTTTTGCAAACACATGTGTCCTCAACATGTTGAGCATGAATACTCTGATTATTTAGTTGAAGAGTAAGTTGACACTAAGACTAAGCTGCAATTTTTAAAAGAGGAGGATAGAAAGAACGCGATGTGCTGGGCAAAGCAATCTATTAGGATTTAGGAAGAAAACAGTAAATAATATCTCCCTCGAATATCTATTAAAATTACATTATCTATTTTAATAGATAATGTTTAGCGGAGAGACGTGGTTGTTGGTGTTATTTATTGTGAAGAACTCCACGGTGCTTTTAAAAGTCATCTCCCTCGAAGTTTGAAAACCTCCAAGTATTCCCTAAGAATTAGTATTGTACGAACAGTAGCTTTACGACAAAATAGTAGGAACATCGCATTCCATGTTCCTATTTCTTAGGCCTTATCTTTATCAAATGCACACCTCAAGTGATTAACTGATTTAGGAACTCTATTGTTTACACTTTATTGTCAGCATCATGTTTTTGTGTCTCCTGTGTTAATTAAAAGAAGCAGAAAATGCGTTTGGCAGCTCGAAAGAATGGTTCGGGACGATTAAAATTGTAGATAGATATAATTTTATCTATTAGGTTGATCACTATCATTTTCCACTATTAAGTTGGATCTAATGCATTTTATTTGTTATTAGTAATAATTATATTTTTATGTTTTCTTATAAGGCGCAGACCACAGTTAAAATTTCTGAGGTACGTTCGTAACGTTTATTGATAGTTTAAAGCTGCTGTGCTGGTTTGCTACTTGAAATCATGTAGAAGCTGCTCTTTACTCTTAATTTTATTGCTGCGAAAAGCACTTCGGGGAATCATTTTATTTTTAAAGAAGGATGGCGCACCTTATTTAATATTTGGCTGATTGCCATATCGGTGCTATCCGTTCCATTATTTATGGAGGTTGGGAAATATCTGCTAAATATTTTTCTCTATATTCTAGCCTAGATTGTTTATCTCCCTCCGGAACATATATTATCAGGGTATTATTTTATAAAGCTCGATAATATTGTTTCAGATTAATGTCTGGATAAATGAATATCGATTTATTTCCGTTAGTTAGTTATTTAGTTTGAAGTGTTATTTAGTTCATAGTTGCAGTTCACTGTGAATGAGTGACGTCAGGTGTGGGTGTAGCTACTTACAGGTTTCTAATTGGTTAAACATGTAATTATTTCTGTTACGTAGTGTAGAGCAATTAGTTTCATATACCATTGTTTATTCATCCTTTTTCATTGTTCATCTATCAATTGAGTAGAAGCTTGCTGGGAAACAGTTGATCCTACAGCATCAGCTTGATTTCAATCAGATTTATACACTTTGTCGGCTTTTTATTGTCTTATTCTCTCAATGAAGGATAATTTGGAATCTTTTGGGGACATGTGTTGTTTCCTTAGCAGTGCATAGTGTTAGTTCATCACATCTGTAATATTTACAGATGCAAAAAACTGTTTGTTTTGATAGTTATGTAGTTTTTTATGTTGCTTCTGCCCAATTCGATTGAATTTACCAGGACCGATAACTAAATAATTGATCCCACTCTCCCCTGATTGAATTTGACTTACAATACCTAATATGTTTAGGTTACTGTAGCCTTTTAACTTAGTGGCGATCTACTCTTCCCGGTCTTAAATAACATTTACTGTATTTTACCAGGATAAATCTTGTACAAAATTTATTATTATACAAAGAAATCACAATTTAATTAAATATATTTTTAGATTTAAACTTCCTTATAACCAAAAGTGAACCTTCACTATAAAAGAGGCGATGTTTTAGCGGGATCAGCTATGACGTAATCTCACTCGATCGACTAAACAAATACGCTGAAGTTAGTTGAGTTAGTGAAGTTAGTTGACTGTATTGCATACGTATCCAATACGATCGCCTGTTAAATACCCTGTGTGTACGTAGTAAATAAGAGAACGAGGGAAGCGAGTCTGATTCGATGACCAATCTATTCTATGGTCGAGCTCAGTAAGACCCAAGTAATACTATCATGGTTTTGTATAATCAAAACCATCTGACGACGATCCAAGTCCGCAGTTGTGAGAAAAAGTATCGAGGTAACTGGTGCCGAATTTTTAAGATTTGGTTATCTGAACTTAATAATGTCATAAAGTTTTTACCATCAATAGGCTATGAAACCTCCCAAACATCTCGCATATCTTATATTGGTTTTATTCGAGTCTACAAGGTTAGGGTAGAAACTCTGAAAAAGAGAAAACGTAGAAAGCACTCACAATGTATGTTTTTCTCTCTCCCTTCCTAACATCTTTCGTCTGAACAATAAGTGCAATTTTCCTTTGATAATTTGCTAATAATCAATTCTTACCAGTTATTAAAATCCTCAGACACAGATTTTAGAAGTAACACACAAGTAGCATCCTGCACGTCAGCCAGTCCCGGTTAATATTCTTCACTCTATCATTCCCTGAACTCTTTCACGTCTCTATATAGAAATTAATTTGCTCCTTGCACTCATATTTTCATCTCAATCATCTTAATCAAAGAATGGAAACAATATAAAAACACCTCTGTCGAAATAATGACGCATTAGCTCTATAGATGTTAGCGAGTTGCGTTTAGGGTGTTTGCTTTAAAGCAGCTTACTGTGCTGTAATGTAGGCTTAGAGTTTAGATTGCGATAAAAATTGAATTATAACCTTCCAACAGGAAAGACCTTTCTTAGTGAAATGCCAGCAAGTAAAATGTTATCTAGGTCTGTTGGTGTGAGTGTACACTTTATTGCTTTTTTCATGAGAGTGTCTGCGTGTATAAATACTTATATAACACTATTAGTTATAGTGTATAGTACAATATACTGATAATATAATATAACTTATATACTTACAGTATATATATTAATATATATATATATAATATATATATATTATATATATATATATATATATATATATATATATATATATATATATATGTGTGTGTGTTTGTGTGTTCACTAAACCTATTTTATGGATTAGGGGACCTCTTAAACGAAGTTTGGCAATAGTCCGGACTTAGCCCCCCCCCCGCTTATATTATATTAGCAAATTTAGCAAGACATCCACTTTTGGTGAATTCTATCAAATTGGAAAGAAATTGCCAACTAGTTTTTACTAGTTTAAAATGTTATATACGGTAGTTGGTTTGGAAAATTACTTATTCTTTTCGATTTCAGCTAACGTACTCATGTTATGTTGAATACAGGGGGAAGCTGAGCGGCGAGTGGAGGAAAAACCTGACCAGGTTGGACGAGGGCGAGTTGTTCATGGAACTAATACGCGACGTATCCACCGAGCTGGATATAGACATCCTCTGCCACAAGATACTGGTCAACGTGGGCTTGCTGACGCATGCTGACAGAGGTTCCTTGTTCCTGGCACGCGGCACGGCTCCTCACCGCTATCTGGTTGCCAAACTATTCGACGTCACAGTTCACACTGGTACGTTCTACTTATAAAAATACTCACACTCATAGAAGTATTAATACTAGAGGTGACCTAGAAACGAGATCTGTGGCTAGTACAGTTCTCATACGCTTATACCTAAATATATTTTCTTATTTTTTTGTGACTTTTTATCTTCGATAAAAGTCACCCGATTTTATCGACTTTTCGCACGAGTATACGTCATACACCTAGAGTACAAACTTTGGATTGTCGACAACATTTTCGACTTTTCGCGTTAGCTCAAATTTAAAAAAAACGGTAACTTTTGATGAGAATGTATATTTCTTAGCTTATCGGAACGCAAAATAAATCTTTGTTAGGATACTTGGTAGTGACCCCTGTTTTTCTTAAACCAATGAAGCAAAGAATAATAGGGAAATTCGTAAAGCGCTAATTCCGCAAATCCATGAGATATTTATTTCTCAATTCTGTCCTATTGATATTCGTCACATTGTGGTTAAAGTTAATATTCAGTGAAACAGAGCACGGTAGACCCCAGTGATACTTATAACCAGTATTTATGTTGACACAGTACTTTTCTTAAAGAAAGATGTCTGACTTGAAAACTAAGTTTTATTTAGATAACTCCCTTTTTCTCCAAAGTATAACTTTGCTATTAAGTTCATCCAGAAGGGAGTTTAAAATGTTGAGAGCATTTATTATTCCCTCGTAATATTCAGCTCATTTCTATAAAACTTGAGCATTAAATTTTATAAACATAGATACAATAAAAAAGTTCGATATGAAAATGGAAATCTCGATGTATCAATCTTACAGGCGTATATTGAATCTCAATATGCACTTAAACGCGTTTATCTGCAAGAGAGACTGATATCAACGTTTTCACTATATATGGGGGAGGACTTTACCGGGTCTATTTAATTTTAATTCTTAAGTACGGAACTACAGTAAAGTCTTAAATTGGCTTATTACTAATACAATGGATTTGAAGCTAGAGGTTTTTGGTTTGAGTCCCATTTTACATATACCCTATATTATAAATTTTTCCCTCATTCATACATTCGGTATAGATGAGGAAAATGAAAAATAAAGGTAAAGACGAAGGTGGATTAAATAGAAAGTTATTTGAGTATAAACAAAATTAACAGCTCATGTTGTGTAATCTATTCAGAAACAACATTATATGTTTTATTGTGGAATCCATACAGACACGACATACGACGCAACATGTTATGTTGTGTCATGCATTCGGACACAGTACAATGTAATATGTTGTGTCGTGTTTCTAGCACAACATGGTCATCCTTTCAGAAACAACGTAATTTCTTTTTCAAAAAATAAACAAAATTTTTATCAAAATTTTTATGAAGATCATAGATTGCGTATTAATTTCGTTTTTAAATGAATTAAAAAAATAAATGCTTTTATAGTTCCAAATCGGAACTATAACTATAACGTCATTTTAAAAATCTTAAAATGACATAGCATAATATTGCCATAGCGTTTTTAAAATTAATAAATAAATTAACTGTTTAATTTAAGTTCGGAATATTTGTTTTCAGAACTGGAGGAAGCTGTGAAGAAAGCTAAGGAAGAGGAGATAAAGATACCGTTCGGCGTTGGAGTCGCCGGACAAGTTGCTCAAACCAAAACCGCTATCAATATTACGGACGCTTACACGGTATGTTTTGTATAAAATATCACAGAGTTGTTACTAAAAAATTACTGACTCAGCAAGCAGAATCAATGATGTCACAAAAATTTGGTAATTTAAGGGTCCTTTCCTCTTCAAAGTTAATTTAAGTACCAAGTTTGATTAAAAAATATTAATCTGTTCGAAAGATACATGTTTACAAGAATTGAGGAAATACATTATTAGCTATAATTCTCCAACCTCATTAATTGTCAATTCCATATCTACTGCTACATGTCTCAATAAAATTTCCTATAGCAAAATTTGCAAAATACAGGAAAAACTTATTAGTTTTATGAAAATTTTTGGTTTTTAACTTCAAACCATTTTTGCTACCTCTCAATGTTGGTTTGAGCAGGCTCAAATTTTGCATGTGATATTTTTTTTATGTATATGCAACTTTTGATGGGTTGGGATTTTCGCGCCACCATTTTTTTGCCGACTCATCTCATTGCGGAAAATGTGGCTTATTACTTTCCTCCCACTGTTGATTTCAGAAGAATTTAAAAAAAAAAACACTAGAACTGTTTGGGAAGCAACCTGAGCTTTGGTATGACCTATTTTCAATTGACAGTAAAAAGCATTTCATTTATCTGTTAACTTTGAGTAACTAATATTAAATTTGTATCGCATTGTAACCTTATACATATATCTAATATAAAATGACGTTCAAATAACACAAGAAATGTGGTTTGTTGTATTTGGGCCCTTGTACAACCCATGAAACCCCCTCCAATTGGGAATCAGTTTTTCATCGATCACTGTGTTTTAGTTGGCTTCACTCCACCCCTTATAAAATTATAATAATACAGTTGAAATTTCTAGAGAGTCGTGTTTCACCTGAGAGCGCGTTGTTAGCTCGATATAAACATCACAAGAATATTAAACACAAATTGGTAAATCTTTTGTCATTAAAACATCATCAAAGAATGTTCTCGAATCCTCTTTTTGACTTTTCTGAATTTCAAATAAGCTTTTTGATTTATGTGGTTAGTTCAAGTCCTTATTTTTAGATTAATGATTTTTCACTTGAAATATTTTCCCGCCCCTTGTGATATTTCCCTTAGTCGCTGTAAATGGAGGAACGTTTGTCGAGTATTGGAAGGTTATGGATATAGCTAGGGTAGAGTGTGCTTCTAGAGGGTCCTTATGCTGACCTATTGCCCTTAAAGCATTTTAAAACTATCCAAAAACCCAAGCAGCGAGGTTTCCGTGCTCATGTCTTTTTAATAGGACTCCTGAGCGTTGCCGCGATGTAATGGTAAGCACGAGAATCTAGGTTCGGTTCCAATCCACGTTTCTAAGATTTTATCATCCTTTGACAGATTTTAAGAGGTCAGTCTTAGTGCGATGGCTCAGGCTAACATTTATTTAACATGGGTTCACTAAAATTCAAAATCTACGATAGTAAGAATATATTTTAATGAATATGCTTCTGCCTTATGTTTATATAGGAAGGTACGCTCAGTTTTGTGTGCATTGTGGATAAAATCTATTGAGTAGAGTAGAATGTAGAGTTTATTGTATGTCTTCTATTGTAGGTAGTTAGCAAAGAGAGTCCAACCACACGGCTTTACTTGCTTGCCAATCAATCACAAATACTTCCACAATTGTTTCGATGTCTATATCCGAATCCAGGGCGTCATTTGTTCAGAGTAGTTGCCGGAGATTTTAGATCCAGTTAAATCTGAAGGTTTCCAGTTCAATTTATGTTATTATGTATAAATCTTCGTGTTGGTCAAATCTCATTTTGGTGTCTCTTTCGAGACGACGAGACGTAATGTTATTGGTTACCATTACTTGTCCGTTTTACCTTAAATGAAGAAAAAAGGACTTGGTTTTTATTTTTTTTAAAAAAAGGTTTTATTAGTCTAAACTTTTTTGTTTTTAGTGGTCTGGCTTTTTTACTGGCATTTTTATTTACTTTAACTACTTTGTATTGTTGTTAATTCAAGTTTCAGATAGACACAATCAAAAACTTGATTGTGTCTAGCTCTTAAATCTTATAAATAAACTTTATTTATACCTAAATTTGTATAGGTATAAAAGGGTTTATAGGTATTTGTAATCTACATCCAACAATGATGAAACGTGAGACGGAAAAATTGATACGGGGTACCTCGGAACTGAAAAACCTCACCTTATCAAATTTGCTATTTTCATACTGTCACTTCGGACTCGCTTTGCTTGTTTTCAAAATTTATAAATCCCCTAACTTATATTGCACTTCGTCTTTGGCTTCACTTCGCTCGTCTTTAAACTTTAAAAACATTTGTTTATTCCCAGTGGTCATCATCCAGATACTGACCTCGCAAGATGCTGCTTAACATCAGTTATCCAACAAAACCATAGATGTACAGGCTGTATTGAAATCAAACTTAGTAAACTTATTTATTACATAAGCGAATACACTTGTACTTAAGTTCAACTCCATGCGTTTATTTTATGATTTATAAAAAAAAAGCTTATGAATGTCATAAAATAAAAATTAAAGTAATGTTTCTATTGATTCTAATGTTTCTATTGACCTCAGCATATTTGTTGGTCTTATGCAGTACTAGAATTTCAAAACGGTCTATTCGTTTTTCCACGTTTTATAAATTGATGTAATGTTTGGTCAGTCGGAACGATGCAGTCTCAAACACGGCCAGACTCTACCATTGACAAATCATTCCGTCGACAAGTTATTTGTCGACAGAATGATTTGTCTACGGTATGATTTGTCGATGGAATGATTTGTCGAGGCATCAACTCAGTTCGTACCATCGACAAACATACCGTCGACAAATCATTACGTAGACAAGTTATTTGTCGACGGAACGATTTGTCGACGGTACGAAGCGGGTCGCTACGTCGACAAATAACTTTTATTTAACAAATAACGTTACTCGCTTCACTCGTTCTTAGTTTATACAAGTCGTTAAATTTATACTTTAAACGGCTTCGTACTCGCTTTGCTCGTCCTCAGATAGTAAATTCATCCTTTTTATGCTCTGTGGTTACACAACCAGGCAATGAACACGCTCGTTGTTGCTTAACTTTTAAAATTGAAGAAAGATTATAGATGTACTTGACGTATTGAAACGAAACTTAGGGTACTTATTTATAGCTTCGTCCTCGGTATGTCATGATTATCAAACTTAAGGTGGTATTACTAAGATAACTTCGACGCTGGAACTTAGAATTATTATGTAACTCAATTGTAAGGGTGTAATGTTATATGGTTAATTAAGTTTATAGTTTTAGGGTTAAATAAAGCTTATAAAATTGTGACAGTAGGCCGCCATTTAATAATCTTATACGAAATACACTTGTACTTAAGTTCAACTCCATGCGTTCAACTCTAAAAAAGTACAACGTTCATTCTTGACAGCCTAGTTTTTTGTCCTTTAATTAAATGATATGATATATTTTTTTTAGTTTGAGAAATAAATTCATTGTTTTTAAAGACAAACGAAATTTTTCTTATGGGTTTTAAGTGTTGCGCTAAAAGTATAGATATTTTTTTCAATAACTTAAAAACTAAAATACATATAGCAATGGAATTTATATGTTTTTTTTTTTTTTAATTCTCTTTATTAGAAAATAAAATACAAAATTATAAAAAAGACTTAGCAAAATAAAAATAAACTTAAATTAGAAAAAAAATAATAATACATTAAACAAATAATAAAGAGTAGCTCCCATAATAAGAACAAAGTTCTGTGGCATGGGAGCGAGTATCATTGATAATTTAAATAATTTATGACATCATATAACAATATTATTCTAAAATATTTTAGTTCTTATAGACAGTGTCTTGATAATATTAATTTATTATTATTAAATAAACGTGATTAATTCTTTAATTTACTGCGTATAATATATATTTATACATACCCACGCACACATACATACATACTTACAAACACGCACTCACATATTTATACACTTAAAATAAATTAAAAAATATAATATAATAAAAGTAAAGTTAATACTATTGAAGTGACAAAAAATATGTTTTTAATTTTTGTTTTAGATCATCTATACTGGAAAAGGTTTTAAGGTTGTTAGGAAGGGAGTTAAATGTACTAGTGGAGGTAAAAACCCACTGTTTTTGTGCTGCTGCGGTGTTATATTTGGGTATTTGTAGATTTCTGTGTAAACTAGTTTGAGATCTAGTTAAATGATCATGTTCAAAAAATTCAAAACTATTTAAATATTTAAAAAGTCGTATTACGGATATGTACTGAAATAGTTGTTGTATATTCATAAATGAAAGCTGTTTGAATATTTGTTGAGAGTCTGAGAGTCTGTCTTTCCTCGCTATTATACGAAGGATTGCTCTATGTACAATATTAAGAGAATGGAGTGCTGTGTTCGAAGCCGCGCCCCAGGCTAAGATTCCATACCTCAAAACTGATTCAGTTAGTGCATAATACAGGATTTTTATGTGATCTAGTTTCAAAAATCCTCTAACATTTAAAAATACGAATAACAGTTTTTTAAGTCTTTTTGTTAGCAAATCGATTTGAGGTTTCCAGCTTAGGGTCTTATCTACTAGTACGCCTAAATATTTCGCTGTGTCACATGAGTGAATTTTAGGACACAAACAGTGTACGGGGTATGAGGCATTACAGAGGTCTTGATGGAGACTGATGTGAACACGATTTGTAGGTTGACCGGATAAGTTTAGTGAGATAGTCATTAGCTTAGTCTTATCTACATTAAGGGAAAGTTTATTAATGCATAGCCAGTTATATAATATATTCATATTGTGTTCAGCTTTACGCAGTGCATTTTCCCAAGTATTAGACCAAGTCAAAATACATGTGTCATCGGCAAAGCACAATACTTTACCATCTAAACTTAAATCTTTCAGGTCATTTATATAAATATTAAACAGAATCGGTCCTAGTACCGTGCCCTGAGGTATTGAATATTCTGAGGTATGTGCTTTGCCCACGACGCCATTTATTCTGACCCTCTGAGGTCTTAAAGTTAGATAAGAAGTGAACCATTTTAACATGGTACCATCTACTCCGATACACTTCAACTTATAGACCAATCTCTTGTGATTAATCGAATCAAATGCTTTCGCCAGATCTAAAAATATGATTACAGGTTTAAGTCTATCGTCTAATTTATCAATAAGTGTAGTAACAAGTTCAGATATAGCGTCTTCTGTACTAGAGTTATTTTTAAATCCAAATTGGTGTACGTAAAGTTTGTTAGTATCATTAAGATAAGTAGAGAGATATTTTTTAACAACTTTTTCAATTATTTTAGCGACATTAGATAGCATTGAGATCGGTCTATAATTTGAAGGATCACTTTTACTACCTGCCTTATGGACAGGTTTAATTACTGATACTTTTAAAGCATCAGGAAATACGCCTGAACTTAAACTTAGTTTAGCTATGTGACATAGAGGTTTAATCAGCACTTTAATATTATTTTTTATCACGAGGGCCTCGAGACCGTCATAACCCGGCCCACTGCCACCTCTTAGCTGCGATACCGCTTCAAACACATCACTCTCCTTAAATACACACTCAGACCATTTCTCACCAACAACTACTTCACTACTGTCTTCATAGTCAGAATTTTGAATTTTTTGAGCCAGCTTTTCTCCAACTGTAGAAAAGTATTTACCCAATGAGTCAGCACATTTTTTAGGATCGTTAATGGCATTGATGTCAATGCCATCAATTTTTATATTGATAATATTTTCATTTTTATTTTTTATTCTATTGATTGATTCATTTATTGTATCCCAAATCTTTCTTACATTGTTTGAACTATTTTTATTTTTGTACCAAAATACATATTTTTAGCATTATTTTTAATTATATTTAATTTATTAGAGTACCTTTTTATTTGCTGTTTTAGTTTTTCGTTGAATGGCTGTTTTTTAACTTATTTTTTAAATTATCTCTATTTCTTATAGATTTAATAATTCCTGATGATATCCAGGGTTTCAATATTTTGTATTTACCTGAACCTGGTCTAATTACTTTGGTCTCAGATGATTCCTGTATCAGAGCAGCCATTTTCTCTAAAAACTGATCAGTAGCTTGGTTAGCATCATTGGATTCTATAATCTCATCCCATGTAGCTACAATGAGAAGTTTGCTAAGTTTATCATGGTCAGTAACGAGTTTAGTTAATGGTTTTAATGCAGTATACCTCTTGATATTGTTATCTCTATCTATTTGTACCATTGTTGATAAATGATCAGTAATATTGGCATTGAAAGTGGCTGCTGTAGAAGCAGGTATCATTTGGTTAGAACAAAATATATGATCTAATAGGGTGGAAGAGTTATTAAAAATTCTAGTCGGGCTTGAGATAAGAGGCAGTAGACCGTTTACGCACATATCACTGCAGTAGTCATTGGCTGTTTGGCTCATTCCTTGAATATTATCTAATATATCTATATTCATATCACCTATTGTCAAGATGTTTTTCCTTTTTATAGTTTTAAAGATCTTATTTAATTCATTAATAAAAACATCAGAACTTCCATTAGGTGATCTGTAGAGAGCTAAGAGTTCAATAGACTTGCTAGTATTTATAGAAATGCGCAAACAGTTGGCATCTGTCATCTCAAGCTCCACTATTTGAACCAAATATATTATGTTTAAGTTAATATAAACGACAATACCACTGGATCTATTAAAGTTGTTAGTCGTTACAAATGAAGTATAACCAGGAATTTCAATTAGCTCTTTTGGTATGTTACGTAACCAGGCTTCAGTAGCTATAATTATTGATGGTTTGTATTTTAGTGTGGAAATTAATAAACAAAGACTATCATAGTTGGCCATAATGCTTCTAATATTTTGGTGCAAAATAAATAGTTTGTTTTTATTAGTTAAAAAAGTTCTATTAAGTTCATTAATATCTGTATACTCTAAGTTTTCAATGCTGTTGCATGCTTCGTCTAAATCAATAAAACTATCCATGAGTAAAAAATATCAAAATATATTTAATATTACCTTTTTTAATATTTATGGAATAATAGTTATAGCTAATTACAACTGAAACATAGTTATTCATGAAGTAGTATATCGGCATACTGCAGCACAATGAAAATAAGAGTATACTTGGCTTTCGAAGTACAGAACTAGTAAAATAATAAATCACTACAATTTTTAGAGGTATTATTAGATTATAAAACTTTTGAATAGAATGTAGACACAAAACAAAGATAAAATTAACGCAGTATAAGTTCTTATATAGATTATTTGATAGAATGACACTGTGTATTTGACAAGTATAAAAAATATAACTTAAGCAAAATTTTTGAAATATAAAAAAATGTAGAACAAAAAAAAAATTTACCCTCTGAAAATATAAAATTCTCTTTAAAATAAAACTAAATTTGATCTTAAGTAGCATTTTCTTGCTATGTAGAAGGAGCTGGTGCTGGAGGAAGTTTATTAATATCCTTCTTCTTGCGAAAAAACATTATATTCTCGCCTGCAGCACGTCTCGCCATAATTGTGCCGTCATTGGTCCAAATAAAAGCAAAATTGGCGGCTCTCGCTCTCTTCTTAACTTCGCGGAATATCAGCTTTTTACCAGGAGCTAAGTGCTCATTAACGTAGATTCTGGTTTCAGGAAAGCTGTCTGATAGTTGTTTGGCTTTAACATTAGAGCTTTTAATAACTTTTAGCCATTCGTTTTTTAACTTCCTCGATGATAAGTGAGCAACAATAGCCGGCTGCTTATTCTTATCCATAGGCTTTGTTCTGTGAGCAATTTGGATGTCATGATCCGAAACCATAATGTTTGCTACTTCGGCGATTTTTTTTACAATATTTTCGCAATTTTCATACGGTGTTACCGGGACCCCTTGAATTTCTATATTGCATAATCTAGATCTTTGTTCCAGTTCCAACACTACGTCATCGCGATCAGTATTGCAAATTTTTAGCTCTTGGTTAGTTAGTTTAAGATCAGCAATTTCAGCTCGTAGAGCAGAATTTTCAGTTTTAAGGTTTGAAATATCAGTTTGAAAGTTAGTATTTTGATTTTTCAGAGAATTAATTTCAGTCTTAAAACTATTAATCTGCTCTGAAAGAGCTTTCATAGAAGTTTTAACAGATGTGTTAATTATATTTGTGTTCTTCATCTGACGGTGTGTGGTACGTTGGAAAATGGTAGGGAAAATTAAAGTTATAGGCCGTCGGAGATTGAAAATTCAAATATGTCAATATTTTCAAAAAGCGACCAAATTTAAAATAAAATATTAATTGATTTACCACATTTACTTCTAAATGTACGTCAAACTTCAACTTAATTGGTTAAATTTTACTGGTCCAATTTTAAATTGGTAGAATTTTAACAACACAGCACACTTTTTTGTACTACCTTTCAACTCTCTAGCAAAAACGCAAAGGGACATATGAGTGACACAATATAATTGTGCGAGAGACACCAAGGAAATGTAACAAGCAAAATGCAAAGCTACATCTGGGATACTGTTCCATCATTTGACATTCGTCATCATTGATGGCTCGACATAATGTCATGTCCCGTGTGATTTAAGGTGCAATTTTTTAGGTCTTTTTCAGCGCCTTGATTTACCTTAAGATAGTCAAGATTAACCGAGTCAGAGAGGATTGTAATGGAAGGGTTTATGAGGTGCACTGAAGAAAACGACGAGTGTTAAAAAAACGTCTCTAGACTTGTAAAAATAATAGCCAGAAACAAATATCACATTATTTAAAAATACTATCAATAATTAGACATTACTTCTTTTAACTCAAACTCAAATTAAAAAACACTCACTTTAACGCTTGCCTTGGATTTTTTTCATACATGAATTCTTTTTGGAAGTACTTTGTAATCCTATATTATTGCTAATAGTTAATTGAAGTAGCCCGAGCTAGTATTATTTCTTTATTAAACCAATAACTAGGGCATGAAGGAAGCAGTTGGTAATTAAAGCAACCGTGACCTTTGACTTGAATTCAAATCAACCGGGATCAAAACCAAAAATCCCTTCATCCTTCAGTCTTAGCGGCGTTCAATTAAAAAAACGAGAGAAGTAGAGGTTTTATCTAGATATTGCCGGGGCTATCCGGAGCAAGGGTTGAAGCAACCGGAGCGAGATGGAGCGGTCGAGGGCGAGTAGTTTTATTTTCGCTTTAAATCGTTGGACCGAATCTTTCTCTTAATCCGTTTCCTTCTTTTATCTTTACTGAAGCTTTTCATTTTGCTCTCTCTCTCTCTCTCTCTCCTCATATAAATTATAATAATAGGTTTTTGTCTCTTTGCGAATTTTCTTTATTCGTTAATTCACCAATGAGTTAGTTATCGAGAACTCATTGTAATCCATTTAAAAATAATAGTTAATAATATTCGCCTTCCTGGCCGTTATATTATAAGCTAGACATACACAGGTTCGGTACACGCAGCGTGGGCCATGCCTCAGGTTTATTAGTAATATTTTTTACAAACGGTTTCCCAACCTTAACGCTATTTTGAGCATAGTGAATGCACCACCTGGAGGTCCTTCCCACAGGTTAAATAATCTGATTGATCAAAAGACTAAAACGAGAAATTATTGATTAGTTAATAATCATGGATAATTTATAATTGGAATTTACTTTTGTCTCAGCTGCTTTTTTCAATTCTCTTTCAATGTGACTCATCACAAGGTCAAAGCTATAGTTCTTTACTTCACATTGCAATGTGTATCTTAAGTTCTGGTTGCTTCTTAAGCGAGTGTGTTTGTTCATTGTAAGGAAGGTTGAAATTGTGTGAGACCTTTGTGATAAGTACTCTCTATTGAACCTTTTGTAGATGTAGTCACTAAGGATGTCCTGCCTATGTGGAGTAACTGTTAGTGTGTCTACCACCAATCAACGGGTTCAATCCTGGTCGAGAAATTTTAGTACCATTGAAGTCCAAGTTTATCAGATATTCAGGAACCGTCAGTCATGAAACCTGGCTAGGACCGTCATTCAGTAGAAACCTTTTTTTTAGTTTCGAGAGCAGGAACCTTCGTATTGATGCGAGTCACGTGATGTTGCTAGTGAAAGCCATAGAAACTTATTGTACTGTCACGGATCTGTGCGCTAATTTTGGATGAATAAGGATATTGGGTGAATATGGGATGAATATGCTCATTTACTTTAAATAATCCAGACAATTTTAGCATTAGGTTGTAAAGCTACTGCTCAAGTTATAAAGCCTAAACCGGAAACGTTAGCAAAAAGTAGATTAACGAAGGAAGGACACGTTTGTAGGTAAATTCACCAGGCACGTGGTACTCCGAGCCAGAATGTTTTAATACAGAGAAATTATTTTCAGGTTTATACTCTTGTGTTTGTTAAATTCTACGAACTGTAGAAAATCTCTTTGAGTTTTGAAATTTAATATAATTTCATTTTAAATGTAGAATTAATATAATCCTTTTAGTGGTTATATTCAGCGCCGCGTGGAACGCCGTTTAATATATAATTTTAATTGAAAACCCTACATGGCTATTGTGAGGGTAACACACCTGCTCGCGTTTACAACGAATTCATTCCGACATAATTTCCTCGAGTTAACGCTTTCTATAGCTGTTTTTTTTAACTAAGTTACTAATTATTTTAAGATTTTTTTACAATGGTTTGTAATAATTCAAAAACTACTATAAAATTAAAGGATTTGATTTTTATAAAGCTCGGGTTTATAACATTGATTGCAGCATCTATACAAGTGTTTACTTGAAATGAAAATAACATCACCTTTAATTTATTGGTTTATTACTTTTTACAATTTGCTTGTTGAAATGCATAAATTACGTTATCAGGGTTTTGGTGCTCTCACCTCGGCAACGAGCTCGCGCTTCTAGTCTGCTCGCCAAAACTCTTCGTGTACATATTTGAACACTACTATTGCCTAGTTTTTAGGAACACAACAGCGTTCCGCCAAGCCAAAAAGAAAAGTTAAAATACCCCACTAAGTCAGGGTTTGTCGCGTGAAAACGGCTAAAGTTACACGAATAATATTATAATATTTTTAAAGGGCGTGTCTTGTATATAAGAATGAAATAAAAAATTATTCAAAACGACCAAGTAAAATTGGAGAAAAAGGTTTAAAAATGGCATTTTGACTACTTCTTATTTTTCCTGCACTTTTTGTTGACGCACCTACCCTTCAGCCTAAACTACTGAATTGATTTTGATGTATATGGACTTTTTATGTAGTCCAAAAAATTTAGCACATATATGAGACCAAGAAATTTGCCATTATTAACATTAATTACTTCAATTTTTACTGAATGACATTGTGTACGTTTTTAAATATCGTAAAATAATCCAATCAAGTTGAAATTTAGTACAAGTGTATCTTTTTATGTATTAAATAAGTTTAATTTCAATATGCTAACTATTTTAACAGTTTTGGTTAGATCACTAATGTAACAAATAATCGAGCTTGGTCAGTATCTGGATGGGTGACTGCTGGGAATAAAGGGATGATTTTTCTGTCTTAAAAGAGCAACGCGAGTCCGTAGACGTACTGTAATTTTAATTACAAATTAATTATAGTTTATTGAGGCGATTTATTTATTCTAATAAATTACTTATACTTATATTTAATAACAACTTGACTTGTAGTTAATAAATTACAAGTAATTTTATCAAATGACTTGTAAGGATGTCTACAATTGGATGTCTACAGCAAGGATGTCTACGGTTTTTGTTGGTTCATAAAAATTAAGCTGCATCGAGTGAGGTCAGAACCTGGATAGGAGGCTGTTGAAATAAAAATAATGTAATTACCATTAAAGAGCGAGCGAAGTGAATCTAAAATTGGAAGATTGGCCGTACCTTACTTCTTACCGCATGGTTTTCAGCATATTTGAAACCAACAGTGCAAACCTTAACCTAAAATATATTTTCGAATGTAATAATTCTGTGCGAACATGTAATAAAAATCTAATAAAAAGGCGTGGAACTTGGACAATTCAGATGCAAATTTTTCGCATCTGAAATAGTCAAAGTTTGATAATATTAAAGCCAACTCTATTGACCACAACAAGTTGTGTGCCGTATTTTCGTTGTTGAAATAAAGGTATTTCATTCCCGGACTGGTTTGAAATTCCAATTCATTTTAATTTTAAGGTATTTTAAAAGAGGCAACAGATTCCATTCTTTACCGGCCGGTAAAACTACATAATACAAATTCCCTGTACGAATTACACGAATAATTTCATAAGGATTAACAAAACTCCAGTGACAAATATTTAATTACAGAATCATATTTTTATAAGAAATTAACATTTCAATATTTAAATCTGAGTAAATTAAGTGGAAGCCTTTTTAACAACTAGTATAAATATTTTATTATCTAATTCCTGCAAGAATTCTTTGGGAAAAATGTTTCGAAACATTTTCCTGAAAATACAATTTCC
The DNA here is from genome assembly GCA_018340805.1 of Microvelia longipes. Taxonomy (NCBI): domain Eukaryota; kingdom Metazoa; phylum Arthropoda; class Insecta; order Hemiptera; family Veliidae; genus Microvelia; species Microvelia longipes. The sequence goes on from JACMZG010001913.1 coordinate 28,229,793, forward strand.
TTTGCTCATTAATTTTCATTTGATATTTTAATAATTTGAAAAGATACAAACTTCGTTACCGTGATTTAAAAGGAGACGAGTCTATAAAATTATTTAAAGCCAGCCACCAATGCCTTCTGCATAGTTTGAAGTTAGATATATTCTATGCCTTCTCGATAAAAATATACCTCAAATATTGAATATTAAAATATCTTCTAATATAAAATATTCCAATCTGTACTTATTAAATTATGTGAGGGTATGCATTTATATGTATATTTGAAATTTAGTTTATGAACTAATAAAATTACTTGAAGAATTTATCTACAATATTTGTTAAATATATAACTTTCTGAAAGGTAGACTCACAAATAAGTTTTTAATGAAATTTTGAATAGATCAACTTAAGGGAATTTAATTTTGTGTTCGTGTGTGTGTTATTTTCATACTTTTTATTTAAATAATAAACAAATTTAATTTCTTTAACTTTACACGAGCTAGCTGAATCAGAAATCGTAAAATATACAACTTGATTCGTAAATTGGGTTATTTAATTAATTAATTTTTGATGAAGACACTTGATTGGAGGTTTATAAATAAAATTTTAACAAATATAAATGACTATATTTCGCTATAATACACATTGCATATTCATGTGCCCACATAGCTCAAGGGTTTTTCTCTTTCAATGTGGGCAAAAAACTTTAATTGTATAATTATAATATGTGTGTATACTAAAAAAAAAAAAAAATTAAAAAAAAAAAAAAAAAAAAATGTCTATAAATCCTAAAAAGAAAACCAAGATTAGAATATTTGTAGAAACTACAAAAGAGAGAGAAACAAACATACAGAAATTGATTGTTTGATTAGCTGGAATTATTCATACATATGTTTAAGTACACATTGCTAAAATCAGTTGACAGCATGGGAAAATGGTGTTGAGGAACTAATGAGGTTGGTTCGATATATAATAGCAGGCGTGGTTTAACATCCAGAAATAACTTCATTGGCTCTTTAGAATCATTTTCTCGCGCTGTCAACTGATTTTAGCCGTGTGTTACATTATAATATACAAAATAGTTGTTTTTTTTTGCAGTTTATATAAAGTTTATGATTCTTTTATATTTTATATAGTCAAATATAATGCATTACGATTCCCTCTTTAAAATTAAGTTTTACTTTTCAGTTATACTATTTTCAATAAAATTATTTCAGTTTGCTTGATTTGGCTTTTTACTGTAACTTAATTAATAATAATTTTTTCAGTTTTTATTTATTTATTTTTAATTCTTTCTGTTTTCTTTTAGGATTGACATTAGAGATTTACATGTTTAATTTTATTGACTTTGTTAGTTTCCCTAACATGTAATTACAAACTGTAAAATTATTTTATTTTAATTAAAATTTTCTGTATATTTTTTTTTCTCTGACATAGTTTCTGCTAAATTTTTCTTTTCTTTTTAGCGAATTTCCTTTGGAAATTCGCCTAATGGGATAGGCGTCATGGCGGAATTCGAACCTCGGACCGACACAAATCCGTTTCAGAGGTTCATATATTTCAGAGACTTTATATATATATATATATATATATATATATATATATATATATATATATATATATATATACATTATATATATATATATATATATATATATATATATATATATATATATATATATAATATATTATATATATATGTATTTCTAGACACTTTCTTGTAAACACTCTATCTTTCGAACGGATTAATATTTTTTTAACCAAACTTGGTACAAAAATCAACCTTTGGGAGGACACGAACCCTATTGAAAACCAGGTTTTTGTGACGTCATTAACCCGGTTTGCTGAGTCAGCAAATTTTTCAAAAAATCGGCAAAATTCAGGGTTAATATTTTTTGCCGCGAAAAAGGTCAATAGTTATGTTTCTTGAGACGCTGAATCAAATGAAACCGGTCCGAAGTCGATACGACCACTCTAAGTGACCTAAAAATCGAAAAAACCATTGTAAATTACCAAAAACCAAAATTTAGGTCGATAAAAAATAAATTTTGAGTAGGGTGTCGTTTTCTATGTAATTTTGAGCGCTGAATCGAATGAAACCGATTTCCAAAGGAAATGCGCCTAAACCTTTAAAGATAACTGACTAAGCTTAAAGATAAGTAACTAAGCTTTAAACTAGTGCAAATAATAGTGCGTACTTTTAATTTTAGAGGCATAGTTTTGTACAACCAACTAGATAATTATGCGTATTTCCTTTGGAAAATACAGACAAAATGAGTTACGAGCAGTGCTTGACAGCATGAACCGGAACCACGCAATGGGCATGGTTCTTGCAAGCAAGATATGGGTTGTTTAGCACGGAAACACGCATTCTAAATGAAATTCGCCCGACAGCGGACCACCGCGCCGGAATTATTTATTTAGTAGTTGTAAACTTATATAATGTAAAAGGCACGGAAACACGCATCCAAAGGAAATTCGCCCGACATGCGGACCACCGCACCAGAATTATTAGTTTTTATAGGCGTATAGTCATTTACATTAGTTGAAATTGTATTTATAAACGTCCCATCAAGTTTCTTTATCAAAATTATTTATTATAATAGAGACTAATGTAAATTAGGTTTTCATAAGTAGCGACCTTCCTCTGTAAATATATTTTACATCCCTGGAGACGTCAAATGCATTTTTGGGGCCTTAATCGCTAATTATGAGAAAATAATCTAAATTTAGACACACATAAACAGACAAGATTTGTTTATATATTTTTATTTGCATGGGTTTGGTTGTAAAACCCAAGGAACTTATATAAAGGGAAAGGAGCATATCAACCCTTCACAATGTAAAATAGTGTTTACACTATCGCTACTCCTTTAGGTATTCGTTGCACTTGTATAGTATAACACACGGCTAAAATCACATGACAGCGTGGGAAAATGCTGTTGAGGAATCAATGAAGTTGGTCCAATATGAAATGGTAGGGGCGGTTTGACATCCAGAAATAACTTCATTAGGTCCTTGGCATTATTTTCTTACGCTGTCAACTGATTTTAGTCGAGTGTTAGATTTTACATCCTTCCTATCATCATGTTATAAAGATATCGAGTAAAGTTTCAGTTCTTTATTATTGTGTAGTAGTTAACTGTACATATTTAATTTTATTCTTAGCTTGTTCAACACTATAAAGTTATAATCTATCTTGTTCTAAATCTTTGTTCTATCTTGTTCTAATCTAATTTATCTTGCTATATCTATTATTAGAATTTGTAATTAATAAATATATTATTATTATTATTATATGTTCTAAGAAAATAAAAAAATTACTAGAATAAAGTATGTAGACATTGAGCGTGTTAGATCTTAACGTGAAAAACAAAACTTCATATGCTTCTCTAATACTTTTAAACTCTATATGGGACAAGTTGACCCATGCTCATCTATTTTCCTTGAAAACGGTGGCGACACAGTTTTGCCTTTGTGCTCCACCTGTGGTAAATTCAAGCAGGGATGGTGCGATACGTTTGTCTATTTAACCTAGACCCCCACTCCACCCCCTCTGCTATCTTTATCCTGCGTCTAAACTCTAATCTGAAAGACATCTTTGTCTAAAACCAAACTTTATATTTTTTGATACAATAGCTTTATCATCTACTCTTTTATACTCTATTTCAATAAATACTTCCATTGATTATAATATTTATTAATTATTTATTGTAAAATTAATATATTGGTACGATAAATATAAGTCGTAGGTAAAATTTAATACATAAGGTTTGAAGACTACAAAACTCGGTTTATTTCGGCTCCACGACTTTGCCTCAGTTGCAAAAATCGTAGTTAACTGATTTGAATTCCTCGGTTGACTAGCCTACGGATCTAAACAATTTTTTTTTATTGAAAAAACTTTTTCTCGAGTATAGAAAACTTTCTTCTCTGCCAAGTTATGTAAATAACTATTGTATAAATACAAAATGCATGTAATGTATGTACTCTATTCTTGTAAGAAGAAGGCAAGCTGTCTCCCCTCTCATCTCATCCTATAAATCCTATGCATTTAACATGACTTCAGTATGCACGTTACCTCAGTTTTACAAGGTTATAATATCTGAGAATTAGGTTTCATAATGTAATGTACTGTTGTGTGATTTACATTGCATAGGAAAGTGGTGTTTATATTGATGATTATTCTGCTACCCATGCATCCTGAGTAAAAAAAAATAATCTGGCAGAGGACCGCAAGCCGAGACTATGTTCTTTGGATTCCATACTTTCTTCTTCGCCTATTTAATAAACAGCGTAGTGCCATTGTCATAAAGATTAGGTCTTCTGGTAGTGACCTCGTCGATATAGATGGACAATCCGACGTATTGCTTTTATTGTTGGAGGCTCTCTTTGAGTCCATTTTTGTAGAGCATTGTGTTTTACAATATACTGTCCTGCATCCCTGATGATGCCTCCCACAGTGGAAACGATACGTCAGATTAAACATTTTTCCGCGTTTTGTGAATTTTTGAAATTTTTACTGTCATTATTGTGGGTTAATGACGTCATAAAAAACTGTGCGTCCCCTTTTTTAAAAAATATTCATCCCCTCCCCCCTCACCCTATTACCCCATCCTCTTTATCTTAAAATTCGCTGAAAGTATCATTTACTGGATATATTTGTATGCCTTATTATAGCCATATAATAAACTTATCCAGTGGTTATGATTCTGATGACAACTAATGCTTGATATGAAATTGTCTGTTTCAGGATCCACGCTTTAACAGCGAGATCGACATGAAGACTGGCTACAAGACAAATCATATTCTCTGCATGCCTATATGTAACTACGAGGGAGACGTCATCGGCGTCGCTCAGATCATTAACAAGACTGACGGAACAGACAAGTTCACCCACAGGGATATCGAGGTCTGTTCTCGCTCTACACCGAGCTACTTACTTTTTATCATGTATTGTACTTCTATTAGGAACATACAGCGTTCTCATATACTGCCTTCTCTTATACGGGGTTCTAGTACACTGCATTTTTGTTTACTGCGTTCTCACACACTTCGTACTCGTATACTGTTCTCACATACAGCCTTTTCATATACTGCGTTCTCACACACTTCGTACTCGTATACTGTTCTCACTTACTGCCTTTTCGTATATTGCGTTCTCACACACTTCGTAATTGTATTATGTTATGACTTTTTTTATCTTTTGTAGACTAGTAGGCTACTAAAGTTAACAATAAAGATTTGATTTAGATGTTTGTGAATTTAAATGAGAGCGTAATGTTTGTGATTCGATACGATCGCCTGTTAAATATACTACGGGATATATTACTCATATTGTATTAATTTGACCCAATACGCCAATGAAGTGACTCGCTTAGCTTCTGATCACAATAAAGTCAGTCCGATACAACCGCTGTTAGCGAAAAGCTGAAATAACTTTGGTAAATAATCGAAAACCCAAAAATACGGTCAATAACAACCCAACTCGAGTAGGATCAATGTCTTATTTGATGCTTTTAAGTCTCTGAGTAGAATAAAACTGGCCCGAAGTTGAAACAAGCTCTCAAAGCCTGAGTTTCTAGGCTTATGTTTGTTGAGAGTTCCCAATAATGCTGTGCTGTCTTGGATTTGGACTAATAACCATAGTTTAGGATAATGTATGTTAAAATATGCGCAATTTCTTTAAAATTCGGAAAAATTATATCTGTATAGTGTTAAGATTGTTAATCAATTTATAAACTGTATCATAAAATTATCTATTTTAAAATAGATAAAAATCTATATCTGTAATAATATTCATGTAATATAACAGGTTCATTCATTCATTCCGCTAAATTTCAGTGCATTTTCTTTGAATAATTAACTGACAAGTTGTGATGCTACTGCTCTGATTAATAAGCTAGATAGCACACATTTCTTTGAAAATTTTGCTAACTTAGTGAAACATGCAACAACTCCCTGGTCTTTAATAATGTTCGTAACCTTCCAAGGATGATTTTTAGACCAAGTTTGTTTTTAAAATATTAATCTTTTTGAGAAATAGTGTCCTTACCAAAATCCGGTAGAAATACCTACATATATGAAAACACACACACACACACACACACATATTTATATAATATGTGTGTGTGTGTGTGTTTTGTTTTCAAAGGAAATTCGCTAAAAGAGCCAGTTTTGTACACATGATTATTGCGTATTTAATGTAACTATAACTTATGTTCATTAACATTGCAGGTGTTTCAAAGGTATCTCACTTTCTGTGGGATTGGAATACAGAATGCTCAACTCTTTGAAATGTCTGTCCAAGAATTTAAAAGAAACCAGGTAAGCACAACTTATGAGTAAGCAACAACTTACAATTTTTTTTGTATAAATAAATGACAAACATTTTTATTAAACTAAAATAACATTTAACGACTATGTTTATAATAATAGTTGAAGTTTAAGAGTATCAATGTATTCTTAATGATAGTAATTATTTTCAGCAAATTTTATATTTACATTACTAGATTAAAATTTATTCTTTAAACCTTATTCTTCTTAAGACTTACTCCTCCACTATTTTAGGTAGTAAAGACAATGTTGCAAACTGATCGACACTGCATGGATGCATCCACTAAAAAGAGTATAGTGCAAACTGTTTTTTCCTCTACCCGACAAATCGGATTCCAAAGTACCATAAAGTTAAAACTAATTTCTGAACATAAAATATACATCAAGTCAATGAAATCAAAAGCTAAAACAATAAAACTAGATTCATAAAACAAATAATCCGCAATAAATACATACGAAATTTTTTAAAAAATCGGGTACAGGCCCCTCAAACTTTTCTTCTCGACATCGGATTCGCTACGCTAATCCTTATTATTTTGGTTTCGCTTCGCTATATTCGTTCTCAGATATGGAAATCACCAAGTGTATATTAGAATACACCATCGGACTCCATAAAAAAATCGTTTTATTCCCAGCAGTTACTCATCCAAGCACTGACCTCGTTTGATTCCCCTTAGTATTAGTGATATACTTATGTTTAACATTATCTTAACATAGTGTAGATATACTTGCCGTACTTAAATGGAACTTAGTAAACTTTTTTGTATATAAAGGGATATACTTATACTAAATTTCAACTCAATTTCTTTTTTAATTTTTTATTACATTAGATTGTCAGCAAAACGTAAAACTTACTTGATGTTTCCTGATTTTGTGATCTTGCTAATGTCAACTGCTGACAATTCCTAATGTCAACATCATATTACAAGAAAAAAGAGTCGTTTTGTTCAAGCAAAACGGCTCATTTTTCGCCTAAACTCTCTTTAGTTCGTGAGGAATTTAGTAGGTGAGGAATTTTCTGCCAGTTTGGCCGCTGTCTTTTGGCATACGCCTCGCTCCAAATATGTTTTTGTGGTCAAAACCCTATTTGTAATATCCTAAAGCAATGTAATATGTAAGTGATGTAATGTAATAAACGTTAAGTAAAATCATCTGGACTGTTTAACTATTTAAGAGTATCAATGTATTCTTAATTATAGAAATTATTTTCAGCAAATTTTATAAAATTTTTACATTACTAGATTAAAATTTATTCTTTATATTTATACCTTATGTCAGACTTGTGTGCCAAGTTTCTTCCTTCTAGAGTAAACTGAAGGAAATTAAAAAAACACTGCGGGTGACATACGTGACACTCAAAGACATTTCAATGAAAAGAACTCTCATCAAAATTAAAGTATCTGAAACGGACGATTATGATTAAATCTCGGCTTCGGATTTTCAGTGAGAAAACAATAGTTTTCTTACAAGAAAAGTATAAATTTCTTAGTAGGTGAGAAAAAGTAAACATTATGGACATTATTACTTTGTTCACCCGCGGTGTTCGGCAGGGGTTCAAACCCCTCCCCTGCCAGTTGTCGTGTGAGACTCATTTTTCACCGTAAAAAATACCGTGTGAACTGCTGGGATTGAACCCCATGCCAAACGCTGCTTATGAATGAAGTATATGTTTAATTAAAGGACTTTTTCTAAGACGCCCAGGGCCCTACTTGTTGATCCACTTAGAAAACAAATGGTCATCTGTGAGGTAACAGAATGAATCCTGCTCTACCAGCCCCATCTATCAGATTTAAATACACAACTTCCCCCCACGTAAAGTTTAGTTACAGAAACTTGAACAATCTGAAAGTTTGATCCTTTTCCACTCAAGTAGAAAATAGTTGCTTGCATCTAAAATGTCTAAATAAACCTTTAAATGATTTTACACTTTAGATAAGGTCAGGTAAGTGGAAATACTTCTGGAATTAATTAATGTACCGCAAATGATTTTTAATTATGAAAGTTGAGTTTTCCTCTTAAACAACTTTTGTCAAGATTACGGGAAAACCCTTCCTACAAAAGGAAAATGTTCTATAAAGGTGGAAAACCGTTTATTTCCAGCCTTGCTTTTCCGTGACATCCTGTTATAATCACTGAGATACTTAATTAATAATCTATCTTTAAAGTTCGTGAAGGTTTATTGTTGTTTAAGTATACCTGTATTTTATTTTTAAAATAAAATTGTTTTATATAAAGAATTTATTTCATTTAGAAATTTCCTGTGAAACAAATTTTCATCCAGAAGTCTATAATAAAAGTCTTGTAATAATGTATAATATTTCTTCGGGGTTAAATGTCTATGGTTACGTTTGTGTTATTATGCTGTCTGTACTTGATACTTTGTACTTAATACTTTGTTCTTGATAAGAATTAATGCCTGCGATCAGATTACCTGATGTATATCAGGCACTCTACCTATAATATGCTGTGTATGCGTATATTTTTTAGCATTTTTTTATTTTGTAATACAACAACAATTATTGTTACAAGTATTAAGGCTGATGTAGTTGTATTGGCTTGGAAATTATTGGAAATGTCACTGTCATTCAGTGTCAATCTGTTAATTGTAAAATATTTTAATATATCAGTCTTTCTTCTGATGTTCAAGTTATAGGGATTAGTTCATTTTCTAATAGGTTATGGGCCGCTACCTGTAACTTGAAAATTCGGTTTGAAATTCGAATTAGTTGATAATTATGAGTGGTTTTTACAATATCGAAAAACTATCTCGAACCAATTATGATACCTGGAAGCTACAAATGCAAATGGTCCTGGTGCATCAAGAGCTATGGGGATACGTTGAAGAAACAATACCCAAGCCATCTGAAGGTCCTTTACTTGCAGAATGGAATGCTAAGGACAACAAAGCATTAGCAACCATCATTTTAGGTATATCACCAAGTGAGTTAAATCCACTTAAAATTTGCAAAACTTCTCGTGGAGCTTGGAAGAAACTGGAAGAGACTTATTCATCAAAAACTCCAAGCAGAAAAGTTATGTTAGCTAGACAGTTAATAAAACTTAAAAAACAAGCAAGTCAAACAATGTCAGATCATATCAATAGTTTTAATGACATATTTGAAAAACTGAATGAAATTGACTTCAAAGTTCCTGAAGAATTTTTAGTCGTTTTAATGTTGTGTTCATTACCGGAGGAATACGATAACTTCAGATGTGCAATTGAATCTCGAGATGATCTTCCAAAGATGGATATTCTTCAAACTAAATTAAAAGAAGAAGAAAATAGAAGATTGGAAATTAAATCTGAAAAAGAAGAAACCAATCAAGATGCACTTCTACTTCATAAACAATTTAGAAGAAAAACTTATGAAAATAAAAATTTGAATCCATCTTCATCTCGTAGAAAAGGTACTAAGAAAACCCCAAAGCATGATTCCTTTGATTCCTCTCTAAATGTTTATTCAGGTAATAAACAAATCAATGATAACGTTTTCTGTCTAGATTCAGGTGCAAGCTCGCATATGTGTGGTGACAAAAAATGTTTTTATACATTTAAACCTGTTAAGGACACATATGTATACCTCGCAGATAAGAGCAAATCAATTGTTGAAGGTGTTGGTAATGTAAGTGTTATCATACAAAACAAACAATACAATATTAAAAATACCTTATACATACCTACACTAAAAACTAATCTGCTTTCAATAAGTAAACTTACTCAAAACAATAAAACTGTAAGTTTTAATAACAAAAAGGCTACAATTAAAACACTCGATGGAAGAACCTTAATTAGGGCAAAACTTGTAGATAATTTGTATAAAGTACGTTACAGTTATGATCAATCTAAAAAGAAAGAACATAGTTATAACACTGATACTATTGATAATACTCACCTCTGGCATTTACGCTTAGGCCACTTAAACTTTACGGATTTAAACAAATTAGAAAAGAACCCAAATGGTTCATGGTATTAAACTTGACCAAAAATCTAAACCAAATAAAAACTGTGAAGTCTGTGTTAAGGGGAAGTTGGCACGAACGCCGTTTCCGAAACAATCTAATACTAGGTCAGAAAATGTCCTGGACTTAATTCACAGTGATATATGTGGACCTATGAGAACACAGTCTTTAGGGGGAGCTAAGTATTTTGTTACCTTTATTGATGACAAATCACGTAAAATACGAGTTTATTTCCTTAAAGCAAAATCTGAAGTATTTAATGCATTTAAACAATTTAAAAATGAGGTTGAGACACAAACCGGGAGAAAAATTAAAATTCTTCGTTCTGATAACGCTAAAGAATATCTAAGCGGTGCATTTAGTGATTATCTAAAGCAAGCTGGTATTAGACGTCAACTTAGTGTGGAATACAGTCCACAGCAAAACGGGGTTGCCGAACGAGCCAACCGTAATCTGGTCGAAATTGCTAGGTGTTTGCTGATATCCACAAATCTGCCACCCAGTTTGTGGGGAGAAATGATTTTAACATCTACTTATATTAGAAATCGCTGTCCCACTTCAACTCTTCAAGGAATAACACCTGAAGAAAGTTGGTCTGGACGTAAACCTACAGTAGCTCATTTTAAAATAATAGGTAGCAAAGCACTAGCTCTAGATCCCACCCCGAACAAAGGCAAATTTAGGTCTAAAACTAAGGAATATGTCCTGGTGGGGTATTCAGAGGAGTCTAAAGCATACCGTTTATGGGAAAGGGGCATAAAAACTACAATAAAAAGTAGGGATGTCAAATTTTTTGAGGAGCCCAATGAGCTTACTGCTATGAAAAATAATATTGAGTTGTTAGAGTCAAAAGAACCTAATAACGAAACATTAGATTTTTCTGATTTAGTGGTCAACAACAATAATTATATTGAAAAAGTACCTAATGATCCTATTGAGAGTGACTCAGATTTTGAGACACCAATCTCAGAATGCTCTAATTCAGCCTCAGATAATGAGTTCTTCTGAAGGGCTTATAGGCATTCCAGAACTGTACAGTTCAGTAGTTAAGGGATCTAAAAGTACTACATTAAAAATAAAAAGGGGACCTGGTAGGCCAAAGTTATTAAAAACTGGAAAACCAGGTAGACCGAAAAAATTATATAACAAGAAAAATAAATCTAAAGTCATAAATAATCTAGATCCTACATCTGTCAAAGAAGCCTTAGAAAGTGATAAAGGGAAGGAGTGGCGTAAGGCCATGCAAGCCGAGTTCGATTCACTAATTGAAAATGACACTTGGAATTGGTAGATTTACCTAAAGCCGTAAGCCAGTAAGTTGTAGGTGGTTATTTAAAACTAAGTTAAATGCCAGTGGTGAAGTTGAGCGTTACAAAGCTAGACTTGTAGCCAAAGGTTTTACCCAAAAATACGGGATAGATTACGATGAAACCTTTGCACCGGTAGTTCGTCATAGCTCTATAAGATTATTATTAGCCCTTGCTGTCGAACGGGGTTATCATTTAGAGCAAATGGACGTTACAACAGCATTCTTAAACGGCGAATTAGATAATGATATAACTATATACATGAGACAACCGGAACATTTTTCAACTAATGATGGTAAAGTCTGCAAGCTGAAAAAGGCTATTTATGGTTTAAAACAAGCCAGCAGACAATGGTATATTAAATTAAACCAAGCCCTTTTGTCTCTTAACTTTAAAAAATTAGATAGTGAAAATTGCATTTACACATTAAATACAGATAATCAAACATTGATACTAGCTGTTTACGTATGATATTATAATAGCTTGTGCAGATCAAAATTTAATTAAAAAAGTTAAATCTGACCTAGCAAAAATATTTAAAATTAAAGATTTAGGCAAACTTAATTATATTCTAGGCATTGAAGTTATAACAAATAAAGACTCAATATTTCTTACACAGAAAAAATACATAAATGAGTTAGTTTCAAAATATAACATGTCAGATGCTAAACCAGTATACACACCATTAGAAACAAACATTCACAAAATTTTTGAATCTCCAAGTACAGAAGAAGGGGAAGACTTTGATCCAAATTGCTATCAACAATTGATTGGTTCTCTTCTGTACGTGGCGACTTGCACCCGACCAGACTTAGCTTATACTGTGAGCTTGTTGAGTCAGTATAATTCAAAACCAAAAATTGTTCATTGGAATGCTGCCAAAAGGGTTATAAAGTACCTGAAAACAACAGCTGACCTTGGGTTGAATTATATGAAAACTGGTAAACCTCTTGAAGGTCTTGCGGATGCAGATTGGGCTGGTGAAACTAAAAGTAGAAAATCCTACAGCGGATATGCATTCAAATTGGCTGATGCTGCAGTATCATGGGAGGCCAGAAAACAATCGGTTGTGGCTCCTCTAGCACAGAAGCCGAGTATATCTCGTTAACTAACGCAGCTAAAGAAGCAACGTATTTGCGAAGGTTATTATGTGAACTGAAAGCTGAGGAGTTCACAATGACACCGACAGTTTTGTACAGCGACAGTCAAAGTGCAAAACATTTAGTTGTTAACGAAGGACACCATCCTCGCACTAAACATATTGATGTGCGAAATCATTATGTGAGAGAAGCACATAGGAACGGTGTTGTACAAATAAAATATTTACAAACAGATCTGATGCCAGCTGATATCTTAACTAAAGGACTGCCAAGGATGAAAACTGAAATGTTGAGGCGGAAGTTAGGAGTCAACTTGCATCCAGACACTTACACCCAGTGAGGGGAAGTATTGGAAATGTCACTGTCATTCAGTGTCAATCTGTTAATTGTAAAATATTTTAATATATCAGTCTTTCTTCTGATGTTCAAGTTATAGGGATTAGTTCATTTTCTAATAGAAATACTTGTTAGAGAAACAATCTAATGATTGCTCTCTTGCGCAAGTTTTAAATACTTAAACATAAAAGTTAACTGGAAAAGAATATAAATAATATAGAAAATAGAAATAAATCTTTTGAAAATGACAAAGAAACTATTTGACGGATAAGATATTGGCTATCAAACTAGATACAGATAATAGATAGAAATGGCTAGTAGTAGTAGTAGTAAGAGTGGGGAGGTCAAGCCTGGTGAGTAGACCACACCATTGGGTCCTTTTCACCAACCCCGATATAGATAGAAATGGCTAACTAGTTTATGTTCTTATTAAGGATCCTGCAACCCCCGACAGTGAAAGTGTAGGAATAATTCAACAAGGAGCTCACTTGTGCCTCATATTCTTGCCTGCTGTCGAGGGCTATAGAACCATATTAAGGGAGTTAATTTTACTCTGGGTTAAGCTAGCTAGAGTGCCTGTATAATCAGAGTGAAGACAACCGGGTGCTCAAAAATGATTGGTCCATTTTCAAGGTCATTGGAACGCAAATTCGATTTTTCCGACATTTAATAATATAGAAAGAAGAAGATGACGAAGAATACATTGTAAATCGTGTTTTAATGAGGTCCCTTAACATTTTATATGTCAAACGATAAAATGTTTTTCTGTTTAAAGTAACAATTTTATTTCATGCAGTAAAATTGAAATTAACTAGTGTTTAATGTTTCTATTAAGGACAGAAGAAAAATCCTGGCCTTTTAATTTTTACGGCAAAAAGAAGCTTGGATAACAAACAAACCGATTCATTCATTCCAGGGCGGCTTATGGAGAAATTCTATCTTCTGTTAGTTTTTTTAAATTGTTTCCTTAAAAGATAGTAGTTAGTTTCTTTACCGAAGATGTTTATATTAGTGATCTAGAATGTTGTACGCTCGCAATGAGCTATCAAGTTCAAGTTTTACATTCGTATTATTAAAGTTACAAGTGTTGAATGTTTGGTGAAAAAACAAGTTTTTTAAGGACTGTTTGTTTACTGCAGTTACGTTCAAATATTTAATTTATTATTAGACATTGATATTATTTAATGATTCTACACGCCCTTGTGGTTAATTTCAAGGATCATTTACATGTTATCAGCCATTTATTCTCTTGATAACTTCTTACATACATAACAATTGACAGACAAATGTGTTCAAATTTAGAATGTATCTATGAAAATTAGTACAAATCGTTATCATTTGTATTCAGCTTCAGAGGTAATTTGCTTATAATAAAAGAAGTATGCATATCAGCTTTTGTGGTGTGAAATATTAGTAACTTAAGTCTCTTCTGTGTATCGCTGCAGTAGAATGAAATATCTTCTATTCAGTTTTATCATCTGAAGGACTTGTATGCTAGTTTTTTTAACTGACAAAGGATTCATCGATACCAGTTGAATTAACTTATACATAAGTACTGCTGTTAGAGGTCAATGCCATTTACTTAATTTATGTTCCAATTCTGCTTACAAGAGGATATGGTGGTATAGAATCATTAAGTGACTTTATTCACATACATTGGGTTGTCGATACAACTTCATATGTCAAAAGAAGAAAATTTTAGCCACTAGGGCTACTTTTAGTGACTATCAAATTGTAGAGGATTGTTTATGCCAATTGCCTGTCATTGATGAAGGTTACATTGTGTGACAGAAATTCAGACAAAAACATAACACAAATTTTTGTATGAACTTCACAACGATGCCCACCTCAAGAATATCAAGTTTCATCGAGGCATCAATTGCATACTACATGAAGATAAAATTCCATTTTATATAGGATTTAAACTTGTGTTAAAATTCTCTTTTATTGTTAAAATATTATATTGTAATAAAATTCAGTTGATTTGATTTTTTTTTTCATTTATTCTACTTTCTGTATGACCAAAACCAATTATGAAAGTTTGTCATATAGGCACCTAGACAACCCTTAATCTATTATTTCTCACATACTTTAGCTCAAGCCTTAGTCAGACAAATATGTGCCAAATAGTAATTTGGCACATATTTATTTATTCTTCATTATGAACTGTCCACCTCTGTCAAGACAGACAACATTCAAATTTTAATAAAAATTTGAATTTAAGTGATAAAAGTGTGTATGTTATTTTGAAGTTTTCTGAATAGAAAGAGGCCTCTATCATATCTTGGCTCACTGAGTTCTCAAATATATGAATGGATGCACACATATTTCTTATTAACATTTTCAGCTCAAATGGCTGATGATCCAATCTTAATGAAACTTCAATTCAAAGTTGGCATGAAGTCATAAATTGATAAATAATTTTCAACATAATTACAGATTTAAGGGAACATGGCAGCTTTCTCTTGCTACCTTGATAGTATTATACCATTATAATCAGTTGACAGTGTGGGAAAATAATGTGTGGGAACCAATGAGATTAGTCCTGTATGTTAAACCATGTCCACTACTCTAATTTCCCATGCTGTTAACTAATTATAACCGGGTTGCAATATTATAAACATATTACAATATGTATATATCACCCCCCTAAAGCTTTATATACAAAAATATAGTTGGATGGAAACATATTAAATTTAGTAAGAGATCACTCTCCATAATGAAAAATAAACGTACGAGTAGACATATAATTGATGTTAAGAATTTGATTGTTAAATTGGGGACATAATCACATTGTAATAATAATAATAAACTTTATTGTAACTACATATGCATAAAGTAGAACAGAATCAAATGTCATAGCACACTTCTTTTAGTATTAAAGCATTCTAGTAAGGCAGAGTCAACGAAAAAGGTAGATTCTAAAGTGATGTAGAAATTCATACAGTAGGGGTGGGGGCGCGGGACACAGTGGTCTAACTCCCCCGAAATAAGCTGCTTTAGATGGACCTGCCCTGAGTTCACCCTTTCTCTACTAGTGGCGGGTCAGTTCACCTTGTTCCCTATATATAAAATATTTATTTCTTCAATTCTAAGGTTAAAATTATTTAAAAGGGTCTTTAACAATGTTAAAAATTGTATTAATTATTTTAAAGGTATAATTTTCATAAAATGTTATAAATATATAAATGCTGTGTTAATTTTAAGTAGACCTGATATCGTGATAACCATGATTTGTAGACAAACATCAAAAATGTTTGTAAACAAACATCAAACCGGGAAATTATAAATTTAATTTACGTCTTCGTTGTCTCATTATAACACACCTTTCGTAACACACGTTATCCTATTTTCTAAAAAAAATATCTTATAAGCTACTAAAAAAGAAAAAAAGTCAATGAATAAGATAAAAATTGTCTTGTTTACATTTTTTATAAACATGAATAGAAGTATCGATTTAAACTGATAACAATAGTGATAAGGGGACAAGGTGAAAACTAGCGCTCGGTGCGGTAGTTGATGCAACTAATCTCAGTTTTTTTCGGAGCCACCTAAAACCAGGGAGTTAGACCACTGTGTCCCCCCGCCCCGACCCCAACTGTATGAATTTCTACATCACTTTAGTAGATTCATTCTTCTCTTTTGGAAATAACAATGAATATTTACTTACATTAAAGTTACTATGGTATAAATCTTTATTTTATATAATTATTTATGTTAATGTATACTTTAATTTCTCATTTTATTCATAATATTGAATTAACAGGGGTTATTATCATTTATTTACACTTTTTTTCTTTATGGTTTGTTATGAAAATAGTAAAAAGGGTGGGGATATTCTTCTTGTTTATCAGGGTTCTTCTCAATTCTTCTTAAGAAAAATAATCCAACATGCCCGACACTCTGAAAATGCGTTCCATTGTCTTCACTCTGATTATACAGGCACTCTAGGTTAAGCTGGTCTCTCGGCCACTGTCTTCTCAGACGTCTGACAGGATTATATGAAAGAGTTTTAGAGGAGAAGAGTTGAACTAAAGGATTAGGATAGGATGATCTACATATAAGGGATTCATGGAATTTTTGGTTTGGATTTTGAGAGCTCTGTCACAAATAGGACATTAAGGTCATTATGGATGGTGAGGTTAGAAACATAAAAAGGAGCATTAGTAATCTTTCTTGGGATTTTGGACTGTAGGATTTGAAGGCGTTGGTAATTGGAAGGCTTGGTGCTGCCCCACCCTTCTAGTCCATAGGCCCACACTGGTTTTAAGACTACATTAAAACCAGCGTATATAACATTACATATTGAAGAATCAGCTACCGTCTATACTTGCTGTTGGATTTGAATATCCCTGGACCGATTTTGGCTTAACGCCATCATCAGTAGGCAGGGCAACACTCGACGGCAGCTGATTCTTCAATTGCTCCTTCAACTTGCAGTAAATATAATCTCATTAATTTTTATATTACACATCCTTACTATTATGGACATAAGTTGATAAGTTCTATTGTTGTTTTAGATCCTGCTTAATTTAGCCAGATCGATATTTGAAGACCAGAATAACTTGGAGTGTTTGGTGACCAAGATCATGACAGAAGCGAGGGATCTACTCAAGTGCGAGTCCTGCTCAGTATTCCTTCTCAATACTGATCTCTGTGAATCTGTGAGTACTCTTAGCCTGTTTCGTTGAGCCACTGCTGTGAGCTGCTCATATCTTTATATGCTCCGTTTTTCACTGGCCAAACTTCTTCATCTTCATAAGCTCCTTTTTTTTCTTTGAAAATTCACTAAAATTGAAATGATAGATTATGCCTTGCTAGTTGGATGAAAATTCACCAGAATTCAGTGAAATTGGTATCAAATGCCTTTGGATTTAATGCAAAATGTGACCAAAATATTCTGTATAAAGGTATTCTCTTATTTGGCATTTTAAAGTTACTATATGTCGTATCAAACTGACCATATTTGGTAACTAGCCAAAAAATTTAGTAAATTTGAAGTCCAATTAGGTTGTTAGCTTACTATAGGAAAGATACTTTATAAGTCTCTACGGCAAGAGATTATAGAAAGTCTAAAACCATATTTTTATTGTTTATTGTTGGCACATGCAAACTTGCTTTTAGTGGGTTTTCGCTGGAATTATATTTATAGTTATTGTTCACTGTAAGTTATTTTTATTGTATATAGCCTAGATAAGGAAATGAGTGAGAGAGCAATGTACAAACAACTGTATAAAGTAGCAGAACGAGTTTCAAAGTTTAAACTAACTTCCTCTACCCTCTCCCTCTCTCTCCTTATTTTGTTTTATCTTCCCTTGTTTTTACTTTTCCTGGTTCATACCCAGGGTATAAAGAGAAAGTATTGTGTTTGCCCTAAAAGTCCGAAACAGATTTTTTTTTTAACAGCATCTGTTCATGTATTTTGAAAAACTATTTTGTGGATAGCACTACAACTAGATCTAAAAATTGTTTTTTGCTCAAACATTAAACTCTCAATCATAAGCAGACATGCAAACACAGTCAACTTGGTAAAAATCACTAAAACAGTATCACTAAGAAATATAATTTAATGTTTTTATTCTTTTAAATATCATTAAATAACTTATTTTTTTGGTTTATAGTGCTATAACCATAGCCACTCTTCATCGACTAATACCATCTGATATTGGTCTGTTTACAGAGTCATTTAGAAAGAATATTAGAGAAGCCTAAGAAGAACGAAGTGGAAAAGAAGCAACTTTGTAGGAGGGAGGTAAGTCTGCTGACTCATGGTGTACAGAACTGCAACACCATGCACATGCATGTGATGAAATTATATTTACACGTTATAAATTACACGGAAAAGAGCTTGATTGGTTCAACATTGACTTGAAAGGTTCAAAAATTATGTTTATCTACTTGTGGCAGCAAAATGAATTATTAGTGAACAATTTTGAAGATCAAAATGTTAATTTACTGACAATAATATGTTTAAAAACACTACACATTTTTTGCAATAAAATATTTTTTACCATGTTTCTGATAACTTTTTCTTAATAATTTTACTCAATGTATTAAGAATGTTATTATTTCAAATCAAAATATATTGATAAAATACATTATAATATAATTTTTAGGAAATAGTTGGCAACACTGATATATTGGGCTTATTTTAATATTTTACTAGCTGTTTATGAATCATCATATTTATTGTTTAAATTGCATTTTATTTGTTCATTTTTTTTTAATTCCAGTTAAAATATAAAATGTTGTAAACTATAACTAAAACTAGAGTTATTCTATAGAATTCTAAAGAAAACTAGAATATGAACACAGAATAACGTGAAATAAAATGGAATAAAACTTCAAAACAGTACTTACTGCCTTCCATATCTGGTAGCAAGTATTTGTTTTTCTTCTCCTTGCCTGCTATGTCTGGCTTGTTTTTTTCTTTTCCTAATTTCATAATTTACAGTAATCATATATTATTTTTGTCATCAATCGATGAAAGTAAACATTATATTTTAAAGAATTGAAACTATTGGTAAATTTTTGAGTCCAAAATAGCATTTGCTACTATACTTCAAAGATGAAACATTGATTACTTCTGCAAGCAATTATCTGCATTTGCTCCTCCTCTGAAATTAATTTGCCGGTCTGTCACTGATATACCAATTGTGTTCCATAGGCTGAAGGTCTAATTTATAAAAATTGTCTGCAAGTATTCAATTTTTCCGACTGAAAGCATAATATACTATTTTTGAAAGTTAGAAAATTAATGAATTTTTCTATGCCCTTGTATTGTTGACTATTCAAGGCTACTAAATGTTTTTATTTCCCTGGTTTTTTTTATAGAATAACCCTTAATTTACAACCCCCTTAATAAGGGGTTAATATTGTAGTAGTACCTACAATATTAACCCCCTGACAATATTAACCTAAAAGTTGTGTTTAATATTGTAGTATTGATATAGTACTAATTTAATAATAAGTAGTACCTAATATACTTAATATTGTACCAGTACCTAAATATTGATGTAATTTCATGTAAATTTGAATATGTTATTACAGAGTGTCAGTGTTACAATAGAAGAAATATTTGAGAAGGAACACTCTAATACTCAGGTAGTTTTGCAAGTTTCTCTTTTTGACCATTTATTATCTTTTAATTTAAAAAAACTTGTAATAACACTTAATCAATTATTTGGTGGGAAGATTGCAGACTTGCACTCTGCTTGTTTTGCTAATTTAAAGGTATTATTTTCAATGCTTACTGACTTTCATTGTTTAATAAAAAAAACACACTAGAATTAAAAACAATTAATACATTCTCAACCACAATAGTATAAAAAACACCTAGAATTAAAAACAATTATACATTCTCAACCACAAAAGTATAAATAACACACTAGAATTAAAAACAATTAATACATTCTCAACCACAAAAGTATAAATAACACACCCTAGAATTAAAAACAATTAATACATTCTCAACCACAATAGTATAAATAACACACTAGAATTAAAAACAATTAATACATTCTCAACCACAATAGTATAAAAAACACACACTAGAATTAAAACAATTACATTCTCAACACAATAGTATATTAAAAACAATTAATATATTGTCAACCACAATAGTATAAAAAAATCATAACTGACCAGTTTCGATTTTACTTCATCATCAAAGCTGTTTTTGTAATTGCATCTGAGTTTGTAAACAGCTCTGATGATGTAGACATCTTTCAGACAGCTTTCATTGTGTAGACATCAAAGTAATGTTAATTATAATTCTATTAATGACAATAATTTATCATAAATTTATAGTAAGTTAATTTTAAAAACTAATTTTAATTTTTATAAAGAGAGATTTTTAAAGAGCTCTCAGATGTCCAATATGACCTCATTTGTACATTGCAGTCTGTTTGTACGTGTGTTTAAATGAATATAGACAGTTGATCCCTCCCAAAGGAAATCTTGTATTTATGTAATATTTTTTATTTGATTTACTTTTAATAATAAAATTATAACACAATTATAACACATGATAAGCTGTTTTAATAAGAAAAATATTATCTAGATGATTAAAGGGTTAAGAAAAAAATTAAAGGTCTTATAAAAAAAGTGAAATACCAAGTAATCAAAATGACTTCTCGGATTAGCTCAAAATTAGTAAACTTCATTATGGAAAAGTTTTCTTTCTGCTAGCTTAAAAAAATGATGTCATCTAAATTCATTGAAAGCTAACATGATCGTTTTTGAGGTTTATTAATTCTTGTTATGTGCTTTCCTTTCATCTTAAAAAATAATCCAAAACTATGTAAGTGACTCTCCTTGACAGCATCTCTATTGGATAGAGCTCTGTGCAGAGAAAACAAGTAAAAAGTGAAAAGGTTGGAAAAATATATTTCTACCTCTTTAGGTCATCTGGAGACCTGAGCAGAGAGGAAAAACTTGTTGCTTGTTCAAGCCTTCAGATGACTCAAAGGAGCTAAAAGTATAAATGAATAAACTTCATTACTATAAAAAATTATAAGTATTAGGCTGGGTGAATTTAAAAATAAAACTAAAATTTGAATCCAAAGAGTTACTTGAGAGAATAAAAATTGTTTTTATCAACTATTACTCCATTCTCAAGTCGATTTTATTATTAATATACATAAACGCTCTGCCATTTGTGGTTCATTTTAAAGAGTTTTCTCAATACTTTTTGCAGACGATTATGAGGTTTTTATTGCATCTGAATCTGACAATGATCCAGAGCTCTTAGTTACAAAAATTATTAATGATTGGTTTAATGGCAACAAATTAAAATTAAATGCTGATAAAACAGAGCAAACCTACTTCAATTAAAGATCTAATTTAGTCAAGTCATTCAAGTTTATTAGTATTTATCTAGACAATATAATTTCCTGGGAGCCACGTGCAACATATTTCTAAAAAAAACAACATATTGTCCAAAACAAAGTTACTGGTTCTTTGTCTGTCGTGTCCCTCTTGTTTGTTTATTTCTTTTTGTCATTTTTCTTTCAGAACAGTGATATGGTGTAATTCTTCCTCATCAATGACACTATTAAATTTGTCCTACAAAAGAAAGCTCTAGAAGTGGTTTTTAAACTAAGTCTTGAACAATCTTTGTACTCTCTGGTTTGCTACCAGACGCTGACTTAAAAAAATGAAAAATTAGACGACTTTATTAAAAACTGTGAAATTTATTCTTACAATACCAGAGAGACATCTAAACTATCAATTAAAAAGCACCACCTTGCCAAGACAGCAAAACTTAATATTAACTATTTTGGTATAAAACTATTAAACAAATTTCCTGACTCTATGACTAAATGAGTTTCTACAAAAATTAAACAGCTGTTACTGGATAACCTGCTGTGCTCAGTGTCAGAATTATTTAATACGTTTGCTTTAACAGTAATTTTAGATGCACTAATTTTATGTAATATTTTTCAATATAATTATTTTCAAATAAACCAATAAATAATTGTTGTGTTTATTTATTTGTATTTAGCAAAACAGACTGTGTTCTCCTGAATATATGCATTGAGGTGGTGTACATTTGTTCACCCAGATCTCCCCTTCCAACCCTGGCCTTCTCAAGCAAGGGCTTCTTACATTGCTTTGTATTAATAACTTGCTGGACTAAAGTTAACCTTTTCCCGTATAATTGAATTAAAAAACTTGTTTTGTTGTATAAGTGTGTAAAAAATACAACATAGTTGCAATTTTTATAATAATGTAGTGAGGAGTGATGGGATCTGTAGTTAAACTAGAATTCTGTTATGTAGGGAGCCCAGTTCACAATGGTGTTTGACCTGAGGTCCAAGTGCGAGGAATCTGTTGTCTCGATGCTCTCTCCTAGCGATGTATCCAACACCAAGCTACTCCAGATCGCCAACTACGTCGCAAACACAGGACAGGTAAAACTGATTGTTTAGCTCGTCTTGAGGTAAATTTCTATCTGACTCAATAGAAGAACTATAGGGCAAGTGACAAGACCCAGTGATGGGATCATTCTCAACATCTTACCTAATCTGCCTTTCAACTTTTACGAAACCCTCACATTAAAATAGAGAGTACAAACCATCCTATGACTTCTGCCATCTGCAATAATTCAGTGTTCAAATAATATACTTAGCAAGCTCAGACCAATGTCTTACACTTACAATTATTTACATCTTTTACAATTGAATGAATGTGAGACTTGTGCTTCCCAGTATAAGAAGACCCTTTAGTCTTTAGAAAGAATAGAATGACCCCATAGTCTATTCTGTCCTTTCCGTTGTTAACTCACGCCCTACTTACTCTACTACTCTATCTTTTTACAAAGTTTATGTCATTAAGATACTAAGAGACAGCAAACTGGATTGCATTGACTCATCTCAGTCTACCTGGTGTTTAGAAAGAATTATAATTTGTTTGCATTTGTGTGTTAGACAATCAATCTGAGGGAAGTGGGTGACTCGATGCAGGAGGGCAGTGAGGATATTCGAGGCATCCTCTGCATGCCCATAGTAAACAACAACAAGGACATCATAGGAGTCGCTCTTCTCATTAACAAGGTACTTGGTCACCATGTAAACAACATTACAGTATCTCAGTTAATTCTGTGAACCCGACTTAAAAAAAATAACAAATAGTGATTGCAGAGAGAGAGGGGAACTGCTTGCGTAAACTCTTGTAGAGTTGAACAAGTTTTTAAGAAATGTCCATTGATTGGGGCCCATAGTTTATAACTCCTTTATGAATTTAGAACACTAGTCACACACCATATGCCACCAAAGTTGGTTAAACCATCCTGACCCAGATTAGAAACCCAGTCAGAACAGGGATTGCTGTCCAGCAGAGAGTGTATAAAGCCAGGGTTATTTAAAAAAAAAATAAAAACACTCGACCTCAATTCTATTAGAAATTAAATTTGTATAATTAAGCTATGGCCATTTCACCCATCACTAAGGGCATCAGGATAATAAACTTAAACAATACATTAACCATTAAATAGAATATAGAAAAAATTATATACTGTAGCAAATCACAAGCTAAAAACTTAATTTGACAAAATGTTCCTTTGTTTATCTTAATTCAAAGGTTAATACACAAAACAATTCACAAAAACTTACAAAATTGGTACTTCTTTAGATAGTTACTCCCCAAAAGGGAATAACCAAGGATTTGATATAGATATATGCTCCCTTATAACAAAGTAAGAAAAGGAAAGGTTGAAGGGCAAAAATGTTTATTAAAAACAAAGAAAAGGGGAAATTAATAGGAAAGGGATCCTCTAACAGCAGTTCATTTTCCATATAAGTACTCATGGGGTGACAGTATAGACAAAGTATTGAATATAATAAATTTAATATAAATAAATTGGAGGTATTCAATCTTTAATGAGGCAGTATGTGATAATACATGGACACATGAGGGACACCTTTTCTATAAAAGTACTACAAAAGGAATATTGGAAAAACATATAGAAATAAAATAAATAAGTAATAATATCATAAATAAATAGGTAAATATTTATAGAAAATAGAAATAATAATTATAGAATAATAAAGTACTTAAATTAATAAGAAAGTAATAAATAATTATAATAAATAATGTGTAAGTAATAAATGAAGAGTTTAAGTAAAAATATAAAACCCTAAAACTAAGAGCAATATACAAAGACAACAGAGAAGCATATTTGATAAAAGCACAACAAGTAAAAGAGTTACAGAAACATAAAAGTAAAGACATTCTAATGTTTTACTTACTTTCAAAACACTTGTATAGTTATAATATCAATATCAATTCGATTTTACTTGAGATAAAACGTACACAATAGATTAAAAATATTAATAGATTTAAGGTCTTTGTTAAAAATGAAATGAAAATGTCAAACTAAAATGACAAATGTCATTAAATAATTGTAAATATGGAAAAAATACATAACTTGGTACAAATCTAACTATAGAGCATGAGATGAGCATGAGTTAGGTAGTATAAGCCAGCGATGTACAGAAGTAACTATCTGAAAACATTACTCCTTTCATAGCAGGGTGGGGAGTAACCATCTGAAGAAGGTTACTCAGAGACCTTCTTTAAATGGTTACTCCCCTCATAGTGTTGTTGGGGAGTAACCATCTGAAGAAGGTTACTCAGAGACCTTATTTAAATGGTTACTCCCCTTAGTTAAGATGCCATATCTTTGTCTTTCCCCTATTCTAACCCCAAAAAAAAGCCCCAATGCTTTTCTACATCCCCGGGTAAAAGCGTATAATAAGGTGAAATATATGAAGATTAGTAATAAAATCAAAAAACTAAGGGGAGTAACCAAAAAAGGGAGTAACCAGTCTGATCTGTCAAAGGGGAGTAACAATCTAAAGAAGGTCTCATAAATAAAAAAAAGCAGTATAGTACTCCCCAAAAAGGGAGTAACTATCTAAAGAAGTGCCACAAAATTAACATAACGAACAAGGACAAAAAGATCACACACATGCACACACACTTTATCCAGACTCATTCACATGCTACAATACAATTATATGAGACACAGATTAAGCTAAATTAAACTTAATTTCGTCCACAAATAAATAAAGTTGCACTATACCTCACTATCATCTGCCTCACATTGAGACAGATGTCATGATGAAACTATTTTGGTCTCTAAAGACTGCTCTCTGATTCTGGCGAGGGTATCTCTGCAGTGTGATTAAAGCAGTTTAAAACATTTAATTTAAAGTTATTAAGTAAAAAAAATCATAGTAGAAGTTTAATTTGAGTTTGATGTCTAAAGTGAGACTGAAAGTTAAATACTAGCTATCTAGCGAACCCAGGTGGACTTAAGGTGATACAGATTATTTGGTGGCTTTGATGCATAGTTGGTAGATGATTGAACATGTGGTTCTTATCTCTCCCTCATTACTATTACCCTGAACTAATATTACAGTGCAGGGGGTGGTTTAAAAACCTATGTTATATTATTGACTCATGAATTTTGCAGGAAAATGGGCAGCCTTTCACAGAGAGTGATGTATCAATATTCGAAGCCTTTGCAATATTCTGTGGTCTCGGCATACACAACACTCAGATGTATGAAAATGCATGTAAGTCTTTAACTCAGTCATTCTACAGTGTATCGTTAAGTTTAAAAATCCCCAAGGTCATAAGCATTTTGGGGATCGACCAATCAGAGAAGCCGCTGCCAACCCCTCTCTTGAAAGAGAAAAAAAAATTCCCTACTCCCATAACTCCTATAGGGAAATAACCTCCTTCCCGGCATTCGTTAACTTCGTTTGTGGTTCTTCTTGTGTTTATTATTTCCCTTCACAATTCATTTTTTTCCACATTTGTATACTTCCTAAATAATAAAACCACACAAAAGAAATGTAGAAACATCGCCAATAAAACACGGGTAACATAACCTGATTTGTTTACAAAGTTTTTTCCCCGCTGCCTTTTTGTAGGGATTTTTTTTTTAGAATCGGTGGTGCCTAAACTGAGCTGTCAAGATTTTTATAGTAGTCGATACACTGTAACTTGGACATTTTTTCATATAAATACTTACTGGATTACCTTGGGAAGGTAAAAACAATCTAAATTTTAAATAAAAACAGGTTAATTACACAAAAGTCCTTTATTGTTTAATATATAATAACTAAGCTTTCGACTA
The DNA here is from genome assembly GCA_018340805.1 of Microvelia longipes. Lineage (NCBI taxonomy): Eukaryota > Metazoa > Arthropoda > Insecta > Hemiptera > Veliidae > Microvelia > Microvelia longipes. The sequence continues at coordinate 28,256,457 of JACMZG010001913.1, forward strand.
AAAATTAGTCATCATCAGAGTTTAATAAATATAAAATATAAAATAAAAATACAATTTAAAATAAAATTGTATTTTTATTTTATATTTTTTAAACTCTGATGATGACTAATTTTTAGTCGAAAGCTTAGTTATTATATATTAAACAATAAAGGACTTTTGTGTAATTAACCTGTTTTTATTTATATATTTTTTTATAAGTCCACAAAAAGAAACTTTCAAAATTTTAAAAATGATGGAAAATATTCTAAGAAAAAATAAAATAACTTCTGCATAGGGTTTGATATTTTTTGTCTCAATCAATATGACAAGGAACTCTATCTCTTAGTTATTCTACTAATCCATTAAACTGTGATCTATATTGTGTTAGGTTTTACTATTTGATCTTCAAGAATACTGAACTGATAGCAAAATTTTTCATTCAGCTGACAGTCTTAAATTTAACATGTTCAAATATTAGATAACATCACTCTAAATCATATAATAGAGAACATTTTAATTTTTTTCTTTATTTAAAAATTCAAACTTACTTTTATAAGCAAAAAATTGTCATTTGTTTTTACCTTTTTACTTTTCTTTGTGTATATATCATGAATATATATGAAAAGTATTTTGTTTGCTCTAATAATTTAAAAATGTGATTTCGCCTAAAATCACATTAGTCGCCTGATTATTAGTTTGTGGTGTTTTAATGGCATCTTAAGTGGTTTTTCTAGTTGTCTATCTATGTTTGGTCTGTCATTTTCTCCTAACATTGAATAAGTGAATATTAGAAACCTTGGTCCAAAAATCAATCTTTCGGCCTAGTTTTACTAACTAGAAAGTATTAGCTGTCATATATGACATAGCAAAAATGTCAAAAATTCACAAAACAGAAAAATTATGAGTATAAATTCAAAATATACCTATAGGTCAGAGCCTTCCCTGATCTTAGTTTCAATAGGTTTTGATTTGATTTTTTCTGTGCAGGTAAGTTAATGGCCAAGCAGAAAGTAGCCTTGGAATGTCTGTCGTATCATGCCACAGCTTCCTATGACGACACCACTAAACTTATCATGGACCAGATACCATCCGCTGAAACTTATAATCTCTATAGGTAAGCTTTGATCTTTTGGATTTCGTCTCAAGGATCTCCAACTTTTTGAGCCACTGCCCTCTTTATTTGGACCCAAATTTTTATAGATACTAAGGTAAAGCTGGATTCTATGGAACATGTATTTAATATACTTGGCTCTAAGTACTTTAGATTGTCTCAGAGCAAGATGTCAACAGGCCAAAGCCAAGACTGAAACTTAGATTTGTAAATGTGTCTATGAAGTTCTTACATTTTTATCAGACAGTTTATTTTTGTTTCAGTTTTACGTTCATAGACTTTGACCTGAACGATGAGGACACATGTCGAGCCACTATCCGGATGTTCCTCAGCTGTAACCTTGTGCAACAGTTCTGCATTCCTTATGATGTAAGTATTCTCCTCAATAGTTTTCCCAATGTCCATAACATTTTTTTTTGTCAAATGTTTTGGCTTAGGCACAGGGTTCTCAGATTCTCCCTATGCTTGGTCAGGACAAATCTGTTGACCGGGGGGATGATTTTTAAGTAACATTTCAAGGAAAAATAGTCACAAAAAAGAAAAGTTATTTAATATCATAAATAAAACAAAATATAAATATCTTACTTTCATTTTACAATTCATAAAAAAAATACAAGGAACAATCAACTTCAATTAAGCAAAGAAAATTTCTTTCATGATTGTGATATATGGGCAAAGAGAATAGTATTAGGCTCTTTATATATGGCCATTTTGCAACAATCAATATTTTCAAACTTGTGTTCAAAAATCAATCATAAGTACAATATTTCAATCACATTTACGAATGCTCTAGATTGAAGACTTATTTTGTTTTTAATAGAAAACACGCATATTAAAAAATGAAAATAAAATTATGGAATAATTGAAAAATCAGAATTATAAGGACAAATTTATTATTTGTTTATTTATTGATTAGTATTTCTAATTTGAGCAGGACAGACACATCTTTACAGGACTGTCCTGCTTGAATCAGGATGTGTGGCAACCCTGCTTAGGCATTAGAGTGACCTGTATAGGTTGGATGTTGCTTTATTCATTCTTTTATATGCTTAATAAACTGAAACAGTTTAAAATTAACCAGATTTTGTTCCCAATAAATAAGTGTGCCTTGTAAAGCTGGGTGTAAAAATGATAATAAGTGGTTTGGAAGCAGTGGTGCTGAGGAATAATGCCAGCTGATAGCACTTCTGTTACTAATTGTTTAGCCTACTGTTACAGCTGCACTTCTATATTACATTATTACAAATATTGTAACATAATAAATATCCTTTTTACTTTTCTTTAGAAGAAGATCATATATGGAGCAATTTGCTGCCATGTTGAATTACCTTTTATACCTCTCTCTGCGCCTTATATTTGTCTCATTTCACTCGAATGTAAGTATGGTAATAAAAGAAAAGAAGTCTCTTCACAAACAAAACTTTATTGGCAAAGCGCATTCAACCTAACTAGAGACCATCATCAGTGCAAAAACTAACAAACAAGTTACAATAGAATAAATAAAAGCAAAAAAAATAAAAATACAATCAATAAAACTAAATAAATAAATATAAACGTAAATAAAGCATATTGAATAAAATACATGGGAGATAAAATATGTACAAATATTTGATGATGGCCTCTAGTTAGGTTGAAAGTGCTTTGCCAATGAAGTTTTCTTTTGTGGAGAGACTTCTTTTCTTTTATTATTTATGATGGACTCCATTCCAGCTCATTCTACTATTATATGAAAATATGGTGTTTTTTGAATAAATAAGTTGATTAATTTCATTTCCAAGTTTTGTAATAAAATATTTTAAAGTTGATTTTATAATTCATACATTTTGAATGTATGTTTAGGTTTTATGTAGGTGGGTGTTGAGTGTGAAGAAAAATTACAGACCAGTCAAATACCACAACTGGAGGCACGCACTGAATGTGGCACAGACCATGTTTGCCATGCTCAAGACTGGCAAGATGGAGCGCTTCATGACAGATTTAGAGGTGTGTATATGCTCGTTGTGCTTTACTTTAAGATTATTACTAAGGTTAAAGTTTGAACAAATAGCTGATCTGCTTTTGTAGCAATTCTTTCCCGAACCTCTCTCTCACATCATGCCTGAATTTACCTCTAATCCTTTTAGCGGATCAGCAAAGAGGCTGAAGGCTTCTTGTTTTGAAGTATTAATCAATTTCTCACTTTATTTTTCTATTTTTTCTAACTTTATATTTTTTTACGTACATACATTACATACAAGTATAGTGAATGTTATTTAGATTTTTCTATTGGAAAAATATAAGATTAAGAGGGGTATGAGATGAGATGTGAGATATGGTGTGAGTTGGTTTTTGAAACAAAGCTCTCTGGGAAGAAACAAGGCTCTAATGAGAAGGATTTTAATGCAAATAAATGTAAATATGGTAAATGAAAGAGTTATTAAAAAATAGGTACAGGTTCTTCAGAATTTTCCTTACACTATCTGATAGGCTAAGTTCATCCTCAAGACTTCAGACTTGCTTTATTTCTCCTCAGAAAATAAAAATCACCTAAATAATATTGCAGTGTATGAATTGTGGTAAAACATCCTTTTTATTCTTATGGATCACCCATCCACTGACCTTGCTTGATGCTCCTTAACATTAGTGATCTAACAAAATCTGTAAATATACCAGCTGAGTCAAAATCAAACAGTATACCTATTTATTACAGACGGAGATACAACTAATTTTAAATTGAATTAGATTATTTTTTGATTTTTAACCATTTAAAAAATACCTATGAATGATTTTTTTTTTATTGTAAGAGACAGTCTTTGAGATGATTTATTGTATATGCAATGTTTATGGTATATACAATAGTGTAGTTAAATACTTAATACTAATGACTGATAACTTAAATAACAAAAAGCTTTTAACTTTAAAAATTTGTCTATACAATAGCAGGAATTATTTTCAAGAAAATCCTTTATTCTATCACAAAATGGCGCAATCACCATTTCTTTTGTTTCTTTATCTCATAAATTAAAGAATTTCATGCCCAGTATATTGAATCTAGTCCTGAATTTAGACAGGCTGCGTGCAGGTATGATGAAGTTGTTCCTGTTGCTGATGTCATATTTATGTTGGTCCCCATTTTTCAGCAGTGGAACAACTTAACATGATCGAGATAAAATGTAATATAATGTTTTGTAATAAGTTTGTTTGGCTTTATAGATACTAGGACTGCTTGTGGCATGTCTGTGCCATGACTTGGACCATAGAGGTACCAACAACGCATACCAGACCAAGACGGAGTCTCCCTTGGCCATCCTCTACTCAACCTCTACCATGGAACACCATCACTTTGACCAGTGTGTCATGATCCTCAACTCTGAGGGCAACAACATATTCCAGGTATTAAAGTTCTGCTTCCATGTTATAGTTGTTATGTCAACAAATCATATATAGGCAATTGTTGGTAGAGCGCGCCCACATCTATTGTTTGCTTTCATCATCATGAGTTCGAATGTATTAACAGGTGATTACAGGTGCCACCAGGCCTTTGAAGTTTTATAGGTGTCAAAATTCGTCATAATTTTGATGTTCGTGACAAATTTTTTTTCTGTCATTTTCTGCATTATTTTCTAGGTAAAAACAATACTTAACCCACTAACTAGATACTAACTGAATAGAATAAAGAAAGGTAAGATATAAGATAAGAGTTAATTAATACATTAGTAATTGACAAAAACTTGTTTACCAAAATACATCAGGTAAAATAACCCTAGTGTCCACTTAAGGATTAAAGATGAGTCAAGGAAAATACCAAGGAAGTGTTTTAAGAAACAAGCCAAAAATAAAATAAAAAATTACTTTATTGCTTACACACAGATTGCTTTATTTAATAAAATTAAGCGTTAATTAAAATTAGTAACATGAATTAATAAAAAGTGGTAAAATAAAATAAATATATACAATATTTACAATAACGAATAATAATAATGTTAATCCTAGCCTAATAATATGTTTCTTTTTAGTGCACTATTGCTAATTTTTAAATCTATAGCCTCATTATTGACTATTGATTGAATAAAATGCAAGTCAGACATTGGGGCCTTACTCCCACTTGTAGCACCATACCACGCTCTTAAATACACTCCAATAAGAAAAATGTTAATTTTTCTCATTGAAGATTTTTCTTTGGTAGACAGCTTTTTTAAACTATAGATTGCCTTCGACATTCATCTTGCATCGCTAATAGCACCTAGCTAGTCCACCTGGCAAATGGCTCCCAGAGGTGGACTAGACAAATGGCTCCCAGAGGTAGACTAGTCATATGGCTCCCAGAGGTGGACTAGTCATATGGCTCCCAGAGGTGGACTAGTCATATGGCTCCCAGAGGTGGACTAGACATATGGCTCCATATGTCTAGTCCACCTCTGGAAGCCATTTGTCTAGACCACATCTTGGAGCAATTTGTCTAGACCACCTCTGGGAGCCATTTGTCTAGTCCACCTTTGGGAGCCATTTGTCTAGTCCACCTCAGGGAGCCTATGTTAGTCCACTCAGTCTTAGTCTAGTCCACCTCTGGACCTCTACTAGAGTCTAGTCTTCCTCCTGGATCCATTCTAGGGCACTTCTTTAGATATTTACCCCCTTTTAGGGAAGTACTATACTGCTTTTTTTTATCTATGTGACCTGCTTTAGATTGTTACTCCCCTTTGACAGATCAGACTAGTTACTTCCTTTTTTGGTTACTCCCCTTAGTTTTTTTATTTACTAATTATTACTAACCTTCATATATTTTACCTCATTATACCTGCTTGCCTGGGGATGTAGAAAAGCAATGGGGCTACTGTTGGGGTTAGAGTAGTGAGAAAGTCAAAGATATATCTTCTTAACTAAGGGGAGTAACTATTTAAAGAAGGCCACTGAGTAACCTTCTTTAGATGGTTACTCCCTACCTCAATAACCTACCTTGGTTATGGAGGTAGGTTATTGAGGTAGGGAGTAAACCTTTAAACCTACCCCAAAACCTTTAACACAACTTCAAATATGTGGTGCCTACAAGGCAGGTATAGCAAATCCTTTTCTAAGAGGTTTTCAATATTTCTGCAAGCTTCATTGTGCTTACCGGTGTTTGATGCCAGAGTTATAACCTATCTTGCCTTTTTTTATTCTATATATTTTTTGTGAAAATTCTATAAAATTTCGTATTTTACACTAGGGAAGTGGGGGGGGATGGTCAGGCAAAGGGGGGGGGGGGGTTTACTTTTTTATTATTTTTACTTATTTTTACAGACACTGATGATGGTCTCATGTTAGGTTTGAAAGCGCTTTGAATAATTAATAGGTTTGTGGAGAGACTCTTTTCTTCGATCCTTTCATTATGAACAACTCCACTGGTGCTCATTCTAAATCATATAATAGGCCTCATTGGTCACAAGCCATTTTACATAGATAAGGAATTTTTCAATTTACTACAAATGTAAAAAACACACCAACCTTATTTTCTGCAAGTTGTAATTTATTGTGCATCTACTTACAAACAATTACTAGAACATACTTATGAAAGATTAAAAGTAATTAATTAAACAAAACTATTAACTTATTTAATTACTTGTGTTTAATAAAAAATCACATGTATACATCATACATTATATATTCTGTGTTTGTTATTTAATTTGACTCATTGTGTGGTTTGTTTTCGGTCCTAGGCGTTGTCGCCAAATGACTACAGAGCAGTGATGAAAGTGGTGGAGAACTCGATTTTGTCCACCGACCTTGCCATGTACTTCAAGAAGAGATCTGCTTTCAATGAACTCGTAGATAATGGTGAATTCGACTGGCAGAGTGAAGGAAAGAAAGAGTGTAAGTGTTTCACAAATTTTAATACTACCAAGATTTCGGCTTATCTTAAGTACATTTATATATCCCTCCTTATTTGGGGTCCTAGTGATGTAACTCTGATAATACCCTGAACCCTGGTATTACCAACCACTGTAATAAGCTAAGCATTGTGTTGTGTATTTTTACTGTACTCTCTGGCACTTCAACTGCCATGTGGCATGCTACTATCATGTTTACTCAGCTACTCTATTCTCTACTGGGGACACTCCTATTATACAGATACGTTCTTTGGAATACAAGGTAGGCTATCACAGCAGTCTATCATCTGGGTTTTTCTTAAGACTGCAAGGAGCACAATGAGAAATTAGGATTTCTGGCAGTACTGAGATTTTACTTAATTATGAGTTTATTACATCTAGAAAACAATTTTAGCGTATTTAGTGAACAAACCGTATGCCATTCATATGGAACTTATTTCAAAATTAATCTGATGGCCAAAGAATGTATAATTTCTATAATCAATATAGTATTGTCGCTAAGCGATGCAATAATAGTTTTATTTTGATTTATTCTGTCAATTGTTATTAGTCTTAAATAAAGATTCATTCAAAACGGTAACGAATACAATTAATAAAGCAACCTTAAAATATGGTAGCAGAGCGTGGTTATGAACGGAAAAACGGAATGGAGCGGTTCATGGGAAATCGGAAAAGTGAGCACGGTAGGGAAATATTTTTTTGAATTATTAAGGAAGAAAAATATAATTAAGTCAAATCTTATTAATGTCTTATTATTGACAACAAAAATTATTGACGATAAAACTGGAGCGTTAAATATGTTGGAAAAACTAAAATTACTAAGTACTGATACGACCAAATTTGGAATTTACTTTTAAATATATTGAGAAGACGATGATAAAAACTTATTTGGATAGTGAAGCTGAGCTTTACGGTGAAATTGCGTGTGATTGCATCGACGCGATTCAAGAACTTGAGTTCTTTATAAAAACTGGAACGAAAGGAGGGGAATTGAAATTATTTATCACCTCAAATGAATATTTACAAATTATGTAGATGTAGAACAGAGATAATAAAATTCATATGGACGTAGAGGACAAGCTTAAAACTTCAAGAAACATCAATTCAAAAGAAATAGTTAACAAAAAAGGATCGTGTCAAATTTTGAATTCTAATTTAAAAAATAATATTTTAAAATTGGAAAAGAAACACAACATTAAATCAAAAGGATATCAAATCAAGTCATCTAATTGTTTAGTTAAAACAACAAAAAGATAAAAATCATTAAAAAGACGTTTATAAGCACAAAAAATAAAAACAAACATAAGGGTCTGGTTTTTAAATTGAAGACGCAACCAAAACAAGAAGATGAAATGAGAAAATGTAAAAATATGAAAACTAAACCGATAGTTTTTACAAATTAAAATAGTAAAATCAAAAAATCCTTGATTCCACAAACAGAATATTGTACTATATTCATAAAAAACCTATGCACAACCACAGATATCAAGATTTACTTCAAACCCTACTTTGGGGAGGCTCATTCGGAGGATAGAACGTCTGCTACAAAAAACTCGAAGAAGCCTAGAGCCAAGTTCAGAACAATAATCTCATTCATCCACAAATAGTCCAGCATTCATTCTCGACTGGCCCGTTTTTGGCCCGCAGTGTCGCTAAGCGATGCAATAAATATAGTTTTATTTTGATTTATTCTGTCAATTGTTATTAGTCTTAAATAAAGATTCATTCAAAACGGCAACGAATACAATTAATAAAGCAACCTTAAAATAAGTATAAACTATAGGTGTAGAAAAATATATAATGCTTTCCCAGAGGAGATGAAAATGTTGGCTACTAAAAAATATAAAGCCAATATTAGCAAAGTATGAAAATAAAATTGTCTTCTCAGTAAATTAAATTACTCTATAAATTGTTTTAAATTGTCTATCGACTTCTTTAAAAATCTTGACAGGTCATCATTTGAAAAGAGAAAAAAAATACTACCACCATAACGCTGTTTAGGCTCTGCCGATTCTAAAAAAAATCCCTACAAGAAGGGAACGGGAAAAAACTTTGTAAACAATTCTGGTTATTCTACCCATTTTTTCTTGGCCAGGTTTTTTACATTTCTTTTGTGTAGTTTTATTTTATAATATAATTTACATGAAGTAGTTTTTAAAACAATGTGAACACAAGAAGAACCACAAACGAAGTGAACAATTGCCGGGAAGGAGGTTATTTTCCTACAGCGTTATGGTGGTAGTATTTTTTTTCTCTTTTCAAATGATGGGCTGGCAGCAGCTTTTCTTATTGGTCATTTCCCAAAATACTTATGACCTTGGGGATTTTTAAACTCAACGATGGATTGTATTTATTTATTATATTTTGACTATTTTCATACTCTTTTCTGGGTTTTCCATAAAAATCTAATCTTATCTAACCAGTCTAGGTTTGATCATAAATGGGATCACTAGGGTTTTTGTGGGAGGGGGAGAATCCTTACATTTGCCCTCAGAGATTTTTGAACTTATAATGAAAGGTTAAATAAATAATAAATATATTTAAAATAAACAGGTACATTTTATAAATGTTTTTTTCTTGTCAAAATGAGAGGAAAAATAAAAATTATAACAATTTAAGAAAAAACAAAGATAATAGTATGCAAAATGGAATTTTGCAGACGAGTTAGTGTAATAGTTAGTGTAATAAAGAAGAGTAGTGTGATAGACTTGGCAGTGATTTCTGTATGGCTGAGAGGGAATATTTTTTGTTACAGTGCTCTGTGGCATGATGATGACGGGATGTGATGTGGGTGCCATAGCCAAGCCATGGGAAGTTCAGCACAAGATGGCAAAACTAGTCGCAGATGAGTTCTTTGATCAGGGTGATCTTGAGAAGTTACAACTCAACACCCAGCCTATTGTGAGTCCTATTTCATTTATTTGGAATCACAAATCAAATTTATTATATTGAAGTAGTTATACCCATACAACCTGTGGCCAAAATGCGACAGGTAAATTACAAAAATTAGGTATGAAATTTTCTGCACCTTATGTAATTTGCTTCCCTCATCCTTAAATATAAAATAATTTAAATAAAATATAAAAATTATATATTATATATATTATATATATATATATATATATATATATATATATATTTATATATATATATATATATATATATATATATATATATATAATATATATATATATATATATATATATATATATATATATATATATTATATATATTATATATATATATATATATATTGCAGTATGTCTTCGGACTAGATCCACTCTTCTCTGTAAAATATCAGTTATAATTCCCATTGGTCATCTATCCATGTACTGACCTTGCTCTATGCTACTTAAGACATTTGGAAATATATGGTATAAAACATTAAATAGAAGAAATAAAAAATAATAAAATAACAATCATTAGCTCAGCATTATTAAAAAATAAAAATAATTAGTAAATAGTTAAAAAAAGATCAAACAATTTTTTTTAAAAAGATTAACATTTTTTATTTTTGTTATTTTTTAAATAAAAAAAAATAGAAATAAGTAGAACTGATTTTAATGTTTTTAGAAAATAATTATAATAGTTAAGTTGAAAACAAACAAAAAGAAGAAAAAATATGTATATTAAATATTTAAAAATAATTTTAAAAAATCACACTTGTGAAAGTACAAAATATGTAAATTAAAATTAATTATAAGAAGATGTACAAAAAAACTATTAAGTTCAGGTAAATTAAAATAAAATACTGAATTAGAAACTGAAGGAGGTTTCACACTTAATTATGAGTCATAGCTGAGGAAGATAATGTTTAAAAAAATGAAAATACAATGTTATAGGAAATAAAAGAACATTGATCCATTAATTTAACTCTTTTAAAGTTTTCAAACATTGTTCGGTTTTTATGGATTTTTTAAATTGTTGCTGAGTCTTTAATGATGGATAATAATTCTAGATCAATAGTTGACTAGTTGAGTTTATAGTGAGGTTGTTTTTGCAGGCTATGATGGACAGAGAGAAGAAGGACGAGCTCCCTAAAATGCAGGTGGGATTTATTGACGTCATTTGCCTGCCGCTGTACAAAGTACTCGCAGATACCTTCCCTTGGATCAAGCCTCTATATGAGGGAACACTCAACAATCGCAACCACTGGCAAGATTTGGCTGAGAAAGTGGAAATGGGTCTCACGTGGATAGATCATGATTTCATTGAGAAACCTGTTGAGGAGTTCCAGAAACAGCCGACCAAGGACATTGAGTTCACCGTCACTACTCTCAACTGTGAGAAAAAGGTAATTGCTGCTTGCTCTTTGCTGTTTACTTTGAGAAATAAATAAAAAATAAAAATAGAATTCAGAAACATAAATTATTTCTTGGTGCTTTCACCAAGTACCAATTTCTGACCCTAAAACTAGCAAACCCATCTTTATGGGTTTGTAAAGTGTCCCTATGTGACCATGTGGATACTCTATTGAAGTGCAGTAGTTTCATTTTTGTAAAAGTTGATGGTGTAGCACAGATAGCAAGTAACCTCAGATTTGGATTAAATTTATTTGCAAGATGTGGTTGTGTGTAGGGTGACAGCAGTACTGGGAAGAAGAACGGATCGGTTGGCAGGTTTGCCAGTCTGAGGAGATCAAGAGGATCCAAGGGTTCGAGGCCCAGGTACTCAAGGTCCATGTACACCCGTAGCAGATCTCAATCCGAGGACAGGTTCGTGCTCCTAGTTCCTACTTACACATCTTATTTCTACATAATAAATTAAAATTATGATATAAATATCCTCCTCTATCTCCTATAGTTGATGAAGCAAACAAATGTTTAACCTACATTCTCTATTAAATCTTTGTTTCTACAGGTCCCAAAAATTTGAACATGTTTAGCTAGACCTAAACTACATCTGTGGCTAGCACAGATCTCAAGTTTAAATATGAGATAGAAAACACTAATGGGGTCCATTCTTAAATTCTACCTTGCCTCAATAATAATTCATCACTCTGTCTAACTTAATCCGGGTCTGTTGCCTTGAAGTTCACCTAACATAAGCTTATCTTGTGTTGGTAAAAATTGCTTTATTTTTTATATATTTTTAATTGGGAATTTCAGGGAAGAGGAATCAAGCACCAGTGAAGTACCAAAATCAAGTTCAGTGGACAGCTCGAGGCCTGCACCACCCAGCTCTGCCCAGTCCTCCCTCCCTCCCAAGAATCCCTCTAAGAGTAAAAGTAAAATTTGTGCTCTTTTGTGACTATCAGGCTCCGGTGACTCTGATCACTTCTAAACACCTCCTCTGTAAACATGTCCTTTATAAACACCTCCTCTGTAATCACGCCCTTTCTAAACACGTCCTTTTTAAACACCTCCTTTGTAAACACATCCTTTCTAAACACATCTCAGTGACACAAATACATTCTCTGTACTTTCTAACACCTCCTCTGTAATCACGCCCTTCTAAAGACAAACAACACCTCTCTGTAAACACCTCCTTTGTAAACACCTCTGTAATCACGCCCTTCCTAAAACCTCCTTCGTAAACCACTTAACAGTAACCCCTCCTTTGTAACATCCTCTGTAAACACATCCTCTGTAATCACGCCCTTCCTAAAGACCTCCTCCGTAAACACGTCTTTTCTTAACCTCCTCTGTAAATCCTTTTAAAACACATCCTCTAAACAATCCTCTGTAATACGCCTTCCTAAAGACCTCCTTCGTAACACATCTTTCTTAACACCTCCTCTTAAACACCTCCTTTGTAAACAATCCTCTGTAATCACGCCCTTCCTTTAGGAAGGGCGTGATCGTAAACACATCTTCTTAAACACCTCCTCTGTAAACAATCCTCTGTAATCACGCCCTTCTAAAGACTCTTCGAAACACATCGTTGTAAACACATCTCTGTAAACCATCCTCTGTAATCACCCCTAAAGACCTCCTTCGTAAACACATCTTTTCTTAACACCTCCTCTGTAAACACCTCCTTTGTAAACACATCCTCTGTAAACACGCCCTGTAATCACGCCCTTCCTAAAGACCTCCTCCGTAAACACTTCTTTCTTAACACCTCCTCTGTAAACACCTCCTTTGTAAACACATCCTCTGTAAACACATCCTCTGTAATCACGCCCTTCCTAAAGACCCTTCCTTCGTAAACATATTTCTGTAACACCTCCTCTGTAAACACCCTCCTTTGTAAAACATCTCTCTGTAAAACATCCTCTGTAATCACGCCCTTCTAAGACCTCCTTCGTAAACACATCTTTTCTTAACACCTCCTCTGTAAACACCTCCTCTTGTAAAACACCTCTGTAATCACGCCCTTCCTAAAGACCTCCTTCGTAAACACATCTTTTCTTAACACCTCCTCTGTAAACACCTCCTTTGTAAACACATCCTCTGTAATCACGCCCTTCCTAAAGACCTCCTTCGTAACACATCTTTTCTTAACACCTCCTCTGTAAACACACTTGTCAAGTAAACATCTCTGTAATCACGCCCCTTCCTAAAGACTCCTTCGTAAACACATATTTTCTTAACACCTCCTCTGTAAAAACACATCCTTTGTACACCTGTAAACACATCCTCTGTAATCACGCCCTTCCTAAAGACTCCTTCGTAAACCACATCTTTTCTTAACACTCCTCTGTAAACACTCCTTTGTAAACACATCCTCTGTAATCACGGCCCTTCCTAAAGACCTCCGTAAACACATTTCTTAACAACACTCCTCTGTAAACCTCCTTTGAACACATCCTCTGTAATCTCTGTAATCACCCCTTCCTAAAGACCTCCTTCATTTAACACATTTTTCTTTAACACCTCCTCTGTAAACACCTCCTTTGTTCCTCGTAAACACATCTCTGTAATCACGCCTTCTTTAAAGACCTCCTCCGTAAACACTCTTTTCTTAAACACATCCTCTGTTAACACATCCTTGAAATCACACCTTCCTAAAGACCTCCTCCGTAAACACATCTTTTCTTACACCTCCTCTGTAAACACTCCTTTGTAAACATCCTCTGTAACACATCCTCTGTAATCACGCCTTCCTAAAGACCTCCTCCGTAAAACACGTCTTTTTCTTTCACACCTCCTCTGTACACATCCTCTGAAACACTCTTCTAAAGACCTCCTTCCGTAAAACGTCTTTTCTTAACACCTCCTCTGTAACACCTCCTTTGTAAACACATCCTCTGTAATCACGCCTTCCTAAAGCCTCCTTCGTAAACACATCTTTTCTTAACAACCTCCTCTGTTAAACACCTCCTTTGTAAACACATCCTCTGTAATCACGCCCTCCCTAAAGACCTCCTTCGAAAACATTCATCTTTCCTCTGTAAACACCTCCTTTGTAAACACTCCTTGTAAACACATCCTCTGAAATCACGCCTTCCTAAAGACCTCCTCCGTAACACGTCTTTTCTTAACACCTCCTCTGTAAACACATCCTTTGTAAACACATCAAACACATCCTCTGTAATACGCCCTTCCTAAAGACCTCCTTCGTAAACACATCTTTTCTTAACACCTCCTCTGTAAACACCTCCTTTGTAAACACATCTCTGTAAACACCTCAACACGTAACCCTCTCCTCTGTAAATACCTCCTCTCTGTAAACACATCTTTTCTTAACACCTTCCTCTGTAAACACCCTCCTTTGTAAACACATCCTGTAAACTCCTCTGTAATCACCCTTCCTAAAGACCTCCTTCGTAAACACATCTTTTCTTAACACCTCCTCTGTAAACACCTCCTTTGTAAACACATCCTCTGTAATCACGCCCTTCCTAAAGACCTCCTCGTAAACGTCTTTTCTTAACACCTCCTCTGTTAAAACACCTCTGAAATCACACTCTTCTAAAGACCTCCTCCGTAAACACGTCTTTTTTAACACTCCTCTGTAAACACCTTCTTGTAAAACCTCTGTAAACACATCCTCTGTAATCACGCCCTTCCTAAAGACCTCCTCCGTAAACACGTCTTTTCTTAACACCTCCTCTGTTAACACATCCTCTGAAATCACACTCTTCTAAAGACCTCCTCCGTAACACGTCTTTTCTTAACACTCCTCTGTTAACACATCCTCTGAAATCACACTCTTCTAAAGACCTCCTCTGTGAACACGTCCTTTTTTTAACACCTCCTCTGTAAACACATCTTTTCTAAACCCTTCTCTCTAAACACTTCCTGTCTAAACATCTCCTCTCTTAACACCACTTCTCGACTGTTTCAAGAGGCAAACATTTTATTTAGCAGCTTCATTAAATTTGAATGTTTACTGCCAGTTTAGATATGAAGGAATTAATCCTCATAAATAATAAACTCAAAACTCATAATTTTCAAACCATATATTACAAGATCTCTAAACTGGGGCTGTGTCTGCCAACAGCCTACACACTATATAGCCAACCTAACAGCTGCTTTATCGATCAGAGTTCACTGTTTTATTTTTAACTTTTTTATGAATAATATATTGTTCTTCACCACTTGTTTAGTAATTTAAACTTTTAAATAGTATATGTCTTAAAATTTCCTTTGTAACCGAGGCTAAATGTTTCCTGTATAACTGTGTTTTATTTATGTAAAAAGGTTTTATTGATTGCATTGAGACAAGAAATGTTTTTATTCATGTTACTTGAATCATTTTAACTGAGAGTATGCACTGCATCTAGAGGGCTCAGTTATTCTGCTTAGAAATGACACCTTTGATTCTTTTGCTCATTTACAACAAAATTGTGTAGAAATTTGCGTTATAAGTCTGAAAAAGGGATTACAATGAATCACTCGTTTAGGGGTTTCAAGACCTTCTATGTGGTTTTTACCTCTAAGTGTGTTTGTTATCATTGTAGCTCACTGTGTATTTTTGCTAGAAAGTTTATACTTTTATTTATAGAAATCAATTTTTAGGTCTAGTTTTCCTACCTGGAAAATATTTTTATGACATCATTAACTATCATTATTGCCTTAGTAAGAATTTTAAATCATTAATTGTTGTGACAGAGATTTTGTGGTATAGACTTACCATGATGTTTATTAAGAAAAAAGGATTATCAATCATAGAGATATTATTACTAGAGAGGTCTCGGAAGCCTATTAACATGTTAAACCTATGACATGTATAGGTTTAATTTTGGAACATCAAAAAAGTAACCTGACCAATTTTGCTTTTAAATATGATCAAATGATTAGTACAAAATTAGAGATAACTTAGATAGTATAACATTAAAAAAATACAGATCAAAACACAAAAATGTGCGGGAAGCCGAAAACACATAGAGATATTATTACCAGAGGTAATAAGGTTAAATTTTGAAATATTAAAAAAGTAACCTGACTACCGTTGCTTATAAATATAATTAAATAATCAGTATAAAATTAACTTTTATAGGAGAACGTTATAAATACAAATCAAAACACAAACAATGTGGGGGATGACAGAAATAGTTAATTTATTATAACCTTAACCTACTATTGGAAGATGTTTCAATGAGGTTACACAGAGCCCCTGTGTCCCTTGAGTCAAGTGTCTTTATCGAAATTAGCTCATTATAATGGAGACTTATACTAATTTTCAAACAGTCTTTCTTCTAAAAACAAGTGGGAAAACTATTTCGTCTATATCAGTAACATAACTAAAATGTTTCTCTAGATACACCTCATACTCTTTATTTAAAATTTGATTCCCAACAGCTTTTTGCAATCAAGGAGAGAACTATAATTATTGGTTGATTGTATTGCCAAAGCTGTTGAACCAACCTTGTGGTTTCATTATTGGTTTACTTGCCAATCATTAAATATGTAAATGTGTATTGAAAAGAGTAATAATTAGTGATTTCCTCTATTTCTTAGATATAAGGAATTATGATTTTTAACAATTAAAATGTGTAAAATAAACATATTTTTTAATAAAGAAGCTTGTAAAATAGTTTATTTTGCCAATTTCTTTAGATTTAATTGTAAGTTTAGAATTAAAGAAAAAAATATTACCAAAGCTAATTATGTTTGATTTAATTACCAAATTATGGTAAGTTTTTGTGAGTTGTGAAGATTTTTAAATTATGCTTATTAGGGGCAAAATAAATAAAAATTAAGCGAATATGAGGTTGCTGTAAACCTCTTTTTTATGTCAAGGGGGAGGGTTAAAATACCCTCTTTGCTCTCCACCAAATTTGAATCAAAATCATAGAATTACATTAAATTAGTTGTATAGATTAAGTATGTTTTAAATTGAGGGTCAAAACCAGTTTTAAAAAAATACAACAATAGATTTAAAACTGCTGGTCAATAAATAGATAGGTGAACTGTTTTTTTTTCTTGAAAAAACATTAATTTTTCTGATTGTTATTTTTTTCGATTTAGTATACACAAAAAACTAAACAACTTTCACTGAAGTTTTAACACCTGAAAAAAATATAGAAAAAGTTTTACCAGACATGTTTAATTAACTGCATTAAAAATTGGCTGTATTGTTGATTTGTGCCTCTGGGTACTTAAATAAACATGACAAGCTAATTTTTTTTTTTTTTAATTAATTTAAGCAACTAATTAATTAATAATAATTAATTGTATCACCTCTAAATGCTGGGCTCAAATCCTTTCTCTATCAGGGCCTGTTATCTATCATTCTTAATGTATTCAAAAGCTTTTATATATTGTTAAATCATTGCTTAATTTTACCACTTTTAAGTTTTAAATTTTGCCCCTATAATATAGATTTGTCTTAGTTATAAAATACTTGTAATTTATAATATATATTAAGGAAAAAATAATCAAAGCATGCAATGTATAAAATTATGCAAATTATAAGTTAGTTTTTGGCTGTTCAGATGATATATTTTTTGTTTTAGTGTTAAAATAGTGTTAATAATAGTATTGAATAAAAAATTAAGTGTTGGGAATCTGTTTTCAATTAAAAAATAATCTGAGAAAAAGTTTGTGTGGGAGTATGTACTTAATCTAGAGTGTTCTCTGTTAGTAGTTGTTCTTCTGCCAACAGGTGGTGCTAGTAGTATTAGATGTGGGTGAAATATGCGTTACTCTGTTCTTGTTTAGACTTAACTTGTTTTAAGCTAAAATTCAGATAGAACTACTAGCGCTTCCTTGTAGTCAGTGCCACAACTAACAAGTCTCTCTAGCTGTAGCACGTAATATTTGTTTTGTTATTGTTGATTTTTAAAATATTACTTAAATATTTATATAAATGTTATATTTTTAGAAATGCGTATCACGTTTTATGTTTGAGATTGTTTTATACATAGATATGCGAGGATATAGAGATGTCAATGTCTGTATTTTACTATTTGATGATCTGAAGCAGTGCTATGATGTTATAGTAGTCCTACTAGGTATAACCTCACATGTTTTAGTTTGATCACCTTGTAAAGCCTAACTTTATACTTCAAGATTTTACATCTCTCTATTTCACATTTCTATGATTTTTACGTAAAAGTATTTCTGTCAAAGTTCATAACAACAAGAAGCACATCAAACTTTGTAGATATAAATGTTTTAGCTCGTAACGTTTGTAAGACGAAAACGTAGATATATATAGGATCCTTTCTTCTTCATTTGTACTGCTACTTGACAATATGTTTTGCCACTAGATTACAATATATTGATCTGCACAGATATTGTATATATCAACTATACATTATAATAAATGGGTTACTTTTTTTATTATCATTCAAATCAGTCAATTACATTTAAAAGCTAAAGCACCTTATTTTTGTCTATCATGGAATGCTTGTTTCAGACCTTAATCTCAAAAAAATAGATTGAATTTGTCAGTAAATTTTAAATTTATCATTAAATTTTTTTTTTCTCCACATTACTGAAACTGGTCTCAATTATAAGATATATCAGGGCAATAATGAGAAATATATCTGACATATTGTCAGACATCTAATTAGCCCTCATATTATATACATTTGCTTATTAATTGCTTTACTTTTAAAGTTTTACTTGATTAAGTTCATTTATATTTATGAAGAAGGATTTCCTAATTATTTATGTCTCTATGTGTACATTATTTAAGGAAAATATAATATGTTTTATTGGACGGATACTTTAAATGTTTAGGTGTACAGTTACCCTGCTTGTTACTTCATTAGTGTTATACAAATAACATTTTAAAATAAACTATTATAATATCAATAATATACTTTACTTTCCAAGTGAAGGTAAAGAATGTATTTAATTTTAAGATTTTTTTTTCAAAATACTTAGATATCTTAATTTAAATTGTACTTAATTCTTTTTACTAAATATTACCTGCAATTTTTTTATTTGTAAAAGAGGTTAGAACTTTTTTTTATTCAAGTTCATGAAAATGTTTTAACAATGTTACCCTTTGTTTTGATTATTGTAAATTTTACCTAAATCTATCTGGGATGTTACCATTCAATAGTTTATTTTTAACTTTATTGATTGACTACAATAATACTAATAATTTGGAGTATTAAACCTTTTAATGAATTTTTAAAGGGAAAATGATCTTTTTGTAATTTTCATCCTTTGGTCTACTTGGATTTATCGCATTACAACTCATATAAATATCTATAATAATCAGGATTATCATTTATTTGCATGATTTGTCATATTTATCTACTAGTTTACTGTCATTTGACAGTAAACTAACATAACAATAAAGAAAACTAAACATTTCAATAAAGAAAATCTCTACTGATGCAATGTATTTACATTGCATCAGTAGAGATTTTCTTTATTTAAAGAAAAAAAAAGTTTGTAACATTTACAAATCTTTTTTTTACTAAAATTTTCCATTTCACTCAGTCCCAAAGAATTTTACAATTACTAAATCTTTCTAAAAAAGAAGCATCTATTTTACTTAACCTAAAGTTTATTTAGTTAGTCCTAGTTAGTCCAAGACAATAGAAAAACTAAATTTACAGTATTGGTTTTTATTGGCTAAGAGACACATAAATTTACAGATATTATATAATATTGTAATAGACATTATATAATATTGCAATCTTTTGTTGTATCAATTGGTCAGTCGATTAGTTGCATTTCCTATTGATATAGTCAAATGAAATGGAGATTAATACAAATTATAATTTTTTACAATACAATTGAGATGGACTGTTAGTTGAGCTATAGTGTAGTTAAATCTTTATTCTACAATGGATTATCAGCTATTCTAATGGAAATAGCAATGACTTTTGCATACTTATACTGTGAGTCTTAGCCAAAAAAGTTGTTTCTTTTTTTAACCAACTTTAGGAAGAAAAAATACTCATATTAGAGGTATTAGAGATCCCTATTATTCTATGCCATTTGTAACCGTCTTGTCTTTTAATTTATCTGAGTATCCGCCCGTTGGTTAAACTTAAATGGGTTTATGGTTAGTATAAGAGAGGAAAAATGAAGACAAGTGGAGAGTGAGAAGGTTTTATTATTGCCACCACAGATCCACCTCAATGGACAGGAGAGTGAAATTAGTCATTATGTTACTTTTGTTGAGGAGTTTGGGAGGCGCTCAAAAAATTAAGTCTAAGAAGTAACCCCTCTCAACACAATAAATAAATAAAAACGAAATCCACTGTTTGAGGTAATTCCAGTCACTGGTGAGCTAGAGTTGAATTAAAAGATAAAACATAATGAAATAAAAATGACTTATTTTTCACTCCCATGGCTAGTTAGATTAGGATTCCTCAAGTTTGGTTATTTCAGTATTTATTACCCAGTGACTCACCTTGACATCAAAATGTTTCTATTCTCTACCATTCAATCATCCAAAATTATTACCTATATTTATTTCAATTGTTTATAATTAAATTTATATTAAACATGCGTTATTTTAATTTGTTGACTTGAATGACATCAGCCCAGGACATAAAATTAATTTGTAGACAATCAAATTTATTTTTAAATAATAAAAAAATCATTAATTGTAAAAGCTATAGAAATAATTGTGAAATTTAAATAATAAAATGTTGAGTTAGAAATCGTGTTAACATTAGCTGGTTAAATTTGGCAACAGTCTCGTCTAGACCATCAGGGGACTTGGTGAAGTTGATCCAGTGACCCCCTCCACGACTTTGAAACAAACATATGCTTAAATTAATTGCTTCATGTGGCACGTTGATGTATTGCTGTTGAATTTAATTATTTGGCAAGAAATAAATAAAAAAATGGGGGTATGACAGGATAAAATTTTAGTTTGAATTTTTATCTAATAGTTTTATGAATTATATTTGAGTGCGTGTATTTCTTAAACGCGCTAAAACATTAAGGGAAAAATGATAAATTTTAGTAGATCTATAAAAATTCAAAACTAGAATTTTAAAATTTGTTAAATTCAAAAAAGTAGTATTTTCTCCTTGAAATAAATAGTATGACAACTAAAGATATTGCCAACTCTTAAAATAAATAATGATACAGATACATTTTTAAGGAAATAAAATACACCTGACAAGAGTGGAGTGGGTGGAGCTGGAAAACTTTTTTACGCTTTGTATAGCTTTGTTTAAAACCTTACCTTCAATACCTTTGTACTGAAAAATGTTTTTAAATACAAAATAATGTTTCATGGTCTAATAAGTATGCAATATCTACATTGTTTTCAGAAAAATGAATGATTTTCCATCATGAATGCATGATGGCCAGAATGATAATGCTGGGAAATCAAACATATGGTCGGGCTGCTGCATCATCTCCAGCAAGTATTTGAAGCAGATTTATTTTGAAAAACTACAGCAAGTTGCTTTAGTTTAAAATTATTTTCTTTGGTTGAGAGAAATTTGTATTTGCTTCATTTAGAGCCAGACCAAAAAGTAAAAAAAAAACTCGTTTCGTTCATTATTGTAATTTCAAGTATTGCCTAGGTTAGTGTAGTTTCTTGACACTACCTACTTATTTTCAAAATTTTGTCTGAGAATGAGAATACAATACCTGTATAATAATTTTTTAAAGAATTAGAGTTAAATTTAAGTGGTTTGATGATACTTGTGAGAGAAACAATGCAGCAATCGTACTCTGGGAGAAATGATATGTCATTTGATATCAAAGTACAATATCATAATTAACATGAAGGGTTTTAATTAAAACTAACTTAATCAAGTAACCCCAAACAGTCCTGACATTTTCTCTGTTCTTTGTCGGCCTCAGACATTTTTATTTCTTTGCTAACTGAAACAATCATTTAAAATAATTAATGAAGTATTATAATCTATTTTAATCTAAAGCTATTTTTACTGTTAAATCGATTAACTGTTGTTTTCTATGCAAATAATTGTTTTTATTTTAATTTTTAAATTAATTTTGTTTTTAAAAATTTATATTACTGTGTTAAAACTATTTCTAGTTTCCAATGTTTTAAAATTTAATAAAATGTATGTTATGATCAAAAATCAATATTAAAACAATGTTCAGTATTACTAGATGTAAAATTAGGAATAAAACTTATTAGAAGCTAACAGTTCTTCAATTTGGTAAGCTTATTGAAAAGCTAATTTAAAGGAGAAATATGCTGGACCTGGTGAACAACCTGGTCTCATGCTGGACCTAATGACCATGCTGGCCTTATACTTATACTCGGCCTTTGTAAGGATAAAATCAAGATTTTGGTCCACAGTGCCATATGGGTGTTTTCTATCTGATTCTACTTAAATAGCTTTAATAGTTAAAATTAGAAATTAAACATAATGTCAAGAAGTTTACCACATCTTTAATTTTATTTGTGTTCTTATTTTTTTTTCTCCACTTTTTAATAATAATAACATTTTTTACGTCTTGAACCTAAAAATAAAATATAACAGAACTCTTTTTTTTTTGTTATGATGCATTTAATTTGTTTAAGATTAAGATAGGCTAAGAATAAATAGTATTAGTACTAATAGATGTTACCATTTCCCTAATAAAATGTTTACTAAGCTTTACTATGTCAAATATTTCAACAAAACATTGCTGTGTCACTAAGCTTGTAAATATTAGAGCAACAATAAGTAGATTAAAAATATCTCAAATATTTTTTGATAAAATTAAATATATGAAATGTGTTATTAATTAAAAATTTAGTTTTTCTTTTAAGTTTTTTAATTATATATATATATATATATATATATATATATATTATATATATATATATATATATATATATATATATATATATATATATAAAAATTAAAGTTTTAGGTTTATAGCAAGGTGCACTGAATAAGTTTGAATGAGGAATGCCTCATTCAAGATAAACGTTTTCTTGTACATTTTGACTATGTAATGTGTTATTGTTACTGTTTTGTTTTGATTACAAAATAATAAATTAAAAAAATAATTGTGTAGAGGTTTTTTAATGTGATATATTTGCAATTAAATGAAATAAATGAAGAAAATGAATTGAAATTTGTGTTGTAAGATCCCGTTTACGATTCTTCTCTGAAGCAATGAGTGTATCAGAGGAGATGAGGGGGAAAGACATAGTTTGTCAGTGTTGCTTATCTGTTTTTTTTTACAAAAAAATCAACAATTGAAGAGAAATAAATGAATAAATAATTAAATGAAAAGTCTCTCCACAAAATAAAAACTTTATTGGCAAAGCGCTTTTAACCTAGCTAGAGGCCATCATCAGTGCAAAACCTAACAAACAAGTAACATTAGAATAAATTAAAGATATGACAAAAATAAAAAATTAAAATAATAAGGTAACTGATGGGCTAAAGTTTTTATTTTGTGGAGAGACTTTTCATTTAATTATTTATGATGAACTCCATTCACACTCATTCTCAAGATGTAAGAAATAAATGAGTTGGTCCAGAGAGATGATGTAATACATAAATAAGTTGCCCCAAAACAATTTAGACTCACTAAGTACTCAGCTTCCCTATCTAATATTTCAAACTCCATAAGTCAGTGGTTTCCAACATTTTTTACACATTTGATACAAGCCTTGATTTTTGTATCAAACTATATGCTTACATTGGTTCAGTCCTTTGTACTGTGTTTCATTACAATATAAGTGTGCAAAGCAACAACACATGTTGAGCAATCCTGTTAACTACATCAACCTGATCCAAGCGCTTATTTGAGCTTTGAAGTTTTTCTTTGAATGTTTTGTTGAGGAACAATGTTTTTACTAATGGCTCAGTTGGTTGGAGTGTCAGGCCTTATCAAGATCACCCAGTGATACCTAGAGGCTCAAGGTAGCCCAGGCTTAAATCTGAGTCAGGCAACTTGGTTTTCTCACAAAATAGAACTGCTGTCAACCTCCTCCTTAAAATGAAAGAAGAGTTTATTCCCAATAAGTTGAATTAAGTAGGTAATCTTCAAAATTAAGACGTCGCTTAAATTCAGATTTGCTTATTGGCAAGTGTATAGATATTTGCTTTGAATGGAACTAGCACTTAATATACAGTGTGTTATTGTGAATATTTTCTGACACCTTTTCTCCACCCACTCTGAAGTGAGACCGCAGAGAACTTTTAATGTTGTGGAGCAGAGTACAGGTATGAATTACTCCCTTTAGAGGAAGCGATTAGGCAGATAAAGAGTTAAAACTACATACGCCTCTAAAGACTGAATTCTGACTATTGAGCGTGATTAAATTATTTTAAAAATTAAATGAATAATTTAAAGTAAATAAGTCAACTAAGTTGATGAGAAGTTTCAGTTGAGTCTTTTGTTTAAGTCAGAAGT
The DNA here is from genome assembly GCA_018340805.1 of Microvelia longipes. Taxonomy (NCBI): domain Eukaryota; kingdom Metazoa; phylum Arthropoda; class Insecta; order Hemiptera; family Veliidae; genus Microvelia; species Microvelia longipes. Next base: position 28,281,044 of record JACMZG010001913.1, read on the forward strand.
TGTTGTGTAAGTTTAAGAACAAGCTATCAAATGAACATTGGTGGGTGTAATGTGATCTCGATGGTCAGCGAGTAATGATCCATGATTCTATCTTGGATTGGTCATTGGACACATTAATGTGTAAAGAGCCTTTACATCAGTTAGTAAAAAGCATTTTAGAGACATAGTTGTGAGGTGATTGAATGTGCAGTTCTCATCTCTCCCTCATAACTATTACCATTACATTTTGTTGGGAACAATACATTTCTAGTTACATTCCTTGTTTTGAACAGACTATGTTTTATAGACTGAATGGAGTCCCCTCTTGGATTAATTTAAATAAACAAAAGCATTTACTTAAAATAAAATTTAAACAAAAAAATTAGTGAAATGACAGAGTGCCACAACCCAAAAAATTATAAAAAAAGATTGTTAAGCAACAATGCAAGCCTTCTAAAAGAAAGTAATTTCTTTCACAATGAGATAAAAGAGGAACAAAAAAAGCACACTTAGCCGTGCCTTCACGTGCTCTTCATTGGCTCAATAGAGATGAAAAAATAATCAAAGGTTGAAATTAGCTTCCTGCAGGTTAAACCCATGACTTAGATCATAGGTTCTTATTTTGGTTATTTTACATAAGAATTTTAAGATTCTTCCCTGATTCTTCTTAGATTCCATCACTTCTTTAATACCCTCATACACGTTCAGATTTGAATTCCGGCCGGCCTGCACGGTCCGCCACTTGGGTCCACATGGGTTTGCACAGGCCAGCTGGAGTAAAAAACTGAGTGTGTATGGGGCCCTTATACCAAAAGGAGGTTGTACGGAGTACAGACTAGACTTTTATTTTTCAAATATACAAGGTTTCATTGAACCCAGTAATGATAAACCATGCACTAAAACCATGTGGGTTTAGTGCCTCTAAAACCACACTAATATACCACGGAAGAAGGTATCCTCAAAATGTTTTTTGAATATTGTCGAAGTACATTCAAAAAAGAAGACATGTAATTTTTCCGGATAGACTTTTATATCTCCAGTCAAAAAATCAATATTAATTTCACTTATTTTTTTAATCAATATTCTGACTAGGTTATTGCTTTGTTGGCAGTTCATCATTTTCGTCTCCTCATTTTTCGTAAACTCATTTATTTTTGCTTACTTATCACCACAAGGAAGCAGTGTGGACATATAAAACTAGCTATTCCCTTCTCAACTTTAAGAATAAAAACAAAGTGTTCAAAGTAAAGGAATACGAAGGTTAATAATCAACACTCAGATACATAAATTAATTATTAATTTTATATTAAAAATAGAAATGATTAAGAAGAGCCTAATCGCCTGAAATAATAAGGGCTTGGTGAGTTGAGACATTTACACATTTTATAGCAACATCTTTAGTGCCGTCTCAAGTTACATCTAGATATTAATTTTATTTATTAGTCATAATATTAATACATAAAAATATTTTATGTTTCTTTGGTCGGAAGTTATTTAAAAATAATTTAATCTTTCATCATTACTAAATAATATAGTTTAAATTCACTCCAAAATAAAAATGAAGTATTAAAATTTCTTACTTAAAATAAGATGCTGTTATCTAGAGAAATAGGGGTTCTTCTTAAGATATGCTTTAATATTTTATTATATAATACAGATGTTGAAAATAAAATTAGAAATTTTATTAAATACATTTTTTATAACCAGTGTGCTATAAAATATATTTTAGTTTTTATTATTTACACACTTAAATGAATTGTCAAATAGAAAATTAAATTTATAATAAAGTAAATGTGTTATGTTACATTATGTAAGTAGAAGCAAAACTCCGCAGACAACTAAATTGTTTTCTGTGAGCAAATTTTAATGTTTGATATGCTGACTCATCAGAACAGGTCTGCCATCATGTTAACTTTCTTCTCTTAAGCTATAATTGAGACGTGGATCTCCTGCCTCTACTTACCTTAAATAATAATGAATAGAAATCTTAGACGTTGTTTATTTTTTTTAAGTATAGTTTATTTTAAGATTGAATTTAGGAAATATGATATCTTGTTTAGTTGACAAAAAGTATGAGCTATAGCTAGAGAGATGTGTAAGTTGTGACACTGATTACTCTGGTATTGCTGGCTCTATAGTAGTACATGGCTCTGATCAGTTGTATAAAAATGAGAGTTGACTTGGAATGTTCCACCAACAGCATATTTGGTTGAAAAACAGAGTGGGGTATCATACCTCATTATTCTATCAAATCTACTACAACTAGTAATATCTATTGACAGACAAATAACTAACTAATGGCCCTCTAGTTATAGTCAATACTTCCACACTAACTTTTAACTCTAACTGAACACTAGCAGTAAGATCTCCAGCTATAGAATATTATGCCTATTTAACATACTCATAGATTTGTTAAAGAGAAAATCTGTCCAAGTTTTCAGTCTAAAATGCTAAAAATGTACTACAAGAAATGGTGTTCTAAAAATGTTTTTTTAATACTGTTGAAGTACATTTAAAAGAGGGGGTACATAATTTTCTCTGAAATCTAACTCTCCCAGTGTCATAGATGTGTTTGCTCAGGCTGATTTTCAATGGGTTTAGCTCAATGTTTAAAATAATGATAAACAATTGTGAAAGCACAATTATAGTAAAATTGACCTTGACCTCAAATGACTTTCCTATTTTAATTTTCAAAAGATTTTTCTGCCAGTAAAATTCTACTCAGAGTTTTTGACGCATTCATAGAGATAAGGAGTTGCCAGGTATTACCAATACATTCTTTTTATATATTTTTAGACAATAAAATGAAAATACAATTCATTGTAGTACTAAATATTTTTAATCACTAGTTAAATTTTATTTTTATTTGAACGATCTCAATGATTAGTTATATTTATATAGTATGTATACATTTTTATTAAATTTTACATTTTTTATACACAAAATAAATTATATTTCTTAATAATTATAATATTGACTGTATTATTTATTCTGAAATTTGGTCGTTCATGCATAATAGTAATTAATTTATTTTGATCCATCATGGTAAAGCTATCTTTTCATTATATTGAGTAAACATAATTTTAATGATATATTTTATTTAATTATGAATTATAGGCTTTACACGTACAGGTAAGAGACACTCCATCTGAAAGGAAAGTGTTTAATATTGTTAATCTCGTTAAAGAATATAACAAACTTATTCTTTAGATACTTATAGTTAGATATAAAAGTATCTGAACCAGTTTCAGATTAACCATAACCAAGAGAGACAGAACTCGATCCCCGAGCAATTAGACAACTAATCGTTTCGATGCAACCGATAAATACTGAAAATATTATCTTTATTGTAGGTGGCTCTCATTAATTACTCAAACTGTCTTAGATAAGTACGTGTGAAACCTCCAATCCAGTAAATAGTCTTATCGTCATATCTTTTACCTCTACGTTGTAGAGTTATAGACCAATTTATTTCTGTTTATCAGTAACCAATAGCGTAAGACTGCCATGAACTCTTTTCGGTTCTATTAATTCGAATAATGAGGAAGTTGGTGAAAATTGGTTTTTCCCTATTAACCTGTTCATTTGGGGAATTTCTCATGTTATTACAAACGCAATAAATTAAAATAAAACAGTGGCCACTAAAGGAGCAAAGCACAGTTACGTCAGATACGAAACAAGTCAAGCAACTAGATTTATTAATCAAATAATGAAACTCTACAGTTGATTCACCATCCTCTGCTAGATAATAAATGAAGACTAATTTACTCTGGTACGCTTTTAATATTACCTTACTTATAATTAAGTTATGTACTCATTTATTACAGGTTTTTTAGCATGGGTACAATTGCCCATAGAAAATAGATTGGTAGTAGATTACCAGATCTTAAAACGCAATGTAAAATACTACGGCTAACCCATGCCTTTTATATATTAAGGCATGTTATATATTTTCTGAAATCGTTGTAATAGTAGTATTTACTCGCATCTTCGGGGGAAGACTACTTCAAATACACATATCTAGTTGTTTTCTAACGGGTTTCTAAATTTTCTTGCCAAAACATAAAAAGTCTACTGATACTCAGAAATAAATTGTAAGTCATAATAAATATTGGTCAGTGTTGATCCCTTGTTTGAATGCCACCAGCTGCCTGCGTGTAGCAAAGCTTAGTTATTTATTATTACATTAACACAATTAAATAATCATAATACTTGTTAATTTATTATTATTTTAATATATTCTAAAATCTAGTCAACTCTAAAAAGATATAGCCAACTAAACATTTAAATTAACACTGCATGGGAATAATATTTCTAAAAAATGTCAAAGATTGCAATTAGTTGACATTTACGAGTATACTGATTACACTGAATTTATAGCGTAACCTACAAAAGTGATTCAAACACTGATTTCCACGCTCTGATACATACTCTCTTCCAGGCAGTCGATTTCAATATTTAGTTGTGGGCAAGTTATTATCCTATTTTTTGCTACACAACGATGCAGGGTAGACCCTTTATTAAAACAATGTAAAGATAATTTAAAACATATTTTTTAGATACTGGAATTAAGTTTTCTCTCGTTTCAAGAGCATGTACGAGAATGTTTAATTAAAATTACAATTATACCTCATAGTTATAGCTATTTGACACCTCTGGTAGGACTTCGTCATTTATTAGAAGGACGGGCTTGAACTCTTTGTTGAGGATTGTCAAAAGTGATGGGCATCATAAGTTTCTCATTGACTTCAAGCTGAATGGAAACTTAAACTTAAGGTGGCCTTGTAAGGTATGCAAAATGCCAAACCCTAATTATGCACAAAAGATTTTTAATAGTAAAATATAGAAGTGTAACTTCTACCCTCGCAACAAATAATAATCACTCTATGTTTTAATTTTAACAAATTAGGCTTTTCCTCTAATAATGAAACCACTCTACTAAAAAGCATTAATTTCAGAGATTTCGTTTTTTGTTGTGTCATCACTTTTACGAACAAGTTATGATTTTAAAACAAATATTTTTTTCTTACAAACAAATCAACAAAGTTGAAAGAGAAAACTTATATTTCCTTATTAGAATTCAAAGCTTCAGATTTAAAAGTCAAATTAAAATGAACTTTTGATTCAATACATATGATTTAACAAGGCTCGCTAGAAAGCAAAATCCGCAGCCATATATACTGTTATTAATTTAATTATTTATTTATTGGCATTTGAAAATAATTACTTCTTAAAATGCTGTTATTAACTGGTGCATCATTAAATAAAGACTTTTTAAAACGATAAAAATTATTATTCTTTTCTTATAACTGGGGTAAAATATATTTATTTTTTACTACTAATATTATTATTATTAAACAACTATTATAAATATATACACATATCATAACACATATATCATTTTTATAGTGTTAGTAGCACTAAACTTAACAGTCAGAAATTTGATATTACTTTAGTAAGTAATTGGAAACTAATAAGAATGCCTTCTTAAAGATAGATACATTTGAAAGATATTACAATTATTTATTTTGGTTTATTTATTTGAATAGATTTTATATTAATTTATTCACCATAAAAATATGCACATGTAACGAGATATAAAACAGATATGACAATTACAGATACGGGCCGTCGGGTTATCAGGTAAAAAATGGTAAAGTAAAGAAACGGGGGGGGGGGGTTGAATTGAGCGCTTACTCGTTAAGGTTACAAAAATTACCTACTCAACAACACATCTAAAAAGGACACGACTTATGTTTAAAAGGGGAAGCAATTCCTCTTCTTAGTGACTATTTGCCCCTCTGAGTTATCGGCTTTATTAAGAGCAAATTGGGGTTTCGTCAGGAGCTCAAAATGATAGATGCCTATGTAGTCATCATGACTTGCTATGTCTACATCTGAAAAAACTGCATTTGGCAATGGAGCAGTTTACACAATGCCAAGTGGCATTATTTGCTGCATTCATCTAATAAGCTACACCTTTAAGCTATAGCTAATAAGCTACAGTGAAGCAGCACTGTAGCTTATTAGCTAGGTGGCACATACAGAACAGAACATGCAGTGAAAATATTTTTCTTTGTATAAATAATTACTCTATGTTATTCCAAAAAGAATCATAGATGATTTTTTAGTTGAACGTCAGGGTAACATCACAGCAAAAGGAAACTTATACACTACGTTAAGAGAAAAGTAAGAGATAATCATCAGGACTTGGCTCTCCTCTCATTCAATAAGAACAACTACGGTTATATGGGAAAAATGTTATTTATAAAACGGTGTTATAGAAGTTGCGAGATTTGAGTAATTTAATGAAGAGGGGGAGATTATAATCAAAGGTGTTGTTCTAGTGTCTGGGACGGCGTTGGGTCGTCATCTACATGATGAGATATGGCAACCACGGGACGGAGAAGGGACTTGCCGGCTCTGTCTAGACAACCGTCGAAGCCACCCTTGCCGTCGTAACCGTGCGGCAGGTGATCGGCAGATTTGATTTTTCTGATAGAATGGAGATCCAGCCTGGACGAAGTAAGTGGTTCTATCTCTTCGCTTCTCATCTGAGCCAGATATATAGCTGAATTGATACGAGTTCTGCTCAAACGTGATATCAGTCCTTGGTGCTGAGCTGTGTGTTCTTCCCATCGTGCGTTAGCTGCTGAACCCCACCTCTAAAATGCAATAAAGAAATATTATAAAAAAGATACAACAAACTGTACTCAAGTAAGGAACCGCATAAGGACGGCCGTAGCGAGAGTACTTATGGTAGGACGGCACTTGCCTTCATCACAAACAAGCAGTGCCATTATTTACAAAAGTACTGTCTTTGAGAATTGAACGAACTATCAATTATCCTCTGAAGTCATCATGATTCGTCCTCTCGTTTATACCATTTCTCTATTTGAAAATTTTCCAATTTTCATTCACTTTGTTCAAATCGTTGACACCTCTACTTACGTCAATCTAATCCCTTAGTGGTAAGATTGTGATCAAAATATAAAGTTCCACAATTGTTAGCACATTGCAACTAACAAATACTGGGCAATCTTTTCAACATCACCTACATCAAGACGCTAATCTCTTGTGCGTTTTTATTACGTTTTTTTTAATTTTCAAATAAATTATTTTCACTATTCAATAAAGTTCTCACAAGCTCAGTAAATGTTATGAGAACAAATTTAAAATAAATAATTTTAGGTAATTTTCTTTCATAAGACAAGTCGACTACTTAATTTATAGGTCTTAACTTTTCGAGAGTATGGAAAGTTTATAGTCTCGAAATTTCTACAAAAGCTGATAATCCAAGTTATCAACAAACTCTAAATAATAGATAGAAGCTATACACTAAAAATTTATAATATTTTTTGAAAGCACTAAGCAATTATTTAAAATTCAATACCTACGCCTCTTTCCATACTTGCTCGCTTCAACTAAAATAATATAAAATCAGACTAAAAAAGCATTAAAATTATAAGAAAGCATATTATTAGTATATGGATCTAATTGTAACTGCCATGCTTACAGCCTTAGCATAGACTATTGAAGCATGCCATCTGCACAATAATTTGCATGCAACAGTATCAAAAGAATGTCATTGTAATTGATCAAGTAATGCTGTATCATTTAAACCTACCCACCTCTTGCGCGAGACGTCTCATCCTTATCAGTTTTGATTTCTTAAATTTTAATTACATAAAAACAGAGGGGAATCCGACATAAAGCGGAGATTAAGCATATTTTATATTTTATGAAGCATATATCATATTATTGATTTTATTGGGTGAGTTGGCAAAGTGTTAAAAATTTCATTAGAAAGTAAGAATTTTGTGTTGGCCAACTTCATTTTGGAAATCTCTGAATGATTTATTACTCAGCAAAAGCTGGTTTGAGCAAATGGAGTTACCACCTAGAACTGTCCTCTCAGTCTTGAAAAAATAACTAGGGCTGTTCCACAATTATTCTTTTTAACAGATCAAATTTTCCAGAGTTTATCGAAAGATTTAATCCTCAGTTAGGCCTTTTAACACGTTTTTAAATTAACCTGATAACGAAGATAAAAGACAGTCAATTTATATATTAATTTTAATTATTTACTTTTTGGAAACAATTAGCATTCATAAAATTTTTAATTCAAAAGTCAAAAGGGAAAGAATGTCACATAAATCTTATTCGCTAAATATCTAATCTACAGCAAGCAAAAGAAATGCACAAGAGTACTTCTGAACACATTTAGTCAGTTTCAATAATTAGTCCGGTATCAAAACATGCAACAACAAATATTAGCATTTCCAGAACGAATAACTTGCAGGAATATTAAATCATTTCATAACATGGTCTCTTGACATGCTTTGTTCAAAGTTAAGAATTTTTTGAAAAATCCATTTAAAGTTTTATTATTTTAGCAGCAGCTCTTCAGTTGAACCCCGATAGTTGCTTTGAATAATGGAAATTGTTATCCAGTGGATGATACGTGAAAAGCAATTATCGGACTATCACAAGTTTTTCTTGGAGAGTGGAATACTGGTGGACGGTAATCAGATAACTCTCGTTAACCATCTAAGCATTTTAATCTTTGAACATTCAATCTTCGACTATACTTGGTCAGGAAAGTCTCAAATTTAACTAAATTCGATCATATTTAATTCGGCATCCTTAAGGTATTGATTTGCAAAATGGACTCTCTTACGCAGTGCTCGTAATATTATTAGAAAGGGTATTGAACTAGAATTGTTCCAGGAGGTCTGTTGATTGAATTGATGAACAATGTCTTCATTTCGTTTATTTAATTTTATTAAGACAGTTGGCACACGTGTGCATTTCTATGTTGTCGACATAAGAGGGCAGTAAGTACCCGTGAACATTTCTTTAGCTTTAGGCCACCAGGTGGCTAAGGAGAGTGGCGAAGCACTACGTGTTTTACTTTCTATTCTAATTTATTTTTGACTAAGTGATTAATTGCGTACCATCATTCTCTAAAGAAAATTATTTTAAATAAAAATCATTAAGATTATGAAACTGTTATTATTACCTAGCTCGAGAAAGAGCGATACAACCGAACTGTATGCAGACATCGTCTATGATATCGTTATCGTAGACATCGTTATCGTATTCTAGAATCACAGATTCTAGAATACGATAAGTTAAACTTTTAATGCATAATTTATATTTGTAATTAGCGATTTCTTAATAAGGTTTCTCTTGAAGATTTTATTCACACTAAATAATTTTATACTTAAATTAATTTTTAATCCTGATAATTATGTTTCCATATTTTATAATTTTTATTCAAATCAATTACTATTATTATTCAAATCAATTACTATTAAAAGTTCTAAGAAATTTACTATATACTCACTACGTTTTGATAAAATTACAATTTGATATGGGAACTCATGCAGAAACTTCGAAACCATATAAAAGTATACTTTGTATCAAATAAATTGACAGAAAATAAACTACCACAAGTTTCAAAGGCCAAGAACTAAAAGCAAGTTTTCATGTTACATAGTTTTCTGAGGAATATATTTTCTAAATAGAATGATGGTTCTAAAAAATGGTCTTTTCCTCACCTAGTAATGGACGTTGAACGATCCAGTTCTGCGCAAGATTTGAACTTCAGATTGTATTGTATGTTAATTTATGATCCTGATTTTGAATTTAAATATTTCATCATTATTTTCAAGGGCCTATTGAATTTTTAATTATTGCAAACAATAACGAGTCTAAGACGTTTTATTAATAATTTGTATGTTTTCAGGATATTTTAACATAAAGGAAATTTCTTTATATATGTATAAATTTTCTTAAAGCTCTAAATATTTTGTTTTTATTATTAGGATTTTTATAGATTTTAATTAATAAAAGATTACTAGAGGAAGGAAATCTCAATGCAACTTTAATAAACTGCGTAGGCTTCTGCGGTTATTATCATGAAGGTTTACATCTTCCGGTGGTGACCGCGTCAATGTAGATGAAGAATCCGACGTTTCGCTTCCTCTGTGGGAGGCATCTTCAAGGATGTAGGACATCATGGATAGAAACACAATGCTCTACAAAACTGAACTGCTCTAATAAACTGAGTTCAGTTTTGTAGACCATTGTGTTTTTATCCATTATGTCCAACATCCCTGAAGATGCCTCCCACAGTGGAAGCGAAACGTTGGATTCTTCATCTACATTGACGCGGTCACTACCGGAAGACCTAAATCTTCATGTCAATGCAACTTTGCTACGAGACTAGTAGCATCTCATAGGAAAATTTATCATAAGGAAAATGCAAGTCACCGTAACTCGTTCGAACTAAGCAGCGCGAAGCATAGTTATATATTACTAGAAGAGGCATAGTCTATCTCAATATATCAAAAGGCCTGAAACATCACTTTGCGCCCTCAAGGGCTCTATGTAACCTCATTAAAACCTCCAGCAAGAGTGAGTTAAAGTTGAAATACATTTTTTATTTAGAATTTCACACATAACTTGTGTTTTGATTTGTATGTTTAACGTTCTACTATATAGGTTTCTGTAATTTTGTTATATTTATTTGATTATTCTGATTGTCGAAAGTAATCAGGTTACTCTTTCGGTGTTTCAAAATTCAATTAATACTATTAATAGCCCTTCTAGTAATAATATTTCTATGGAGTTTACTGTTCGCACTAGAGACATTGAGTTATCTCCTAGACACAAAATTGCTCTAGCTTATCTCAAAGGGAAAACAAATTAATCTTTGTCTAAAAGAGAAAACTAGATTTAATCCAAAGTATATTGGATAGAATACGTTCTCTGATTACGTATCATGATTAATCAATTTTCACTCTTATTTGGCTCGGTTAAATTAGCTTATTACTCTTTATTACGAACGAGGAATGATTTTGTCGCGAAAAATTTTTGTTTTGTTTTCATGAATTTTAAGAATTTGGTCGCTTCTTTCTATTTTCTTTTATTCCAAAATCAGTATTAATTAATTTCTGTGAATTTTGTTTTGTATTCACAGAAATTAATTAATACCTATTTTGAAATTAAAGAAAATAGAAAGGAGCTACCAAATTCCTTAAATTATAGAGAAATTTGTTACTTTAATAATTATGGACATTTTTTATGGGAAGGCGTCAAAAAGTAAAAATTTTTAAAAACGAGAAAAATTTAAAAGTTTTTTTTTAATAATATTATATAAATTTAATTTGTCTGAAACTGCTTCTAAAGACTTTTAAATACTTTTTTAATTTTTTTATACAAAATTACATTTAATGGTGTTTTTAGTGGATTTCCGGAGGGGGTTTTATCTCTTTTGAGTCTTTCCAGGCACAAGACTCTAAACGGGAATATATTATATTAAAAGGGGGGAGGGTATAAAATAACGCTTAGAAGGGGTTATGCGGGATCCGTCCTGATGTCGGCTCGGTGTAGCAAGGCGAATCTACAGTTGCAGTCCCGGGGGTGCTCGTGACTTTGACTTGTAGACGCCGCTGACGATGGCGATAACAACGCTAAACATCTCTCAGCTAGATAACACCAAATTCCGCAACCACAGTTCTGTTATCAAATATTCCCATCATAAAAAAAGTTGAATAGAAATTTTCTATACAAACTTACCTGGATTAGCGTTTACTTCTGGATTTTTCAATTTTATAAAACGTTTATATTAAATTAGTAGGGAAAAAGGGAACTAACAATAATTATTCCATTTAAAAGATAATTAAAAATATTTCATATTTTTTTTCCTTCTGCGGAAAACGGGGGACAATAGGGTTTCAAGACACTTAAAAGATAATAAGTTTATTGCCTTTTTAAAATCAGAAACAATTTTAAGCACATATAAATATGCAGCCATAACTAGGCAGCAAATGAATGGAACCACTAACATACTACACTTCAGTTTTTAATTATCATAAATGGAAAAATAAATATGATGCATTTTAGAATATGATTAAAATACAGTAAGCGTTAAAATTTATTTTATTTACGAGTTTATTAAACTCTGTAACTTTGGTATTTATCTTTATTCCCAATAGATTCGTTTTTGCTTGTGGTTAGAGCAAGGTAACGCCCGTATATTTTTAGTAGTACTTTACTCGAGCATTATATATATATATATATATATATATAATATATATATTTATATATATATATAATATATATCTTGAAATCGCTTGAGATCCATAGTGCTAAAGAAGGGTAAATTGAGTAGGACATCACCTACCTTTACCCTGGCTAGCTTACTATCTTAGTCAGATAGCACAATACGATGTCACAGCACACCTGCGACACGGGGCTTTCAGATGAGGTTATGAAAAAACATGGCGAATTATCATGTAATAAAAATGATAAAAAAGTAATACAAACACCCAATACATAAGTGACATCTATTGAGTGGGCCGTAGGCTCTGGTCGCGGGGTAACCATAAGTCGGAAGCCTTGGTCGCGGGGTAACCATGTGTCAGAGACCTTGGTAACGGGGTAACCAAGTGCCGGAGGCCATTCTTTAAATTATAACATTAATTCATTAATAAGCTGGGAAAAGTAATAAAAATATTTTGACAGTTATCATAAATTATAAGGCAAATAAAATACAAAATGAATAAAAGGAAAATTATCTCGCTTCTTTATTTAAACGTTAAGCTTTTATATATATTTTTATTATTAAAATTTATGCTTCAATTAAACACAATTACTGAGCAGAAATATTAATAAATTATAATTTTTAATCCGATTAAAATTTCATCATGTTTTATCAAATGATTTTAAAATCATTTTTTAATTATTGTTCGTTTTTTAAAATTAAATAATTCTAAAAATGAAGGCCTATAAAATACGTCTTTATCTTTAATATAGTATGCATTAAATAGATAATGTTGGATGTTAAAATAAAAATTAAATTCTACGAATTGACTAAAAACTGTGCTTTAGGTTTTGCACGGAAATATATTAATATTATTCTCGAAAGTAAAACAAGAAATTCTAAGCTTTTACAAGGACATTTCCGTTGGTTCAAAGTAATAAAGATTACGCTTTATTTACAGACGTTTCTGTAAAATTTCTGTAAATTACATAAATAATGCTGGAAAACATAATAAATAAATAAACCATAAAGTTTATTTACTTCCCTGCCAATATAGATAACAACGTGGTTTATATAGCAATAACTTATCAAAAACATTTATGGTATTTTTGAAAATAAACGTTTAGATAGCACAGTTTATTATGTTTTCTAAAAGCAATATATTAAATATCAAATATCAAATGTAATAGAGAATATGGTGGGTGAAGAAGAGAAAGAAGAATCAACAGTTTGGAATAGATTTCATACTTGACGTATACTTCAGTAACATTATCTATCAAATTATAATAAATGGGTACGGGGAACCTCGGAACATTACCTCGCCAAATCGGATTCGCTACGCTCTACCCAACTTTGGACTCGCTTTGTGGACCTCAGGGTATAAAATTCGCCAAATTTATACTGGAACACGTGTTGGACTCACTTCGCTCGTCTTTAAACATTAAGTACATTATTTTTATTCACAGCGATTACCCATCCAGGCGCTGACCTCGCTTAGTACAGCTTAACTCATATGATCCGACAAAAAACATAGATATACTTAATGAAAGGAACGAAGAAAAGAGTCTTCTCCACAAAACTATAAATTTATTCAAAGCGCTTTCAAACTACATGAGGCCATCATCAGTGCCAGGCATAATAGTCTATCACGGCTAACCGACATCGTTGAGTCGAAAAAGAAGAGGAAGAATATTACTAATTCTATTTAGTTTTTACGTTTATAATGTCTTTCTTTTAGCTGTTTTCTTATAATTATTCCTGGCACTGATGATGGCCTCATGTAGGTTGAAAGCGCTTTGAATAAATTTATAGTTTTGTGGAGAGACTCTTTTCTTCGTTCCTTTCATTATGAACAACTCCACTAGTGCTCATTCAAAATCATAGATATACTTGACTAAAACAGAATTTAGTATACATATTTATTACGTAAAATGACTCTTATATACCAACTTTTAGTTCAATTAGATTATTTTGCGATTTTTTAAAAAAAGGATACAAGAAATTCGACAAAAACTAAACTTTCGCTGATAATGCGATTAAACTTAGCACATATTATGTTGTTCTTATATATGACTACATGCGTGCTTAATCTCAAACCGATCGACAAATTTTTCTGCGTTTTATGAATTTTCAAAAAATTTCAGTGTCATTGTTGCAGGTCAATGGCGTCGTTAAATATATTTTCTAGATACCAAAACTACACCTAAGATTGACTTTTGTACCAAGTTTCAACTTTTTGGCATAAACACACTGGGAGATACAATTATAACAGACACACACATACAGACATACATCTTTGTAAAAACCACTTAGAAGGCATTAAAAATTCCTAAAACGGATAATTCCGGTGACATCGCGGTTTCGCATGTTTTTGCAATGACAATACTTTTCCAATATACCTACGGAAAGTGAAGACCAGAGATAAGGATCGGCTTCGAGATTTCTACTTCATATCTATGGGGGACCGCGGTTATATGCCACGGAGGGTTTTCTTCTATGTTCCAACCGCTATTTCTTAAATTACAAAAAGTCTGATTTTAAGAAAATAGGCGTTTTTAAAGTTTTAGAATGCTCAACTTCATTTTAGGAAGTACGTTTCAATATGCTTAGCTGTGATCGCATGACCACTTTATTTCCGTACAAGATGTTCAAATACCTTACTGTGCTTTCTGTTCTTGTAAATATTTACAAAATATTTGTTAATGACCTTTTAATAATTTACCTGATGGGTTTGAAGGCTTTAAAAAGGGTATTTATTAGTTTAGTATGTCCGACAATGGTGAAAGATGTTGACAAAATGTTCGCTATTTTTGTTCGAATGGGGAGAGGGTTTTGTTCGGGGGATTTCGTTCGATTCTCTTTTACCAAACTCAGCTTATTCCTTAAGTATTTGAAGGAAAATTATTCACAGAATTGTTTAATTGTTACGTTTCCATGACTTAAATAATGAGATTGCAAAAAGTTAGGGGTAGAAAGAAAATATACAAATTCCACCACAAAAGAGAAACAATACCTAAAATGTGTGATGCCTTTCACTTATTAGGAAATTCTTCTCACATTGTCTAGCAAATTATTTAAGCTCCTTCTAACCTCTCTAAGAAAACCATTATAGTTATATGGAATGGGAAACAAATCATCATTAATTTTATTTGAGTTATTAAGCCTAACCTTTATCTATCTCAAATAATGTCTTTAATTGAGAAGATAAAAATGACTTGTTATAAAATATTTTAATCTACCAAAAACGTACACCAAATTATCTGATTAGACTTGAAACTGGTTAAGAACAATTTAAAGTTTTGGTTTTTAACAAATGTTTAGGTCTTGCAGTGATAACTGCGTCAATAAATGACGAATGCAACGTTTCGCATCCACTGAAGGAGGCATTTTCAAGGCTGTAGAACATCATTGATGAAAACATAACGCCCTACAAAACTGAACTCGTAAAACGTTGGATTCATCGTCTACTTTGACGCGGGAACCACCAGAAGAACTATATAAAAAGCTCCACTCCATAGCCATAGTATACTATGGCTAGATAGCCAGACTAGATAGGCTTTCTGTTCAATGCTATGAGGTACTTTACAAATAAGAATTAGACAAGATTTTACTTAAACCGCTCATGCATGCTCTCAGGTATGTAAGAGCTACTTGCTTCTTAGTATAGCTCAAACACGTATGGTAAAACAACAAACCAGTTATTGTTAGATTTAATTACTAAAATGAAAAATCGTAGCCTTTTTGTATTTAAAGACCCATAGAATCGTCAAGCAATACAATTTGTGGACGTAAAATCAATTTAAGCTGGAATTTTGAATAAAAAATGTTTTTAAAAAGTAATAAAATAAAACTATATGCGGTCCAGACTGGCTAGTGATGCGGATCTACACTATCCACCCCTCCTACCTTCGCGATATCATTAGCGTAATTTGTTTTGAGAATTCACTGAAAAAAATGGTTAGTTTGTTATTTTACAAAGGAAAGGAAAATCGATTGATGTTAACACCAGCTATATTGCTAAAATGCATCATATTCTCAAGCAATCATTCTCATATGTATCTCAATGCCATTAAAATTATTTTGTGACCATTGCTATCACACTTGTTGCATTTATTCTTTTAACCCTATTCAACCACACCAGTAAACAACGAAAAATGTTAATTGAACCCGTCACTCCTGGAAACCTAAGTGCACTTAGGTTTTTAACTCAGCAACTCTTGATTATTTGTAATCAAGCCTTTTTATATATTATATTTCCGTCTAGTAATTAGGTCACTCAATCCGAGGTTCACCCTATTCAGGTCTGCAAAATGAGTCAAGTGTCGGTAGATTATATTAAAAAAATGTTAAACTCTGAATTCCAGAGCATGATATCGAATAAGAGTTGACAGTGAATTTCGTGAGCATTATTTGTTAAACATCTTTACGAAATTCCAATTCTCTAAGAAATAAGGACTAAGATGTATAGTAAAGTCAAATTTGCTGATGAGGTTTAGTTTTTTATGGTTCATGAGATTTTTGCGCTTAGTCACAAAATAATTTCATAAGTTTTTTAAAAACATAAATATTAGCTAAACACACATTAGCAAAAACAGAGGATGCCTCGAGTCTGATCACATCCCAAGGTTAAACCCAACGTTTATACACATTGATCAGCATAACTTTTAATCTATCAAAACATTTTAAAAGGTTATATCAAGGTTTGACGTCAACAAAGCGAAAGGAAATGAGTTTATAAATGATTTCATCGTGTAACAGTGTCTTCTTGTCACAAACTAAATCCTTGTAGAAATTAATGTTACATAATAACTATTAAATAATAGATACTTATTAGTAAACGATATTTAGTAATAAGCTTAAGAAAATAACATATTTATTTTATATTACAATGAGTTGCTTGATAACCAATCAATTAGACACAATATAAAACGTCTCTTAAGAGTTTTGAAAAGGGCTCTATGATAAAGGGACTTTAGTAAAGAGCCCTTCAATCCGTCTATAGAATAGAATCGGATTTAGCAAAGTCACTATTTCTATCTGATTTGAACCAAATTTGGTCATTTTATTAAAGCTAGTCAAATTATGATTTTAATTTAATTATTTTATCTCTCGTATACATCGTTTGGGCAATCGAAAAATCAGGGATGTTTTGTATTAATCTCGATCTTAGCTATAACAAGATAACAATAACAAGATACCTGATGCAGCAAACTCGTCGTTAGTCTGAAACATTTGGTGGACACTTCTTGTATTCTAGTCTCAAAAAACTTATTGAATTGTCATAGTACTTACTATATTCACAAAATTGTGCCTTACAAACCTTTAAAGATAACCATATTAAAATGTCTCTGATTAATGTGAAAATAAATTAATATTAATTCAAGATACATTCAATTAAAAAAAATTAATATACATAATTATTTAGGAAAACAACAACACAACGGTGGCATAAAAAGAGAAAATAGAAAACAGGCATTCTCAAGTCAAACAGTGGCTTAGCAGCAATAAAATAACTTATTAAGTATTGAATACAATAACATTGATTTCGTAACTTCATCTATAGTAATGTATTTATCAAATAATATTTTATTCGAAAGTGATTTCCTCGTTAAATAAAAATTAAATAAGACTGCGCAATATACTTTTGGAAGTTTTAAGATGATGGAAGATGTTAGGATGATGTTATATTTAGTTAATCGATGGATTTAACTTCTTAAGTGAATAACGCAGGTTAGTTTACGTTAATGGATTATTTTAAAATTTTAGGTAAATCTCAAGTTTTTTAAAAATAAATTAGGCGAGCGTGCTAATTATGGCTCGAAGTTTGTTTTTAGTTTCGCATCCCATGAATGCAAGAAGTTGTTAAATTATTGCTTCTAAACCAGCAAAACATGCATTGAAATGCTTGAAAAAGATGTGCCGAAAGAGTTTATTATTTAAAAAATTGTGAACAAATAAATACAAAAATAAAACAGTTATAAGATAACGTTGTTGTATTGTTAGTTTACCAAAAAAATGGCCAAAATGCCACAGATATGATTCATAGTGGAGTTCTCAAAAACGTATGGTACTTCCATTTTAACAAATATTCTATATACAAAGATAAATCTAATTAAGATGGAAATTTCAACTGGAAAAGCTTTCGAGCAACAAATTCTCTACTCGTCTTGGTATGAGTTCCCTTAGAGCCCAGGGTTCCGTCTCTTTTGTACTATTGATGTAAATACATCTTTAAGAAATCCACATATGAAATAATTTGCATTTTATACTTTCAAATATTAATACAAAGGATTTGGGAAAGAGGTCAAGGGAAAGTAAATATCAGGGCTGGGTGTGGAATCAACAAATACTAGGGGCTGGAAATCTACATGAACATGAGGTGTCAAGTGACTTTGTTTTACAGTACTTGTACTAGTTGTAGCTACAGTAAGTAGGTAACCATATGTACTATAAGATTAGTATAGGTGTCTACCAGAGTAGTACTTACCACTGTACTAGTGGTAGGTAACATTTACGAAAGCAAGAATCGTTTGGTACTATCTACGTCAAACAAAGTTACTCGGAATCAATATGTCTACTTTAACTCACAACTATTCTGACTCATTAAGGATAAAACCCAAAGCTGATGACCACCCACTTTTGGCCAAGAACGCATTGAAATTAACGCAAATCAAGGCCCAATTTATTATTTATTCGACGTAGACATTAAATTTTGTATTTTAATATAATTTATTATTTGAATTTGTATTTTTAAAAACTGAATTTTTATTGCATCAACCCCTTGGTTGATGTAATAGATAGATTTTCGGAATACCTACATTTTCTGTCTCATTTCCTTCCATGTTCTCTGTAGCACGCTCTCTTTCTTTGTCTGGTTTTCTTTGAAAAGTTTTCCATAATCACGATAAAATCATTGTTTTATTTGCCATTAAAATGGCATAATAATTTGTGGAATTAAAAAAAGACATTAAAAGGCAAAAAACAGAGTGTGCGACATAAGAAACATGGAGAAGTAGGTATAATGTTTTCCAAATTCCTCTTAGAAGTGTGTTTTGTTTTTAATATGTATTGGTGAGTATAATACAGCGTTCGAATAACCACAGGAGTTTTGATTTTACAAAGAAAACCCTACAGGTTCGGAATCCACGCATTACCGAACAAAGCACGTTTTTGAAATACCCTAAATAAAGGTTATAAATACCTCTGCCTACTTTGACAAACCTAAAATAATTTAAAGGACAGTAATCGGACGCTTGTCTGAACACGTGTCAGGTACAACACTTGTTTTTAGCATTTATTACTGCAGCAGGTTATTACGGGCCCTGTCATAAATTGTTGAAATAGTTTATTATTTCAAGTTATTATTCAAAAATTATATGTTTAATCATAGTTCATCATTCATAGACTCATCATTACCGATCATGCTTAATATAAAATGTATTGTCTACGCACCAAGTGCAAAATTTATAAAGAAGGGATCAAAACGTGATTTCTAATCATTTCAAAACAGGCACACTCGTTGAAGGGATATTCAATAGGTTAATATTTTAAAATTTTGAGGTTAACACAACTTGACAAATTTTAAAGATGTGTCTAAAATTTCTGTATTATCAAGGTATTCATTGCCCTTGTACTCGTATATCATGCAATAATGGTTTTACAAACTAACGGACCTACTTTTGGTCAACTGATGCTAACACTGACCCCTAGTATTTATTGTCTATAGGTTCTATCTTTTCGATTGGATCAACCTGTAAATTAAACAATAAAAAATTTACATGCAAGAACAAATAACCCTTTCCGCCAACCACAATAGTTCCCGCGAGTTTTATTGTAATCGCCTTCGCTTTTTAGTATAATAATATTAGAGGAAACGTTACAACTATCTACTTAAATATTATTGAGAATACGTGGATAATATAGTATAATAATTATAAGATTTTTTTATCGTCATACTAATAGTAATTAATAGTCCATATGACGTTAAAGATATATATTTTTATTTGAGTGTTATTTTTTCGAAAAATTTTAAATTTTTAAGCAAATTATATGTTAGTTTTTCACAATTCATTGCTTAAAATATTCTACGACAACAGTTGAGTAAAGACTAATGAGGAGTACGCGCGCGTATAATCAACAGAATCAAGTTAGTGTCCTGATTTAGTCATAATGTAAAAATTGTCTCAAACTCTATGTATAAAACTTTAGGATGGAATAAATGAGAATGATAGATAATAATTAACTAGAAAAAAATTCATACGTATAAAACAATCATAAAAGTATTAACATCATAATAAAATGCATATTAAAATGAAAAAGCTGTGGCATATATTACATGAAATGAAGAACAAGGAACACTTATAATGGGTCGTTGGAGGTAATAGTTTGAGAGATTATAACATTGAGCATAAAACTGTACGATCAGTTACATTCCAAGGCACCAAGGCAGGGGTACATCAAATAACACACATATGTATTTAAACAAACATTTTAAAAGAACTTGATAAAAAAAATTGTAATAACAATATCTAACTTTAGTAAACATAAATAAGGCCCTCGGTATCAGAGTATAATACTATCTTTCTGAAACCAAGTGAACATTCATTGAACATTAATGGCTGGTCGCAGCTCTAGAAGAAGCTAAGACTTTTTTTTAAATCAGTCTAGTTTAAGGAAACACCATAAAATATCTAATAACAAGTAGTATGCTCATATGAACATTTGATTAAATGAAACTAAAAAGAGGAATATAGTTTTATAAAAATATTGTACATATGACTGGTAAATATATTAAGTAGCTAAAATTGATACCAAATTTAGTTGCCTTTATGAAGTTTGTTTGAGTAGACAATTTTGTACTATAAGGAATTGTTTGTAGCCATTATGATGTAGTTAACTGCCAATTAACTGCACCTGACTGGAGTGATCTCACAAAAAAATCTTTTATAAGATGGTAAGATGGATGCTATGTCTTAACCACTAATAACGGCTCAAAAACAATTATATTTTCTAATCAATTAAAATTATTTAATTTTGTGTTTGTCAATATGTTGCCATTAATAATCCCTGTAGGAAGGGAAAGGAACAGGATTGGAGAGGAAGATCATCATGAGTTTTACAGGACAGAAAGAGCAAGACATTAAAATGAATGAAATAAAGTTTAATGTGCTTAAGTTGAAAACAAGAAAAACTATATGTTTGTATTTTTATTTTTAAATGAAATACGTTTTATGTGTTTGTTTGTCAATAATACCGATAAGTCACGAAGCAATGGGAGTAATGATTCTTATTTACAGAACTGCTTACCTTGACATGACATTCATACACGAATCTTTCGAAAATATTTAAACAGTCAGATTCATTGACACAAAACATTACTGTAAGCAATTATTATTTTTGTACTCATAATAAAACTCGATTACTGCAATCGTACAACTATTGCTCAAATTAAAGTTAGTAAGAATTAACTAAGGGTTTTTATATTAAGTACTACGTAAAGCTTTCCACAAGGACATACATTAACGATCTACGGGTTAGTTTTCAAGGTTGCATAACTAGTTTGGTAATGTTACATCAACTTTTAGACAAAATGCATGATTAAGATGTATCAGCAATTATTGTCATATACAAAAAGTCAACTATTCACGTCTCTGATGAGTTATTTAGTTGTGTTAAATTTATGATTTAGTTTGTACAACGTGAGATAGTGTTAAAAAAACTCAAAAATAAGCGTCATTTTCTGAAAATTTTCTACAAGGCTTTGGGACAGGATTAAAAGGAAGGAATGAGTGCAGTAGCGTGTTAAACAATGTTAAAAATACAAAATAAAGAAAGAAAGAGAAAGAGAGGCGCTCAGTGTCTCACAATGGCTCCAAATCATTATGAGCCATATATGAGAGAGTTATAAGGTTCAGTATGACTAACTCCTTTCTTAATAACATGGGAATGCTTACTAAATCAAATGGACTTTGATTGATGGTCTTTGAAAAACCCGATTGATTCTCAATTAACGTTAAAATAAATATAAATTATCGAGTTAATAAATTAATGGAGAATAAGTTTGATGGTTATTATTGAATATAAATGCGATAAAATATTTTTTACACTTCGAATACATTGGGTGAACATTAAATAGGGTTTCCGTTTAAATTTGATTTTGTGTCAATTCGAGAAAATCTGCCAAGCGATCAAACTTGTCAGTAAATCATGCCAAGGAGTCACTAAGCATGTTGGATTATTCCACTCACGTTCGATTTCCCATAAATCATCAAGAAAATTCAATTTATTAGCTACATAGTGTTTAAGGCTCGTTATGAAGAAAACCCAAAGTGTTAAAGACAATGAGCAAACCTTTAGAAATAAGTTAGAAATAAGAAATATAGTTGAAAATGAAAAGACGTGAGGGTAGGAGTGATGGGTGGGGTTACCTGGGGACAGCAGAAGGGATTAGATGTATTTTGTTGGCATGTGGAGTGGTCTGTTGGCTGACATGAGCCGGGTACCTTGAGCTGCGAGTCCTTGTAGTCGGGCTGATAGGGCAGGAGCATGCGAATCTTTCCCCAACGGTTGAAGAAGAGAGCAATGGCTGCCACCCAGACCACCAGAACCATGCATACTATGCCCACTTCAACACCTCTCACTTGGTACACCCCCTAAAACATTCAAGAACACATAGTGATTTAATAGTTTGAGACTATTATAATCTTACAGTGGCAACCACGTTGTAGAGGAAATTGATGTTGGACGTCCCGTTTGTAATGTTGAAAATATCTTCCTGTGTGTAGAGGATGGTTTGGTATTGTTAAAGGAATACATTCTAGATGTAACTCCCTAGAAGAGTTCTCTTACAATAGTACTCTTATGTAATATATTGTAATATTCGCGAGTCTAAGTTAACCTAAGTGTGTAATGAATGATTTTTTAATCAAAGTTAAAATAAGTTCTACCAAACATCTTTATTGTGTAACACTAAAATCCAAGTTTAGGTTTAGATTGTCAAACTTTAACAATAAATTGAGATTTCAAGCATAAAAAGAATTGGAGCTTAACCCTTGTCAGATGTTGAAGCTTAATATTAAGAATCCTATAAGCTAATCCCAAGCAGACTGAGTTTCGCGGGTGGATGGTTATTTCTTGAAATATACATAGACATTTTGTTCAAAAGTTTTGTATCTTCACTGCCGGCACAATGCGTCAAGATACTTAACTTAAATAATCGTGGCTTTTATTAGCAAATATAAAACCTGAAAACATAAATCTCTTACATCGTCATCTTAGCTGACATACGACAGAAACTTTGTGCAAAATCACACTCATGCCAAAATCATTTCATTTCAGGTATCAATGGTAATAATGTCAAAAAAGGGAAATAGTGTCACAGTATAGAGAACATTATAATGAAGTAGTTGAAGGCAAGCTATAATTAATCCAGTAATTTCCAAAACCGTTATGTCCCACTAAAAGTTTTTCCTACATTTTCCGCTCTGTTCATCTATTCTCTTCTATTAAATCCATTCCCTTTTCTCTCTAATTCGTATTCACATACTCATTGACCTTAAAATAATGCTCTTATAGACTGAAGGAAGGAAAGGTTTTATTGCTTCTGGTAAATGGAGTTAACCCAAGCTTCTTTAGTACAAGGAAAAGACTTCTCTGTGATTTCAAGACTTTTATATTTCTTTTTTTATTTTTGTTTATCCTAAAGCTATACAAGCTCTACAAGGAAGTGATTCGATGTCATTAAGGACTTTTTGCCATTTAATTCTTCAGAGAAGTGGTTCCCAGCGCAGGGTCCTCGGACCTTAGGGGTCTCAAATGCATTTGAGACCCCTAAATTTCTAAATGCATTTAGAAAGAAATCCGAAGGGGGTTTAGATTTTTTTCGAGTGGCATATACTTAAATCCTTTGGATAGTTAGGCCCGTATTCAGAATCATTTTTAAAAAATCTCTCCTAGGTTGTTCCTAGCCTTCTCCTAGGTTGTTCCTAGCTTTCTCCTAGGCCTAGCGGTATTCAGAATCAGTTTTTGAAATCTCTCCTAGGTTGTTCCTAGGTTGTTCCTAGCTTCTTCCTAGCTTCTTCCTAGCCTTCTCCTAGCTTTTAAAAAATCAACCCTAGGAATGATTTTAGGTAAATTTATTCGTGCTAAAACGTTAATATAACAAAAATAGAATAAAAACTTACATTAGAGTTAATTATAACTTAATTTTATTATTTATCTTTACAATAATTTGAACCTCAATTTTACGTAAACAGACATTTTTTGACAACTAGCGCTACCTAGTAGAGAACTGTAAAACTAATAATATTGAGATATTCTACAAAAATAAACAAATGATTTGTAAACAAACCTGGCACAGAATAAACTCCCTTAAAATACGTAAATTTGTAATGACAACAAACTTATTTATAGTTGCCGATTATTTTAAAGTATATCTAATGTGAAAGTGCGTGACCTTGACCCAGTGAAGGTTTGAAACTAGAGAATGATTAGCATTTTATTTTCACTTATGAAGAAATCATTATATGTCATTAATGTACTATTTAAATGTTTTTACAATAACATAGTTAGTGATGATAAAAACAGGTTAAACTTTCGTAGAGTGTATGAGTGCCACATTTTTGAATTGTAAACTTTATAGGTGGAATTATTACATTTGACATAAATAAATCATTATATTATAGGGTTGTATAAACCCTACAGTTGATACTTCCATTTTTCACACTGATCTATAAAGTCATATCACGTAAAGTCAAATTAGTTTACGTAGCAATTAGTTCGTTTTAGGCGTTTTAAAAGCAGTTGATATTGTGAGCAGTTTAAAAACTACACAAAACAAACAAAAGTATAATATACTTTTCAGTCTTGTTTACCTTTCTTTATAAGTTAGCCAATTTACCCGTAATTATTTAGTTTAGTTTAGAACTTTCCAGTAATAATTATATACTCAATAAAATATACTCAGCACTAGTATTATTTTATTTATTTTCTATAAGGTTTCATCAAGTTTATGATACTTTCCATTTATAATATTTGATAGCATTTATTGCAAGGTTAGCAATCAAGAAGGCGGTCGCTCAAAACGGGGATTTTCAAAACAGTTAACAGCTCTACTTCATTCTAGATGGGAATATACAACACTACCACTTTAAGGCAGAGTTTTGAATCCCACATTTTAATGGGGAGATACATCAATAAGTATAATGTTTACTCTACCAACATAATGTAAACAATGCTTACTATCCCCGTTATGATTGTTACTTAGCTGATCTTTCTAATCAAATCAGCATTAAACATCTCTGAGTTCATACGTTGTGAACGTAGAGATCACGATTTTCTTTACGTCGTGAACTGTGTGTATTTTTTATAGTAGTCATAAGCCTATTGCTTAGGGAAAAACATTTGTTATAGCTTAAAAAAAATTAAAAAATGTAAATGGAATGTAAAAAATTTGCTTCGAATATAATCGACCATATCAAATATAAATACGTCACGGAAGTTACGTTTTGTTGAAGAACGTTTCTTTGTTTACATAATAAAGCAATGCTATTGGTCACTTTAGGATCACAAAAAATAAATAATAGGATCCTCGTTTCATTTTGTTTTGATATGAGCCAATATGTATTTTGTGACGTCACACTTTCGCGACGATTAACATAGTGCTCATGAAGAAGATATACAGGGTGGTGCATTTCACCAATACATCACTTTGATTAACTCAGCTTCGTATGGAGCTATCGCGACAAAATTCGTTACAACCCCACTAAGTTGACAACTGGAAGTTGGAATACCCAATTATTATGTTGTTAATCGTCTGGTATGTATGGTCATCATATTACCAATATGTGATTTTTTACAGTAACTTTAGATTATATTGGAGCAAACCTTTGCGTCATATTCTGAACATTTGATACTAATAAAATGAAATTCCGGTAATTTTTTTGTAATTTTCCCGGGGGTGGTACCCCCAAAATTTATAAGGGGACCCGTCCAAAAAAACATTTTTTACTGGCGCAAAATCCGTTTCAGGTCAAAAGAAGTTGTTTGGAGCAATAAAACAAATTTTTGATTTTTTTGGGGCAGCACCCCCAAAATTTATAAGGGGTAACCGACCAAAAAAATTTTTTTTTATTGCCTCAAAATCCGTTTCAGGTCAAAAGAAGTTGTTTGGAGCAATAAAAAAAATTGACTTTTTGGGGTCAGCACCCCAAAATTTATAAGGGGGTGACAACCAAAAAAATGTTTCGCCCTGAACCACTCTTGTTTACCCAAAACGGATTTTATGCTCAAAAACAATTATTAAAATAGAACAAAAAATGACTAGAGACAATCTAGGGACGATTTAAGGTACCTCTCTACCTACCTTGGATCTTCCTAGGTTGTTTCTAGCTTTTTCCTAGCCTTTTCCTAGAATTTAAGGTGCAAAGTTAGGAAAAGGCTAGAAGAAACCTAGGAGAGATCTCTTCCTAGCCCTAGGGACGGTTAAAAATGTTCTAAAATGGACACTAAAGCTAGGAAGAAGCTAGGAAAAGGCTAGGAACAACCTAGGAACAACCTAGGAAGAACCTAGGAGAGATTTTTTTTGAAACTTTTGATCATTCTGAATACGGGCCTTAATGTCTTATGTTTATGATTTTCACGGCCGATAGCCATTTGCTAGAGGTTTGCAGCAAATGTATTTAAAAATTTGATGTATAGTAACGTCTCCTCTTGTGAACTAAGCTAGGAACAACGTTACTTTTAATCAATTTAATTTGATATAATTTTAATTTTTAGATTATTTTATTGACCCTGTGTCGAAAGATGGTTTTTGTCCAGTTCATGTAAAGCCAGTTTAACTGCAAAGGAACACTGTTTAAATCAAGTTTTTTATTGAAAAAAGTATATAACATGTATATTGCGTAAACCGAAGCCTCGTTATATTTATTAGCTTGGGGTAATTTATGTCTTTTATAAGGAAGGGGGATGAATTTTGTTTAATCAGGGGAGGAGCAAGGAAAATCATATGTGTTTTGGTTTGGAAATTTTATTCATTTTATATATGACGTATAATGAATAAAATTATGAAATATAATAAAATCATAAAATATAATTACATATCTGTTCTCCGAAAAACAATCAAAAGATTTTCTGGGGTGTGATTAGGAGAAAATAATAAATGAATATAAAGAATCGACTACTGCTTCACATTTATAATATTTATTAATTAAAAAAAAAAATTAATTGAGACTCATAAATATCTGAAGTAATGACACAGGCAAAAGACCAAGTTGATAGCTTGTCACCGTCGTGCTAGCTATCAAACAATTTATTCTCATATTTGTCACGTGCATAATTCCCAACAGTAAAAGAGCTTTAGTTTATAACACGTCAATAGTGGAGTCCATATTCAGTGATCAATTACATTGATCTATATCATTTCAGCTAGTTGGCTTCAGTTAAACGTACTAAATGTTATATTAGTTCCAAGCTGTCCACACAGTTCTGAGCCGTCAACAATGTTCCGAGCTGTTAACACAGTCCCGAGTTGTCAACACTGTTCTAAGCTGTCTACACAGTTATGAGCTGTCTACACTGTTCCGAGTTGTCAAAACAGTTCCGAGCTGCCTACAAAGTTTTAAGCTGTCTACACAGTTCCAAGCTGTCTACACAGTTCCCTTAAATAAAATAAAATAAAATGCCCGTTTTAGGGCCTTTCGGCCCATCAGGGTATTAACCCTGCGGGAACCACCTCAAGTGGGTTGCATCTACTACACTCTAAGAATTAATTAAAGTTGGCGAACTCTTTTTAATACAAATACTATTCATGAATTCTTAGAGCATAGCCCGGGCTGCGAACCCCGGACCTCCGGTGCCGAAATCGAACGCCTTTACGATCACGGCCACGGAGGCAGACACACAGTTCCCTTATTACTCGTATATCTGACTTGTATATCTGAAAAAATAAGTTACCTGAACTAACTGAGGATTAGTGTTAGGGTGTGGAGGTACAGGCCGGTACACCTGGTTGATGGCAGGTCCTGGAGGACCTCCTGTAATGTGCACTGCGTCCTGCGAAGGAACCATCTCTGCAAATCAGATTATCTTCATTACATGCAACGTAAATATGTAATTGTACTAAAGGAAGTATTATGGAACAAAAATCTCCTCTCCAGGTATATAAAAAATGAGTAAGAAATCAGGTAAGGAATACTCAGGTACTTTTCCTCGTAATTCCAGACTCGCTTCGCTCATTCTCAGACTATCATGAGTACTTAAAGCTTAAGTTAAATCTTAATACCCTCTTAGAATAGAATATTAAACCAAAGTCTACAATGTTAAGACTTTAGACTCGCTTCGCTTGTTCAATTAATAATTGAATTTTAATAATAATAAAAATTCGTGTTCATACTTAAGAGTTGAAAGTTGGCACAAAAATCTAACTTTTGGACTAATTGTGCTGCCCGAAAGATGGATTTTTTTCACTACGGTACTAAACTTGACCAAGGAGTTTGACAAAAATGTTAAAATTTAAGTGGATAATAAAAAAATCCACTTAATTTCATTGTAATTTAGGTCGCCATTTTGAGTAAATTTTCAAAGAAAAAATGGGCTTATGAGATTGGAGTCATGGAAGCCCCCTTATGTTTACCCCCGTATGTTTTTAAGAAAGGAGGGCCTCCCTAATCAAGACTATATATATATATATATATATATATATATATATATATATATATATAATATATATATATATATATATATATATATATATGTGTGTGTGTGTGTGTGTGTGTGTTGTGTGTGTGTGTGTGGTGTGTGTGTGGTGTGTGTGTGTGTGTGTGTGTGTGTGTATACACACACCTTAATGTGTTCAGACTCCTAACTTATACACGTTTTTGAAACTAAAAATATTTTTGAACTGGTGAAATAATATGTCAAAGCGTTTAAATAATAACCCTGACATTTTCTCCTCATTTCTGTTTCAATCTGATTCAATAAATCTGATTAATTTAACTTCACATTCTCATGAAACTAGAATGAATTGAAATTCTAATAGTGTATCACTCAACCATTGTAAAAAAATCTTTGAAACACAATTCCATGCACCATTACGGAATAATGCTCTACAACAATAGTCCCAATTCTTTAAAAATTGTTCCCTTAAATCAATTTAAAATACAAAAAACACATTGGATGAAAATGTTCACATTTAACCCTGATGCGAATGTTTTGTCTAAAATAATTAATCTTAACAACTATATAATTAATGATCTAACCGACTGAGTTCATAGAATATTATTGCAAAATATAATTACTAGTCTCACAACATTATAAAGTTTCTTTTTTACTTATCTATTTTTATTTTACTTATCTTTTTTATTTTATTTATTATTTTTGAACAAAAATCAGTCTACCGTTTTGGTTGTGCTATACGGAAAATTTCTTTTGACCTGCAATAATGACTCACAAAAACATCGACAAAAATCAACGTTCGACAAAAATATCAAAAAATCATAAAAAATACGGAAAAATGATGCGATCTGATTAAAATTTAGCACGCATGTGATAAGATTGACATATGTGCCTAATTTCATCTCATTATCTGCATTCGTTCAATTTTTATTGAGTGACTTGTTTACGTTTTTTAAAAAATTGTAAAAAATTGGGAAATGGCCTAATTGAGTTGAAGTTTGGTACATGTGTATATTATTATCTAATGAATTAGTACACAAAGTTTCGTTTTTTATATATGACAATACATAGGCTAAATGTTCAAGAATACATGTTTAATATTTTAAATACTCCTCCTCACGGCGCATTAGTAGTAATATGGGGGAGTGGTAGTAACTACCAGGCAAGTAGGCCACGTTGTTGGGCCCTTTTTGCCAGCTCCCTAAGATAGTGTTCTGCTCCTATTAATTTCAAGTGTAGGTATATTTCATCTAATCTAGACAGATGAGCCGTGAATTTCTATGGTTCCTCTCATGCTTTTTCAAGCAATCATACATATTTTCACTGACTCTTATAGTCTAGTGAAAACTGGGAACAACACGTGCTCTCACTGTTAAACCAAACCTCCACCCACTTTAAACTACAAGGCAGAAACAGTATAGTATTATAATGAATCTACAATGAGGGTCCTAAATTTTTCCTATACCCAGTTTCATTTAGGGAAAGTTATCTTTAACGAGTACCTGACAACGCACAGGCTCGAGACCACCGGCTTTACGTCCCTTCTGAAGGACGCAGTCCGCAAAATTTTTATCCCTCTCATAAAAATCCTAGAGGCCCGTGCTGGGATTGAATCTATGACTAAAGTCTATTCATTCTGTGTATTGGCCGCGAACATTAACCACTACACCACGGGCGACTCTCCTCACGGTGCAAGACTCTAGTCTTTTTGTGAGGAGTTCACAATTCTATTTTTTAAGTCTAATTTAATATTTGTAATACGTTGTATTGTAAAAAAAATACGACAAGTATATTCATCATTTTTGTTCGATCCTAAAAATTAAGGAGCATTGAGCGTGGTCAGTGCTGTACGGGTGACCGCTGAGAATGATAGGGATGCATTTTCTATGTGAAGATGAGCAAAGCAATCTGTGCTGCAACAAAAAGGCATGTTGCAGCATAAATTTAGTAAACTGTACTTCTGAGGACGAAGGAGACGCTTCTGAGCGAAGCGACTCCGAGGCAGGAAGGATGAGCGTAGCGAATCCGATGTAATGAGGAAATGTTCTGTGGTACCCCGTACCCGATGTTTTTATATTATTATGTTGTTATACATTATTCTCTTTTTTGTGGCAATAATGAAATGTTTGAGTTTGAAGGAATATGAATTCTACCTTCATATAAACTGCAACCTTTATCATGGTATTGTCAGAATAAGGACAACCAAGCAAATTTTTTATTGTGCAATATCACTTTTAACTAGAAAATCAAAAAGTATAAATTAACAGAAAAACAAGAAGAACCTTGACTACGATTTGTTTAAATCAAATTAAAGTAGCCATCATAGAATTCTAAAAACAATAAAACTTAAACAGGCTTGACCCCCTCTATTATAAATTTGATTTCATTAAACCCAAATAAAGTATAAAAGGTTTACATGAGTCGCAAAGTGTAAAGAGTTGACCTT
Source organism: Microvelia longipes (assembly GCA_018340805.1). NCBI lineage: Eukaryota > Metazoa > Arthropoda > Insecta > Hemiptera > Veliidae > Microvelia > Microvelia longipes. Next base: position 28,312,192 of record JACMZG010001913.1, read on the forward strand.
ACAGAAACCCTAAACGACGGAAAATGAAGAAATGTCACGAAAATCCGTGCTTAAAGGTAGTTAGTGAAAATGGCTTGTTGTTCTTTTTAAATGGTGGGGGGGATTCTTTGAACAAATATTCTTGATAATTTGACTTAGATGGAAGTTTTCTTCTTCTGGCAAGTAGATTATGTTGATTTTTTTTAAATGAAGTAGCTTTAGATTAATTTTAAAAGAAGAGCGCGCTTTAATCTGAATACTAATAGACATTGCTTAAATAAAAATAAATAATAATTATTTTTGCTTCGTCATTACTTGACAAGACGTTGAATTCAGGACACTCGCTTAGGGCATTATACTGAGGAGTCAGCATCTTGTGTTCTTACATGATTTGCTTTGAAACTCTCATTTTATTATATTAACTGCACCAACTTCGTCTTTCCACCAATAAGCTTTTACACCAGAGCCGAATTTTGGCTATAATGCCATCTACAGTGCAGATGAGATGTTGAATCTTTCAATTCGTGGAGTCTGACTCCAAGAATTGAAAGATGTTTGAGTCAGACTCCAAAAATTAAAAGGCTCAATAGCTCACCGGCACTGATGCCATTACAGCCGAATGCCGGCTTTGCTCAGAGTTAAAAGCTTATTGGTGGAAAGACGAAGTTGGTGTTGTTAATATTGTAGATCATTCCACGGCGCTCACTGAAGTTATGATCTCATTTTATTCTTAATTAAACAATCTAACGATGCTAGACGCATCCTTCTGGAATAAATAAAAATTTGGTGCCATTTTGGAAACTATAGAGTTAAGAAACGTCGCGAGAACAAAAGGTAACAAATTTTAAATAGAAACCAACATTTATTTTATATTCAATAAAAAATTAAAAACACACTAACGGTGCAACTGTATGACATAAATAGTTCATTTCTTAATTACCAGAGTGGCCAATCAGCGCTAGCATCAGTCTCACGTGTTCGCTACCCTCTCTATTTAAGTCCAAAACCCCTTCAGGGGGAGCATAAAGGCAAAAAAGTATTGCCACCGTTATCAAGAAATATAGGTAAGCATGGGACAACTTGTCTCATATAGAGTTTAAAAGTATTAGAAAAGCGTATAAAGTTTGTGTATTCATAAAATTGAGTTAAATACAAGTATATATATAATATATATATATATATATATATATATATATATATATATATATATATATATATATATATAAATTTTTAATTTAATGTTATATTATACAGGTCAGTGATGAAAGTAGTTTGAATCTTTTCCCTGTTGAAATCGATTCAAAATAAATTTTACCCAGCATATATAATAAATGTTAAAGGATCTGCCGCCATGAGAAAGAATCACCTTAATAAAACATTACCTAAGTATGTTGTTAAAAATTGATATGATGTTAAGATTGAATGTTATGATTTGCTAATAATGTGTACAATAATTTACGTTTCAAAGATGCATAGTGACAGAAGAATGCTGGGAATTCAATAGAAAACACAGCTTTATGTTTTAATATAATATCCTCTATATTTATTAAATAATATTCAAGAAGCATTAAGGAAACAAATATGAAGAAAAGTTTTTAAAATGTAACATTTATCGAGGAGAGAGGTCCCCGTCACTCATATTATTACAGATTTTCCGAGAGAAATTAATAAAAATAAATAAAATTATATGAAAAAAAGAAAATAAAAGTTACCGGAGGTAGGTGTTTGGCTAGAGTTACCTAGAGTCTTGAAGACTACAGGCCTAGACCTGAACTTCTTTCCCTGAGCAACTGCTGTGATAACGACCTGATACTGGGTGTTTGCTTGTAGACCAGTCAGCGTCACGGATTCGCTGTTGCCTGCTACCACCACCACGACCCTGTAACTATCAAGTAGGACAGCATGACTAAGATGTTTTCATTTTATTAGTAGGACAGCATGCATGACTAAGGCCCGTATTCAAAGACATTTGCCTAACCTAAACCTAACAGTTTCCTTAAGAAGCCCTTAAGGAAAATGTTAGGTTTACAGTTTAGGTGAGGAAAATGTTAGGTCTCCTTAAGGAAGCCTTCAGGGTTCCTTAAGAAGCCCTTAAGAAAATGTTAGGTTTAGGTAAGGAAAATGTGTTTGACTACGGGCCTAAGTATTTTGTCAGTAAGATAGGGATCATGACTAAGGGGTTTTCATTCTTTCAGTAGTACAACCAACATGACTAAGGTGTTTCTATTTTATCAGTAGGACAGATAGCATGCTCAATTCAGGTATTTTTCATTCTGTCAGTAGGACAGCATGCATGACAGGTGTTTCTGATCTATCAGTAGGATAGTACTCATGACTAAGGTGTTTTCATTCTAGCAGTATGATAGCAAATATGACTATAGTGTTTCTATACTATCAGTAGGGCAGACAGCATGCACAATTAGGGGTTTTTTCATTCTGTCAGTAGGACGAAGAGCTTGCATAACTTAAGGTTTTATTCTCTGTAGAAAAGCAAGGATAACTAATGCATTTTCATTTTGTCAGTAAGACATCAAACATGACAAAGGGGTTCCTATTTTTTTAGTTGGACAGTATTCAGGACTAAGGCCTTTTTATTCTGTCGGTAGGATAGCAAACGTGACTGAGGTGTTTCTATTCTTTTACTGGAACAGTATTCATGCCTTAGGTGTTTCTTTCTTGTCACTAGGACATTATTCATGAATAAGGTGTTTCTATTCTACAAGTAGGATAGCAACACGACTAAGGTGTTTTCATTCTGTTATTGGGATAACAAACATGACTAATGTGTTTCTATTCTGCTAGTAGGACAACAAACATGACTAAGGTGTTTCTATTCTGCCAGTAGGACAGCAAACATGACTAAGGTGTTTCTATTCTGCCACTAGGACAGCAACATGACTAAGGTGTTATTCTGCTAGTAGGACAACAAACATGACTAGGTGTTTCTATTCTGCCAGTAGGACAGCAAACAGACTAAGGTGTTTCTATTCTGCCAGGACAGCAACATGACTAAGGTGTTTCTATTCTGCCAGTGGACAGCAAACATGACTAAGGGTGTTTCATTTTGTTATTAGCATTTGTGTCAGTAGGAGAAAAACTATTAAAGTGTTATCATTTTCAAAATGGAGACTACTATACAAATGAAATTAGGTAGATTCTTTTTAAACTTAGGGTGGGGAATGATGTGTTATTTTCTCAACATTATTTTTGATTAAGTTGACAATGCTAGAAAGCAATTTTTATGATAGGTGAATCTTTATTTTGTATTTTATGTATTTAACTTGATTGTATTGATCAGATGGATTCTCCACAGAAACGAATATAGAAAATAATTATATTTTATATTTTTGGAAGTAGGTCGAGAAATCTTTGTCCAGAATAGCAAGGAAAATAAATTGATAGATATGATCTCAATTGTTAACCGAATATAAGTTTTGAGATAACAGAATCTGAGTTGATTTAGTCTTATTTCGATACCTGCTGAGTCAAGAAACGGGTAGAGACTTAGAGCCACTTCTCTTCTTTAAACTTTTCCTCATTTATATAGGAAAAGTATTGTGTTTGCAAAAAAACCAAAACTGGGAAGCCATGGATTTATCCGTTTTAGGTGTTTTTAAGACCTTTTTTATAAGACCTTTTTTAGGTTTTAAAGTTGTCTGTCGGTATGCGTGTGTGTGTGTCTGTTATGTGAAACTTTGTACGAAAACCACTCAACTGCTGTAGTTGTTCTATTTAAAATATTTTTTGACGTCTTTAACCTGAAATAATGACAGCGAAAATTTAAAAAGAGTTTAGAAAAAATTATGCGATCAAATTGAGCTTTGAGTTTTTTACTCAAAGCCGCCACGTGAACAGCCTCAATACACATTTCTTTTGGAAATTGTCTAATAAGGAAATAAAGTCTTTCTATTAAATTTTCTTTGTAGTAAATATATATTTCACAAGTAATACCAGAGTTTAAATGTCTACTCTAAGGGCTCTAGGGATTTTCTTGAAAGTTATAATTTTCTAAAGTAATGGTTTTTTCTTTTGATGTGCACGGGGTTGTCAGCGAGTTCTTTTATCAATAGATAGGCAAATTACCTGACGCCTATAGTTTTTTCTTTACTAAAAAGACTGTAGTCTTGTCTTAGACTGCAGATCACTTTGTAGACACAATGATATAAAAGAATACTCACGCAGTTATAAAATTTTTTCCAAACTGTACAGGATTAAAAACTTGTATCGGGGCTGCACGTTGTCAGCTTATTAGACGTTGTCGACCAGCTTAGCAAACCCTTATTGTTTTAGTGACAGTTAATAGTGATAGTAAACCATTTTGTGATATTTAAATCTCAGCATTTTAAACCCTAATCCTTACTCAGCCGCTGTTCTTAACTAAACTTCTGTTTAATTTTGTTTTCCCGCATTTTCTAACAAGATGTATTTTAGTTAAATTATAGTTGCTTAGGACTTGTTATAAAACTTTTATATCTCTATTTTCTATTGGTGAAAATAAGTTTATTTTAACCAATCCAATCCAGTAAAACGGATAGGTTGATTAGAATATTTGTGTGAGTATCCTTATTGGAGTCACATACACGACATATCCCTTCTTACTCATTTAAAGAAACTTTGAATTCTAAAAACAAACATGATTTTTTAAAGTTAATTTAAATTTCAGTCAAAACTAAAAATACATTACTATAAAGACATCGATATCGGTAGCATGACATTAGCTGTACTAGTCATCAAAACTTTCAAAGATTGTCAAATTTCTGAAACTTGGCGCAAATATGATCATTTATAGGAGGAAGAAATATGTGAAGTATCATACATTTATTTGCTCTAGATAAAGGTTATTGCTGGTTGTCAGATCTAACAACAGCTTGATTTTGCTATAATCTGGCATAAATGTGATTCTAATTGTGATTTTAATTTTAATATCCGACTCCAGTATGATGACATTTTGAAACGGATTTTCAGCTAATAAAAAAAATTGGTGGAGCCCTGGTAAAAATTAAGGGGGCCTAGAACCCAAGAAAAATATAAAATTTTTTATTGCTCCAAACAACTTCTTTTAAACCAAAACGGATTTTGAGCAAATAAATATTTATTTGGTCCGGCCCTCTTTACAATTTTGGGGCCTCCAAAAAAACTTGGGGGTTCTGCAAAACTCCTGTTATTATTGGTCCCTAAATTAAAAATCCTTGTATATTTTATATAACTTAGAATGGTTATGATAAAGTACCTAAAATTTGTATCCCAGATAAGCTTATTATTTAGAAAGAAACCCTAAATGTCTTCGACAATATCTTACTTTCTCAAACTAAATTTTTACTAACCTGCTTTGATTGTTCTAGGAAAGCCAGAAACAATCTGGCGCACCAAATGTTTACTTATATATTTTTTTGTTTATAAAGGCTTGGCTTTTCAAGCTATATTTATTTGCCCATGGACTACAGAAACCCTGACTGAGGCCATGAAACTGTTATAAGAGGTCTACTAGTATGACTATGGTTACTTTAAGGGACTATGGCTAATGGTTATAAGGTCTACAAGTAAGATGGCTAGAATGTGTAAGGTCTACTAGTGTGTCGGTAGCTGACTGACCTGGCGTCAGTAGGCTTGTAGGTGACATCGTATTTTTCAACTGCTTGTGCTTGAGTTCTCCAAGATACTTTAACCTCTGAAGGAGATAAGAACATGACAGTAATATTCTCCGGTGCTCCTCCATAAGGTACGCTTCCTGTAACAGCAACCAAATCTATTAGTCCAAGAGCCGGAACTGAAAAAATGTGACTCATTTTGTACTGCGTAAAACCAATTTTTTCTGAAAATATATATATATATATATTAAATTATGAAGAAAAAATAATCTACCTATCTAGAGTGGAGCCCTTCATATTATTGCGCATTCTCAAAATTTTATAAAATCGCCTGTGTTTAGCATAATTACTTTTTTATAAAAAGAAATTTGTATACGGCCCTGTAGGTTGTATGCAAATCACAAAGAAAAATAAATTAAAGGAAAAAATTAAAAAAATTATAGGTTATAAAATGTTTTGTAAAACAAGTGTTTAATCATCAAACTCTGATGACTTCAACCAAAGTTATGGCTCTTTCAAAACCACCAAAAAATGGTTACTTTCAGTGAGTTTCTTTGAAAAAATATTAGCTTTTTGTACATTTTTTTGCCATTTAATAAATGTCATATCATAATTGTGCGAGAGACACCTAGGAACTGTAACAAGCAAAATGCAATGCTACATCTGGGAACTGTTCCATCATTCGACATTCGTCATCATTGATAGCTCGACATTCAGGCTCTGTCGGCGCCCTGATGAGTTAGACGTAACGAAACAGAGTGGGACATGACATTATGTCGAGCTATCAATGATGACGAATGTCGAATGATGGAACAGTTCCCAGATGTAGCATTGCATTTTGCTTGTTACATTTCCTAGGTGTCTCTCGCACAATTATATTGTGTCAACTATTCATGTTTTGCAAAACTCGGTAGTATCAAAAATGATAAATGTCATATCTTTAGTTTTAGTAATTCGATTTTGACGAAATGCCACTCGCAGTTAGGAAATTTTATCAGCTATAAAAAAGTTCTTTTCATGTTTTGCACATGACTTACCGGGAACCACTTATTTTTTTATCAACATTTTATTTTATTTGATAAGTTGTACAATATTAATTAAGTACAAAAAAATTAATAACATGACATTAAAACAAAAATTAACATGCATTAATAGTAACTTGTTAACTAAAATATTACCCTCCATCTTTAGGAAAAGCCCTGTGCTGATGGAGGGGAACCAGTGACTCCTGGTCATCATTACTCTTTTTATAATTACTCATAAAATGAATCAATATAAAATGATTTAAATTTCTGAGAAAAAAAGAACAGTTATAAAAAATAATTACTACAACTATAATAAAATTTCATCTCATGTTATACTTTTTATTTTACTTATATAACTTATTTACTTATATAATATTTTATTTTTATACAAATTTATTAATTAATTTTATATTTTAGAAGTTAAAATATTACTAGTTTACTTATTGCAAGGAAACTATTATAATTTGTGCGATTTTTTAATATTTTGAGCGAGCGCATTCATATGAAGGGCTCCACTCTAGATAGACAGACTATGCTTTTCCGTCGTATTTTAAGGTATATTTTCAGAAAAATTTGTTTTGAAGTAGTACAAAATGAGTCACATTTTTTGGGCCTGGCTCTTGGACTATATTGTTCAACAAATAGAGAACTTCAAAGAGCTTAAAGCATATGCTGGTACCGCAAGCTACAAGATAACCTAATCAAGCATACTATCATACAATAAAGCATATCATTTACTATTCCAGAGGGAAAAGTTTATCCTCTGTTGTAGAAGTGGTCACATTAGATATTATTGTCCTATGATAAAAGTTTTTTTGGATGGTCACTACAAGGCTTTTGAACAGCAAGGGTTTCTACCTTACTGTTCGTATTTTAATGCAAATTTGTTAACATATTTAATGCAAATGAACTAATTTGTAGGCAGAATCAAAGAGCGCTTATAGTATTCATATTTGAACACTGGAGATTTGAAATCGAGATTAACTTTTAACTTTAATAGTTAAAATTAGGAAAAGGGAAGTGAAGATGTTGATTTTTGGACTCTTTCCATTGATTTTTATTCAAAATTCAATCTTTAACTAAACTATGAGTAAACAAAATGATGTCAATAAAGAGCATTTTTTGTTACTAATGGGATGAATATGCGCTTTTCCTTGAATTAGTTTGAATTAAACTTGTAGAAAAATCTACAGAAAAAATTAGTAACGATTAGTTGCTTTTGCACATGTTATAAAGCACCATCGGAAGCATATGCACAAGCGGGATTGTTAATCACGGAAGAAAAGGAGACGTCCACCCGGCATGGAACTCTAAATGTTTATGAAAACCAAAAACCGCACTAATAAAGCATTTTAGAAATGAAAATAGGAAACCAATTTAATAACTACCTCACTATTAAAAATAATAGTGGAATATTAGAAGGTAAACTGATAATGATAACACGCATGCGTATTGTAGTTTTTTTGCGAATTTTCTTTGGGAAAAAAATCCTAATAAAATTGCTCATGTGGTAAGGAGGAGGAATTACTGCTCAGGTTATTAAATTTATATCGAAAACTTAAGCAAAAATTTCATTGATAAGCAAGAAAGCGAAAAAAAAATCACCCGGCTTTTGGACCTCCGTGTCAGAATATTTTACGTTATTTAAACGTAAAACAACGCATATAAAACCAACTCTGAATATAAGACCTAAGCTATGTTCACATGCAAAAGTTGTGTCCACAAGTACAGTCTACGTTAAGTGTAAATTAAGCCAAATATGAAACAGGAATTATGAAAAAAAGTTTTGACACTTCAAGACATAAGTTACGGCAACGGCTTGATAAGTTGCCGTCACATACACTTGTACTTGTGGGTGTGACAACTTGTAATTTATTTGCATAATTTAGGCATACATTTTACTCAAAGTTGAGAATAGTAAGCGCATCACTAAGTTACTTAATGCAAAGTTGTACCTAAGTGACTTAGTTGGACACAAGTAAGACTTACCGACAAGTACAGCTCCATAGATAACTGCTATTAAGGTGGCCCAAAGAACCATCCTATACGGGACCTTTATGGAAAATTTTCATCCTCCCCTGAAACAGAAGAAATATATATAATTAACTTTATACAGAGGTATCTGCCTCCATGGCCGTGATCGTATAGGCACTCGATTTCGGCACAGGAGGTCTTAGGGGTCGCAGCCCGAGCCAAGGTCATATGAATAGTATTTGTATTAAATGATATCGCCAACTTCTTCTTAGAGGATAGTAGATGCAACCCACCTGAGGTGGTTCCAGCAGGGTGAATACCGTGATAGGCCAAAAGGCCCTAAACAGGCATTTTATTTTATTTTATTTATATCGAGGTGTGAAGAGCATATATATAATATATAATATATATATATATATATATATATATATATATTATATATATATGTGTGTGTGTGTGTATGTGTGTGTGTGTGTGTGTGTGTGTGTTAGTAACATTTCGCTTTAATTTACTTTTAATGAGGAGGTGGACTGAAAGGTAGAGCAAAAGGAATTAAAGAAGTGTGCAAGGCATGGGAGGAAGTGGATCACATAATAATAATTATTATTTACTTAACATATAACTTATGTAATAATTATACAAGTGTAATAACTATTATGATATATTTCTAAATCCTTTGAAACATAATGCTATACTTCCTTTAAAACCTTTAACAGTTTGCTAAAACTTTTAAAGATTAACACTAACTGAGCTTTTAACTAGTCCTAATAATTGTGTGCACTGCCAATTTTAATGTTTTTGATTAAGCGCAAGTTGAATGATGGAGGTAAAAATGAATGGAGGTAAAAACAATCATAATGCTTGCACTCAAGGCAATATACCAAGTTTCTGGAGGTGCAGATTGAGGAAGGAATACGGTAGGGAGTATTAATAGAAGGATTTGTGAAAGATGGTGGAGGATCTAACATAAGGCAGGTCAAAGCAGAGTTTTCTATAGGATGGGAATTCAGAGAAAGGAGTTCAGTTAAAGAAGGGGCAGGTTTAGTATAGGCCAAAAGGTTGCGACGGTTAGGTGATTTTCTAAAAGTTACTGTTAGGGGTTTGGAATGGAAGTGAAGATTTGAAGAAAAAGTAGCAATACCGTCTTTCAGGTGCTACACGTAGGCCTGGATGTGAAAAGATACAAGGAAGCGGCAATAGGAGGTCAGACTGATCCGAGGTGCAAGGAGGCTTCTACTTCAGAGTTTTCGATGTTACGATACAGTCTTATCTGCTGTCAAAACTAACTATTGGAAACCATTACTCATCATTACTAACAATTAATTACCAATATCCTCACAAAATATTAACCATTCTGCTAATATTACTAGGAATAATTTTGTTATTTAGCATTTAGTGAAGGATACAGTCGATTATATTTACTATGAATAAGACAGCGCAAGTGGAGTAAATCTTAATAAAAAGCATCAGTCTCTCCACAAATTATATTTAGTCATTTAATATTTTTATAATTATATTTAGACAAAATGATAAAAGGGATTATAGTGGTTATGGGGTTAATGGTGGTTACAATTGATCACAAAGAGTACCTAATCCTTAATAAAATAAATTTATAATAGAGGACTCGAATCTGAAATTAAAATCTGACGGGGAATAACAAAAAAACATAAAAATTCTGTTAAGTGGGAGTTCGGGTCATAAAAACACAAACACCCATATCAAATCTAAAATCCTGTTTCATTCAAGGATACATTTAAAAGAAAAATATAACAGTTTTTACAGTTTGGAAATGACACAGATACTTGTATTTGTTAAATAAAAGGATTTATGCTGTAAAAACAAAAATTACTCTCGATAATATTTTCTCAACTTCAATCTCAAAGAAAAATTATTTCTTTTACTTTTAGATCTATTTATCTTCACATTTACTTGCTTTATATATCAAAACTCGTATGCCTCCGTGGCCGTGATCGTAAAGGCGTTCGATTTCGGTACCGGAGGTTCGGGGTTCGCAGCCCGGGCTATGCTCTAGGATTTTATGAATAGTATTTGTATTAAAAAAGATTTCGCCAACTTTAATTAATTCTTAGAGTGTAGTAGATGCTACCCACTTGAGGTGGTTCCCGCAGGGTGAATACCCTGATGGACCGAAAGGCCCTAAAACGAGCATTTTATTTTATTTTATATATCAAAACTCAATTCCTAGCTAACTTCTAGGAGTTTTAACTATAGTTTTATAGCACAGAAGGTAATCAGGTAGGTAGGTAAGTAGGTTGCTAATTTAGGTTGATCACACAGACTTTATTATACTACTACTATAGTTTTAACTATAGTTTTAACTATAGTTTCAACTATAGTTTCAACTATAGTTTTCTATAGAAAACTATAGTCATCTATCCGAAATCGGCATCACTAGCACACATTTAAAGCTGTGTTTATGCTAATGTTTTGCGCATTTTCTTTGGAAAATTCAGAAAAATCAATTATAATTTGTCTCACTATTGCTAAGGTTAATAATAACTATTTTTACGAATCCAAAAAATAACGTATATTTTAACAAACAATCTCTCATTAACGACATGTTATAGTGAAAATAGTATAGGTAACTTTTCATAGTACCAAGAGATGCGAAACTACATGCTACAATTGACGTCATTGCGATAATAAATAGTAAAATTTCAATGTTAATTACCTATACCGATTCCTGCAATGACGTCACACGTCATTTATAAAAATGTCAGGTTATTTCCTCCGAATGGGTTTGGTTAGTTTAAATCAAATTGATAAACCTTAAAATTCTAACATCTTTCAGACATAGTGGAGCACTTAATTAATTTGAAACGGATTTTGTTTTATTATATCAAGAAAGAAGCAATAAATGTAAGGGTTACTTCAGTGGTTATAGGAACACTCAGAGTGATCCTAGAAACACACCACCAAGATACGACAGTCATCCTCATTGTATCTGCTGGAGCAGGTATACGAGTGTTAAATGCAATTGTATTGTATAACTGCAATAATTCCTATAACATGCAGAGTATCCGCGTCATGCACTGCTCTATATATACTTAAATTTTCATCACGTCGCGTCGGTTCGTATATATGTGTCTGAGTCAAAGTAGGATTTAATAAAAATGTTAAAAACTTTATTAACCAGAATAAGACGGCAAGAGTTCTTATATTTGTTTCTCCTCTGTGCTCTGAGCAGAAACTTAAGTTCTTTCTGTCGCAGTTTTTTAAAGTTAGGTGTTTGAGTGTGGTATTCTTTAACAAAAGAGTGGGATAAAACCACATGAGTTTCCTTTCTCTATTTTATATAATAAGAGGAGAAAAATTATAGTAAGAAAATATGTCTCATTCATTTTCCTTTAAATATCAGGATAATAGTATATATATACCAGAATGTGTAAGAGTGTATAAGGATGAGGGTGTGTGTGCCAGAGCGTGTGTCATTAAGAATAAGAGAGGTAGTGTGTGACTTCGTATAATCGAGCCTTTACTGGGTTAACGCTTTAAAATTAACACCCGTCAAAAAATTAACTACTCGAAGATACCCCACAAGGTATCTTGTGACGTAGATATCCTGAACTGAAAGACATCCTTTGTCTTAGATATTCTGTAAACTGCAAAAAATATTTTGAAGTATACGTCCTGTAAACAGCATGGTATCCGGTGACTTGAAGTAATGATAATAATAATTATAATAGTGCCCGATTAGAGCCTTACTCATCAGGTGTAACTCCGGTGAGAACCACCTTTAGGTATTAGTAGCAACCGTTACATTTTCAAGTGTATTCTAAAGGTGTCGATAATTTGAACAATAGTCTAATTGTTGTAGAAATATAATTTAATAATCTAACTATATCTAATTCAATAGATAATTCTATTTGAACAACAGAGTTGTTTAATTCTGAGAGCGTAACCTGGGATGCGAACCCCAGACTTACGTGGTGTCAAGGTTCAGAAACAATACTGACGCTTTAAAAACCTCGACCATTTAGACGGTTTCGAGTGACTTATACATATATCCTGTAAACTGCAAGGTATCCTGTGACGTAGCATAGCTGAGCTTTATTATTTTGTTTAGAAAACGCTTGCATTGAATAACATAAAAACTTCATAGCGTGACTACAAACATTGACGTGGTTTTACACGCATTTCACCTTCTCTTCCATCCCCTCCTTCCTCTCTATCTCCCCCTTTCCTCACCCTCCTTCCTCCCCCTTTTCCTTCCCATCTCCCTCCACCTTTCCCTCCCTCCCCCTTTCCCTTCTAACTCATAACTCATTTTCTCGTTGCTTACCAAACTACTTGCCATAATTTTATAAATATTACTACTAAAAAAAATTGTTTGTATAAAAATGTTACCCTTAAATTGATGCACAAATTTTTCGTGAAATTATCTAATTTTTCACGTAAACTTATAATAGACTGGGTAGTTAACAAGATAAGTAAAGAAAATAAAAGGAAAATAAGTTAATGAAAACATCCAGAGTCGCCTTCAATCCTCCCCCTTTCTTTAGGCTTTACAGTTTTTACATGGTTTTTATTAGCCAAGGTCGCGTCATGAACCTTGGTTACCATACTGAAAATATCTATGGTTCAACATGGTCGATAACATGCAAGTAGGCTTTTTTATACGAACACTTAAAACCGAGTTCACACTAATCAACTCGCTAACCCGATGTGACAGCAATGCATGCCTTGGCAAATCTCCTAGATTTGCACCTCGGTCTATGATGCTAAAAACTTTTGATCTAATAAAAACCATAGATATACTAGGAAGAATGTAATGAAACTTAATAAATATATTTTTTATACAAAGCCATTCACTCGTACCAAAATTAATCACAGTTGGATTATTTTTCGATTCTTAACATTTATTAGAAAACCTGGAATGGAAAACCAAAGAACTTATCCTCACAACATGGGATTCGCTTTGCGCTTATCTTTAATGCTTTGAACTCGCTTCGCTCTATCTTAAAACATAAAAATCTGCAAATGTACTGCAACATGTCTGGAGTTGCTTAGCACGTCCTCATACAGTAAATACTCGTTTAATTTCCAGTGAATACTCATCCAGTCACTAACCTCCCTCGATCCTGTTTATCATCTATGATCCAACAAAAACCGTAGATCTACAATCCGTATTGAAATGAAACATAGTTTACTTGTTTACTACATATAGGAGAGATATACTTGCACAAAATTTTAACTCAATTAGATTATTTTTTGATTTTTTCTTATTTCTTTGAAAAACGTACACAGGCTATTTGATAAAAATTTAATTATAGCTGATAATAAAATGAAACTTAGCACATATGTTAGTCTTATACAAAACTACATGCGTGCCAAATCTCAAACCAAATTATTCCGCGATTTATGAACTTCAAAAATTTTGGTTGAGTCATTTATAGGGGTTAGTGACGTAACAAAAAATATATTATTTCGGATAGCACCATTATACCTTAATGTTGATTTTGTACAAAGTTTCAACTCTTCAGCATAATTATACTGGGAGATGCGATGATAATACACACATTAAGACAGACGACTCTGTGAAAAAACACTTTTTTAAAAACCACCAGGAGGTTTTAAAAAACACGGATATTTCAGATTGAATCCTGGTTACGAATTCTTTTGCAAACACAATACTTGTCCAATATACCAACGATATAAATAAGGTGCAGTAAAAACGTAAAAGGAAAAAAATTGTAAAACATTTATGGTTTTCACATTTTTAAAAGTAGATACAAATCAAATATACTTTTAATAATAGTTTACTTTGTAAAGGAATACATTCGTGAGCAATTTCGCATACAGGAGACAATACTTTTCCTATATACCTCCATAGTAAAACCACGGAAAACAAACCGTTAAACGTATTGTTTAATGAAAATTGAACCAATACTGATTATAAAACGAAACAAAGTACATTTGTTAGTATTATAACACGCGTGCCGATTTTCAAAATGATCTCATCGTTTTCTCGGGTTTTACGCTTCTTTTTGTGGTGAGTTTTTAATAAGTTTATAAAGAAATTATATTATTATATTATTATTATTTTACGAATAGTACAACTATAGACCTAAAAATTGTTTTTGTACTAAGTGTCAACTCTCTTGCATAGACAGACAGGCAGCTACGATGATAGCAGACGCAAACACACATATAGACAGAAAACTTGTTAAAACCCACATCAAATTATACAAGTAATTTATACAAAAGTCATTGCCAAGATGAAACTTGACACTTATATCGGTCTTTTTTGTGACTGCATGCGTGCTAAATTTAAAATTTGTCAAACAACATTTTTCCTCGTTTAATAAATTTTTTTATCAAAAACATTTTTCCTCGTTTAATAAATGTTTGCTGAGTCATTATTGCGGGTTAATGATGTCTTAAAAAAATTGTCGAATATCTCAACTACAAAAAAAGACTGAATTTTGTACTAAGTTTCATCTCTCTAGCATAAACCAACTGGAAGATATGATGATAACGAACAAACACATACAGATAGACAACTTTAAAAGTGAAAACCATTTAGGAGGCTTTAAAATTACCTAAAATGGATTATTCCGGTGACATCCCGGTTTCGGATTTTTTTTTGCAAACACTATACTTTTCCTATATACCTTAAGTATAAATGGGGGAAAATAAACATTTGCTCTGTCAGGTCATGTATATGCACTAGGATATAACATAAATAGACAGAAGAACAAAATAAAGCAGACCTGACTAATAATAAGGCCTGCTACACCTCCTTGCTTTCAAAACAAACCCATAACTTTTTTTAAGCGCATGTTTCACTATGTATTCCATGCGCTCAGGTGGGCTGGGATATTAGCATTAACTTTTATTACTGATTAAAATTACAATTAAAATTTATATGAGTTATTGATATTATGAGGTTCTCCAGGTTTTTTTCCTCTAATGTTACTTAAGATATTGAAGAGAATTGTTTAACCTGTACTATTCTTATTACCATTTCTATGATTATATTATATGATTTCTCAGGTTTAGGCCATAAGAGTTAAGAATTCAGGATTAAACCAGGTCACTTACATTTTAATGAACATTTAATGAACCCATAACTTTATGGAAGTTTGGAAAAATAGGTAATTAACTTTAATTTGACTCTTTGATTATTATTATTCTTATCATTAAAAAAAATTAAATGAATTATATTTAACAGAAATAACAAATAAAAATTACAAAAAAATCAGGACGAGTTTAAACTCATCCTAATTGCATTTTAAAATTGAATATACATTTTTATTATCGTCTCTGCTTACTTAAGTAAGCAGAGACGATAATAAAAATAAAAATTTATATTTAATATTAAAATACAATACTACACAAAATTGTATGAATTTTATATTATATGTTTTTAAATTGCTTTTAAAACCATTAAACTCCTAAATACAATTTTACTTTTATAAGAGAAAGTTTATATGAAAATCTCTTTTATAAATGATAGAGTATTTAGAAAGAGAATAGGTAATTAAATACGTCTTTCTACTCATGATAATATTTCTACAAAATAAAATAAAACGTAACCGGGTTTGAATTCATTAAAGTTCATCTAGTAGCGGAAAGATATAGAAGGAGAATGAATAGTTGAGATGATACGGTCTTGGTGTTTTATAACTGTAGACTGATGAGAGACTTGTATAAGAATTTTATATGAGTCAACAGTAAGAAAACAAACTAACTTCTTAACACCTCGCCGGCACCAGAATGACCTTTATTTGGTTAAAACCTAGTTTTATGTTTTATTTAACATTTTATGATATTATTTTATTTTTACATCTGTGAAGACTTATTTTATCAACTTGATCACGATGAATTCCTCTAATGCTCACTAGAAAGTGCTTTGTAGTAGAAACTTGAAACTTTCTCTATACAGGTCCGCACCAGGCAAGCCTAGTAAATAAAATTCTCCAGCCCATGTGTTGAAAACACATAAAATACATAAAACACATCATGATAATTGTAAAAATATTTTACACTCGCAAAAAAGTTTAGTTTTACTTTTTTTGCGCATTTTGCAATTTATGCGCACACAGTCGCAAAAAATATTAAGCAAGTCATTTCATAAAAAATTGAGCTGATGCTGACAAAACTTGATGAAAAATGAGATGAAACTTGGCACATATTTAGTCTTATACATGGTTACATTCGTCTCATGCATGTAGCCATATGCATCTCTGCAGGTCTACATGCATCTCAATCCAATCACAAAAAGTTCACGTTGCCCTGAGCACTAAAGCTTCACGTAGCTCCGTCTC
The DNA here is from genome assembly GCA_018340805.1 of Microvelia longipes. Taxonomy (NCBI): domain Eukaryota; kingdom Metazoa; phylum Arthropoda; class Insecta; order Hemiptera; family Veliidae; genus Microvelia; species Microvelia longipes. Next base: position 28,329,049 of record JACMZG010001913.1, read on the forward strand.
TCACACGCGTTTTGTGATTTTTCAAAATTTTAGCTGAGTTCTTATTGCAGGTTATTGACATCGTAAATAAATTATATTCCGGATAGCACAAGTAAACCTATAGACTAATTTTTGTGCAAAGTGTCAACTCTCTAGCATTTATACACTTGGAGCTATGATAATAACAGACAGACACACACACATATACGGACAGACAACTTTGTAAAAACTACTCAGGAGGTCTTAAAAACACCTGAAACCGATAATTCCGTTGACGTTCCGGTTTCGGATTTTACGCAAACACAATACTTTTCCTATATACCTACGGTATAAATGAGGAAAAGTAAAAACTGTTGGGATATCAACTTGTAGGTATTGGCAAGTAGACCACAACATGCTGCCTCCCTTTTAATTTGTTTAGTTTTATCTTTTATAAGTTTTTCTCGTTCCTGTATTTTCTCGCAGATGGATTTTAGACTGAATATGTTTGATGCTGTTCCCGGTTATAACATGATTAATTATATCACTGGGATATTTGAAGACCAGGAAATATTGGAAAACCAATGTAAGCCCATGGAATATTCCCTTTTGTTAATTAAGAATTTTATTTACTTTTTTGTTTCTTTTTATGTTTAAAACTTAAAATGTAATAAATTGTCATTTAATTAACAACAAAAAATATTTCATTTTTTTAATTAATAAATGAACTTCATACATATATATAGTCTCAAGTTTATTAATAAAAGTAATTAGTTTAAGTTTTTCAAACTTTTTTTTAAAGTTTATTTAAAGGAAATTCCCTGAAAGCATTATAAATAAATAGATAAATTAATAATTAAATAGCTATAGAGTCCTGCAACAAAACAATGTATTTAGATGCACCCTTATCAACTTTTAACCCTGTTGGTGCATTCATATACGTGCATCGATAATTCCCGGGCCATCCTCACTCCAAGGCTGCTTTAAACATTTTTGTTTCACATGAAGAAATACAATTTTGATGTATTAGCTACAACATTATTAGGCTTATTACAGAGGAAGCGCTTACGAAGCGAGTAAGTACATGAATATGCGTGTCGCTTCAACTTGTTTACATTATATTAAACTGAATGTCCAACAACCTTATCCCCCCTGTTTATTGATTTATGATAGTTTAGCATGTCATGCTAACTTAGCCAGCACTAAACCAGGAAGGGGTTATTATTCATTTAACAGTATTTTATTTAGATTTAGTAGTTTGTTCAACTTCGTTACGTCGATGTCGATAAATAATTTTAAAGCTTTTAATAAAACAAGCGTCGTTTTTATAGACTCAGAATAATTCTAAAACATTTTTCCGCAATGCAATATATAAATTTCTTAGTATCCATGTTGAAAATTATGATAATGATTTTTATGCTCATAGGTTTCCTTTAATCAGGCTTATAATATATAACTTATTTTAAGTCGATAGTTTTTCCATTAGAATCCGCAATAAAATTTAAACACTTAATCGAGATTCGAACTAAGTACCTGTCGTTCTAAAAACTATAGGCTTCGGAACCTCACCAACATCTCGCCGTATGACAAATTTCGTATCTATTTAAAAAAGCCTTTATTTTTGAAGCTTCTTCACATAACATAAGCTTTTGTCCAGTCCATTGACGAATCATAGGTGCCAGACCTTTTGTCTTACCAGGGTTCCTTTAGAGGAACTTGTAGAACTACCTTTAAACTAGTTTAGGAGTAGTTCCTTTCAAGGGTTGAAAGAAATTGGAGAGAATCCTTTCACTATCCGGGTTTGTACTTGGGTGCATGAGTGGTCCATTGTTCTGGTATACAACCCCGGTTTATAAAGAGTTTTTGTTCGCTATACGAAATAGCATGTATATACAGATGATATAAACAACAAATAGGAATTGCTGGTTACATTATATACAACTATTCATTGGCGTAATTGTGCTAGATAGTGGAAATATTAATAAATAAATATTTAAAAATTTATATTTTTATGAGTTGAGAAACAGTTATAAAAAATCGGGTACGGGATACCTCGGATCTTTTCCTCTCTACTTCGGACTCGCTTCGCTCGTCCTCAAAAACACAGTTTGCCAAATTTATACTGCAATATGCTTTCAGACTTGCTTTGCTTGTCTTCAGATAATAAATGCATCCGTATCCTTCTAAGCAGTCACCCATACAGCGCTAACCATGCTCAATGCTCTTTAATTTTTATGATCCAATAAAAATCAATTATGGATATACTTGTCGCATTAAAACGAAACTTTGTACCAAATTTCAACTCAATTGAACCATTTTTCAATTTTTTAAAACACGTACACAAGTCGTTTAATACAAATTTAACTGATTCTGATAATGACATGAAACTTGGCACATATGTTAGTCTTATGCATAGTCACATGCGTGTCAAATCTCAATCTGATCGCATGATATTTTCGCGTTTTATGATTTTTTCGAATTGTTTGCTGTCGCATTATTTCGGGTGTATGGCGTCATAAAAAATATTTTCTGAATAGCTCAACTACAGCGGTTGAATGATTTTTGTAGAAAATTTTAACTCTCTAAAAAACACACACGCACACACTCATACAGACAGACAACTTTTGCAAAAACCACTCAGGAGAACTTAAAAAGGTCTGAAACGGATAATTCCGGTTTCATCCTGGTTTTAGATTTTGCAAACACAATACTTTTCCTATATACCTACGGTATAAATAAGAAAAAGTAAAAACGAAACTTATAAAACAACAAAGTTATAAAACCAAAGTTATAAAAAAACTCTAAAAAAACATCTAAGAGCGAAATAATAAGCTTAATTAAAATCTAATGTCTAAGAAAAGAAAATATAAATGAAGAAATTCAAAAATTTGCATTTCTTGCAAAAATTGCAAAGAATAAGTTTTTTAGTCAGGCAGTAAGTCAAGGCTGTAAGACAGGGCAGTAAGACAGGGCAGTAAGTCAGGGCAGTAAGTCAGGGCAGTAAAACAGGGTAGTAAGTCAGGGCAGTAAGTCAGGGCAGTAAGACAGGGTTGTAAGACAGGGTAGTAAGATAGGGCAGTAAGACAGAGCAGTAAGACAGGGCAGTAAGACAGGGCAGTAAGACAGAGTAGTAAGACAGGGCAGTAAGTCAGGGCAGGAAGATAGGAATATATTATTATACATCGACTGGATAATGTAGAGCAGCTAGATCTGTAGGGAAATGATTCGAATATCTCTAACAAGATAATAAAGTTAAATATCAAAGAATATGATGTTGATTACTTTCAAAGACTTGGTATAGGAAACAGGATTGTGACCCTGATTCAGTTTCTTTCTGGGTATTAAAAAATGAAATCTTAGTCATTAAAAAAAATCGAAACAAATTGTACGCATTAAAAGAAAATCTTATTGTAGGGAAAGACTATTCTAAAAGGGTAGAAGGGCAGGGAAAATTGCTTGTCAACAAAATGTTAGCTGCGAGAGAGATGGGGAAGTCCGTAGTCATTAACAGGATCAGCTAGTAATCAAAAATTTTAAAAAATTACGACAAAAAATATAAAAATAAATGAGAAGTCGTTAGCAGAATTACCGTCTACTAGCGTATTTATCAGATAGAAAAAAATACTTTGTTTGATAATAAGTTGAGCGTATAACGCTAAGATTTAACATTTTTTTAAAAACTTGCGGATTGAGTGCAACTTAAAACTACACGAAAAAAAAAATAATTAAAACAATCATTATTAAATTATTAACAACTTAAATACTGGGTAATATTTGAGATTTGAAATCTTATTATGAGTTTATAATAAGGACGTGTTATTATAAATAATTTAATAATGACTAGTCTTCTTTATTTTATTTAGTGGAAAAACGGAAAAGCCTTGATTTAAAACAAAAGAAAAGTTTAATATTGTTAAGTAGGATGTAGATCATTAGACTGCCAATTAAATTTTCAAATTATTTTTTATTATAATACGACACACGGCTAAAATCAGTCGACAGCGTGGGAAAATAATGGGAGGGAGCCAATGAGGTTATTCCTGGATGTTAGACCACGTCCTCAATTTCAAATTAACCCAACCTTATTGGTCCCTTAACACTATTTTCCCAAGCTGCCAACTGATTTAAGCCGTGTCCCCTATTCTTTAATTGTAGACTTCCCTCTTCTTCTACCTTTGATATTTTACTAGAGCTGGGCCCCGACAATAAAGCGGTAAAAATGGAAACAAAAGTAACTCCCTCCTAATAGTGCGAGATGAGTTAGACGCCTTGATGAGTCGTCATCAGGCCTGATGAGTCGTTATAAGTCGGCGCCCAGATGACTTAAACGAAAAGAAACAGAGTGGGACATGACATTATGTCGAGCCATCAATGATGACGAATGTCGAATGATAAAACAGTTCCCAGATGTAGCATTGTATTTTGCTTGTTACATTTCCTAGGTGTCTCTTACACAATTATATTGTGTCAATTTGAAAGAACTTATCAAAAGGAAAAACTAAAAGAAACATTTTTATCAAAGTTAGACAGTTTTGACTCTCACTAACTCATCAAAATTCTGAGGCATTTCCAGCACTCATGGACACTTTAAATTTGGTATATCGATACATTTTGATGTTTTTACATCAAAATGAAAAATTTTCCAAATCAAATATTTTTAGTTCATTCTACCTAAGTTGAAAGGTAATCCTACTCACAATTTTATGAATAAAGAAACATTTTGACAACTACATGTGTGTTAGTTGGTATCATCTATTACAGTTTCATAGTCTATGATTATTAGAAAATTTTTATTTGGTTAACTTTCTCATATTTCGATGTGTTACTAAACCAGAAGGATATTATAGAGATGTCGTGAAACCCCTTTCTTTGTGTGATGATTATTAATGCACAGTTTTTATTATAGTACGACACACGGCTAAAATCAGTTGACAGCGTAGAAAAATAGTGTTGAGGAATCAATAAGGTCGGCCTGAGTTGAAATTGAGGGCATGGTTTAACATCCAGGAATAACTTCATTGGCTCCCTCGCATTATTTTCCCACGCTGTCAACTAACTTTAGCCGTTTGTCGCACTATAGTCAAAGTTAAAGCACGAAGAATAATCAGTTCAAATGATTAACTACAAATATTTTAAAATGATCAGTTCTCGCTATAAACTTAGAGGGTAGTTCCGGGCTATTGGTGTAGTTTTTAAGAAGAATAAACAACGCAAACACTTATTTTTAACAATTTTAATATAAAGTCTTTTTAAAACATTCAAAAAGTTACAAAATCCTTAATTATAAAAATTAAAAAAAAAATAAATGAAAATGAGGTCGAAAGTTCAAGGAGACAAAAATGTATACAACGTGTGACATATAAAAAAATAGAAAAATGCTCTCAGGGAACAATGCAATTTGAAAACAGGGTTGTCTTTCGATACCCTCTGACAGTGTAAATTTGCGAGGTGTTTCTTCGCACTTAAAACGATTTTTACGAAATAGCTAATAATCGAAAATTGTTCTAATTGAGAAAATGTACAGTTAGGTTAATTAAAATAAAACATAGGGCATATCTATAGTTTTTATACAATCGCTAATCACCATCGAGCGAGATCAGTACCTGAATAGGTAACCTTCGGGAATAAAACGGATGTTTTTCCTGTCTGAAAATAATATGGTGAGGAACATTCCAAGGGATCCCGATTCGGATTTTATTTTGTTAAAATTTATGTAGACATTATTGTCATATCCATTTGTTTTGTTTTATAAATATAAAAATGAACAAACCAATGACAACAACCGAGGTAGCAATTTTAAAAGGAAAATTTCCTAGAAGGAAAAAGAGAAAATAATGCTCTGTTTCCTCAGAAAAAAATATAAAGTTTTGAAAATGTATAATTACTTTAGTAATGTTATCACTAACAAGCCTGAAAATATACCTCTACAAACTATGAAAACAAAGTTTTGCCTACTTGCTTACTAAGACCTATTTCTTACTGCCTTATATTTAACATGCTTCGTAAGAATATTTTGGAGTATGCTCAGTAGTAATTGATTAGACAGCCATGTTGCATCTTATTTAATAACATACGTAATTATATTTTAAGTACATTGCTTAATATAATTATAAAAAATAAGGTTTTATTAAAATCATAAAACTGCTAATTAACGTTGTTTGGCATTAATTAATTTTCCCCTTGTTAATTACCAAAGCAAAGTTCTCATTATGGTTGCGTTTCTCTGGTCATGTTAGAACCAAACTACTAACTTTGAAAATAATTAAATCTCAAGTTAAGTGTTTTTCCCTCTTCAAAATTGTAATACAAGTTTAAGATTTTCATCTCAAAATAAGAAAAATTAAAAAATCCTCAGCTGCTAAGCTTGATTAGGGATCAAAGATGATTTATATCTCTGTTTAATCAGATTTAATCTTTTAATATAGAGTAGAAAGTATTGTAAATATAATAGTGTGAGGTCATCATCATTGCTTGAAAAACATACAAGATATTTAATTAACTGCAGTATCTTTATTATACTTACTGCCTTTAGGGTAAACATAAAATTAATTACAATGGGAGAGAATAAGGTCGAGAGGAGACCACATTCGGACAGTGACCAGGTCTATTGTACCAATCATAATTAACATATACAGAAAAATGTAATCTAAAATATCTTTAACACAAAGTAAACATGATATTTATATAAAACATCAACAATGAAATGTAATCTACATCTTCATTGCCATAAACTAAACATGATATTTATACAAAACATAAAAAAAGCAATGTAAGATGTAGATTAAATTTCTGTGTTCATGTTTTATATAAATATAAACTGCTTGCTTCAGTCATGCTATGAAGTAAGCAAGACATTCATATAAAACATAAACAAAGACATGTAATTTAAATTTTCATTGCCATTAACTAAACATAATATTTGTATAAAACATAAACAAAGAAATGTAATTTACATCTTCAATGTCATAAACTAAACATGATATTTATATAAAACATAAACAAAGAAATGTTATCTAAATATTTATTGCCATAAAGTAAACATGATATTTATTAATGATAAATATAAAAATTTGATTCTTCTCTGTTTATGTAATATTAATATGAAGTTGCTTGAATGACGAATGGTGGGAAGGGGGATTATTTTATTCCGTGGCATAGATGATGACTCATTTAATGTTGAAGCTCAATGGTAATAAATTATTTTTGTAAATATGATTTTCTTCTTTGTATAAATTCTTACTCTCTTCAATAATTAGTTTTATTTGTTCAACTAGAGTTCTATGCTTTTTGAAAGTTGAAAGGTTATTTTTTAGAAAATTTTCAAGTTGTATTATTATTTAATTCATCGACATCTGGCGAGGTTTCCAGTTGAGATTTTACTGTGAGTTACCCGACAACCGAACCGTGGTTTTAAGGCTAAACGAACTTATTATAAATATGTCTTATAACTTTATCTTAAATTAAATGAAAGAATTAAAATAAAATATTGCATCTCTCGTATCTGCTGGACAAGCACTATAAATATTATAAACTTTCTCAGAAATAAATGAAAACCACTGATAAAACTGATGAACAAATCCCCTAATCAACAACAAGGCACAAAATGAAGCTATCTTGTTACCAACAGAATATTGGGTCACATAAAACACGTGTGTGTGAAAGAGTGTGTGAATGTAAGAGTTACTACCTTTGAGGTACACAATAACTCAATTTAATACAAGTTTAATTTATTACATGTATAACCCATAATAACACAAATTTCTTACGGCATACGCAATACTTTTCCTATAAACTTAATAAATAAATAAATGAGAAAAAGTAAAAATTTAGGTAATCTATCTTAAAGAGTTAGTAGCAATCTATTAACTCATTCATGCCAACCCTTATTTTTTTGACATGTGTTAAGTTGGTAATGATTTAACACCAAGCACCTTATTTTATAAATAAATAAAAATATAGGAATTAAAACCCATACCCATAATAAAAAATACATTGGCTTCGGTTCTCACAAAATAAATTTTACATACTTCAGGTAATACTATAGACAGTGATTGATTCCAGTAAAGTTTTAAACCAATATCATAACTTAAACCGTAAGATAGATTAGTAATTGATATTTTATTATTATTAGTGTTATGATGCAATAAAAACTTATTTAAACAAGATAAATTATGACATACTTATGGTTAAAGTATACTTATAACCATACTTGATACATATTCTATTTTGTCAGAGATATAAAAGATACCCCTAGTGGCATATTTTGCTTGTTTTCTTGCCTCTAGGACACTTCCTCAGGGAAATCTTAGAGTTTTCACTTAACTTAATCACTATTAAGCCTAAACAATGACAACTCCGGCTATCGTCTAGTATATTTTATATACTTGTTCAATAAATAGGGCCTCTACTCTTCGTTGCACTTATATTTGGCACTTTAGACACGGATTGCTCGCTCGTAAAATTTAGAAACCGCCTGAGACATCGATATGATTTTACTTCGCTAGTCCTCAGATTATGCAACAAATTTTAATTTAGTGATATTTCTAGCGCGGTCTCCCATCCAAAGACTAACAAGTCTTGCTGCTGCTTGATTCATTCGATTTGCCCATATCTAATCGTTTCAAATTTTTCCACAAATGGTTAGTATCCCTATTTTTTAACAATTTTAGTGAATATTTTAGAGGTTATTAGTTAATTGATAAATACGTTATCAACATTGGAGCTCATGAAAGCAGGCAACGCGGGGGACGGGACTCATCGGACAAGAATATACTTATTTTTATGAATTTTAATGCATATTTTGGAAGTATAATATTAATTGGGATTTAAAAATCTCAAATTAATACGCCAAACCTTATTAATCTTTTTTACGACCAACTTATCAAATAACTATAATTTTCCTGCCTGAGTGACTAAGTAAAATATAGTAATGTCAGGGCAGTAAAAGAATAATTTTCTACTACAATAAGAGTCTGGGGTATTTAAAAACCTATCTAAAGATATACTAAAAACCATTTTATCATAATCCAACAATATAATTCGTAGAAATTTCTCCAGTTAAATAATTTATCTAACCGTATCAAGCACAATGGTTATAGCTAGTTACAAACAAAAGTTAAGATAGTTAGTAAACAACAACGGGGTCAAATTATCACTTGTCAAGTATCCACGTCTGTAAATGCATGAGGAGGATTTGACCAATCAACTAATGTGATATAGCAATATCTAGAAACCCATTACGTTATTATTTTTGTTGAATAATTTAACGTCCCAGACAAAACTTGTATTCTGATTCTAAATTATAGATTGCAGCATGTATACTAAATGGCATAAGTTATGCCATAGTTTCATAAGTTAAGTAGACCAGCAAGTATCCTGCAAAACTTTATTACCTCAAAGGTACCTTTTACACGCCTAATTTAGTACGAAACATAAAAAATACGTTAACGTCTTCTTAGTCGCTGACAGTGACTTGGCTAATTTAACTTTATGCCTCGCAAAAATAATTGAATAAATGTTTCCTCAGTAAATTTAAATTAAATATTTGAAAAAAATCCATCCAATAATACTATTAGAGGCTTTAATTGGATTAATTTTAATGAAAAATATCTATAAGGCAGTATAAAAGGATTTAGACTCTATTGAGTTTTCCTAACTGTAGAAAATTAGTTTAAAAGGAGTTTTACTCGTCAGGTTTTACCCAGGAATCTTTCCCCCTCCCTTACTCCTTCACCCAATCTTCTCCTCCCTCCATTCACACCTCTTAGTACTTTGACGGAGTTGAAACTCGTGAAAAGCCGATTTCCCTCGATGAATTCTTACTATGGGAAAAATAAACTCAGATTAATTTGATTTTCAAGAGAATGGATTTAAAACTTATTTACTCTATTTTTTTATCAAATAATCGAACGTAAGTTGCTGCATTAGAGAGTTTGTGTACGAGCCTTGACTGACGTAAATATTCAATTTAGACGTAATGAAGTAGGCACGTAATATTAATTATTTGTCGAAGAACTATAATTTTTAGTTATTTCCGAACCAACATTTTCAAAATTACTGTCAGTATAAGGAATCATATAAGAATAGACTTCGAAACAATCAAGCCTTATTGATTAAAAGCCCTTCAATCGATTGAAGTATTGATAAAGGAAGTATATTTATCATTATAATGAAATATTTAATTGCCAGTAGTTTTAAAAATGTTGGGTACAATGTGGGTAGACCATAAGTCGAGTAAGTTATCACTAAAAACCATTTCAGACTAATAAAGCCTAACATGGAATATTTATTTTTTAAATTTGCTTGAAATATAAAGTTATAAGTAACTACCCTTCCAGTTACATGTCAGGTCATTTAGACGACAGACCTTGCGCAACATGACTGTAGTTACTAATTTTGACTACTGAGCCCCAACAAAAAATAAATTAAAAAAATATCTTGCGGTACTAAGTTATAAATAAATTAGCTGTCTAGCAGTTGTTTGCCATTAGACTCACAAACATCAGACACTCATCAAAATCATTTGCAACTTGTGCCAGTTGTGACTATGGAGGATGAGTTGGCTTAAATAAGTCGATTTAAAGAACTAACGTCAACAAATTTGAAAAAAAACTTTCTTAGAACAAAAACATCGGGGTTACTCGAAAGTTTTCTTCACCACATCGGGCTCGCTTAGCTCGCCCTCAGATATTAAATGCATTTCATTCTCAGTGGTCACCCATCCAGGCACTGATCACGCTCGATGCAACTTAACTTTTATGATCCTACAAAATCATGGATATACTTATCATATTGAAACTAAACTTAGTGTACTTATTTTTTACCTAAAAGTATTCACTTGTTAAATTTTAACACAATTAGATAATTTTCCGATTTTTGCACTTTTTTTAAAAAAAAGTACACAAGTCATTTGATAAAAATTAAACTAATGCTGATAGTGGAATTAACTTTTGTAAGTCTTATACATGGCTATATGCGCAGTGAATTTCAATCGGACCTCATCATTTTCCCTATTTTATAAGTCAATTTCGCAAGTTAATGACGTCAAATAAAAATTATTTTCTGAATAGCACAACTACAGCTGTATATTCATTTTTTTACAAATTTTAACTCTCTAGCGTAAATACACTAGGAACTACGATGATCACACACACACACACATACGGACAGACAACTTTGAAAAAACCACTTAGGAGGTCTTAAAAACGCCTTAAACGGATAATTTCAGTGAGATCCTAGTTTCGGATTTTGTACAAATACTTTTCGAATATACATACGGTATAAATGAGAAAAAATGAATAAATATAAGTAAATAACATCTACTTATGATGTTATTCATAAACATCATAAGTCGAGATGATGTAATCATCTCATATCATGTTGATGTAATCATAAACATATTAACATCGATAAACAAGGCTCAATAAATAACTGTACTCACCTAAAGAACCAAAGCATAAGAACTCTTACTACAATAACTAAGTTTACACAATACAACAATACTGACACCTTATATGCATGCTACTAAATCATTATTACTATATCATTCTAGTACAGCCTATGCACTAAAGTCAAAATAATTAGCTTTTCCTTCTACTGACAGACTAGTTATTTATTATTACTGACTCACATACTACTTATTTATAATTAATACATCGAGTAGAATGTTTTATAATTTATGTTGTAAAGAAATTTAAAAACTTATCTTGTTTGAAATTTATTATCGTAAAAACAATTGGTTTTTACAAAATACTTCATAATTAAAATAATTTCTAAATGTTAAACATTGTTTTGATTTAAATTGGCGCCGAAACAGGTTTAATTACGAAATTGGCTAAATGTAATTTTGTTGAATTGAGATTTTTATGTAATTTGTATCCTTATATGCTGGATTAAGTAACATTAGATGTCGTATCATATGAGCCGATATATTGGATAAGTTGGCCTCTTTAGCTAGTGTAATATAAAGGTATTGCCACAGTAAAAACTCAAGTCCCCGAGCTCTTTCTTTTTCAAGTTTGGGTTTTAATTAAATACCACGTTTGATAGCGTCTGCCAAAGCAGTTAGCTCTGCATCGTAAAAATAAAGCCACTTGGCATTGTTTTTTCGCTAACCATGTCACCGTAATCCCAGCAAATTTAAAATGTGTTTCCTGGTAATTATTAGGAATAGTAAGAGTTTCTTTTATAACATCAAACAAACGTTTTTCATGTCGTAAAATGAAAATGTTTCATCTTCAATTTTAATGTATAAAATTTATAAATATAAATTACTAAAATTACTCTCCCAATATGTAAGATACATTAAGTACGGGTAAATACCCGTAAATTTTTCGTTATTGTTGTATAATAGATTTGAGCCCTTTTTTATTTTCCAAAAAATTGTGATCTCAAATATATTTTGGATATAAAAATATACCAATAATTTTTAAGCTTTGCGGCGCGTAGAGTAACCTTCTGAATCCCTATTCTAGTCAATAGACAGACACCCTCTTTATGAATTTTCTTTAATTGGACATACAAGATTTACAATAATGTGCTCGAGAGATTTATTTAAATGTTTACGGAGAATTTAACAAAATTAAAAAAAAAATAGCTTAAAGACAAGTAGTACAAGTGTCCACGTTTTGTTTTGTAATTTCTAAGTTATATAATTGTTTTAAATAATACTTATTTATATGACCTAATCTATTGTGCCATTGTTCATAGTCATTAATTAAAAAGCATGTTCACGTTTCTGAAAATTATAAAATATCTTTAATATACAATTCGCTTTAAAGAAGAATTTTACCATTCACCCCCTCAATCATTCCAATCATTGAATCAAATATTTCCTTTTGATAGTTTCAAACAAGTATCTTTACTGATAAAAGATTTCCATTAATTCTGGAAATATTGAACTCAAAAAGGTGAAAAATATCTCTTCCATGTTGCTGTGAAGCTCACCTCCCTTTCCTGTATTATGTTTTTGAATACGTTCTTGTCAGCTAACCTAATATTTCTTATATCCTTTTTGATATTTTTGACTATCTTTCTATTAAAGATGCACCAAAATTTATTATTCAGTCGATTTTGTTTTTCATTTTATTTTCACCATATGCTTTCCAAGCAATTTCAGCATTTTCTTCTTAGTTGCCTGAGTCGCTAAGTAAAATGTAATTTTTGTCTTTTTACATGTAAAATGTGATTTTTTATCTCAAGTATGACATATTTTGTTTATTTTAAGTAACTAGGGCCAGCCTGAAATGCTTCTTCAATTTTGCATCTACTTTGAAAGTAAGGCTGTCATTTAGTTTAGTACCCTCTTTCTTTAGGGGCTGCTAAACTAATGTAAACTTCTTCATTAACAATTTCGGTCATTATGCGCAAGGTCTGCCGGCCAAATTACCCAACATCACACTTCCAGACTAGTTATTTAAAACTAAGCACATTTAGAAGAATGTTTTAAATTTTTTTTTTTATGTTGGGACTCAATAGTCAAAATTGGCCACTTTAGCGCTTAGCCAGTCAAATGACCCAACAACTAACATGCAGACTATGTATTTATAACTAAGTACATCGATAGAATTGTTTAAGATTTATTTTTTCATGGGTCTCATTAGTCAAAATTGATTATTTTGGCGGCACATTTTATGCAAGGTCAGCCGGGAAAATGGCCCAATATCTCATATAGGTTATTTAAGCAGAATCACCTGGCAAAATATTTCTCTGGGGCTCTTCAGTCGAAATCGTGTGTGTTTTGAAGGAAACTTTGACTACGTCTGCAAAGTTAGTCATACGCGGTAAACTGCCGCGTATTAACTTGGCAGACAACTGAGACTATAGTACTATGGGACTAATCAGTCAATGCTTAATTATTTTGGTCGTCATAAAAATTACTATGACAGGTTATAGCCTCTAAACTAGCAGAATAATGCTAAATTAGACCACCAAGTATAGTCAATTCAAGGGGTTAAACCTTTCGGTTGGCTCATGATTTTGCTCGGTTATTGTCCCTTCATGAAAATTACAGCGGAAGCCTACGCAGTTCACTGACTATGACGAGGTTTCAAAATGGTCGAGAGTCTATACTGTTTCGTTTTATATTCTCTCATCTTAACAGCAATTCTTGTCGGCCAGGGTTCATAACCTGGGCAGGACGGTGTCTGTTTCACTTGCTTCTGCATCACTGGGTGTGCTAATAGCGTTTTAAACCAGTAAGGAATGTAGTAACCAAGGTCTAACTTGGCTACTAACTGGAGGAAGGTTTTCTCCTTCTTCAGTCTAACATGTTAAATTTGCTGACCTTCCTAGAGACCACGTTCTAGGAAGGGAATTTTTGTAACATTAGTCGACCTGTACTGGGATCATTTTTAGTTGCTAGAATTGGTCAGAGTATGCAGTGTTTAGTAACTTCTTCAATGACCTCTACGAAAACCAAGTGTAGGTAGCAGTGTGATGTTTTAGAAATTAATTCAAATAACAAAAACTATAATCGTCTGAAAGAAAAGTACCAGTTCTCAAATAGGTCACAATCTAAAGTAAAAAAATTATTTTGTTAATATTTAACTTTTTAAACAGAAGCAAATAAATTGGGTACTAGGTACATCAAAATGTTTCCTCAAAACTCCGGACTCTCTTCGCTCTTCCTTTGAATGAATAAATAAACGTTTTATTGTTGAGACAATAAAAGTATACAATAAGTCAATAAGTAAGTTAACAAAACAATAACATTATGAAAACAAATTAAAATATGTCATGACTATACAAAGCTTTAGGTGGTGATACTTCGGTTTCGCTACGCTTCAACTCACAATAAGTAGTAATCTAAGTCTAGGGTATTATAACTTCGGACTCGCTTTGCTCATCTTCAGAATGGAAGAGAAAATAATTATAATTGAAGAATCAGCTACCGTCTATACTTGCTGTTGGATATGAATATCCCTGATTCGGTTTCGCCATAACGCCATCATCAGCAGGCGGGGCAACATTTGAGCTCCCATATAGGTAAAGAAAAGTAAAAACTCAAGGAAAACATCTACCGTCTTAACTTTTTTTTTAAATTAAGCTTTACAAGAGATGTGATTAAAAGTTGAATTTTCATGAAACTTATTTACTTTTATTCTTGACTTAACATTTTTGTTCACAAGTTGTTTCCAAGCTGGTGAGACTTGAACGAGATAAAACTTGTTTTCCTCCTCCTATCTTGTGTACTTCACAGATGTTTGGTATCATTTAATTTAATGTAATTCAATGTTAACTTAAAAAAAATCAAGGGTATTATGTAAAAGATGTCTGTACATAACTCATGAAATACATGACGACACGCATGCCTAAGTCAGTTATCAACTAGTCTTATGGACAATGGCTTTTCTTTCATATTGTCAGATGAAACAAAATGGAATTGTCGGTGTACTAGTGGTGTAACGGTGTACCAGCGGTGGAAACATGTACCAGATGGTATAAAAAGTCAATGGAAACTTCAAGTGTAACGGGTTTTCTAATACATATTAAATTTGAACGCATATAAATAGGATAAAATTCTTTATTCAAATCTTACTTATATGATCGGATTATTCTAGAATTATTAGTTTATTAAAGAAATAATCAAAGAACATAACAATACATAAGTTTGATTAAAATTTTGTCTCTTCAAATTTAATCTTCCAGAAGCAGGACCGACAATTATACACTCACAATTAGATAAAAATTCTAGTATAATACTAAGATTGCAATGAATATAATTTCAATATAAGAAACTAAAGCGAGTTTTTGCTTCCCGGGCCATCAACTTGGTCCCGTGACCAGAGCCGAAGAAACCGTGAAATTTAAATCCCAAATCTTCCGGTGATGAAGCTCTGAATCTTCAGAGCGCTCGTCGTGCTCATTAATACTTAAAGTTATTCACTTATGTTACTTTATTAGCTAAGAGCTTAAGTCTTGCCCTGCCCGCTGATGACTTATTTTGCAGAAACCGTTCTAGAGATAATCATATCCAACAGCAAAGTAGTAGCTGATTCTTCAATTTAAATTAGATTATTTTTCGAGTTTTTACAATTTTTTAAAAACGTATAGAAGTTACTTGATAAAAATTAAACTAATACTGATAATGAGATTAAACTTCGTGCTATATCTCTAATCAATCGGCAAATTTTTCCGCGTATTTTATTTTTCGAAAATTTAGCTGAGGCATAACCCACAAAGTTAATGACGTTATAAAAAATATTTTACGGATGACAAAACTAGTCTTAAAAATGGATTTTTGTGCCATGTTTCAACTCTCTAGCAAGAACTCACTGGGAGCTACGAAGATAACAGACACACACAAACTTTGTTAAAACCCCTTAGGGTGTCTTAAAAACACCTGAAACGAATAATGAATGTAAAAATCCCGATGTAGGATTTTTATTGCAACCACAATACTTTCCTATATACCTACGGTGCAAACGTGTGAAAGTATAAATGTCTTAAGTTCGCGCCCTCAGCGTGAATTTATACTTGAATCCTTTAAGTTGAAATTCTTTCGCCCTGCTAATTCAGCTAATGTGGAAATGCAAAGTGGGAGTTAAGTAGTTGTCATTGCAAGTTAAGCTGTATTACTTGCCCTTGTCACTTTTCTTCCTTTATATTCAGATTCGGAGTTCATTATTACTTTTCCCCTTTAGAAGAAAGGTTAAAAGACTCTATTTTTCCACTCTTGAGGTAAATACACATTTCTTCATGACTCCATATTCAGCAAAAGAATATATATATATTATATATATATATATATATATATATATATATATATATATTATTTATTATTTATTATATATATAGCAGATATATATATATATATATATATATATATATATATATAATATATATATATATATATATATATATATATATATAATAATATATATATATATGCCTCGACCACGACAGTATATATCATTCTTAAGTTGAATTTTTTTTCTACATCTCTACAATTTTTAAATAAATTCACGCCACCTGTCTCGGAATAGAATCACTCTTACAGAAACAACCTTTGTTTCTATATCATTTGATACTACCGAGTTGTGCAAAACATGAATAGTTAACACAATATATTGTTGTCTCTTGCACACTCATATTATGTCAACCTTTTTTGTTCTAAACTTTACTAAATTTTTACAAAGTAAACAAGATTTGTACATCTTGATTAAAACTAAACTAAACAAATACGCGAGAGTGACGTCACAAAGTGCATCTCATTAGTCTCTAAATATAAGCTGTGTTTATGAATAATTACTAAGTCAATCCTCAAGTATTTTTTTTTATATTTAATCACAGAGTTTATCTCTCTATATTTTTAAAATTCCTTTTTATCCCGTTTTTAACATTCCGGTGAGAACCACCATCTCAACAGGTTACTAATTAATACTATTTATTAACTTTCATGCTCGAACAGTTAATCCGGTTACCAACTCAAATAGTTTATTTGGTTACCAGCTCGTTTATTTGGTTACCAGCTCAAATAGTTTTATTTGGTTACCAGATCAAATAGTTTATTTGGTCCAGCTCAAAAGTTTATTTGGTTACCAGCTCAAATAGTTTATTTGGTTACCAGCTCAAATAGTTTATTTGTTACCAGCAAAATAGTTTATTGGTTACCGCATCAAATAGTTTATTTGTTTACCAGCTCAAATAGTTTATTTGGTTATCAGCACAAATAGTTTATTTGGTTATCAGCACAAATAGTTTATTTGGTTACCAGATCAAATAGTTTATTTGGTCACCAGCTCAAATAGTTTTTTTGGTTACCAGCTCAAATAGTTTATTTGGTTACCAGCTCAAATAGTTTATTTCGTTACCAGCACAAATAGTTTATTTGGTTACCGCATCAAATAGTTTATTTGTTTACCAGCTCATATAGTTTATTTGGTTACTAGCTCAAATATTTTGTTTGGTTACCGCATCAAATAGTTTATTTGGTAACCAGCTTAAATTTTCTGTATTTTACTTTAGATTATTTAAAATTTGTAACAATCCTGCCAAGGAGTTCTACCAATGGGTAGCCTCTCCGTCAAGACAAACAAGCCACAACAACCTCATTATCTCTGTTACTTATAGCATCTATGTATGTGATAGAATGCAGTATAACTAAAAATAAATTAAAAAAAAAAAAAAAATGTAACAAGTTTGTCGACTGACAAAGGCTTTAAATCTTCAACCGCAGTTTAAAAGTAATACGCTCTGATCCAACCTCTATTCTTTTCTCCAAGAAATAGAGTAAAAAGTTCCAAACATTAAGGCTTTGCAACCTCCTAATAACACATTAATGTCGCTGGGCATGAGGCCAGCGAGGCAGTGCGCTCAATAACTAGAGGCAGGTAATCAGTGGAACTCACACGTCTAGTCTAAAACAAGGTTGAATTTCACTCCATTGAATTCGACCTTTAGAACCAAAATCTATACCTTGTGCTTTTAATTTAATCTCTGTGCATCTCAATCTAAAGGTTATCTATGCTATCTATTTCATCCCAAAGGTTATTATCTATGTGCTGTATGCTGAGATAAATGTTTGAAGGAACAATCTGACAAATATCTCATTACATGTGAACGATACTGTTTGTATTCTCTTGTACGATTTGTTTAAATTTTACCTATAACAACTTGCCAATAACATGTATTGAATGGAAATAATTCAACAATACTACCAACAACAATGCTTTCTAGAGAGCAGTTTACAACGCTTCTGTTTTAGACAGATGCTTCACTCCACTACAAATATAATTCACACCTAACTTATTTATAAGAAAAGAGGAATATATTTTTAAAGAGGAGAAATTCATAGGAATATAAAACGTTATTATTTTGATCAAATAATGTCAACAGCAGTATGAGATATGTGTCAGAAGTAATTAATTTTGCCCGCAATTAGTATTTTGAGGCGTAAATGACGCACGTATAACTGATTTCTTTTTACCCTGAAAAATATAGCGAATTTTTTTTTTCTTTTTTTCGAGAAGTGTTGTTTATGGTGTACAGTTGCATGACAGTATTGTAGATAAGGTAACAAGTTGTACAAACCCGGATAAGTAGTCGATTATTAGAGACCTTAGTCACTTCATTACAAAAAAGGAATGATCATCTTGTATGAGGCCCCTGAGTAGGCTTTTTCGTTTGTACTGTTTGGTCTCCTGCATGGGCTTAAAGCCAACAAAATTTATAGTACAAGGCTGAAGTGCACGCATTGATGGGAAGACGTAAAACAAACGTTCTGGACTTAATATGAACAATGGTCACAGCAATGACATCTGAAGAATAAAATAATGGACGGTCTCTCAGTAAATGGAATACAACGCCAAAACATCGTCACAACACTTAACCTGTACAATCATTGTGAAGGCTTAGTCAATGCTATACAAAACATCAAAACATGATAAAAGTTAACTTTGGTGCCAGAATTAAAAAATCTAGACATAGCAACAGTCAACTCAGACAGCATACTGTGCAGCTTAAGCAAAATAGAACAGTTCAAAATTAAGAAAGGAGACACTGGTGACAGGAGACTTGGGATTTTGTACAGGTATATTTTATTGATTTATTCATAATAAAAAACTACTTTATTATATATAATATTTTATTTCCGGAAAAACGGAAAAAAATTACCAGGAAGCAAAAGCTGTCAAGGTATTGTGTGAAGGGAATGCCAAGGGGGCTATTTCCTTTTTTCAAACGTTTCAGATTTCTATGCGAAGATTTGGGATTCCGTTACCCTTGTGTCTGACATCCCCCGGGTGTTTGTTGTCCTACCCAGCCCCGGTGATACGGGGTCATATCAAATCAATATCGAGTCAGTAACGACCTGTCTCGCACCACAAATACACACCATTTCTTTTTCTCGGTTTTTTATAATTTCTAGTATCACTCTGTTGACATAATATAAAGAGGCTTTAAGTGTTAGAGTAAAACACAAGGCTCAAACTATTGAGTTAGAAATGAGATTGTAACAAAACTGCAAAATCAATTGTATAAAAGTGCAGAAACCTTTTGATTGAAATATTTATGACGTTATTAACCCATAATATTATATATATATATATATATAATATATATATATATATATATATATATATATATATAATATATATATATATATACTATACATTCCATAATTATTTCGTAAAAAATCAATATAAATCACAGGAAGCTCAAATGAGTGTTATTGGGGTTTCCCTTAAATAGAAGATGATGTTACACCCTATGAGTCCAGGTAAAGACATTAGTGACTAATCCGAAATAGAGCTGTGACTCTAACAGTAGTATATATAGCTTTAACTGGCAAGAACACGAGCCTCACAGCAAGACTAAGCTTTCTGCACTTGATATTATAAGCCAGAAACATATTTTATATATAAGGTACTATTAAGGGTTCTAATTTTTAGCTATAGCCAGGTTTATTGGGGGTTAAGTATTCCCTTCGACGCACTTTCCTATCCGATTCTATCGTAGTCTTTATTTTCAGACGATAATTGTTTCACTAACTAATACAACAATGTAATTCATTCTCACAGCCTTACAATGAAGACTAATACAAGCATTAAAACAATATTATGTTGTATTCTGCAAAATGAAAATCTTTTCAAAACCTTTCACTGTGTTTACTAATTTGCACTACAAAACATTTTAAAACAATGGAGGTACAAAGATAAATGGAGCAGCAGAATGGAGAAGTGTGGCTGTATAACTATCGATGCCGGACGCTATGGAAACCTCACCCTCTGATCCAATTAACCAACAACATTTTTACCTTCATGAAGGATTTGGAAAGTTTTCCTTAAACGTTTTCCTTAAGCGTTTTCATTAAAAATTATGCTTCAGGTATGAGCTATGCTTAGTTTTAGGCACCAAATAAAGCACAAACAAAAATCAATTGAAAATTAGGGAATATTTTACTTAAAAATTCGAACTAAGTAAAAACTCAATCTTTGAATCCATGACGTCATAAATGACTCTGTGAAAATGAAATAATGGGAATAGAATACCTCAGTACTTTTCCTCACATCTCAAGTGTTCAATTCAGCACGTTTATATTGGTACTGAAGACGAACAAAAGTTTAATCCCACTATGAACACAAGTAAATTATTCAAATCAAAAGTATACGTTTCAACATATACTTTGTAGTTTTTATCGTATGTACTTCACAATGTTTATTGTTTTTAAAACGTTCAGTTTTTAACTCGTTTTTTAAATTAGAAATATCTCGACTTAATTTTTCAACTATCAATTTCTCGACAAACAACCATTGTTCGTCGCTAAAGTTATAAATTTTAAAAGAAAAGAAAAAGAAATTTAAAAAGAAAAATAATATCAAAAAAACCTTTTAAGTTTTCACATTGTTGAAATCAGATAAAAATCAGAAATACTTTAAATAATAGTTTTTCTTGTTTACTATATAAAGGGACCAATTCGTGAGAAATCTAACTCATTTAAAAGGTTAGAGGTCACAGTATTTAAAAGTAGTATTTTGGTATAATTAGTCTAGAGAATAAAAATCAATTTACCGCATTTGACTGTAAAGGGAGTACTGACGCTGTGTTTTTCGTATTCTTTAGATTTTTCCAACTCTATTTGACTTAAGGTTTTGAAATTTTTAACTGATTCTAAAAAATATATAGATTAATCGCGCAAAAAATTTCGAAAAAATGTTCTATGGTTAAGGGATTCATTTTATCGGTTACAATATTTCGTAAACCAAATTTGATACGATTGTGATAAAAATTTTGGTTGTAGATTGGGTAGTAAAATTCAATTTTGGCAAGATAGAAATAAGACTGTGTAATGTCACAAGGTTAAAAGATAAACATTTAGAAGTAAAACATGATATGGTAGCAAACTCGATAATAAGAGGTCAGTTTAAAAATAAACATTCATCGTTATCGCAAATAAAACTTCTGCGCTTAATGTCGAGTTATATTTTCTCATAGAAGCAATATAATATTGAGTCTGTATCAAGGTAAATAATTTTACTAAATTTAATGATTTTTACAATGTACACGATTTTAAAGAGGAAATACAGCTTTTAAAAAACTATTTAGGAAGTCTTATAACATCTAAAACGGATGATTCAGGTGAAATCACGATTTCAGATTTTTACTTTTAACAGAACACTTTTCTTATATACTTATGCTTTAAACGAAGAGAAGTATACATTATAAAGAATTGCTTCAGTGGTTTCATTCTTACTTAAATTGCATTCTTGACTCGCCAAAAAACAATTTTGAGGTTTACCATTGACTCCTAGTTTTATTATATTCTTTAATAAAAAAAATAATATGTTTCTCAGCAAATACTTGTAAACACGCTATTTCTTAAACTGATAAATATTTTTATACCAAACAAATATAGTAAAAACAGTTTATAATACCATTATAAGGCGAAAACATCGGATGTGGGGTACCTCAAAATTTTCCCTCATCATATCGGATTTTCTTTTCTCATTATTTCCCTACTCATTATTTCATTCATTTCCCTACTTTGTATTTGCTTTCTCAAATTACGAAAAAGCCAAAATATTTACACTGCATCACGTCATCGGACTCACTTCGCTCGTCGCAAATTTTCAGTCCATCTCGCATCGTTCAGATAGTATATACACTTGTTTTGCTCCTAGCAGTCACCCATCCAGGTACTGACCACAATCGATAAAGCTAAACTATTACGATCCAACGAAAACTGTGGATATACTTGTCGTATTAGACCGAAACTTAGTGTAGTTATTATTACGTAAAGGTATTATATTTGGATTTTTTTATTTTTTTTTAAAAATATACTTAAATCATCCGATAAAAATATAAATAATGCTGATAATGAAATGAATCATATATTGAACTTATATATTACTATATGCATGTCAAATCTCAAACCGATCAAGGCCTTTTTTCGCATTATGAATCTCAAAATTTGATGAGTGGTTATTAACTCCGACACTGAGATTTTTCTGAATTCTCCGTTTTACGAGTTTCAGACCTCTTGAAGGGTTCTCATAAAGTTGTCTGTCTGTATATGGGTGAGTGAGTGCGCGTGTGTCTTTTATCACCGTATTCCCCAAAGTATTTATGCTATGAGTTGAAACTTAGTACGAAATTTAATCTTTAAGTTAAAATTATGCTTGCTTTTTATGAAACATTTGCTTGATGCTTTAAAAAATAAAACAAAGTATTTAATGCCAGACGACGAGCGAAGCTAGTCCGAAAATGCGCTGTGCCCTTGTTTTATTTCTTCTACATAAAATAATTTTATGTAGAATTATATGTGCGGAGGTCCAAATTCTAGGCGAATTTCTTTTGAAATGCGTGCTTCCGAGCTTAACAATCAATTTATACTATGTAACTTGAGTAGCAGTATTACTACTCCTTATTCTTTTTTACTTTTCCTTATATAATCCAGGAGTATCACCACTGGGTAATTCCTCCTATCAAGACTGCTAAGTCACTTTAACCAGTATGAGCACTATGTCAAATACATTTATTGTAGACAATAATCAATAAAGTTAAAAAAAAAACCTTAAATAATTCGTAGGCATATAGTAAAAATATTGTGTTTGCAGAAATCCGAAACCGGAATGTATTAAAATTTTGGATTTATGTGTTTTTAAGATGAATACTACAAAGTTGTCTGCCTGTATGTGTGTGCGTGTGATATCATAGTAATTGTTTAAGTTGTCATTAACATGCATTGGACTAGTGGAAATTTTGTATGGGGAAAATCTCTCTCTTGCAGTGTATTATTACAGTTAGAGAAGTATATTGTTAAGTACTGAAGCATGCATATTAAAAGATATTTACTCAGCAAGCTGGCCTTTGCCTGCATCAGATCTTTTGATTATATTATGACTTTTTGATCTAAAATTTTTCCAGGGCCACCAGATAGGAACCTCTGTTTTAGTTACTTGTTTATAACATAAGGAGATTCACTCTTGCCAAATTTTAAAGCAATTAGATATTTTTTTTTATATTTTTAAAAACCTATTAAAATCATTTAATAAAATTTAGACTATAATACGACACACGGCTAAAACAGTTGACAGCGTGGAAATATAATGGGAGGAAGCCAATGAGGTTAGTCCTGGATGTGATATCACGCCCCTAATTTGAAATCAGGCCAACCCTATAGGTTGTTCAACACTATTTTCTCGCGCTGTCAACAGATTTTAGTCGTGTGTCATACTATAATCCTGACAATAAGACGAAACTTGGTACCCTTGTAAAACTTACATAGACGGACATGCGTGCCAAATTTTAAAGTATCGAACATTTTTTTCAGGCATTGGGTATAACATTTGAGTCAATAATGTCTGTTTTTGACCATTAAAAACAATTTCGATGGATTTCGGACTAAGCTCAACAGTCGAGCATAAACGTTCAATAATAAGAAACATAGACACATACAGACAGGTAGCAAGGAAAAACTATTTACGAGATCATTACACTTGAAACATATAGTGCAGTTTAAATCTCAGTTTAAATTTAATAGCGTAGATAAGTGTTAAGTTTTAAAATCACTAGTATATTTTTATGACTTCTAATATAGCAATTGAAACACAAGTATACTGTAGTATAATAACTAATATAGTAGTATAAATACTAGTATAATAATATAATTACTATTATCGTAGTATTATTGCTAGTATAGTAGTATAATTACTAGTGTAATAGTATAATTGCTATTTCGCAGAAGAATAATTTGTATAGTGGTTAAAAGCAATTAATGAATTAACGGAAACTTATTTAGATCATTATTATTATTACGTATAAGGAAAGTAACTATGAAATAGTTTTGTAATAATGGGTTTCCCTTGTTCCGTTGCGTCCCCCCACTGAATTCCTGGGAAAGGGGGAGACACCTTGAGATGGAAAGCCCAGGGATTTGTCAGACGGAGTGACAGCGACCCTTTGTCTAGATAGAAAGGTAACATTTACTTCTCTAACTGTAATAATACATTGCAAGAGAGGTATTTTCCCCATACAAATTTTCCACTTTTCCAAGTCAATTCTCTACATATCTCAACTTACCTTTCTTTATACTTATTTTCTTGTTTCAGTGAATTTATTTTAGATATAATCGCTTATGAGGCAGCGCAATATTTAAAAGCGGCATAAAGAAAGAATAATATTTAAAATAAAAAATTCTAGCGCGGTGGTCCGCATGTCGGGCGAATTTCCTTTGGATGCTTGTTTCTGTGCTTAACAACAATCCTGGTTGAAATGATAATTTTTATAGTTTTTTACATTATATAAGTTTACAACTACTAAATAAATAAATCCGGCGCGGTGGTCCGCTGTCGGGAGAATTTCATTTAGAATGCGTGTTTCCGTGCTAAACAGCCCCTTTCTTGCTTATGCAAGAACCATGGCCATTGCGTGGTTCCGGTTCATACTTTAGAACCTAAGCAGTTACTCAATTATCAAGCACTGCTCGTAACTCATTTTGTCTGTATTTTCCAAAGGAAATGCGCATAATTATCCAGTTGGTTGTACAAAACTATGCCTCTAAAATTAGAAGTACGCACTATTATTTGCACTAGTTTAAAGATTAGATACTTATCTTTAAGCTTAGTCAGTAATCTTTAAAGGTTTTAGCGCATTTCCTTGCTAACAAAATTGAACACTAAATTGAACTCACCTAAGTAAACTAAATTAAACTGACTAAACTTACTGACCTAGAAAACTAAACTAAATAACTGAACTAACTAATGTAACAAACTAAACTTAAATAACTAATATACTAAACTAAACTCAGTAACTGTACATCCTAAACCCGACTAACTAAACTTATCTAACAAACTAACTAAACTCACTGACCTGGTTAACTAAACTAAATAACTGAACTAACCTATGTAACAAACTAAACTTAAGTAACTAAATATACTAAACTAAACTTAGTAACTGTACAACCTAAACCTGACTAACTAAACCAAATTCAACTTAATAAAATAACAAACTAACAAAAAAAATTAATTTACTCAACTAACAAACTAAACTTAACTAAGTAACTAAGCTGAACCAACTAAACTTTGTTTTCAATTTTTAATGATTATTGTTTAAATAAATTGGAGTAAAGAGGATGGGGGTATCCTCTTTGCGATTTTATTTTTCCTCGGCAGGAAAAATTAAATGTTATCCTCTTCTGTTCCGCGGTGCGGTGGAGGAAAAAAAGTCCCCTAAAATTAAAAATGTATCTTACAAAAAAAAATATATTTTATAAATAAAATATAAATATTGCAATAAAATCAAATTTTTTAATATACGGAGTAAGGAGTGTTTTTAAATATATTCCCTGTAGTGTCATTTAAAAACATTGTTAAATTCAAAATTTATAATTTACCATTATCAATATGATGGTAACTATTGCCCAAATTTGGTAATTTTGAAAAGTTAAGAAATAAAATACCGCAATATTGCCTATTTTTTGAAACCGCATTGAATCTTAAGAAATTTGATACTAATAGAAACTATTGTTTGAAATATATCATAGATTTTTGTTAAAAAATATTTGTTTCTTGTAGTTTTGAAAAAAAATATGTATCATATCAAACAATAGCTTATTCGTTAATTACTGGAATACATTGATTTTAGTATCAATTTTTTTAATATTTAATGTGGTTTCAAAATAGGCAATATTACGGAATCCTATAACTTAAATTTTAAAGTTACTTAAAACAAATAATAAAAAAACCATATTTGGGTAATAGTTACAAATATAATAACGGAAAATTTGAACTCGCAAAAATTGTCGAGTGTAGAATCGTGTTTACCCCTTTTCATTGAACTTGCAAAACTCGGTAAACATTGTCAAGTGTAGAATCGTGTTTACCCCTTTTCATTGAACTTGCAAAACTCGGTAAAAATTGTCGAGTGTAGGATCGTGTTTACCCCTTTTCATTGAACTCGCAAAACTCGGTAAAAATTGTCGAGTGTAGGATCGTGTTTACCCCTTTTCATTGAACTCGCAAAACTCGGTTAATTGTCGAATGTAGGATCGTGTTTACCCCTTTTCATTGAACTCGCAAAACTCGGTACAAATTGTCGAGTGTAGGATCGTGTTTACCCCTTCATTGAACTCGCAAAACTCGGTAAAAATCGGTTAATTGTCGAATGTAGGATCGTGTTTACCCTTTTCATTGAACTCGCAAAACTCGGTACAATTGTCGAGTGTAGGATCGTGTTTTACCCTTTTAAATTTTAATGTGGTGCGTATGAATGGATCACCAGTATATGAATGGTCCTTTAATTGATTATTGTAAATTATTCTTGTTACTTATTATTATTATTGTTAACTTATTATTTGTCACTATACAACAACATTAAACATCTGTTGCGAGACCCCCCCCCCCCCCCCACGAGGTCAACACTTTTAAGTACCCAAACCTGATCCTGATTTGAATTTGATTCAGGACAGGGGTTTATATTATTAGGTTTTATCTAGAATAGAAAACAAGTTCCTTCCATTCTTCTTCATAGAAAATGCGGGAAACACGGCGCGGGAAAAACCTGCTAGTCTCTCTATGGGTTTTACATTCCGCAAACAACTTACCCCAGTGTTTCCCATCATCCCAAGATGTTTTACTACTTTTACGTGATTTCCTTTCCATATTCTTTCCCATAGGATTTAAGTTATGTTTATCTGGTGGTTTAATTTTTATTCTCATAATTTCAATAAATATTTTTACAAGGTCACTATCGTTTAGAATAAATAATGAGGACAGTATTTTACATTTTAAATAATAAGCTTCTCTCTCTTTATTATAAACATGAGGTCGTTGGCTCTTTGTTGCCTTAGTGCATCGCGTCAAAAAACATGATTATATGAAGTTTTATATATCAAAAGATAAAATCTGAGCTAATCATACAATAAAATTTAATTTGGTATATGTGTTTAACGTACACAGTAGTATAGTGTGTAAACAGTTTCAGCCTGATGATATAAGATATCATTGTTTAGATAAATGATAAGATTGATAAGATAATTGAAAAGAAAATTAATAAATAATTGATAAGATATCATATAATTTTTATCAAAAAATTCAGGGAAAATTTACTAATCAAAATAAACATAAATTTATAAAATTGCTAAAATTGTAAGAACAAATTATGATCTAACCATGTAATTTGGAAATAAAATAAATTATTATTAATTGACAAAACAGATTCAAGTCTTTCTGTTCTGACTATGAAGTATGAAAGTGTTTCTATTCTAACTATGAAGCATAAACAGAAAGCTCAAGGTAGAGATGGATTGCTGACAACGAAAGCTTTCCGAAGGAAATTCGCCCGGCTTGCAGACCTGGTGGTTATAAGCTTATTTCCCTGAGATGTTCCAACAAAACATAAGTAGACTATACTTATGTTCACAACAGACTTCATATTATGAAGTCTGCGCTAAGCACAATCACTGGATTGTTTCTCTAACAAGTCTCGACAAGCCACTTCAACTCAACTCTACAAACTCTAATACTTGTAACCTGTAGAGTTGTTTGTATTTAGAGTTGTCAACTTCAATGAATTTTTTTTAAATCGTTTTGAATGTCTATAGAGAAATATAGGTATTTCTTAATGATATAGTGTAAATTTAACAATAAAAAATTATGGCAAGAAGCGAGATTCGAACCCAAATATTGAGATTTTAGTTCTTTCAATACTTGTTTTGACTCCGGGGTGGTTTCATTCGATAAAATATTAAAAATGACAATTTACAGAAATTTTTATGTAAGCTGCACTTTTAGGGATCCTTGATATTTACTGCGTTTTAAGGAATTTTCAGTTCCCTAAAGAGGGCGTAATTAATATATGCAAATAAATTTATATTTATTTATATACAATGGTATTGACTCGCTAAAAAGGATTCAAATACGCTAAAAAGGCTGAAGAAAATGTAAACATTTGCTTCGTGCGTTTTCCTCAGTCACTTATGCCTTCTGTATCAACCTTACTTTTGCTTTTGATAAAAGTAAAATTGTAGTATAATATTTATATTATACTAATAGACACTTTAATAATTAATAAAGAATACAAATAATAAATAAATAAAATAATAAAATAGACACAACATGGTTTGTTGGGTTTAAACCCAACAAGCTATGTTGTCTCTTTTTTTTAAAAAACTAACTTTACTAAGCAAAGTTTTTGTTTAAATCGAATTTTTTCTCAGTGCTTTTATTTTTTCAATAATTGGTTGGCCTCTAACTTAAGTTATAATTAAAATCAATACAACATAAAACTGTCAACATTGTTAAATCACTGCCTATCACTGTTACTAGTGTTACAAACGTAATACTGATAACACTGAACTATCAGTGTTACGAACGTAATACTGAGATCAGAACTATTGAGCACCGATCGTACTGAGAACACAGAAAGAGTAACTAATTTATGAGCGAACGTAATACTGAGAACAAGAATATACGAGTAATACTGAGAACACAGATGAACGTAATACTGAGAACACAGAATATATGAGTAACGTAATACTGAGAATTATATGAGTGAACGAACTATATGAGTAACGAACGTAACTACTGAGAAACAGAACACAGAACTATATGAGTAACGAACGTAATACTGAGAACACAGAACTATATGAGTAACGAACGTAATACTGAGAACACAGAACTATATGAGGTAGAGAATATATGAGCACCGACGTAATACTGATATATGAGTAACGAACGTAATACTGAACACACAGAACTATATGAGTAACGAACGTAATATGAGAACACAGAAATAACGAATTTTTATACTGAGAACAGAACTACGAACGTAATACTGAGACACAGAACTATATGAGTAACGAACGTAATACTGAAGAACACAGACTATATGAGTACGAACGTAAACTAAACACAGAACTATATGAGTAACGAACGTAATACTGAGAACACAGAACTATATGAGTAACGAACGTAATACTGAGAACACAGAACTATATGAGTAACGAACGTAATACTGAGAACACAGAACTATATGAGTAACGAACGTAATACTGAGAACACAGAACTATATGAGGTAACGAAACGTAATACTGAGAACACAGAACTATATGAGTAACGACGTAATACTAAGAGAACTTATGAGGTAATACTGAGAACACAGAACTATATGAGTAACGAACGTAATACTAAGATACAGAACGAACGTAAGAGAACACAGAACGAACGTATACTAAGATCACAGAACTAAATGAGTAACGAACGTAATACTAAGATCACAGAACTATATGAGTAACGAACGTAATACTAAGATCACAGAACTATATGAGTAACGAAGTATACTGAGACACAGAACTATATGAGTAACGAACGTAATACTGAGAACACAGAACTTATGAGTAACGTACGAACTAATGTAACGAAGTAATACTGAGAAACAGAACTATATGAGTAACGAACGTAATACTGAGAACACAGAACTATATGAGTAACGAACCTAAGATCACAGAACTATATGAGTAACGAACGTAATACTGAGAAACAGAACTAATGAGTAACGAACGTAATACTAAGATCACAGAACTATATGAGTAACGAACGTAATACTAAGATCACAGAACTATATGAGTAACGAACGTAATACTGAGAACACAGAACTATATGAGTAACGAAACGTAATACTGAGAAACAGGACTGATGACGTAATACTGAGAACTCAGAACTATATGAGTAACGAACGTAATCTGAGAACAGGACTATCAGTGTTACAAATGAAATACTCAGAACGCAGAACTATCAGAGTTACGAACGTAATTATGAGAACACAGACCTATCAGTGTTACGAACGTAATACTGATAGTTAGCATACCAAAACTTTCCATATTCTTTACTTGAATTTGTCAGAACTAGATTAGGAAACAGGTATAGAGAAGGTCTTGTCTGATTCAGGCTTAAACAAGCACTTGCAATCATTTTTAGGAAAAAAATATGATTTAAAAAAATGGAATGTAACACAAACTCTACGCCATATTTAGACACCAAGTTGGAATTCAAGATAAATATAACCAGGTTTTTCTTTTGTCGTTTGATAATCCGGTTAAGCCGTTAAATCTGCAACGCGTTTAAAGAAACGTGCACACACACACACACACACACACTTATTATATATATATATATATATATATATATATATATATATATATATATATATTATATATATATATATATATATATATATATATATATATATATATATCCTTATATCCACGCACAAAACATTTTCCTATTTTTTTAATCTTAAGATGGTGAAAAGTGGAACAGATTGTGAGTCACATATTTTCTAAATACAATACTTAATTATTCTAACATAGGAGATAGTAAAGTAAAATTAGCATAAATACAAAAAATGTAAGATACTTGACTTACAGTTGTTGCAACGGCCGTTGCTACAACTCCATGCGATCTCTCCGTCTCTGTAACAATAATTAAAAGGTGTCAGAAATATTAGTTAGTTACATCATTATATATATGAAAATGTTACAATCATATACGTGTAACACGCTGTATTAAAATGGCGTTAACAGTTTGGGTTATTTTATGGTTTAGGATCTATATGTAATGCTTTTACACATACGTATGATAGTTATTAATGCTTCAAGGGTAGGAAGAAATATTTCCAGCTTAAGTTTGAGTTTGCTTCTAAGGCAAAAACGAAACTACATTAGCTCTCGAGGCCGACAAGCTGAGACAGTCTGGCAGCAAGGCACATTTTGCTTCCAGTTAAAGCTATATAACTTATAGTAAAGTCACAGCTGTAACATCAAAGCTTTTTGCCATGCCCCACAAACTATTTTACAATATTTGTTTAAAGAACCTTTAAAAAAATAAATATTTAATATTAAAACCTTATTGTTGGCCTTTAGTACTTTTTTGCAACGTTTTATTGATAGGGTTTTAAAATCTATTTTTATAGTAACCAGATGATACTGTTTTAATTAAAAGTCTTTGAGAAAACTTAGTCTATGTTGTGTTATCGATTGAGGGGGTAAAAAAGAAGGAGAACCTTTTCTTCGACATCTATGTTGTAGCTCAAATTTAAATTTCCGGAAACCACAACTAATTTGATTAAAAGAGTTACGTATCTAGAAAAAATAAACTGGCAGTTGCGATAATATTTGACACGCACTTATAGCCGTGTCAATTTTTGACAGAAGAATTGGCGAAGAAATCATTCGACCGCAAGACAAACTGCTCAGTATCTAGACTTGTAGGACCCTATACGCGGGCCGGCGAGAGTATCGGAGCAGATGAAAATGAGATAGACGTGTGGCTTATCCGCGGTACTTTATCGCAACACTGGCAACCACTATCGATAGATCTTTAGCGTCCCCTTCCTAACTGGAGTAGAAAGCTGGAAGAAAGGATATGTCGAAGAAGCCACCCTTCCACTGGTTAGAAGTTATTTTTCTATTTTTTTTATGTTTTTGGCATAACTTTTGTGAACGATATAAGCCATGTTTTAATTTACAACGTACATTGTATTTTAAATATGATTTAATCAAATAAGTAAATACAAATAAGTGTGAATGCATTTATTTTTATATACGAGTATATTACATTAAGGATATTTTATTTTAAAAAGTTAGGTATGTTATATTACTGTTTTTTAATTAAAATAAATAAATAATTTTATACATATGTATACAAAAATCATAGTACATAATTACTAAAAAGTAAAAGTAAATCATTAAATAAAATAAATTAAAAAATAAATCAAACATTTTAAAATAACATATTTTATTTCTTAAAGCGATAATAAAATAGTTAAAAATAAAATTTCTGCTAATTTGATAAAAATTGCTACCATGCAATTCAACTATGAGCAGACATTCTAATTTGACGTTGGTTGTTATAGCGTTTTTGGTTTGCTGTTATTTGCTGGTTTATAATTAATAAAAAACAAAAGTTCCATTTTATTTTTTCATCTGTAAGAGCCAATAGGGCGATATTTGTATTGAAAATCCCCTGTGAGAAAGATGACAAAAGTAACGATGTTTAGATTTTTGGTAAAAAGAATCTGCTTGGAGGCTTTCAATACAAGATAATGGAATCAGAGACCGGGGAATATTGCGGCAAGCTAAGAATGTAAATTTATTTCTCATCCCATGCTCACTTCATTATTAAATTACTCTCGATTCATTTCTCTTGTCTACGAATAGAAAGCAACAGGAAAGCAAGTGAATCACTTCAGTCTTTGTTAATTCGTTACTATAACAGTAACACTAATTTTCAATATGCATAATCATTAATTAACACTTAATTATATCTTCGAACCCTTTTCTCGTCCTCTGACAGGAAAGATGAGTTTCCCAGTTGTAAGCTGTCCAGGTCAGTACCCCACTCTATGTTGCTTAACATTAGTGATCAGGGAAAGACTATAGATCAGTCACAACGCTGATTAGTGTAAATTAACCAAATCTGTTATTATTATTAATTAATTAATAACCAACTACCTATTCGTTCAACATGTTCTGAGCAATACTTTATAAAAGAATGTAAATGCAATGAAGGATTTCCGTTGATTCCGTCAAATTTCTTTGATCTGTTGAGGTTTCCGTTAAATTTGCTCCCCAGTGGAAAAAATAAATGAACATCTAACAGTCACTGACAAACGGTGTTCATGCTACCAAACATGTGTCCTAATAATACAACAAAATACCCTATGTGAATAATCTAAACCATAATAAACTTAGAGAGTGTTCGTGTGAACCGATCGAGCTGAATTAGTCAATGTCATAGCTGCTATTTTACCCCTACCACCAAAGTGACCAAAGTTAAGTTGGCGAACTCTTTTTCATCTTTTCTTAAGATGAGTGATAGGTAACCTCACGGTTCTCGATATAACCTGTTAACAACAACGTGCTTTCCTTTGTTTACGCTTTGATATGCTCGTCATAACTTTCAAAATCTTGTTTATGTCTTGTGTAGATTCTTATTAATCTTACATAGAGCAATACTATTTAGTCTACAGCTCCATGCTTTATTTGATCTCATTATATCATTTTAAGAAAACAGAGGCCTTCTTCTGAACTTATAGAAAGACAATACGATGCAAATAAAAAAAACGAAGATAAAAAAATCCCCCCCCCCCCACTGGTTTAGATCAAACCATGCTAAATTTGATGGCTCAACAGAAATTAACTAATAACAACGTATTGTAACGTTAAAATAAATACGTTTCATTCAAGACGGGAAAAAAGAGGCCAAAATATACAAAAAACAGTAAAATTGGCAAAGATGTTGGTAGACCTGAATCAAATAACCCGCCTTTTTTCAGTCACTTTGATGAGCAAAGCCCCCTTGATATTGAGACACACCCACCGAGTACCTTCAACTATTAATCCAGAACAACATGCCGGAAAACTATCCTTTGGTAAGATCAATCTGATCCGTTAGTACTCACAAACGTAGCCTTGATATCCACTATATACAGATAAATCTACAGAAATCAAGAAAATCCACCTACGCATTATGTCACCTTCATGAAGATAAAGGCTGCATATTTCATTTATTCATGAGCCATACACTATTAAAAATAAAGTATATCGATTTTTAAACTCGTACGGAATTCTCCTTGGAGGAATTACAAATAAAATAAGAGCCGGTATTATTTTAACTAATCTAAATATTGTGTTAATCATAAACACTGAAATTTCAAATGAAGATATGGTATGGGTAATTTAAAAGTCATTATTTTTACATTTTAGGCTGCCAGTATTTATCTGGATAAAAATTTATATACAGAATCAAAAATAATCTATCAAAAAATAATCTGCTTCGTTTAGATAGCAATGCAAGAAATATATCATGATATGATAGATTATCAGGGTAAAATAATTTGAAGGTTTTCTAGCTTGTAATAATTTACTAATACCAACTTTCAAACAATAAGAGCCAGTTGCAATCCTGATCTAACAATAGTCAATTATTCTATAACAGTGGAGTCTCTCAACTTAGCCTTAACATCCGCTTGCATAAAATCAATGCTTCGTCAAAAGAGGTCATTCAATAGAAACAGGAAAAAGTTTCTTGGTGCTGGTCTGAGGATACAGAAAACATGAGAAAAAAGCGAGAGAACGAGGAAAAATAGCATAAAAACTAAAATGGATGAAGAATTAAGAACAACTAGGAAATCATTATTCTATAAATTACAAAAACCATATAAAACAATTATTTAACAAGGAAAACAGGACTCGTGGAAAGAGTTTTTCACCGATGTTTTAAATCCACTGAAAACTGCTTATAGAACCGCTGTAAATAAAATCAAGCCCGCACAAATCCTAACAACTTTGCAACAGAATGATGATACATTAAGTAAATAAATAATTTCTTACCAAAAGATGACCCGAGAACTGATAATACTTTTCATAGCTTAGTCTTAGAAAAGAAATTTTATCAAAATCAGCAAATCCCAGATACGATCCTCCTTTCATTAAATTCGAAATTAAATCAGGTTTATCTAGATCACTTAATGGTAAGGCACCAGGTGAAGAAGAAACCTCAAACGAAATTTTGAAAAAGGTTTTGACTGTATTCCAAAATTCGTTTCAGCTTTATACAATGAATGTTTCATGAGAGTGATGTATCCGAAATGCTGGAAAATATCATCTATAATAACAATCTTAAACCCTGGAAAAGAACATATGAAAACTACTAGAAAGTAAATAAATAAATAAATAGCCTTTATTTCCATCATGTTTTACAAGTCATAAAACTTTAGGTTATTGTCATTTTTTTTATTTTAAACAGAAAAATTATTTATTTGCACTTAATATTAGGTAGTGAAATAACTAATTTAAAAAAATAATATAAAATAAATAAATGAAAGAAATATTTAAACAAATAATTAAAATTAAGGATAGTATCAATAAATGAACTTAAAATTAATACCAAGCTTACTTACTATTATATACAACATTTAACATTAAAAATACATAAATGAACAATAGATTTAAAACAACTAATAACATTAAATAAAATATATATGTGTATATTGAAACACAGCAATCATTTCTTAGACTTGAGAGACCTATTGACAAACTCCTGATGAGTATAGAAAGGATTTTCTATAAGATATTCCTTAATATACTTTTTAAAGGGTTTTTCAGGCAATTCTTGAATGTCTTCTCCTAGACTATTAAAGTATTTAATGCCTAGTATGTTATGACCAACTTCTGATTTTTTTAGTCTGCGGGCTGGTATGACCAGAGCGTCTTTATTTTTTGTGTTATAGTCGTGTGTCAGGCTGTTTTTGTCAAATAAATTAATATTCTTCTTGATATACAATAAAGTATAGTAGATAAATAAGTTTATAACTGTCATAATTTTTAGTTTTCTAAAATGAGTCAAACAAGTATCGTCACGCTGCAGTCCTAATATAATACGTATAATCTTTTTTTGTTGTAAGAGTAGCGGATTAGTATTGGTATGACCCCACATAATTATGCCATAGCTAAGTACAGACCAATAAGCTTATTATCATG
This sequence comes from Microvelia longipes, assembly GCA_018340805.1. Lineage (NCBI taxonomy): Eukaryota > Metazoa > Arthropoda > Insecta > Hemiptera > Veliidae > Microvelia > Microvelia longipes. The sequence continues at coordinate 28,365,485 of JACMZG010001913.1, forward strand.
ATTAGCAAAACTTTTGAAAAGGCTGATGGTTGATTGGTTGATAGAATCATGCATTACCTACACTCGCATAATGTACTAAGCCAAAACCAATACGGATTCCGACCGCAAACTAATGCTGCAGATGCAACTATGAAAGTGAACCTTTTGTTAAAAGTAATTTGAAAAAATACATGTCCGAGTAGCTCTAGTTTCTCTTAATGTAAAAGAGGCTATTGATGCTGTTTGGTGGGCTGTTGGCCTAGGATTATTCATCGTCTCAAAATATTATACTGTCCAGCAAATTTAATAACTCTAGTTCAATCATATTTTAAAGATGGATCTTGCAAATTATCCATAGATTTCTTTTGTAACATTGCACCAACACGGCACTCTTTTTAAGGCTTTCACTTTCAATTCATGGTCATTTAGGCCCAAAGTCTTATCGACTCTTTGTCAGTTTTATTACATTCAGCTCATCAAGAAAAATTGTATCCTTAATTTAATCAATATTTTTTAAATAATGCTGAATCAGCAAACAGGATTAATAAAGTTTTGTATCAAGTTCGATTTAAAAATATAAATTCTTCATGAGAGCGTGATTACAACAATCCGCTAGAAACACAAATATATATCATTAGTGAATGTTTTCAAAGGAAATGCGTTGAAATAAGAGCCAAATTTTGAGTGGACAAGAATCCACTTCTGGTCATCCTCAGTTTAGAAACACAGTATGAACAAGAAATGTAAAAACTAGATGTTGCAAACTAAATGTTCTTTTGTTTGTTTGATAAATGTTTACTTCAACTAATACTACTTAATAGTATTCATTACTTCAATAAAATAACCAAAATAATAGTATTCAACACTTTTAACTTTTTTACTACTAGCTTTGTTCTAGATTTATTAGTTTTTGTTTTCTTCTGTTTATTTAGACTAAGGATGGACATTCCATTTATTAGATTATAAGTGGAATGTTGGGTTTTGTTGTTTTTATTGTTTTCATCATACTTGGTGATAAGTCTTATTCGTTTATACCAGTCTATTAGTATTTTAAACAATTTTTAATATTCAGTGATAAACGACGATATAAGTTTCGAAGTTTAGACTAATCCTGCTTCAAAAATTGTTAAAAAGAATAGTATGGATGTAGTTGTGTGAAACCACTATTAAGAAGCGATGATGAATAGAGCAAAGATACAACTAACTCATTCAAAATAATAGTGAAATAGAATTAATTTTATCCCACTGTAAATTAGTTTTACAATAAATACTCAAAACAAATATTTAGTGTTGAGTAAATTGAAAGGCTTAAAGGAGCAATCTAGGGGTGTGAAACTTAAAGCGGGAATTCCACAGGGAAATTCCCGCCCAACAAAGCAAATTGCTCCTGTATTACCTTCTCGTCTCTGGGCCGGTAATTTCAGACGAGAAATTCCACTTCATTTCCAAAACATTTTTCTTAAGCTACTCAGCCAGGGTAATCTCAGGATATTTTACTCTTTCCACGTTTAATAAATTAAACGTAAAAGAAAAAATAAAGTTACCACAATTAAGATGAAGCTAAGGTTATAATTTGATGTGCAAGGTAAGTAGGATGTAAGTCTTGTCTACTTAACTGCAGTAATATACATCTATACATCGATACATCGATACTATACAGATACAGCGATCTATCTAAGCGATCGATCTATGCAGCGATACATCTGTGAACCGGCAGATTTTGTGTATTAATCTAACCATATCGTCCCCATCAGGATTTTTAAATCCTATTATTTAAAATGTATATATATTAAGTAATAATTAATACACAAAAGTATGTTTTCTTTATTTAAAAAAAATCTCTATGGAAAGAACCACAGCTAAAAGCTGATTTAGATTGATTTAGTAATATAAATATTAAGCTATTAAAATGTAATATTAGTGGTATGATATGATCCATTTCAGGTGTTTTAAGACCTCATGAGAAGTTCTTAAAACACAAAGTTTTCTGTTTTTTCACAAAGTTGTCTGTCTATATGTGCGTGTCTGTTATCATCGTAGCTCCCATTGTCCATGCATAAATAAATTATATATATATACCGACTGCTTTTACATCGACCTAAGCATATCTTCCCCTATCAGGGAATTTTTAAATCTGATTATTCTAAATTTTTATATTTTAAGTAAGAATTAATACACAAGAGTAATTTTTCTCTACTATGGAAGAACTACAAGTAAAAGCTGATGTATATTGATTTAGTAATATATATATATATATATATATATATATATATAATATATATATATATATATATATATATATATATATATATATATATATATATATATATATATATATATATATATATATATAATATATATATAATATATATATATGTGTGTGTATATATTAAACCAATAATATAATAAAATAAAGATATATTAGTTATAATAAAGAATAAAAATAACCTTTCCTTTTTTTATATAAACAATAACAGAAATATAACATACAATAAATAAAACAATAAAATTTAAGTATATTAAAATAAATAAAAAAATTAAATTGCACTCTTACACCTCATTCATTATATTTTTTATATTATATTGCATTATATTATATAATGTAATGTATTATTAAATTACTATACAAAAAAAATAAAATAAAAGATTAAGAACACAGTCATACTTATATATAACTACTAAACATGCACAATTGATTACATTACACGTAATACTAAACACGCAATTAGATAGTCAAACAACGTACTTAGTTAATGACTATTAAATTAATTAAAATATAAATTAATAAATCTATTAAGTTATAAGTAAAAATTGCTCTTTAAAATTTATATGTAATTTGTTTGCTAATTAAATATCGAAATCTTTGAAACTAACGTTAAAAGAATTATTAGACAAGAATTCTTTAATGTATAATAAAGAGCAAGAAAATATTCTTTTCGTAATATTTCTTATCAAGTAATAGTTTTTTTTAGTTTTCTCTTAAATATAATTACATCTTTTAATTCTATTAGCTGGTTAGGTAATTTATTATATAACTTAGGTCCGAGATATAAAGGAGATTTCTTAAAATTTTATCATTTATGACTATTTATTTCTAATTTAGTATTGTTTTTAATAGCATTTTTACTCTTGTTTAACTGGGCAACGCTCTGGTAATTGACACAAACAAAACTTAACCACTAAAAGTTGAAACTTTGTACAAAAACAATATTTAGATGTTTTTGTGCTATTCGGAAAATAATCTTTTTTTATGATGTCATTAACCCGCAATAATGACAGCAAAATGCTGAGATCAGATTGAGATTTGGCACGCATGTACTGATGTATAAAACTAACATATGTGCCAAGTTTCATCTTATTATCAGCATTAGTTCATTTCTTATCACATGACTTGTGTACGTTTTTTTATAAAACTGTAAAAAATCGGAAAATTATCTATTCGAGTTGAAATTTGGTACAAATGTACACCTTCACGTAATAAATGAGAGCACTAAGTTTCGTTTTAATATGACAAGCATAACCATGATTGTTGGATCATTAAAGTTAAGCAGCATCGAGCTTGGTCAGTGCATGGATTGGTGAACACCAGGAATGTACGTTTAGACTACTTTCTTATCCGGACTACTATACAAATAATTTAAGTCCAAGTATCAGATTCACAGTTTTCCGATCATAACTCAATTAGTAAAAGAATACAATTTTAGTCCAATGTTAAAAACTAAATTTTAAGAATCATGTTATAAAATCAAAAGGAATAGAAAATAACTCCTAACTCCTTTGTAGATTCAGATCTAGTAAGAACATGATAAATTTTGATAATGAATTTAAAAATAAGTATGAAAAGGAAATATATGTTTCCAATATACCGCCGGGGACCTCCGAGAAAGAAATATTTTGATATAAGACTCCTTGCTGGGATCGAACCATAGATCTTTAGGTTAAAATCAAATTGTTAACCGACTGCGCCAAAGAGGTGAAAACGAGCAACATTATAAAAATGTTTTTTTCTGATAAAGATTTTACGTGCCTGCCGATCCTGAGGACTGGAGAACAAATAGTCCATATCAGTCTCCTAAACATTTATTTATTTATTTAACGATTATTTAAACCGGCGAAATTGAGACAAAAGTCTCCTCTTCCATTCCGCCAGCACACAAACAATACAATTAATTCATACAAATAATTCATCAGAAAATAATGACAGATATTAATCTGTCATTATTTTCTGATGACAGGCATCGAACATTTATTCGAGTCGTTACCCACTCTTTTAAAAACTAACCCCTCAGTAAAAATAACATTAAAGTACAGCTGAAAATTTGTTGGGCATTAATTAAAACTTTTGTTGGGAGTAATAGACCGGACGTGCCGTGCATATTAATTTCGGACGTCGCTTTTTTCCGCTTTTATTTTATTTAGCATTAATTATTCGTGTGATAGAATATTCATTTATTAAAGGTTATTTTGCCGATGTATTCTTGTAATTACTGGGTTTGCATTTGATTGTTATGAGCCTACCCTATCTCACAGATCATTCAAGCGGGTCATATCAAATCAAAGCAGGTAAAAACACGTGATATCTCCAATTTTAATATAATCTGGCTGACAAATAGGCATCATAGAAATAATACATTAATAGTTCATTAATGTATTAAATACAAGGAATGTATGGCATTTTCCTTCAAGAACCACTGACATCCCCTGAATATTTAATGTTAATCTGACAAACGGTCTTCGAAAACGCTGGCAGAAAAAATAGACAAGATTTCTATAAATTTGATAAAAGAATGAAACAATGTTAATAATTAAAGTGGCAATTATTTACTTCGTTCACACGCGGGGTTCAACCTCCTTTGGGGTTCATACGTTTTTTTTTTCACCGTGAGAAGTGAGTTTTACTGGTAAACCCCTTGCCAAACCCACGTCTGAACAGAGTAATTGTTTGTTTTTACAATATTGCCAACATTTTGAGTTGAGCAACTTCGGAGCAACAGACAGAAATGAAAAAGCTAAAAAAATTATCGACGACCTATGAGCACTTTTTATGCGCTAACAATGTTTTAAAACTGATTTCATAATTTTGTTTATCATACATTTGATTTAACGTCGATCTATAAATTTATCAATTGAAGTACAAAGCTTTTAGCTTATGTAATGATAATACATAAAACATGAAAGGAAAAAAGGATATTGGGTACCTTTGACCTTTTCTTGGTATTTTCTAATTGTCTACGCTAATATCCTCATCACTTCGGACTCGCTTTGCTCGTCCTTAAAAAGAACCAATTTTCATCCTATCGTTGGAACTTAACAAAATTGTTCCGACAAAAACCGTTGATATACTTGCCGTTTAAATAAAACGTGGCACACATGTTTCATACTCGTACCAATTTTTACCTTACATGGTTTGTTTTTCGATTCTGTTATTTTTTAAACAAAAGCCTTCAGCCTCTTGGCCGTTTCGTGGCCACAGTTTATCTTATTACTAGTTAATAAATATCATACTGCCACGATATATGCGAATTTTCAAACGTATTACTCAAAAAACGTAATATAATTACATCATGTTATAAATGTCAATCAATACAACCGAAATTAATGTTTAGTAGACAACATGACATCCCCAAACTATGATTTCAACATCAGGAATTGCGGTTTTGTTTCTGGTATTATGACACACATACGGTTTGAGCCTTTTTGAGGTCAATTTTTTACTGTTTCATTCCGATGCATAGAAGCGTTCAAAAGTTACAAAGACCTAAGGTGAGCGTTAATGGAATTCATCTTAATAAAAGAGGAAGAAGTCTCTCCACAAAAATAGATTTCTTTATAGCAAAGCGCTTTCAACCTAACAAGAGGTCATCATCAGTTCTAGCCGTTGAATAAAGAAGAGGGTGATAGATGAGTCTTACAGTTCAAATATCAAAGATAGACTTTTTCCTCTTTTATTCAAAAGTTATCGTGTCTCATAGAAATGTCTAGGAACAAACGAAAACCTTATATGTATTTATTTATTTATATATGCACTATGATTTCAACATCAGGAATTGCGGTTTTGTTTCTGGTATTATGACTGCGGTACTTATTTCTCAGGTTAGAATTCTCTATGTTGAATAAGTTTAATATGTTTTAGAGTTTGAAAGGTAATCAAGTTTACTAAAGTCACAATAAGCAGTTTCTTTAAGAAAGGTTTGCAATGATTTCGAAAGCCAGAGTTGGTCATGATTCTAACTACTCTTCTTTGTTTCTTTAAAATTTCTGTTACATCATTGAGACGCCATGGAATATTTCCTTATTCTATTAGGGCATTCGAAAAAGTTGAAAAAACTATTTTAAGCGCTTCTGATAATTTACAGCTTTTTATTCGCTTGATACGCGAATAAAAGTAACCTACACTGGAGGTCAGTTTACTATATTATCAAAGTGACAAATCTATTTAAGTTTTGAGTCCAGAGTGAAACCCAGAAATTTTACTTCTTGGTACACAGCATTTTTTATGAAAATATAATGTTTTGGGTTTTATTCAGGTCGAGAACAGAATAGTATAAAAGGAAAAAGTAATATACCTAGATGAAATGTTTTCCTTTTTCTAAGTGAAATTTCAAACAAGAAACTTATAGAAAACATTCTTAAAAATGCTTATATCCCCGAATCTAAATAATGTACAAATTGTACAGTTTGTAAAATTGTAAAATAATTTTGAGAGTATGAACTGCGTACGTTGTATATAAAATAAAATATAAAACTATTATATTATATATTATAATAAATATATCATTATTATTTAGGAACGAAACAGCGTCTAAAAGCGTCAATTTCTATGCTGAACATGGAGCGAAAAACTATGCTACCGAACAGTACTGTTCGGTACCCATTTGCTACCGTTACTACTAAATGGATTTTGGGTTCAATGGAATGGGTGGACTATTGGTGGTACAAGTGCGAGTAGTATATACAATACTTGGACACTTTTTACAGCTTTATCTACTACACGTAAATTTAATTACTTCTGTTAAACTGAACAGTCGTCCAACTGTTAGCAGCCTTACGAAAAGTCAAGAAATCTTACCAAAACCACTTGCGTAATCCGAAAAATGTCTTTGGTCCAAAAAATTCGTGAAATCAACTTTTCAATCCCACCAAGTCATATCCTTTTTGGTTGGAGATGGTCATTGGCGTTTTAAAGTGAAGTTGTTAAGTTGGCAATACTAAAGAGCCTTATTTAAATTAAGGGGCAATCATCCGCTTTTTGTCTTAGCGGCGTGCCAGCAGAGTGCATCAACAATACAGGTCTTCAACTATAGATGAAGTGTTGGCAAGGGTATATATAAAGGTGTAGTTCCTAACTGTACTCTTAACGTTTTAATCATTCATGCATTAATTTTATTTGATTTGGTCCTTGTTCTATGGAGGTAAAACTGCTGCAATTATTACAACTGCTAAAATCTGTCATGAATTATCTCCATGAACACATCTGAATAGTATGATATCTCATCAAATAGCAGAAGAGGCTATAAATATGTTTACACTGCTGGCAAGCCGCTAAGGAAAAGAAGCTGATGATTGTCCCCAAATAGAGTTGGAAATTAAACATATAAAATATTATAGCAGTAAGCATCATTTAAAGACTAATTAAATAGTCATGGATTAAACCAATAACATGGATTAAAACATTTTCGCCCTCTTTTTTCACTCGCCTTTACCTCGGAAAACATAAGTGAAGTTGACCTTCTCGGAAAGCCTTGGGAGGTAACTAATTTATCTCCTTTGTCTTAACGGCGTCAGGAGCTAATGCAGTTTTCTCTTGCAGAGAAAACGACCTTACACGGAAAAGCATCCTTTGATCCTTTTTCAGTAAATAACTATTATTTGAACCACAATCTAACTGAATTTCGCATAAATAAACAACGCTTTTTATATAACATTTTACAAAATATTTACTACTTATTTGTTTCAAATTAAATTTATTACAGACAAAAAGCGCAATATTGATTGACGTATAAAAGATAATAATATTTGAATTTGACAAATATAAAATAATAACCAAGATATTTTCATAATATTTTGCTTTTAATAACATTGTTTCCGCAGGAAACAGACTTAAAAATATCTAAATAATAAAATGAAAACATGAATATTGTCGAAAACAATTGGTTGAGCCAAATAAAACTGTCTGGATATATTATATAACACTGACTGTGTTAATGTTTAGTGTATTCGTTTCACACTGTGTTAATGTTTAGTGTATTCGTTTCACACTGTTTCACACTGCGTTAATGTTTAGTGTATTCGTTTCACTCTTTACACAAACTGTAAGCGTATTTAATAAATACATTAATTTTTTATGTTTTAATCTCTAAGCTTCTAATAAAAACTTTTTACAATATTTTCCCAAACAAGAATCGGTTTACTTCTTCGCGTCCTTGGAATGTGTAAAACGTCTGATTTATAATTTAGTGTGTTTGAAATTGATTTCACTAGTCTTGAGAAAGGGAAGTCAGTTACCCGCCTACTAACCACGCTCCATACTACTTGAAAAATGTATCCAACAAAACCAACGTCACCGCTTTAGAATAAAATTTAGCATACAAGTTTATTATGTAATGAGATACGGTCGTGTCAAATATAGCTCAGTTAGATGTTTTTAGCGAATTTACAAAGAAAAATAAGCTTATGAGATTGAGGTTATGGGGGGCAGGTAATTTTATTAGAAAGGGAGAAGACTTAGTGACCAAGACTAGCAGATCTAGATAAATTAGCTATACTAGGAGATTATCAGTATATCTATAATGATAATTCATACACACTTACACACACACACACATAAATAAAAAGAAACATATACATACTCATACACATATACACAACACACAAACTCATACTCACACACATACACACACACAGGGATACAACTTGATACTACCTGTTGTATGCTGAAATACTAAGCCGATACTTTGCTGAAATATCGGTTATATCTAAATTCTCGCTTTCAGTTTTTCTGTGCAAAAAATACGTACTCGTATGTTATAAATTGAGAAAATTTAAAATGTTGTAGCGTAGCTTGTTGTTTTTACTTTTCCTCATTCGTACTGTAGGTATAAAAGAAAACTATTGTTAGCACTATAAATACTAAACCGGGCTTTCATCTGAATTGCCTATTTTAGGCATTTTTTAAGACCTGAATAATTTTTACACAAGTTGGCAAACAAGTCGTCTTTCCATATGTGTGTGCGTGTAATAGTAGTAGTAGTACAAAATATATGTCTAGTTTATTCTATAATATTTTTATGACGTCATGAAGTAGCACTAATGACGCACTAAATAATTTCCATAATTGATAAAGCACAGAATAATGATTAGATCAATGTAAATTTTATCAAACTTGTAGTTAAGAACAACAAATGAGTCATTGAAAAGCATTGAGTTTTTAAATATTGTTTAAAATCAAAAAATATATCAATTGAGTTCAAATTTGGTACTAGTGCAATAAATATGTGGGCGAACTTTATATTCAATACTGCTAGTATATGACTTATGTTAAGCAGCATAAAGCGAGGTCAGAGCCTGAATGTGAGCCAGCATGAAAAAACGGATATTTTTACTTTCTGAGGACGAGCAAAACAAGTCCAAAGTAGTGAGGATAAACGTAGCGAATCTGATAGAGAGAGAAAAAGATGCGAGGTGCTCCGTAAGTTGTTTCAAGTGGGTGGATTTGAATTTTACGTCGAGGAGCATAAAACCCCCGTGACCTTCCCAACAGCTCTGTGACGCTAGCCCTAATAACTCCTGTCGGTCCTTATTTACCGCCTACTCGCCGTTTAGTCAATACATCATCTGATAACAACACCGTATTTATTCGTTTTAATGCTAAATCAATAAAGAATTTTTTTTCACAAAGTTTCTTGAGTTTACTAAATTAATTGATTTCGTGTTTACAATTAATTAAATGGAAAATTAATTACACTATTAGTAGTTTGAGAGGGATAGTTATATTAAAAATTTGTCTCGCCCTTTTATGTTGTCATCTTCAGGTGTTGCTAGCGGAACAAGTGCGTACAAAGTCTTAGGAGATTCCGCTTAAAATCCATGCATAATGTAATACATTATGAATACCCGTAAAGCGGTTTCGCGTTTTCACGATCAGAAGATGGAGCAATCCTTATTTATACCCTATGTATATAGAAATAGAATTGTGTCTGAACTGAAAATCTAAAAAATCCAAATTGTGGAATAGATTATTTAAGTGCTATGTATGGAGAATAAACAAAAATAATTAAGGCATTTGAGGTGATGTTACCCTTAAGTTTATTCCAATTAATACTTGGTAACAAAAACTTTTTAATGTGCCTCAAAATTGATACAATGCGGAGTACAGAAATGAGATCCCGTGAAAATGTATAAATAACCACAAAATTTCAAATTTAAATTCCCTTAAAAAATAATAACCCCAAGGTAAAAACAATAGATTTAGAATTAACTCAAAATTAATTAATGAAATTTAAGGAAACAACATGTATTTACTGTTCTGCTTAAAATTAATTCTAGAGTTAACGTTATAGAAATATGACGAACTGATAAAGGTCAACGACCATGTGGCCGTGGGGACGCAAAGCTAACGTCGACCCCGCGTAGCGACAAAAAGGCCGAGAGCCTCTTGTTTTAATTAGTTGTATCACGATTTCATTACAATTAATTTGTAATGAAATCGTAATACAAGGTATAAAACTTGTATGGCCACATGGTCGTTGTCCTTTATCAGTTCGTCATATTTCTAGTTTATATAATTGGCATACTGCCAAGAAATAAGCGATTTTTCAAATGCATTAGTCAAAGAACGTGATTTGTTTACATTATGTTGTATATGTCAATCAATAAAACTGGAACTAATACTGACCACATAATGAATCTCCGTATTTTTGTTAACTATATGTACGAGTATTAATACATGGGTATTAATAACTTTGTCGACGAAATGATTTGCCGACGATGAAAGCCGGGTTGTTGCTTCGACAAATCATTCTAAAGACAAATAATTTGTCTAAGGAATGATTTGTCGATTGCGCAATCTGGGTTGTTGCGTAGACAAATCATTCCAAACCGTAATGCTAAGAACCCAAAAGGACCGATAAAATGTTATCTTCGAATTTAGTTTTGCAAGGGACACTCCAAGTTATTTACGCGACCAAAAAGAAGTAAATTAAATTTTAACTTATAGATATTATTAGTAAGTAAAAATAAAACATAATAACTAAAACATATGATAAGTTCTAAAAATATACTAATTTATTTAGGAAAAAAGAGAGTTTTTTTCTCAGTGGAAACACTAAGAAAAACCCCGGATAACAATAATAATAATATTAATTATGGCTGCAATCAACCTTAAGGTATACCACAAATACCACCACAAAGTACTCAAGCTTTGGGTAACCATGACATTCTGAGGACGTGCGACGCGTATCAGAAGGTATAACATAATATTTTGGACATTCATTATATTCTAAAACCGAGCGAAGCAAGTTGTAAGGAAATATACCGAGGTACCCTGTATCCCACTTTTACTTGTCAGTTTTACAATTACTATTTAGAAAACCTCAAAATATTCAATGCAAGTGATAGTAAGCCGGGTATTAACGTACTAATTATGTTGATTTGATAGAATATCGACTTCTCCCGCAATATTAGTTTCATTGAGACGACCCGATACTTTGTCTTTCTTTGTATTCGTAAACACGTAAAGTATAGATTATGAAATAAAATACAACGTAAATATAAAACAACACGGCCTTTTTACCTGGTTTCGCTTATTGACCTGTAACTACTATTACAATCACTACTCCTGCAAAGGTGATAAAACTAAACCAGTTCGCGTCTTATAACTCATTTTATATAAAATATCGAACACGGATTTAAACTGCTAACGGCTAGTAATCAATTCATTTTTTTGGATTATTTTAATAAGAAAACATTTTATTCAGGAGGAAATGAACTCGAACACAAGACGAAGGTCCTCGGTTCGTATCCGCTACGCGACCACATTGTTGTTCTTTCGTTTTTTTTATTATTTGTTGCTACATGACATTTTGCATTGTATTTAGCGAATTTTCATCGCCTCGCCTTGCAGATACGCAAAGCGGACCTGTAAGTCTCGCTATTGTTCCTTTAAGGCCGCTCTGCTGTTGTTTTATTATTTACAGTGGAAGCGAAACGTCGCATTCTTTATCTACTTTGACGCGGTCAACATCAGAAGACCTAAATCTTCAGTAATTTTCATTATATTTACAATATTTTTCCTGGTCTCGACATTTCATGCAGTGCACAATGCGGCACATCTTTGTGATTGTAATAGGTATTTGCAATTGACAAAACAGCGCCCCTCGTTACGACTAAAGGGTACCAATTGTTGAATAGTTTTTGGACCACGTAATATATTCATTTAAATAGGAAAATACATTTTTCCTATCTAAAATTATACGTGTCAGGGACATCCGGGAGTGGATTACTCCATTACTGATTGTGTCCTTATCATGCGTTGCAAAAGCCTGACCATGTTGGCAGTAAAGTTTCACTTTGGACGTTTTTTATGGTAGACAACAACCATTGGAACCTCTCTACGTCTGGAAAGCTTTTGCCTTGAAAAAATGCTGCAAATTAACTTTTCCACAAAACATTTTTGTTAGGTAAGAATATTGCCGGGCAACCAAATTTACTAAAAGCCTCATGAATATTTTCATCTTACTTTTTAAAAACCTTCCAATAGAAAAGTTACTCATTGTTCTTAAAGCAACCTGCAGTGTATGAACAGAGTTTGCAGTTTAAGAGAAGACTGCATACACTACACACATCTAGGTTTTAATGATCTTCTGCTTGCATCAGAACCCGCAACAAACATACGGTCAGGTGGGAGTAACAGTGACAATCACTATATCAAAACCAACACATTAGTATTTGGTGAGAAAAAAGAATTATGCAGTGCTAATGTCTTTTAATTTTCCTCATTTATACAAAGTAAATGTAAATGTTTATACAAAGTAAAAAGTATAATGTTTGCAAAAACATCCAAAACCGGGTTTTAACCTATATTATCCGTTTCAGGTGTTTCAAAGTTCTTCTAAGTTGTCTGATTATTTGTTTGTGTGTCAGTTATCATCGTATATCCCACTGTATTAATTCAAAAGAGTTGGAACTCGGTGGAAAAAATTAATCTTTAGGTCTAGTTGTTCAATCCACAGTGAATGTGATTTAACAGATGCGACGCGGCTAAGGGCCGACAGACTCTGTTTCTATCCTTCCTAGTAAAAGAAGAATCCTGCATAGTTTAAAATGTGTGTCAGATTTCGTTACTCTATATATCTCTGCTCTGCAGTATCCTAAAGTATAATTACGGCATAAAATAAAAGTCATAAAAAATAATGATAAACGTATAAAGATTGCATGATCTTAATGAAAAACACAAAAACAAATAAATAAAACTCTAGATGAATGAGCAATTAAATTAATTAAGAATATTTGAAGAACCGTTTAATATTTTTAATGGACTATTTACAATAAAACATTTATAGTAATTATAATTAATTTTTTTTTGCGTTTGTAGATCAATAATTATTTAATAGCCCAGAGAGAGAGAGAGAGAGAGAGAGAGAAAATGAGTTGACAGCCCTTGGGACTGAGGTGAAAGGGCTCAGCCTGCGTTATCCCACTTTGCTCTTTAATCACAAGTATTTGTTATTAAAAGAATTCCAATACAATTTTCGCCACTTTCTACAATCCTCTTTGATCCTACTAATAGATTCGTATCTCCATTCTCCTCCATGCATTTTAATTTTCTGGCGTTTTTACTATTTCTTACTGTATTAGGGTAAGTGCTGTCCCTTTGTTAGTTTTCTCAAGTCAGGTTTGTAGGGGAGGTACTAAGTCTTGTACCAAATTCACGAGTCAAATAAATAGATAAATCAGGAAGTCAATCACCACTCTTCGATCAAGGTAGAAGAGAAAGAATACTTCCAATTGAATCATTGGTATTATTACGCTTTTAATATCTTTTTCATACGTGTGTTTAACATTGAATTATACCCTGCAATGATGATGGAGAGACTACTTCATGATTCATTTTATTAAAACTTCACCTGAACCATACTCATTCTGAACCATAATGTACATAAACTTTGAGGCACAATGTGTACGGTCTGGCCCAGTTTGAAATCTTTCCCAAAATCTAATTACTTCTACCAGTAGTAGGACTTAATATATGTGTCAAGTTTCATCTTATTTCACTGAGCCATAGAGATATATTACTAGAGGGAGCATATCCCATATTAATTCATTGAGAAGCTTAAAAAAGTCATTTTAGATCTCTCACTGTAATCTTCTAAAACACTGTCGGCTTTTCGTTCATTATTAGTATTTTGTTATGTATTCTAAAAGATCTATAGTACAAGTTGGTGCAATTTTTACAGCTAGTTTATGTATATCAATAATTAAAAGTGTTCACAAATGTTTTTCAAACTTTAAACAAATGTTTTAAATGCCTCTATTGTAATTGTACTCTCAGGTATATTATAATTTGGGCTATACCATGTTTACTCAAAATATACACACACAGACAGACACCAACTTGTTTCAAAATCTTTAGGGGATGAAAAGTAATAATTTGAGGATAAAATGGGTGTTTTATAACACCCATTTTATCCTATATTGCAATGCTTCCCCCAAATATTAGAGGAGATGGGGAAGCAAAAGGTGGGATTAGTAGCACATTTTATATTTCCCAATTTTACTACTCTATGTAATTTATATAAGAAAGTGTTTTTTAGAAGACTTTAACTTTTACAGCTCCTCCCCCTACTTAAACCTACTTTTTCTCTTTTAGTTTGTCTTTTTTATAACTCTTCAAAAAACTTTCTAAGCTATCTATGATAAAAACTGAATACTTTATGACACCAGAATACATTAGTAGGTTCACTTATTCATAAAGGTCAACGAGTATTTTGCCCCCACAGCCCCCTACGTAGATCTAGAGACTCGGAGAATTCCTGTAATATGTCCTGCTTTACGCTAAGTGAACATTTCGGTTTTGGGCTAAACAGATTATTCTATTTATTCTACTCTACAAAATGTATGTGAACGATATCCGTACATATATATATATATATATATATATATATATATATATATATATATATATATATATATATATATATATCTTTCACAAGTCCTTCTACTAATACTTCCTACCGTATTCCTTCTTCCTCAACCTGCACCTCCAGCAACTTGGTATATTGCCTTGAGTGCAAGCATTGTGATTGTTTTTACGTAGGAGAAACGTCTACTCCCTTCAACCTGCGTTTAAACAACCACAGACAATCGTGCCGTGACCAAAGGAGTGATTTACCAGTTGCAGTGCACGCTAGATCCCACCATTCCTCTTCCTTTAATGACCTATATAAAGCCAAAATCCTTAGAAAACTTCCTGAGGACACATCCACTCCTGCTCGTCGAAACTGGGAACTCGCCTACCAACTCATCCTGAAATCCCGTCAGCCTCCTGGCATTAATAAACAATAATTTAATATTTTTGTTTTTGGTTTTACTTTTATTTGATATTTTTTATTTTAATGTCTATTTTTATTATATATTTATATTTTATTTTTATTCCGTTTTTGTATTATGTCTATTTACTTTTACTATTATTATTTGTATTCTTTATCCTCTTTCCCTTTCTTATTATTCACTTTCTTGTTTATTTATTTATTTATTTTTTTTTATTTTTTTATTTTTTATTTTTTTATTTTTTTTTTATTTTTTTATTTTTTTTTTTTTTTTTTTTTTTTTTTTATTTTTTTTTTTTTTTTTTTATTTTTTTTTTTTTTTTTAATTTGTTTTGTTTAGAGTATGTGTGTATATTTCATTTTTTCATTGTATGATTGCTTGTCTGTATGGTAGTTTTGAGTACCTTCGAGCCTGTCTAGTACTGAATACATTTGCTCTACCCTCTACCCCCCCCCTCACCCCACCCTGCTCACTCCTGTCCTTCAATTCCTCTCAATCTACCTTCCAGTCCCTCTCCGTCAGACGAAGAACTTAGTTCGAAACGTTACCAAATTTCATGTAAGTCTTTTCTAAGTGTTTTCTATTTAAAATTCTTTATATTCAGTATATATATATATATATATATATATATATATATATATATATATATATATATATATATAATATAAAATAATTTTACAATTATCACAACAAAAGTGTTTACACAAAGTGAAAGTAATTAAATACCCCCAGTCCAAGGAGAAGACATGGTCATCAAACTACATCATTACATATCATATCAAGAGTTCTGAACTTCTATATACCACCAATGCTATGAATAGCACCGCTAATGTTTATAATAAATTCCTCATACATCTGTATACAGAAGAATATATTTCCCAAATCAATCAGTCTGGAGGAAACATGAAGCATAAACTTTAACTGAATCAACATGGTATACACACCAATCCAATGTAAAACATTAATCATAGTTAACCAGCAGCATCTGTTTAGCTAAATCGAGTAACGTAAGACAACATTAAGCGTCTCCTAACTCAAGCGATACATAGCAGAAAATAGTCCAGAACATCTCATACGTTTTAATACAATAAATCCTTTATTTCCCCTTAAGGATTAGTAAAAGAAAATAATTTAGGATTAATATTTAAATAGGAAAGTAATTGCAGGCAAGGACAATGAAGAAATAAATGTGCCATAACAAGGCCGTAAAGAGTTAGTATAGTTTGGAGATAAATAAATGAAGCGTTAGTATGATGAAAATAAATCAAAATAGGAATTGTAGTATTAGTACGGTTTTTAATTATTATTATTATTTTATTTTATTCTTTTTTTTATTTTATTTTTTTATTATTTTTTTTGTGTGGGTGGGTAGAATTTTCTACACCTACGTATGCCATACGATAACTTACGAAAGCTTCATCAAATCAAAACAAAACTCAACGTATAGCGAAATCTTAGGGAGGGGGGTTTTTAAAATTTTATTTTCTGTAATAATTTTATGGCGCTGTCAACCATAGTTATGACGTCATTCAAAAAATATATTTGGGAACTTAAAATGGCATTAAAACAAGGTGTCATATTTTAATGTCTTGTATAATAAAGTACACGGCAAGCTAAATTACAGAATCCTATTGTGCAAATAACACACACATATATTATTATATTTCAATATATATTTATACCTCTATACCGATGACATCTACAGCATATTGGGCTCAATAGTGCTAAAGAGTAAAGAGTTGATTGGGAAGCAGATCCCCTCGACTCTGATAAGTGTACAATGCTCTTATTCAGTCACTTACTGACTAAAATATTGATTTAAAAGTACTGACTTTAATTCCTTGAATTCCGGGCAAAATGCCATGTAATACAAATAATAAAAAACAACAAACAGTACACAATAAGGGACTTAGTTTGAGGGGGTTGAAGGCTCTCGAAACAGTGCAGCAAAGCGCCTAAAGACCGACGGCCACTTTTTCCCAAAATTAAGCCTATTCCTTTACAGGGTGTTTCCCAAAAAGTTACAATAACGGGCGCGCTGCGGGGATTAACCCTTAGAGGAATATTTTTGTATAAAATATTTATAAAAAATTACGTCTCACTATGACCCACCCCACCGGATAATGATATTAGACCTCGACAAAGGTTCAGCTGAAGCTTACCTCGAGCCTCTGTGATCTTGACCAATCAATAAAAATTCAATTTTTGCGGGTAAATTCCCAAGCCGCGCCTGGTAGAGGGCTAAATAACTTATTTAATTAATAATATTATTTGTCTGCAAGAATTCAGCTCTTAATAAAACTTACAAGACGACCCTTTGATTATAATGAGTAACTTTGAATATTTATTATCTAAGCCCTCTTGTAAAAGTATTGTTAATAAATGCCAACAGAAAATATAAATATTCATATTTTCAATTATTTTCGTAACATAAATTCAAAACATTTTAGGCTTCATTTAAAGTAAAATACTCAGGAAAATTTAGAAAAATATTTAGTCATATAAGGAAAAGATGACTTTGTAGAGAATGGATATACTAAGGAACATTTTGGGATACATAAAAGGTATCATCGTAGAGTACTTTGAACATATATATGTGTATCTATATCTGGTATCAAGAAGGAAGTGCATCCCACATTCCCGCCTATGTATAAACTATCGCCAACCTCTACAACTACTCCCTCGGAAATTCAAAATCAAAGTGACACACTAAAGCACACGGTTATAATCAGTCGACAACGTGTGAAAACAGTGTTGTTGAACCAATAATGCGCATTGTGGCGTTTATGAAATTTTAGGCTTAGTTTAACATCCAGGACTATCCTCTTTTGCTTTCTCGTATTATCTCAAGCTGTCAACTAATTATAACCGTTTGTTATACTATAATAGTATTGGTATATTTTTCCCAACACTTATTATAGTAATCATGTCGAGCCAGATCTTAGTTTCTTTATTATTGAGTAGTTTTTAATTATACCTATTTAATGTTATTTTTACATTGTTTAAAATTTATTAATATAAATAATAATAAGTATAATAAAGTACGTTGGCAATAAGAGAGATGGACATTAAGAGTGAAAAACACGCACTTTAGAGTCTTTTCAAAAACTATTTAACTCCAATGATATCGGAGGTCCTCTATTTCTCGGAAAAACGGTAGCAAAAATATATTGGCTCTTTACTCCTACTGTGGATTATATAAATTAACCTTCAAGTGACGTCTGACCTAACCCGGCGAATGCCTTACATATAATAGTCATTCAATATATTCAAACGAATCTGGATAATTTTATTTTATGTTTTTATTACATGAACTGTTTATAAACATCGAGCATAAGAATTTTTATGTAAAGATAAAAACAGAGGAAATGTAATTTTCATTTAAACAGATGTGAGAGGAATAAACCAGAAACAGGGGAGGGAGGGGGAAAGAAAATAAACTTTTCTGTAAAATACTGATATTAAACATAGCCCTCGCTGCGTTTTTATTATACCATCCAAGCAATAAGTTAAATATAAATAAAAAATCGGGCAAGGGGTACCTCGGAACTTTTCCCACCACATCGGACAGGACCCCTACTAGTTGTCCCTTACCCATCTATTTTCCTTAAAAACAGTTTTTTTGGAAAAAATTTTTTTGCGGGAAAATGTTACCAAAAAAAGAGAGAGAAATGCAATTACGCACGAAGACAGCGGTCTGTCAACAGTGTTGGACTCAGGGTCTGCCTTATACCAACTAAAAATTACTCCGCGAAACCCCTTGAACCTAGCTTGGAACCGTTATTCACATTACTTCAGGCTAGGTTTTATCATGAGACTTCCGGCTCCCTTTTGGGGTAAGATGGGAGGGAGCCCTAACATTTTTTAGAATATTTTCAAAAAACCTTTTTCCCTTTTTTTTGAAGATTTTCAAATCGATTCGGGCGACACTTTTTATCCTTTAAGCTCCCTCTGTGATTTAGACAAACGAAACTGCTTAACTTGCCGTGCACTACATTTTTTAACTATAAGTATACAATCATGCTTTTCTTTTTATGATTTCTGAATGGTAAGAAAACGTAATTCGAGTGAGGATTTCATATATTGAATTTTATTTATATCATTATAAATGAACCTCTTTTATATTCTATATTCTTTTATATTATATTCTATTTATAGCTATTTTATATAGCTGCATTTAACCTTTGATAGCAGTGTAGATGTTCGCTGTTACAAATTTGAAAATTAAATTGTTTTAATAATAATTTAAAGGTTATAATGGTTAACATTGGTTAAAAATTCTTGGGGACTTAAAGGTAGCTTCCACTGGTATTCCTAGCTTTTTAGATAGTTTACCAGCCAGATGCTACTATTAAGCTTGAACAGGGACCGATTGGAATAAAATTTTTAAAGGTACTTAATCCCTTTAAGTTTCATGTCATCTGTCATGCATTCTATTTAGTAAGTATTTTTAGGTATCCATGGTATTGCTCTTTTGTCCTTTTCTCGTTTATACCGCAGGTATATAGAATTTTTTTATGACGTCATTCCCTCGCATTAATGACTCAGCAAAAATTTCGAAAAATCATAAAATGCGAAAAATGATGCGATCGGATTGAGATATGGCACGCATGTAGCCATGTATAAGACCAACATATGTGCCAAGATTCTTTTTATCAACATATCTTTATTCCAACATATCTCATTATCTTTATTAGTTCAATTTTTAAAAAATAAATTGTAAATAATCAGGAAATTGTACAATTAAATTTAAATTAGGTACAAGTATATACCTTTACGTATTAAATAATTACACTAAGTTTTGTTTCAATAGGACAAGTACATTCATGATTATTGTTGAATCATAAAAGCTAAGCGTCATCAAGCGAGATCAGTGTATGCATGGGTGACCACAGGGAATGAAACGGATGTATTCATTCGTATCGGGACAAGCAAAGCGAGCCCGAAAACGTGTTGAAGAATAAATTTAATAACTTGTTTATTCTGACGACGACCGAAGCGAGTCCAAAGTAGGGATGATGAGCGTAGATACAGAAAAGTCCCGAGGTACTCTGAACTCGATTTTTTATATTCTTTTATTGTCTTAAATTTGATTTACGAAAACGATTTTTCTCCATAATTTTTTTTATCGCTGTTGTAAACATTTATAGTTCTGTTTAAACAGATATCTTTATTTTCTAATTAATTTGTATTGTGTATGACCACAGAGACACACACACACACACATATAAAAACAAACAACTTTGTGAAAACCACGCAGGAGGTCTTAAAACACATGAAACGAAAAATTCAGGTGATATCCCGGTTTGCAGAGTGCTTGCAAACCTGGGTTGAAAATAATGATATTCTCAATGGGTCACACAGGAAGGCATCAGGAAAAATTATTCTACAATAGATTTTTTTATTAACTTGTTTAACATTGTGAAACTTAAAATCAGGGCCAACGGTTAAAGGTTGTATGGATTTTTGGTTGATTTTAAGGCCGCCTTTGATTCCATTGACAAAGAATCATAATTTATAAATTGCTACAGGGGATTTTGTCTAAAATACGGGCCTTCGGCCCGTAGCCGCTACGCGGTCTCGGCGCTTCGCGCCTCGTCCGCTCCGCGGCGTCGCCCCGCCGGGCCGCTTCGCGGCCCGGGGGCCTCCCAGTGGCCGCTTCGCGGCCACATTGTTGTTGTTTTGTATTATGTATGGTTTCATTATCGTTTTTGTTACATGGCATTTTGCCACGTATTTAGCGAATTTTCACAGCCTAGTTTCACAGGCCCGCTTCGCGGGCCTGAGAGGCTTTCTTGCAAATTTGATTTTATTAATCCTCTATTATTAATAGTAAGCAATGATATTACAGTTAACAAGCAATATAAAACAATAATAAGTATATTTAAATACATAACTAATAAGTTTTTTATAGAGTAATAAAGAATAAAGAAAAAAAATCCACACGCTGCAACTAATGAAGTAACCTTTTATAAAGGGTAAGAAAAGATTATAGTTTCATCTTTCATCAGTTTTAGTTATCGTCCACCATACAAAAGGGTATTAACTCTTACATAAATTTATGATTGTTTATGCAATTTAAAGAAAAATGTCAAATTTGTTTTGTAAACAAATTGTTTATTTGAGTATAATCTTTAGTTTGAAAAAAATATATTCATGATTTTCTAAAATAAAAACAGGCCTGAGAGGGTTTCTCACAAATTTAATTTTACTAATTAAGATTTTATTAATACTTTATTATTAATAGTATGCTATAATATTAAAACTAACAAGCATTATTTTTTTTTTTTTTAAACAAGTTCTTTATTGGCAAAATATACAATATTTATTTTGTGTTAACCGGGAGCCATATTTTATTTATTGGTTTGGGGTGATTTGTGCCTCTTTATTTTTATTTTATTTATTAATTTTGGTATTAATTTGGTTATTTTTTTGGGGTGTGAGGGGATTTGTTTGGGTTAAGGATAATTTCCAATTTTTGGGTTTGGGTATTTGATTTTTTTTTTTTTTTTTTTTTTTTTTTTTTTTTTTGGAGGATTTGCAAGAATGATATTTTTGATGGTGTTTTGAATAGGTTTGTATTGTAAAGGGATTTTGCAGGAGTGTCAAAAGGGTTTCCTATGCAGTCTGTGGACTGACTTTTGATGAATCAACCTGGCATTTGCCTGTAAAATTGAGGGAAACACAGAAAACCTCAATTAGGTTGATCGGACACGCGGGTCCTGGGTGTAAAGGTTATTATTTTTTATTTTATTTTTATTTTTTTTCGTTGGGGTTAGTTAGGGTTCGTTTTCTAGATTTTTTGAGGCTAAGGGGAATAGTTTATTTATTTACGAATTGAAGTGTATTTATTATATTTTTTAATTTTGAGAAGAGTAGAGTCTTGATTTTTTCAGTCTTGTCTTGGATGTCTTGATTTTGACTTTCTGATAATAATTTTGATCGTTCTGTCTTGTATTTGGGACAGTCTAGTAGAATATGTTCTACGGTCTCGTCTATTGTGGGGCAGGTGTGGCATACTGGGGAGTCGCTTAATCCTATCTTGTAATGGTATTGTATGCATCTCCCATGTTGACTTCTTAATCGGTTAATTTTTACGATATCTCCTCTTGTTAATCTTGATTTCCAGAACCATGGTTTGGCAGGAACTTTCTTGATGATTTCTTTGAAAGTTTTACCTTTTTCAGGTTCTTCGTGGAGTTTGATATTGAAGTCTTCTAACATTTTCTTTTTTGATATTGATATTATATCTCTTGCTGGTAATTTATATTCTGATGGTGTTGCTGGATTTTTTAAGATGATCAGCTTCTTTCGTTTCCTTGAATTCCTGAATGTGCTTTCAACCCATATAAAACAATTTCCTTCTTCATTCTTGTTAATTCGCTTATTTCTTGCAGGATATGCATGCATATGTGATCTATTTTTGTTAAATAGTGTTATGTTGGATAGTTTTTTAAGGATACCTTGATTGTCGCAAGCAATAGTGTATTTGTTTTTTGATTATTTTGTAATGATTTTATGTATGTGAGTGTTTGCAAGATTGCTAAGCTTTCTTAATGGAATATGTTAGTGTACTGCGGGCATGAAAAACTTTGACCAATTTTCAGTTGTAAATCGTAATATGAGTAACCAGTTTTATCTTTGTTGTTTTGATCCGTCAGTGAAAATTACGTAAGTGGTTTGTGGATGTAGGTTGTATAGTTGATCTTGAAAAGTTACGTTGTTGTAAGGATAAGAAAGTTTTGGTATGTTTATAGAAATTGTTTGGTGGATGTTGTTCAAAAGAAGTTTGATGGATTGGAAGTAATTTATTTTGGTATATACTTTGGTTGAGGTAAGGTTGTAGAATTGGTAGCTATTATAAAGTATTGGGGGATTTATGTCGCCAATATCGATGATTATTATTTATTTTATTGGTCAATTTGTCAATAGTTGTCAATAAAGGGGATTGTTGAGAGTATAATTTTTAATGTGTTTGTCACTTAAATATTGTCTTCGTATGTCAAGTGGAGGTTCTGAGCATTCAGTATGTATTATTGTTATTGGTGTAGATTTGAGATAACCCATGCTTATTCTTAAAGCTCTGTATTGCAAACGGTCTAGTTTTAAAGTAAGTAATGTCTGGCATTGCCGTAAATGGGTGAGGCAAAGTCTATGCATGCCCTTAATGTTGCTCTATAAAATGTTATTAGTGTTTTTGGGTCACATCCCCATGCTTTATTACTGACCATTTTCATGATGTTAAGGTATTTTTTCACATTTTTAAAATTATCGATGTATATGGTCTTTCCAAGTCAGTTTGGTCTATAAAGAGTCCTAAAAATCTAACGGTTCTTTTTCTTTTTTATCTATATTTTGCCAAAAATTAATTTCATCATCTAAAGGACATTGTTGCGTCTTGTAAAGATGCAACATTCAGATTTGTCTTGGACAGTTCTAACCCAGTGAGTCTTGTCCATTCTTGTATTTGTCTAAGTGAGGTTAGTTAGGTCAGTAATCATGTCATTTATTTTTTTTTTGTTTATGGTGTATAAGTATATCGTCAGCAAATTGAAGTATTTTTACGGGAAGGGTGATAATTTCTCCAGGTCAGAAGTATGTATTATGTATAAAAGTGGGCTTAAGATGGCCCCTTGAGGGACACCTCGTCTTGTTGTTCTACGTCCAATAGTTTGTCCATTAACTCGAAAAATAAGGATTCTGTCGGTAATTAATTTAATTACAAAAACTTGCTGTTTGTTGTGGTATATCTAATCGTAACAGTTTTGGTAAAGTACAGTTAAATCTACGTTATCATAAGCTCCTGTAATGTCTAGTAAAGAGATAATACTGATTTTTGTTGAGTAAAATGCACTATGTATGTCATTGGTTAATTGTGTTGGCTTTCTAACGTTGATTTATTTTTCTAAAACCTTTTGTGAAAAGCTAGTTTGTCATTAGATTCCAACCACCATTCTAATCTATTTTTAAGTATTCTTTCGAAATGTTTTGAGCATGCATGATGATAAAGATATTGGTCTATAATTTGATGCTATGTCAATAGTTTTACCCGGTTTTTTTTATCGGTAGTATTATGTAAGTACGCCATGAGTCAGGGATTTGTTGAGAAGTCCAAATATTATTGAATATTTTAAGAGAATTTGTTTTGATATCGTTGGTAAGTGATGAATCATGTCATAGTGTATATTTGTCAAAACCAGGAGCAGTATTGCTGTGTTTTATAGCAGCATTTAATTCAGTTATAGTAAAAGTATTGGTTAGTATGTGATTATCGTTGTTTGGGATATAAGGTGGAATTTTGTTAGTCACTGACGGAGGGGCAAGTTTGTCCATGAAGTCTTCGAGCCATGGTCCTGTATTAGTATTGTAGTCGTTAGTTTGAGTTTTGTTTAATTTTCTAAAAGATTTCCAAACAGATGAAGGGGAATCTTTTGTAAAATTTAAGCTGTCACAGTATTTTTTCCAACTATTTTTTTTTACGTTTTAATGTTCGTCTAAATTTAGCATTTGCTCTTTGAAATCATAAAAGTTTTGTTAAGTTAGGGTTAGTATTATAGTTTTGGTAAGCTGTGTAACGATCGTCTTTGTATTGCTCACAAGTAGAGTCCCACAACAACAAGCATTATAAACAAAAATATATTCATGATTTTTGTTTTTAAATAAAAATACCGTTTCCGTCACTTAGGATCATAGATAAACAATATTAACATAGATGGCTCACTCAAAGATTTAAAAAAATAGTTGATGGGATGCAGGAGGCTCAAGTAGTACAGTCTAGTGGTGACAGCGTGAAAACTGTCACATATTTTATTTCTGACATTTTATTATTTATATTTATTCAACCAAACAACGAGCTGTTTAGGTAATCAAGTCTTTGTTTACTTTTATTTTATTTTACTAAACGATTGGCAACTGTTTTTTTAAAAAAATACTACAGCACAATCTAGTAGAGAATAGAGCAATAATATTTTTACTACTAGCGCTATTCAAGACTCTAGTGATGAGGCCCCCAACTTAAATCATAAACACAAACTTGTCAATTGAGTGTTCCTACTACACTCGGGAGTGAACTATCTATCTTAGGATTGTCTGATTGAGCTGAAACCGGTCGCAATCGTTTTAGAATGACTTCGACCATATAAAGACTACTTCGAGGTTCTTCCGCTTACGGGCCTGCTTTGCTCGGCGTGGTTTAGTGGAAGCCATTTTTGTCCTGTCTCTCTGGGACAGCAGGCTTACCAGGATGGAGCAAGAGGTAGAGGTCCATCTTTTATACTATATCCCCACCCTCTAACACCACTAAAACCCAACAGATATCGTACAAGTCTTTGACCTGGACGTATACATATATACAACATTATATATATATGTATACTGTTTGCGCCATTTGTGATGGTCCGATTGAGCTGAAATTGGTCTTAATCGATTTAGCTAGCCGTCTACCTAAACACAAAATACCTTGTTTTAAAGCCATTTCAAGTTTCAAAAAAATTTTTTTTTCATGACGTCATAACTTTGGTTGATGACGTCATAATGTTTTTATAAACAATAGGCCTCGTAACCTCCCCAACATCTCGCGATTTGCAAAGTTTCGTTTCAATTTGGGAACGCCTTCGAGAGTTATCGTTCGCCATACGAAAGGGTAGAAACTCTTACATACATATATTATATATTATACATATATATATATATGTATAATATATATATACATATATATATAACTTTTTTCGGACATATTTTGTTATCAGGAAGCCAATAGGAACCGATTCCGCTCACTCCCACCCTCAACTTCCGTCATCCGAACAACCTCATAAGCGTCATTTTCATTATGAAAATTCGCTAATAGTTGATGCTGTAAAAAAATGATTATCGGAAATCGAGGCAGCTGTCTGGTGCAGGGTATCACAGAGTTCTTTGAAACATTGATGGGCCTTAACTTCCGAATATTAAATATTGTTATGAAATGCCTCATGTATGCTTATGATGTAATTTTTTAACCTCTGATGTACAGGCTTTGAGGAATATTATTTTGGAGTTAGAAAGGTACTGTGATATGTAATCCCCACTGTCAATCTATCAAAATCGAGGATAACTATTTTCCGTGAAAATGTTAAACAAAAAACTTTTGAAAAATGGTTCTACAAAGGGAGTAAAATTGAAATAGTTGATTAGTAATTTAGGTATCACTATGTCATGGAACCTCTCCCTTTAACAACATTTTAACAATAAATTAGCTGCTGGTAAACTAACCATAAATTAAATTTGGTCTCACTTTTTTAGTCAGAATAAAATTGATTTTAAGAAATACGGGCCTTCGGCCCGTAGCCGCTACGCGGCCACATTGTTGTTGTTTTGTATTAATGTATGGTTTCACTATCGTTTCTTGTTACATGGCATTTTGCCACGTATTTAGCGAATTTTCACAGGCTCGTTTCACAGGCCCGCTTCGCGGGCCTGTGAAACGAGCCAGTTAACAAGCAATATAAGAAAATAATAAGTATATTTAAATACATAACTAATACGTTTTTTATAGAGGTACAAAGAACACAAGGAAAAAATCCACACGTTGCAACTGTTGAAGTAACCTTATATGATTGTTTATAGAATTTAAAGAAAAATGTCAAATTTTTTTTGTAAACAAATTGTTTATTTGAGTAAAATCTTAAGGTTGAAAAAAATATATTCATGATTATTTAAAATAAAAATACCGTTTGCGTCACTTAGAATTGTCCGATTGAGCTGAAACTGGTCGCATTCGTTTTAGAATAACTTCGACCATATAAAGACTACTTTGATGTTCTTTCTCTTTACGGGTCTGCTTAGCTCGGCGTGTTCAGTGGAAGCCATTTTTGCCCTGTCTCTCTGGACAGTAGGCTTACCATGATGGAGCAAGAGTAGAGGTCTCTCTTTTATACTATATCCCCACCCTCTAACACTATTGAACCCAACAGATATCGTACGGTCTTTGACTTAGACGTATACATATATACAAGATTAATATATATGTATACCGATTGCGCCATTTGTGATGGTTTGATTGAGCTGAAATTGGTCTTAATCGATTCAGCTAGCCGTCTACTTAAACACGAAATACTTTGTTTGAAGCCATTTTAAGTTTCAAAAAATTTTTTTTTCATGACGTCATAACTTTGGTTGATGACGTCATAATGTTTTTATAACAATAGGCCTCGTAACCTCCACAACATCTCGCGATTTGCAAAGTTTCGTTTCAATTTGAGAACGCCTTCGAGAGTTATCGTTCGCCATACGAAAGGGTAGAAACTCTACATAATATATATATATATATATATAATATATATATATATATATTATATAATATATATATAATATATAATATATACATATATATATAAACTTTTTCGGACATATATTTTTTTATCAGGAAGCCAATAGGAACCGATTCCACCCACTCCACCCTCAATTTCGTCATCCGAACACTCATAAGCGTCATTTTCATTATGAAAATTCGCTAAAAAATGGTTTCCATTTTTTTCAACCAAACCGAGCTGTGGTTCAGACCATTGAACTTTATGGCCATGGAAAAGTATGGCTGACGGAAGTCAATCAGCCAAATTTTAAATAAAACAGTTAGAAACATTACAACGTTATTTTCTTTAAAAAAATCCTCTTACTGCCGAATAATACACCAAACTATGTACTTGTATTGGAAACAGAGGTTCCTCTCATGTTCACCACTTCATTTAAATTTCACTTAAATTATAAAGGGTTTAATCTACCCATATCAAGATATCCTTACATACTAGCAAAAGAAATAAGCAAACATTTTTATTGGTGCAAAGGTATAATAAAGCTAGCTGTAGGACATAATTTTGTACTGAGCATGGAGGGAATGATGGCTCTAAGGTAAAACATAAGTTTAACTCTTAATTGCAAAAATAAAGGTTCAATTCAGACAAAATGCTTTTACTATGGATAGTGAATCAGTTTTTCATTCTGATTAATATCCTCTCGGCCCAAATAAACCTCCTTACAATTTTTCGAATGTCTTCAAAGTCAGGTTTATACAAAGTCGGTGCATTAAGGCAAGAGGTCAGCTTTACATAATAAACTATTTTTATGGCAAAGAGAATCATTGTTGTCCTCTAGAATGTGTGTCATCTCAGATCGAATTATGAAATAATATTGAAATTTTAAAAACATGAGTTTCCTCTCATGCTTAATTGTAAAAAGATTGAAGGCTGGACTCCCCACTTAGCGCAATGTTCACGCGAAGTGTGAAATCCATGTGAATTTACAGAAAATAATTCTGCTCTTATTATAATACTGCTTATTTATACTAGTTTTTCAATTAATTGATTTGAATAAATTTAATTTTAAAAAATACATAAATTACTTAAGTAAACTAGAATGAAGGTTTGGGCAGTCTATTGTTTTATATTATTAATTATAATATTATATTATATATATATATAATATATATATAGATATATTATAATATCTTAGAAAGAAAAAAGAATACTGAATTTCTCATTATGTAACTTCTGTTCTGACGGCTTAGGATCCGTAGTTGGCATCCAAAAATCAAAATTTATTAAAATATATATGTGTGTATATATGTATGAACTTATAAAATGTCCATGTATGTATAACCCTAGAAAGAAAAAAAAAATTAAAACAAAATCACCCAATTAAGAAATAAATAAATAAATAACAAAAAAGTAAACAAATGTTGATTGGTGGAGGTGGTCTCACCTCTTGGTTGGTGATTTCATTTAAGGATAATGATTTGGGACCATTTGCATAATTTAGTATTTTACAAAAAGATTTACTCAAAACTTTATGTACTTAAAATATTTTTTATCTACTCCTTGTATTGTAAGTTCCACATACAGTCTTGTTATCTCACACTGTAAATGTACTTTTACTCCCTAGAGAGGAAAGGTGAAAGTGTGCCAACTTGACAGAATTTTTAGTAAAATTTGAGAATTTAGGAAATTTTTAAGATTTTTTTCAGTGTTATGTGGTACTACGGGTAGAATATACATATACCACACGCTAAGTTTAAATTACAATATAGTATTACACATTATTCTATTGATAACCTACAATAAAATAATGTGAAGATAGTGGCTTTATTCTCTCTTCATCAGAGTAATTGACATGGTAAGAATAAACTAGACTAACACAATAACAATTAAGGAGCTGAAGAATATATTAATAGTTAGTATTAGTTCTCTAATCGTAGATAAAATTTAATATGCAACAAGGATGAAAGTTTCAGCTCTCGTATTATTCTCGTCAAATGTTAGTAACTCCCTCGCATGCCTCGGGAGCTGACTAGTTTAATTTTCCCTCGGCTGCCGGCCTCGTGAGTTAATGAAGTTCCTCTCGGTCTGCCTTAGGACGAAACTTTAACTTGAGCTGTAAACTTACTTTCATCCCTTGTTGCATAAATAACTATTTCTGAGCCCTAACCTGAGTCTCAACTAGCGTTATGGAGACATGCACAAGTATTAAAAGTATGGATAATGTTTTCCAATTTTGTCTTCAAATAACGTTTATTTCATAAATACAGCCATTTCTAAATTATTCATCCTACTTAAAAAATATTTTTACCTAAGAAATTTGTACTTATATTTTCTCTTAAAGGCTTTCTAAGAACTGCTATTTAAAACATTAACTGACTAAATGGAGGTTTGTCCATGAAAGAAAAAATAAATCCGATAAAAAAAGTTTTTTTAAAAAAGATAAGAGTTTGTTTGGAAAAAGTTTATAAGATGGTCTTTGTAGAAAAGTTTTTCTGTTACTTTATTCAATTTTTTTCTCATTTCTATCGAAGTTATTTTTTCTTTAAAATAATTTTATAGAGGAATTGGATTCAAACGGGAATAATAAGCTTAATTGAATTGAATTGTATAATAAATGTTTTTATGTATTGATTTACTAACTTAGAGCTAATGAAGTCGCATAGGGGGATTTCATTTATTTAAAATTTTAAATATATAATAAAAATTATATACTTTATATGTATAATGGATAATTATAAAATTATCAAGATTTTTTACTGAGGTCTAATAATTGATGACCTAAATAAGAGAATCGTGTGACTCCTGGGTGATAACAGACTCACACACACACACACACACAACACACACACACACACACACCCACACACCACAACAACACAACACTTTAACAGACAGAGTATATTATAGAACAGGACAGTAGATCAACCGACACACTGAAACAATACTAAAAACCATTCCCCATTAATAGTTAAAAATAAGAGCTTTAGCTGGAGAGATTCAAGAAGTAACGAATTATCGTCTCGTGGGTTAAAGCTCCATTCAGAAATTAAATATAACGAGAAAGCTGATTCATTAGCAAAAAATGCCAGTGAAGACGATTCACTTCCAATCAGCTACAAATACTACCAAAATCGTACTTATTAAAAGCATTGAATGACAGAAGCTTCATCACGTGGAATCAGGAATGGATAAATTCAGAAAGTGGCCAAATTACAAAATTATTTTTTCCTTCAATCCAGAAAAGACAAAGTTGGTATGGGATTACACGTTTAAACTTACCATGTTCCTGACCGGACATGGTAAATTTAAACATTACTTAAAACGATTCACTTAACCGAATCTAGCAGTTGCGGATGTGGAAAACGACAACAACAGTAAACCACTTAATAAAATTATTGTCCTCTACTAGATAAGAGAAGATCATTTACTAATGCAGCAATCAATGACTCTCAGACTTAACTGCTCTTCAACATTATCAGTTATTATCAAAAGACCTTAAAACACACTTTATTCAATTTATGAGGCAATTGATTTAGATAAACTTTGACCAATATAAATTAATTATGATATTATTTATATTAACTTATATATTTAATATTATATTAATATATATTATTTATTTTTCATTATATACAAATATATATCAAACACAAAGAAAAACACAAGACATTAAATTTAAAAGAAAATTTTTATTCAGAACATTCAAAACTTTACTGTAGGAAGAAAAGAACAGCCGAAAAAAAAAACATTTCTCAAAAAGAACGAAGTAAAGTACAAAAATCTATTGTTTTCAAAAGCATTAGTATTTATATGGGACATGCTGATAATAAACGGCCTTTTAGTAGGGTTTTACTACAAGAAAAAAAAAAAAAAAAAAAAAACTTACAGACAGACAACTTTGTAAAAAACACCTAAGAGGTCTTAAAATCACCTGAAACTGATGATTCTATGACATCCCCGGTTTCGGAATTTTTTCGCAAACAATTCCTACGTTTGTATACCTCATGTATAAGCAAGAAAAAGCTCAAAATTTAATTTTGATTTATTATCACATTTTACTTAAAAATTTTATGTGACTCATACTTCTCTCTAAAATCTGGCAAAAATATAATAAAATTCACTCATTCTTCATTATTCATTTCACATCATTATTCACTCAATATTTTTTTTTTTAAAATAAAGTCAACATTTAGTTTTGTAAAGTTTATTTTCATTGTATTTGTCTACGAGTTTTAAGGTCAGGATATTACTAAAATAAAAAATATTACTTTAATATAATGAAAATGAAATGAAATGCCCGTTTTAGGGCCTTTCGGCCCATCAGGGTATTCACCCTGCGGGAACCACCTCAGGTGGGTAGCATCTACTACACTCTTAGAATTAATTAAAGTTGGTGAAATCTTTTTAATACAAATACTATTCATAAAATCTTAGGGCATAGCCCGGGCTGCGAACCCCGGACCCCCGGTGCCGAAATCGAACGCCTTTACGATCACGGCCACGGAGGCAGGCACTTTAATATAATAAAAAAATAAATTTCAAACAAATAGAAACTAATGATGAGTTAATAATTAGTTACTAATAAGTAACTAATTATAAGTTACTATTTCTTTAATTTCTAGTAAAAAAGTAATTACTTCTACTTTACTTACTTTACTTTACTTACTTTACTTTTACTTTACTTTCTTATGTCTTCGTGGTAGGGGTGGTTAAAGCAAGTATTAATACTGACTTTTAACACCAAGGAGGTAAATTATCGCCAACTTTAGAACACATAAGAATGGTTGCCACTAAAACCTCTGGTGATTCCCGCAGGGTTATACCTGATTAGCTACGAGGCTCTAAACGGGCATTACTATTACTAAATAAAAACAATTGTTTATTGGCAAAGCGCTTTTATCTTAACATGAGGTCACCATCAGTTTATTTCAGTTATTTCAAGTTATTTCTGATAGCTTTATTGCTATTTTTTTTATTTTTGATTATTTTATTTCCGCGGTTTTGTTTTTGTATTGTTGCTTGTTTGTGTTTCCTTTTTATTTTTCTTTATTTGCCATTTCTTATGTAATTTATTTTAATTTTTAATAACTTATTTTTACAGGCACTGGTGATGGCCTCGTGTTAGGTTAAAAGTGCTTTGCCAATAAACATTTATTTTTGCGGAGACTCCTTTCTTCGTTTCCTACTATTATTATTTATCCCGATTGTCCCAAAATATACATATTTTTTTTGCTTTTTAAGAGCACCACCATAAGAGCACCACGTTTATCATTTAAATTAACATTTATGACTTAAAATATCTACAAACAAATTATAATTATAGTTTTCTCACATATTTTTAATAATATTAAAAATCTAATAATAATATTAATTTAAATAATAAAATTTTTATTTAAATATTGAATTGTTTTATAAGGTTTTATTTAATCATTATATTTATAGTCCAAGAGCCCAGAGTGTTTTGTTAATATAAAGTGTGTTGGCTGGAACCGGTCTCAATTTTTCGTAAATATCTTCCTGAACAAGGATCTGCAATTCTGCCGACTCGTATCGGATGGGTGTTCCAGGCGCACTTTAGGGGTCAAAGGTTCTGCCTGGGACACCCATCCGATACGAGTCGGCAGAATCGCAGATCCTTGTTCAGGAAGGTATTGTCGTAAAATTGAGACCGGTTCCAGCCATTACACTGTTTGTTAACTTGGGTGGTAAATTTGATTTGTAAAGTGCGTTCTGCCTGGGACGCCCATTCGATACGAGTCGGCAGAATTGCAGATCCTTGTTCAGGAAGGTATTGTCGTAAATTGAGACCGGTTCCAGCCATTGCACTGTTTGTAACTTGGGTGGTAAATTTGATTTGTAAAGTGCGTTCTGCCTGGGACGCCCATTCGATACGAGTCGGCAGAATTGCAGATCCTTGTCAGGAAGGTATTTACGTAAATTGAGACCGGTTCCAGCCATTACACTGTTTGTTAACTTGGGTGGTAAATTTGATTTGTAAGTGCGTTCTGCCTGGGACCCCCATTTGATACGAGTCGGCCAGAATTGCAGATCCTAGTTCAGGAAAGTATTTACGAAAAAAGACCGGTTCCAGCCATTACACTTTTTATTAACAAAACACCCTGGTTAGTTAATTAACCAACTACTGGTTAGTTAAAGACTAAGTTATCTAACTTAGTCCAGATAATGAATCTGTACTAACTTAGTCCAGATAATGAATCTGGACTAAGTTAGTCCAGACTAAGTCTAGACTAAGTTAAATTTCAAGAGAAGCTAAAAATACCTCTAAATCTCTGTTTTCTTCCAAAGCATAGTGCCATTCTATTTCTATCACTTCGTTTGTAATTATAATCTGATGATAAACAAAGTATCTTTCTTTGTTTTGTCTTTCATTTCCTTTCTTTATATTTTATTTTATTAATTTTTCTCACCTAAAACCTACACATGCACGAAGTAAACAACCTTTTTATAGTATTTTCTTGTAGTAGAAATGTTAATAAAACAAACCTGTTAACATAATTACAATTTTAAATATTATTGACGTTGATTACTTTTAATATCAATCATGGTAAAACAAAGTTAGTTCTTGTTCAACAATCAAACCAAATCCTGTACTTATTCTGATCTTAATACTTTTCTTGTTTTATTTTCAAAAATGATTTTCCTCCATCATTTACAGTTTATTTTTATTGCTGTCAGAAACATTTATAGTTTTGTAACCAAATTTTGTTTGGTTTTTGGAAGATTTGTTTATCATATTGAGAGGTATATTCCTGCCCAATTTCAAGTTCATCGGGTCATTTTTCAATTTGTTTAAATTTTTGCTGACTAAGCAAATAGGGTTAAATTTTGATATTCCGGGCAGCACAACTAGACCCAAAGAATGATTTTTGTACCAAGTTTCAACTATCTAGCATAAACACTGTGGAGTTATGCGTGACACAGACACACACACACACACACACACACAGACAAGATGAGCGCAACAGCATAGTGAATGGCATAATGAGGCTATGCCTCCTCCCCCTATTACAACATCTTCATAAGTAACTATCTGATAAAAGTAGGTACGCATATACGGCATATGCACATATGCTTATAAGACATATGCATATACCTTCCAGCATATGATAGCAACTGGGCATATGCAAGAAGAACGAGGTGGCAGACTAGACATCGGATCTATCAAATCTACAAATCGTCAATCATCTACGGGTCAAAAGCGTTATTAACAAAAAGATCATGTCTTCCCTACTACCTAAAAGAAATGAGTAATATAAACAAAAGTTTTTTTTAATACCAATAATGCAGGAAGCAAAGGTTCAAATTTTTAAAAATAGTTCCTAGAAAAAAGAAGATAAAATATTTGAATCACCTTTAAAATAAATGCTCAGGAAATCTAACTAAATGTGAAATTTTCTAAAAGATATATATGTATAAATATAAAGATGAGGATAAATCTACCTCATGTGACCACTATTAACTCTTATTTACCTATGTGGCTTAACTCAATCTAATTCAATTTCATTTATAAGAATGTGACCGCAAAGCTTTTAACCTAATGGCACCAGAGCCTATTGATAATGTACTCTAATGGTTTCACTCCCTCCGGATAAGGTGCTCTAATGGCTTCTTACTCTTATAATCTTTTAAAGACATTGTTACTTTAAGACTGAGGGAATACAAATAGTTCCCCTCACATACACTCTCTGAGAGAGTCCGCACTATCTTCTATTACATCCGTAACTCAAGTAATAGCAAAAATTTGAATTTTAACACTATTAGAACTCTTTTTAGTCTTGTGTCAATCTAAAAACTAGTGACATCTGAATTTTCTGACTCAGTATTTAGATATCACAAGTTTTTGTAAATCTTTTTCCAAAGAAATATACTTTATGAATATGCATAGTAATACATCTGCGAGTGATAATTGTCAATAATTTATTTAAAGAATTTTAAATTTCAATAATTTTTATTTAAACGTTATTCTATTGACCCGTTTTTCGAAGAAATAAATTATTTATGCTTCATCTGCTTTGAAAAATGGATTGCCTCTTGTTTCTCCTCCTGGCAGGTGGAGTGAGAAGAGGGAAGAGGTTCCTTAAACTGTTGAAGAGAAAGTTCAAAGGTTCTCATTAAAACCATTTCCATGTTTGCCAAACTCATCCTAAATAACCCTTTATTTTAATTTTATCTCTGCTCAAGCATTTTTTTATATCTCCGAACAATATTTTCCTATTTTAGAGTAACTCAGTTTTTACATCTGGATAAATATTCTCTTTGCTTCCGAGCTATTTTTACCCGGTTTGGCGAAAATTTTAAATGAAAAATTAATTACATTTTTTACGATCTTCATCAAACTGATACTAGTTAGTATCTTCATCAAACTGCAGTTTGTTACGTTCTCAATCAAACTGAGGCTTGTTAGTATCTTCATCAAACTGATGCTAGTCAGTATCTTCATCAAACTGCAGTTTGTTACAGACTTAACGCTTGCATATCACTAGCTCTCCTTGAGATTGGATTAATCCCGTATCCTTAAACATTCAATTATTTAAGATTCGCGTTTCAAAGAGATAGTTGACTGGTTGGCAATACCAATGGGGGGGGGAACGAAAGGGCGATCAAACATTTTTTATCATAAGATTAGCATGGGAGCCAATCGAAATTATTCATTTATTTTTTTATTTTTTTATATAATTTATGATAAATGAGTTAAAAATTAATACCACAACCATCGGTGCCCTAAAAACTGTCAATATTTTGTAGATAAATACTTTCATAGAATTAGGATTTGAAATATATAATTAGGCTTTTATCACAAAGTTTTTTAAGCTGGTATTTACCGATATACCACGGTTTTATATTAAACTTTGATTAAAATATTTGTGTAATATTTATTATAATATTAAACAAAAAGTAACACTTCACGCACAAATTAAATAAAACTCCAAAGTTAGAAGGTATCATCTTATCAGTTAATTTAAATACTTGTTACAACTAATTTAAACAATTTAATGCAATAAAGAAGTAATTATTGAGTTTGTGCAAACCAAAATTATTCAAAAGTAAAATTAATAAACAAAAAATAAAATTCAACACTTTATTGTGATTTTCACCCTCTTATCAGTTTATTTAAAATCCCGTGATAACCCATGTAAAATGTTTCTTGAAATGAAAGAGTGATTTTAGTGAGATCGAAACACCTTAAAATTAATTGAAATCACTTCAAGAAAAAATAATTTCGGATACCACTTGGAGTGTCTTAAAAACACCTAAAACAGATAATTTAGGTGATATCTCGGTTTCGGATCTTTTTTCCAAAGACAATATTATTTCTATATAGCTACGGGTGAAATGAGGAAAAGTATAGAGTATAAACATTTTAATTTGGGTGGAAAATGTATCGGCAAAAAAAAATATATCTATTGAGGGGACGCAATAGATGTGTCATAGACCACATTGTAATACAGTAAATAACTTCTGGTCTTAACAAGCACGAAGAGCTTGTTAAGAGCCTCATAAGAACATCTGATGATGACCCTTCTGAGGGCTCGTTCTGATGAAGAATTTATATGTTCTTAGACGTTTCTATGGGGCCGATAACTTTCGCACGCTTCTTCAGATCGAAATGAAACATGGTACAAAATCGACCACACACACACACACACACATACACACACTCTCATACTGATATACATCTTTGCGAAAACCACTTAGGAGGCCTTAAAATGCCTAAAACGGATAATCCCGGTGACTTCCTGGTTTCTTATTTTTTTGCAAACACAATACTTTTCCTATATACCTACTGTATTAATAATTAAGTAATTAAGGTAAATCGTAAAAATAAGGAAAAAGTAAGAAACCCAAAACATATTTTAACGTTGATAATCCTTTCGTTATCAATTTCTTATAAGCGACGGTGGCGGTGCTACGGACTCGCATTCATAAAAAGTTGAGTGAGGAGTGAAGTGTGTGGTGAGGCAATAGCTGCCTTCACTCATAGAGATATATACTAGAGGGGGCATAGCCTATCTTAATACATTGAGAGGCCTGAAACATATTTTTGGAGCTCTCAGGGGCTTTGTATAACCTCATTGAAACCTCCTCTAAGAGTAAGTTAAGGTTATAAGAAAACAATCATTGTCAGCTTTTTCGCATTGTTTGGGTTTTGTTTCCAGTTATAAACGTTGTATTATATAAGTTATTTTATTTTTTTATATTTATTTTATCATAAATAATACTCAAGGGTGTTCAGGTTACTTTTTTGATGTTTCAAAATTCAGGCCTCTCTAGTAAAAATATCTCTATGCCTACACTAGTTTCACATCACTTAGATGTTTTGATCTGTACATAAAAATTATATGCTCGTGAGTTCCTCTGCTTCATTAGTGTTGACTCTTGTATTGAAAAGTTTTTCTTTAATCAGTGTTTTACATAACTGAGGGGAGATAAATGAAAACAAACTTTCTACGTCCAAGGAGACTACTATAACGTTGTAAACTTACCACGTTAAAGGATACTAGTATGACGTTGTCTCAGTCCCTTTGTAGTTTTCCAATGATAGCATTGGGAAACATCAAAGGGACACAAACGACGTTTAAATAAACGTCGTTTATTTATACAGCAAATCATCTATCTGTCTAAATATAGATAGATTACAGGTAGATGATTTGCTTTAAAAGCTAGAGAGTTTGTATTAGTTTTTTTAGCATGTAACTAGTATTTCTAAAAATTTCCTTTTGTCTGTATTTGGTATTCTTTTTCGGTGAAATGTATAGGTCATCTGTATTCGGATAACCCACTTATCCGAACACCTCCTAATGCTGCTAATGATACCGACCGACCGAATAACTTACCTACTAACCACTCTCTTACCTACATAGGACACCCTACATGCCAAATTAAAAACTTATTTAAAGACTACAACATCAAAATATATCTAGTACAGCTAAAAAAGAAAAGTTTAGTATATAAGTAATCGTTAAGGTATTTAGTACTTAGCTAAAGCTATTTTTAGATGCTTAGCTTTGCTTTAGATATTTATTTTATTTTTAGTGTTTGGCTTTAGATATTTCTAGCAAGAAATACTTAGCAGTAAATTGGGTTCTAATAATAAAAGAACATTCGATTTTCTTAACCTTTTAACATTTTCTTTTATTCATATTTTTTATACTAACTGATTCAAGAAAAAGAGATAAATTTTAAAAATAAGTAAAAATATTTTATTTTGTGGTGTTAACTGTTCTTGGAAATATATAATTTAATTATGCTTATTATTTGGTAATTATTTTAATTAATTACCTCTATTCCTTGGAAATTATTATAATTACCTATAGTAATAATATTTAGGTTAATATAGGTAATTACTAAAGTTACTTTCATTATTTATTGCTTTCAGTAAGAGTTATAAATAAATCCCTCTCTTCCGTGGTATACCGTCGCAATTTTCATAACAACGTTGTTAAGAAGTTTTAAAAAAAATTTGACCGTGTGGTCTAGATTCGTCTTTGCCTCTTTAGATGACGTCAAATTTTATTTAAAAAAAAGCTTCGCTGATAAAGTTTCGATATCATATCAATGAAGACGCTTCATGAGTGAACTTGTAATAAAAGTTCACAAAATAAAAACCTCTCTTCCGTGGTACATCATCTCAATTTTCATAACTATGACGTTAAGAAGTTTTAAAAATTTTTTGAACAAATGGCTAGACTCCTTGGATGACGTCAAACTTTCATTAAAAAAAATGTTTCGCTGATAGAGTTTCGATATCAATGAAGACGCTTCATGAGTGAACTTGTAATAAAATATTGGGCTTATGAGGTAGTGATAGTAATAGTGATTGGGAGAAGTAATAGATAACCAATCAAGTAGGCCACGTTGTTGGGCCCTTTTTGCTTACCCCCTTTAATAAAAGAGTTTTCAACATTATGTGTCCTAGTGTGAGCATTTTATACTCAATTTAAAGAAGAGCTGTGATTTTACGCGAAATTTCAATAAGTTTAACTAGAATCAACACGTGCCCCGCTGCCAGACTAAGCTCTCGTTCTTGCACATATATGTATATTTTAAATAAGTTTTCGGAACGTTGGCTAGATAAAAAGTTTTTCATTTATTGGACCATTCATTATGGATAAATATATATATATATATATATATATATATATATTATATATATATATAATATATTATATATATATATATATATATTTCTGATGATTAAGTCCCACCCCTTCCAAAAACATTTACTTGCCTCACTCACTCCTTAATACCCCAACCAGCCCAACCTCATAGCTTATTTTTTCTTTAAAAATTTGATAAGACAAATCGAGAGGCTGTTGTAGTTGGTCTGTCGCCTCAATACACATTAATGAATATTTATTAAAAGAGTATTTGAGGAATGATTACCCTCACCGTCCTCTGGTCCATAGAACTAAAATTTTAAGACGCTTCAAAGGTTGTGGCCTTTACTTGATAAAAAGTCAAATGAAGCGTTAATTAGATTGGTAGATTCGTCACATAGGACAATATCGATACGTCATAGAAACATTTATTTACCTGGACATGAACCGGGTGTCGTAGCGACTGACTGCTTGTTTTCCTCATCTATAGCGCCTGCAACAGAAAAGCATGTCTTTTTAATGTAAACCTGGCGCGAACTAAGAAGAATACTTCCTTCGTGCATCTTCGTCTAAGAGAGTTTGTTTAAAGGATAAAAAGGATATATTTACTATCTGAGGACAAGCGAAGCGACTCCGAAATCATGTTTCAGTATATTTTTGGTGAATTGCATATTCTGAGCGAAGCGAGTCCGAAGAGGATAAGCATAGCAAATCTGATGTGATGAGAAAAAAGTCTGAGGTATCGTCTGCTCGATTTTTTTACTCGTATATATTTTTTTCGTGCTCGATTTTTTTATACATATATTTTTTTGTATATATTTTTATCGTACTATCATATAATTTTTATCGTACTATCATATCATATAATTTTTATTGACTATCATAACTTAATTATTGTGAGAGAAACGAGGATTTTTTTTCTATTGGTTTGAGATTTAGCACGCATGTAGTCTTATATAAGACTAACATAAATACAAAGTTTCATTTCATTAATGAAATGAAAGTATATCTTCAGTTATTTGGATCATGAAAGTTAAGCAGAATCGAGCCTGGACAGGTGACATCTGGGAATAAACAAATGTATTTACTATTTGGGGTCAAGCGAAGCTAGTGAAGTGATGTCGTATACATTTGGTGATTTTTATATTCTGAGAACGACCGAAGCGAATCCAAAGTGATGAGGAAAGTTCCGAAGAATCACAAACCCGATTTTTCTAATTTTTATTCAATACGATTAGTTTTGTTTTTGTTTTCAATCAAGAAACAAAAAAAATCAAAAACGGCATTAAGAGTACACAAACATATTTTTTACTAACCGCATTTTAGGTTTTCCAGTTTTCCCTCCGTGATTTAGATTACTGTTAACAGTCTTATCGACACCGGATCGGTTTTTTATACAGCACCCCAAAACACTAAGGAATTTCAATTGCAAGTTAACCAGGGGAAATAACTGCTTTCTGACACCGCGAACCGTGTTAATATCGCCACAACAACCTGGCTTTCAAAATGATGTTTGCCTTATTTAGAAGCTGCTTTTTGTACCAAAGATCTACCTATCCTATTAGCGATTTTTTTTCTAAATTAATCCAGTTTTTAATTATTCTGCTGTGTAGCCCAGCACGTACACCCAATAAGTACGTACAATAAGTACTTACAATAAGCAACTACAATATACTTATTACTAATTGTACTTATGTACAACTAGTATGTACAGTACATACACATGTACTAGTATGTATGTGCTTACTTATGTACTTATTGTATGTACTTACAATAAGTTTTATGTAAACAAGACTCTCTGAATCGATCAAAGAGAGTCCGAATTTATTAGAAAAAGGTGAGAGGTGCCCCATGCCCGATTTTGTCAAACTACAATGATATCCTATTGTGATTCCTATTTGAGAACGAGAACAAAATTAATTAAGGGTTTTATCTGGGAAAGAGCAAATTAATAAAGTTAAAAATAAAGGGATATAGAGTTACCGGCCGCTGGCACTGAATGTTTTATATAACTTTACCCATTGTATTTGTAAACAAAGCGATGATTCTGTGTTTAATAATTACCCTGTATTCTATTATTTACCTCCTATTGATTTCCATTATATTGTGGTTTTAATTAACTGTACATACTTTCAGCCAATTCGGTTAGATAATTTAACATATTAAGAAGAAAACAGGGTTTGAATTAATAATTGTTATTTAGTGAATTTTCTTTGAAAAAATTTGTATACCTAAAAACTGACGAAGACATACGTTGAAAATTTTCAAACCTCATCGTTTCACCTCCTGTAAGTTGTTATTATTATTGGTATAATATGGTCGAATATATATAATATGTATATATTTTTGGATAGATTTTTTGTAAGCACGCTCTCTTTGGAATGGATTAATATTTTTAAATCAACCTTAATCCATACGAAAATCTACCTTAGGGAGGTCACGAACCCAATAAAAAACAAGTTGTTGGGACGTCAGAAACCCGGTTTGCTAGGTCAGCATGATTTTTTTATAAAATGAGAAAAATTAAGAGTAACATTTTTCGCCAGGAAAAAGTCCGCAGTCGATGCGATGATTTGAAGGGACCAAAAAGTCGAAAAACGCAAAAAATTATCAAAAACTTGTCAAAATTGCCGAAATAAAAATGTTTATAGGGACCTCTATTTTAAATTAATTAAGCTTTTGAGGAGGAATAAAACCAAATTAATAAAAAAAACTAATTTTGCCGAGATTTCGATATAATTTTATCTTTTTCAAGGCTTAACATAATAAATAATAACAAAAAACAGTTGCATGGTTGCTAACAAATAGATTTTTGGACAACAAGTAAACAGGAAAATAATTCCGTTAAAAACAAAAAAGGTAACAATATGTGTGTTACCTTATTATGTCGATATATAATGTGTTACCACATTATATCGAAAGCTCGGCAAAATTAGTTTTTTTATTAATTTGGACCTATTCCTCCTCAGAAGCTTAATTGAAATAAAAAATGTCAATAGGATGTTGTTTTCTATGATTATTGGGGCCTTGAATCAAATAAAGCAGGTCCGGAGCCAATAGGACTACTCATAGTACACAAAATCAGGGTTCTAAGGTCCGAATATTGGTACTGGAAATCATTTTTTTATCGCCAAATTTACAGTGTATATAAGTTTGTAACATATAATTTCGTCCGCAAGCAAGGTGAATTTTCTTTCAAATGCGTCTTTTCTTGCTCAGCAATCCATTTCTTGCTTAAGTTTCAAATATATGATTTAAAACCTGAGCAGTGGCGTCACAACTTTATATTTAATTTAAAAAAATGCGCTAAAAAGTAGCATATGCTTATCTTTAAATGAGTGCGAATAATGCTGTGCTGTATGAGTATATAATCTATGAGATAAATATGCGAATTTTCCTTGCGCTACATCTCGAATAACGAGATGTAGCGCTATGAATATAAGATGAAACATAGCACATTTTTAAGTGGTGTATAGACTTACATGCGTGCTGAATACATCGTACATTATACATTTTAGAAATGTATGCTGTAATTATTGCCAGAGTCTTTTAATATTAAGGCCAGCTTACATGACTTCTCAATAAGTCGATACGGTAACATAATAGGTCGACATAACCAGAGCATAAAGTAAGGTTAAAGTCAGATAAAATTACAAATATTCGTAATAATTGAGAGAACTAATAAAAATGTATGGGTAAGAGATTCCATTACTCCAAGAAATTCGCTAACTTTGCAAATTATAAATTTGTTATTGTTTTTACAGCCCTCATTGATTTGGCTGCAGTTATAAGATCTTGGTAATAGAGTACTTATTTAGCCCGAATCAGAATAGTGTTGTTTTAAAAAAAAATATTTAAATAAGCGTGGTTGTTGTTTTAAAAATATATTTTAATAAGCGTGGTTTTCGATCTCTTTTTACATTTTCTTATTTATGAAGTAGGTATTTTGTAAATTATCTGTTTCAGAACCTCATAGCAACTAATTTGTTTATTATGAAAATATGAAATTTTGTACATAAGTTCATCGTTATTTATATGGGTGTTTTGTGAAAAACAATTTTATCATTTAACGTTAAAAGGCTGGGAACGTTTCGGAAAAATTGTCGGATTGATTTGAAATATAGCATGCATGCATTCCTATCCAGAGACTATAGATACGAAAACAGTAATACTGTCGACTCAATGGTGGGAAAATTTGGATTCAGATCGACGCTAGCGCAACAACGAACCTACTGGTAAACCG
The DNA here is from genome assembly GCA_018340805.1 of Microvelia longipes. Classification (NCBI taxonomy): domain Eukaryota; kingdom Metazoa; phylum Arthropoda; class Insecta; order Hemiptera; family Veliidae; genus Microvelia; species Microvelia longipes. The sequence continues at coordinate 28,409,662 of JACMZG010001913.1, forward strand.
AGTAGGCGTGGCTTATTTTATCGCTTTCTGTCGACATTCAGTTTGAACTCAACTTACCATACTTATTATTATTACTCTGATATTCATCATTTGTATAATCATACTTTTAAATAGCTGAAGCGCTTCAATATCAAACTTCAGCAAAACGCTTCTGATGGCAAATAAGTTTACATTTAAATTAATTAATTTATTAATTTGACCGATATAATAAGATAATTATTAACTGTAGTAGTTAAATTATCCAGGTGCTAGAAGATAGATTTTTGCATTTAATGCAGCCTGTAACAGTCAATTTAAAAAACATCATTTCATGACATCATCAAGATTCTGGTGAAATGAATTGAATTCATATATTAATTGAATGAAATGTAAACTTACTTCAAAGGGCAAAGTTAATGTTTTGGTCCTGCCAATCAGAAAACAGTTATTAATAAAAACTTAGTGGTGATTGGCCAACCTGCCTTGGATATGGCTTTACTTATAAAAGACTTAATACCAGACTATACAATGTTTTTACAGACTAAACTCTAAGCTTTTAGTAACATATATATAATAATACAACTTAAAGAATTAGAGAGCATCCAGGAATTACTGTGGCTTCCGAACTGCTTCTTCCTATTGTGTCCCAAGAGTTGGCCCCTCCCCTCGACTCTAGACCTAGATCCAGCCCATTGTTACACTAAAAACCGTACAAAGGTATAGAATAGGAAAAGTGTAACCCTTCTAATCCACTGGCAACAGAGAAGTTGAAGCACACAATAGTGTAATGCTAAAGAATTATGCTATTTGTATATTTTACTACCATCATAGATATGAGAAATCCATGAATCCTCGTCCTCATGCATTCACCATGGTTCATTGCTTCTTTAAGATTTTTTTTACTTTGCCTAACAAACAAACAAAATAAACATGAAAGTAAAACGGTCTGTAGAGTTCCAGAATAGAGAAACCCGTTTCTCCACTTCATATTTATCAAGAGACCACTTCGAACCAACAAAGTAGAAAACGATAAGAAACAAACAAAATATACATAAAGAGCTGCTGAACAAAAGAATACTTATAATAAAAAGTAAAATAATTAAATAGCAAAATAAATAAAAAAACACTCACGCACAAATATATATATATATATATATATATATATATATATATAATATATATATATATATATAATATATATTATTAATATATATATATATTATATATATATATATATATATATATATATATATATATATATATATATATATATACATATATAAATCGGGCACGGGGTACCTTGGAACTTTCTTCATTGGATTCGCTACGCTTATTCTCCCTGCTTTGGAATCCCTTCGCTCTTCCTCAGAAACACAGTTCGCCAAATTTATACTGCAACATGCCTTTGGACTCGCTTCGCTCGTCTTCAGATAGCAAATGCATCTGTATCATTCTCAGCGGTCACCCATACAGCATTGACCACGCTCAATGCTACTTAATTTTTATGATCCAAGAAAAAGGATGGACATACTTGTTGTATTGAAACGAAACTTAGTGTACTTATTTATTAGGTAATGGTACACATTTGTACCAAATGTCAACTCAATTGAACCATTTTACAATTTTTAAAAAACGTACACAAATCGGTTAGCAAAAAATGAACTAATGCTGATAATTAGATGTTAGTCTTATACATAGTCGCATGCGTGCCAAATTTTAATTTTGATTGCTGTGTCATTATTGCGGGTTAATGACGTCATAAGAATGATTTTCCAAACAGCAAAACTACAGCGGTAGACTGATTTTGTACAAAATTTCAACTCTCTAGTATAAATACACTGGGCACTACGATGACAGCAGACACACACACACAGACAGACAACTTTGCGAAAACCACTCAGGATAATTTACTTAAAAACGCCTTAAACGGATAATTTCAGTTTCATTCCGTTTTCGGATTTTTTGCAAACACAATACATTCCCTATATACCTACGGTATAAATGGGGAAAAGTAAAAAATCATTCTTTTCTTACTAAAAGTAATTAAGTTGTTTACAACACTAAAAAGTGCTTGCTGAAATTTAGATATACTTATTAAGTACACACAGAGTATTTAACAGGTCATCGAATTCTAGAGGCATTTAATACGATCCAGTTCCTGCACCGTATTTGTTTAGTCAATCGAGTTAGATGACCTCTTAACTAATCCCGCTAAAACATTGCGTCGTGTATTTTGAAAATGCACTTGGGTTATAAAAGAAAGTGAACAAAAACATATTTAATTAAATTGTGATTTCTTTGCATAATAATAAAGTTACACTAAAAATAATAATGATAAAAAACGGTAATATATAAGGAAAATAAATGAAATAATAGTTCGTCAAGATGATTATATTTCAAAAATGATAGCTTCCGAAGGTACATACAGTGTCTAGGGGGATCGATTTAGATTCAATTTGCCTAGTTCTAACGTATCCGACTGAATTCCCTCCTCATGGTTCTTACAGCATATTTAACTAGCGTACTTAATACGATCCGCGGATTCCTTGTGTGCGTAGTATTTGATTTTACTTTATTCTTGTATTATTTTATTTAGTTTTATTTGAGATTAGAATTGTTTCGTATTTAATTATTTAAGACTTTTATGTTTTATCATGTTGTTTGCATGACAATGACTATGCATGTAATACTATGTATGTCAGTGTTTACAAATTACTCATGTTATAAAGTAGAAGCTCAGCTCGAGTACTGGGTGGAATAAAGGTGTTCTTATGCTTTCCAAATAATTAAAATACTAAACCTCACTTCGCTAAGACAACGGAGACTATAAATGCTTCTCTTCAAGAAAGCCGGGATTTATT
>JACMZG010001913.1:28417501-28453069 GCA_018340805.1 Microvelia longipes
TTCCCTCCCCCCTTCTTACCCCTCGATTCCCCCTCCTTACCTTTTTACCAAAACCTTCTTTCATATTTTATTTCAGAATATTAATATCTTTTACCAAAATGTTTCAAGTAACCTGACCGTTTTTAAAAGCAAAATTAATAATAATGATACACAAGATATAAATAATAATGGACTGGATATTTTTTATTTTTTAATTTAGCGATTTTTTTTTTAAAAAAAATCGCTAATAAGGCGGTGAATTGAGAAAAAAATTCGCATTCGTATGGCGGGAGTTAGACCCGAAAATGTGACCAAAAGCTGTTTCAGATGTACTTAATCACGTAGAACGTGAACAAAATACTTAATCACGTATTTGTTTTTAAACAAATATATTTAACTAAATTAAATACATAAAATATCATACTAAAGAATTAGCTACCATCGATACTTCGCTGTTAAATATTCAATATCCATCAGGCATATTTATATCCATTAAGCATATTTATATCCATCAGGATATTTAATCCAATATATTCATATCCATCAGGATATTTATACCATCAAGCATATTCATATCATCAGGCATATTTATATCCATCAAGAATATTCATATCCATCAGTAATATTATAATCCATCAGCAAAAATGGTTCTACAAATGCTTCTTCAACATGCGGAAAAATAAAATCTTTATTTTTAAAATATTATTTATCAGGATTTAACTTCTGAGAATTTAGGTTTATCTGGGTAAAGTCTGACCTCACTCCTCCTCCACCTTCATAGACTTCCCCTCCCCCCTTCTTACCCCTCGATCCCCCCCCTACCTTTTTACCAAAACCTTCTTTCATATTTTATTTCAGAATATTAATATCTTTTACCAAAATGTTGCAAGTAACCTGACCGTTTTTAAAAGCAAATAAAATAATGATACACAAGATATAAATAATAATGACTGGATATTTTTATTTTTTAATTTAGCGATTTTTTTTAAAAAAAATCGCTAATAAGGCGGTGAATTGAGAAAAAAATTCGCATTCGTATGGCGGGAGTTAGACCCGAAAATGTGACCAAAAGCTGTTTCAGATGTACTTAATCACGTAGAACGTGAACAAAATACTTAATCACGTATTTGTTTTTAAACAAATATATTTAACTAAATTAAATACATAAAATATCATACTAAAGAATTAGCTACCATCGATACTTGCTGTTAAATATTCATATCCATCAGGCATATTTATATCCATTAAGCATATTTATATCCATCAGGGATATTTATATCCATTAAGAATATTCATATCCATCAGGCATATTTATATCCATCAAGCATATTTATATCCATCAGGCATATTTATATTCATCAAGAATTTTTCATATCCATCAGGCATATTTATATCCATCAAGAATATTCATATCCATCAGGCATATTTATATCCATCGAGAATATTCATCCATTAAGCATATTTATATCCATCAGCATATTTATATCCATTAAGAATATTCATATCCATCAGGCATATTTATATCCATCAAGCATATTCATATCCATCAGGCATATTTATATCCATCAAGAATATTCATATCCATCAGTAATATTATAATCCATCAGCAAAAATGGTTCTACAAATGCTTCTTCAACATGCGGAAAAATAAAATCTTTATTTTTAAATATTATTTATTCAGTGGATTTAACTTCTGAGAATTTAGGTTTATCTGGGTAAAGTCTGACCTCACTCCTCCTCCCCCTTCATAGACTTCCCCTCCCCCTTCTTACCCCTCGATTCCCCCTCCTTACCTTTTTACCAAAACCTTCTTTCATATTTTATTTCAGAATATTAATATCTTTTACCAAAATGTTTCAAGTAACCTGACCGTTTTTAAAAGCAAAATTAATAATAATGATACACAAGATATAAAAATAATGGACTGGATATTTTTTTTTTAATTTAGCGAATTTTTTTAAAAAAAAAATCGCTAATAAGGCGGGAATGAGAAAAAAATCGCATTCGTATGCGGGAGTTAGACCCGAAATTGTGACCAAAAGCTGTTTTAGAGTACTTAATCACGTAGAAAAAGTTCCACTATCTTTCTCTGGGAACTAACAAAAATCTATTACTAGTAGAATGAGCGTGAATGGAGTTCCATCATAAATAATAAAAGAAAAGAAGTCTCTCCACAAAACAAAACTTTATTGGCAAAGCGCTTTGAACCTAACTAGAGGCCATCATCAGTGCAAAACCGTTGTTAAGGAAGTAGAGAAGGGAGTCTATGTTTTCTTACTAGGTATTAAATTCAAAATCCTTTTAATAAAAGGTTGCAAACTTTGTTCTTAAAGCTAATGGAAACATTTAGTTTATTAACGCCAAACCTTAGAAGAAAGATTGGGATCAAACATGGTTTAATATACTGGTTAATAAACCATATATTATTTTTCGCCAATTCATCTTTAATTAGTAAATATTTGTATTTAACTTTCAATTTTTGTTATCATACAATCTATTTCTTAAGGTTTCTCTACTTATTCTATTAAAACTTACTTGAAAAGTTCGAATCGCTTCGGTTGGTTTTGACCTGCTGTAACTATACTAGCAGAATGAGCGTGAATGGAGTCCATCATAAATAATAAAAGAAAAGAAGTCTCTCCACAAAATAAAACTTTTTTGGCAAAGCGCTTTCAACCTAACTAGAGGCCATCATCAGTGCAAAACTGATGAGAGTCTGACTCTAATACCTAATAAGAAAACATAAGACTCACTTCTCTACTTCCTTACATCTCAACGGTTTTGCACTGACGATGGCCTCTAGTTAGGTTGAAAGCGCTTTGCCAATAAAGTTTTTTTGTGGAGACCTCTTTTCTTTTATTATTTAACAAAGATATCGTTTGGAATAGTTTTTGGTCTAAAAACACTTTTCAGGAATATCCAAATTTTGGGATTGCGTTGCAGGATTTACCAACTTGCTGGGGCTAACTTATTTGTTTTCAGAGTAAGGTATAGAGAAGGTCTCTGAATTGCAGAAGCTCTAAAAATATAGAAGAAGTATGAAAACCGCATCAAAATTGGACATTTTTTAACCAAAAAAACCTGGGCTTCGATGTGGTCGCTTTGTGAATATCTGTTTTCTTAGATAGATGGTTTACTACTAAGGTTTCTTTAAGTAAAAGAAACCTTGTTTATTATATATATATATTTCAAAGACACGATAGAAGTCTATAAAGATAGTAATAAGAAAGGGGATACATTTATACCTTTGATAAAATTGTAATTGATAGGGGAGTATAAAAAGATTATCAATGTCAAGACAGATCAGACAGAAAGAAGGTTTTTTAATTCATCTCGCTTTGAAATCCTTGGTAACAATAGATTAGAAAAAACTTTTTCAATGCAGTTAATTAATAAAAATAATAAATAAAAAAAAATGTTTATTCTGCTTTATAAAATTTAGAATTAAAATAAAATATTACAAAATACTTCTATTTTAAAAGCACATCCTCGAATGAGTCGTGCTCGTGCTCGAGGATGGCTGGAGCAGTTTATGTGCAGCTATTTGTAATCTGCTCTTTGTTTTTTTCTTGCGTAACAAAATGAAAACTACAATTGTCGAGTTAAAAGAAAAAATGATAACAAAAAACAAAAAAATAAATACATAAATAATATAAATGAAACATAATGATAAATTAGCGTAAGCTAGAAGCAATTAAAATTGACACATTTATATGAGTATATACTTATATATTTATTTTAAATATTTTATTATATTAGAATAATATATTTTATTCAAATACAGTGATATGTGTAGATGTTTTAGAAAAATTTTAATTTATCTTGTGCAACTGTCACATGACTTTGTGAAGACACAAAATCTTATCTGTATTTATATAAATTATTGTTTAAAGTTCATAAATAACTCTAGTATTTAATAGTTATCAATAAAACGGAATATGTATAAATAAATTTACAGATTTAATGGATTGTTTATAATAAAAAATGATACTTGTTTTTTATAGATAGCTAGGGATTTGCATGTTTTATATTCAGTGGTAAACTATTGTATAATCTCGGAGCTGTGTAATATGAGTGATTTGATGCTTTGGTAGTTCTGCAAAACGGTTCTATGCTGTTTTGCTGATTTTGTTTTCTTGTATTATACCAATGTTTTTCAGCATCCGGAAACCAACTTTTTCTATTATTTATAAATATCAATTGCTTTTTCTCATAAATTTGAGGTATCTTCATGACTTTGAATTCCTCATATATTAGATCTGTAGAGTACCTAATTGGTTTTTTAAACATATTTTTATGATTTTTTTATGTAAATGATGAGTGGATGTAAGTGTGTTTCATTAATACCTCCCCATCCTATTATTCCGTATTCTATTATTGATTGAACTAGTGATGTAAAAACTGATTTAAGAGTATTCAAAGGTAAAAATTTCCTAAGCATAATAAATTTATAATGACTTTCCTCAATCTACTACACAAATAATTATATGCTTGTCCCATTTTAAATTTTTGTCAAGCATAATACCTAGGTATTTGGTTATGAACTTTACTGATAGTGGGGCAGTCACAGTTATGTTTGTAATATTCATGTGGTTGGGTACATTCATGTTTATGTAATGTTAAAGTCAAGTCATTATTAATAGGTTGACCAGAGTTAGTAAAAGAAAATGTAAGCATGACAGTTTTATCAACATTAAGAGAGAGCTTATTATTATCTAGCCAGCATTTTATTTTATTCATATCACTATTAGCTTTACTAAACGTCTCTTCCCAACTATCACCTTCAAATATGATGCAAGTATCATCGCAGTATGCATAGATTTTTCCTCTAATATTAACATTTAGCATGTCATTTATATGGGCTAAAAATAGACAGCTGGCAACACCGTACCCTGAGGTATACCGACTTCAAGTGGTCTTTCATCACTGAGTACACCATTTATTTTAACTGATTGGACTCTTCCCGATAGATAGTATGGAGTGACTCACAGAGTCAAAAGCTTTCCGTATATCAAGAAAGATTCCAATAGTTTTCTTTTTTTTATCAAGTGATTGATATATGTTTTTTGTTACACAATAAATGGCGTCCTCAGTGCTCATACCATTACGAAAACCAAATTGTCGAAAATGTATTAAGTTATTTTTATCGAAGAATGAAACTAGTCTTTGTTTAATACATTTTTCTATAATTTTAGATAGAGAAGGTAGTAATGATATTGGCCTGTAATTACCAATTTCAAGTTTATCCCTGCTTTATAAAGTGGTAAACATTGGCACATTTTAAGATACTTGGGAAAATTCCTTGAGTAAAGCATAGATTTATAGTATGAGTCAAGGGTTCTTGAATATAATTGATTACATTTTTATTAATTTATAGTAATGTCATCATTTCCAGGCGCAACATCACTTTTCAATGTTTTGCATGTTGTTGAAGTTCATTTGGTACGACTGGCTGTAAGAATAAGGAGTCTACGGGACTGACAATGGATTCATCATCAGTATTAGTATTGGCAGGTGTATCAATTTTATCAGCTATTTTTTTACCAATACTTACGAAAAAGAATTGAATTCATTAGATATTGAATTTGAATCCTGCACAGTTCCAGTACCGTCAATTTTATTAATTTCATTTATTTCTATTTTTATTGTCAGTACCTGTGGCCTCTCTTATCAAACTCCAAAGTTTTTTAGGGTTATTTTTATTTTCAGCATGTTTCGCCTGGAAATAATTATCTCTGGCTATTCTTATAAGCTTAGTTAAGTAATTTCTGTATTTATTATAATAATTTTTCAATAAGTCTAGAGGATATTTTTTTGTTTTACAGCCAATGCATCTCTCCTTCTAATACATAAAATAAGACCTGTTGTATTCCATGGTTTAATTTTTTTTTCTTGAAGATACTTTATGATATATTTTTGGATGAATTTCAATATGATTTTTAAAAGTGGAATAGAATTATTAAAAGCATTCTCAGCATCGTTCTCTCTATATGTTTCTTCCCATTTTTCATTTTTTAAATATTCTATTAGAACGTCTTCATCAACTTTGATTTATTTGATGTATTACAAGTTAGAGACTCATTATGGCCATAGAATGATGAGGTATCAATTAGAATATTGCCAATGTAAGTAATGATCGGTAATGTCAGAAGTATACACAGCCGTATCCAGATCCATATTTAGATCACCTTTTAAAAATATATGATCTAAACACGAAGAGTTTACTTTTTGCCATCTCGTTATTTCTTTGAGATATTTTGTGAATCCATATTGAGCCATAACATTTAATATTCATGACCGATTTCCTTAACAGAATCGTCCAGAATATAATATTTATGTCTCCTACTAATAAATGGCATTTATTTGTTTTTAATTCGCTTAAACATATTCTAAATCTGTAACAAATTGTACAACATCTTGCTGTGGAGTTCTGTATACGGCTGAAAGTATAAATTCTAATCTATTTAATTTGATCTTTATGTGAAGAGAGTTAGCATTTTTGATCTCCACATCTATGGTCTCAAAAGAAAATTTATTAGATTTGATAAATACTAACACTGCATCACATTTATTATGCTGTTTCAGCTTTGTGAATTTAGTATAACCTGGCAAAGTTTCAGTTCCTTCATACTTAAGCCAGCATTCAGAGAGTACAATAATATCTGGCTCAGAGTTTAAACTGTCAAGCAGAAGAGTGAACTCTGGAAAATTCTGGTTACAACTCCTAATGTTCATGTGAAACACAGTTATAACTGAAAGATTAGAATCATTTAGTTTATAGAAGTGATTTTCTAATGATTTTTTGTCTGTAAATATGTGAGTTTTATTATTTGCTTCTAGCTCATCTATACAATTAAAGTTAGTTTCCATTATTTTATCTGGCGCAGACTTATAATGTTTAAATAAAAACAAGAATATAAAATAAAGATACAAAGAAGTAGAAATAAGTTAACAAACAGTAATACTTCTTTATGTAGCTACATTGAGTGCTTTAGCAAAGAAAGTTAATTATGGTTAATATCTTTTTAGAATTATGCAACAAATGAAAAAGAACTTACTAAAATAAAAATCACTTAATAAAAAGAAAGAAAAAGAAAATCAAATAAACATACTTAGCGCAACTATTCATCAGTCTTATCAATATAAATCTATATAATATATATATATAATATAATATAATATATATATATATATATATATATATATAAATATATATCACATATATATATATATACATACATATATCACAACAACACATTACACACATATATATACATACATATACATACACACATACATATATATATATATATATATATAATATATATATATATATTATATATATATAATATATATATATATATATATATATATATATATATATATATATATATACACATACATAATAATATATATATATATATATATATATATATATTATATTATATATATATATATTATATATATATATACACATATATACATACACACACACACATACATACATACATATATATATATATATACATACACATACACATACACACACACTACATACACAATACACACATACATACATATACTTATACACATACATACATATATATATATATATATATATATATTAATACATACATATACATATTACATACATACACACATACTCTACACATACACATACATATACAAATGAGAGTTAATTAGAGCAATACCTATTATTACAAATAATAGTGATTTTTTCTAAGAACATTTACTAAGACACGTTAAATATTCTATAAAAAACGATAACAATTATATTATCTTACCCAGTCTTCCCTGTGCACCAATCACTAGGATTCCTCAATATATTTTTAGTGCCTGAAACAAAAGCAACACTTTTATTAGGGATTTCATTTTCTAACTTATGCTACTTCAGGTAGATAGCATAGGGCCGCTTCATTCCTCGGAGGCATCTTTGTAGTCATTTTGTGGCTTGGGGGCTTTCCTGTGGCTGATCCGGGACGAAAATGTTGTTTCAATTTATTTTTTTTTTTATTTATTTATACCGTAGGTATGTATATAGAAAAGGTATTATGTTAGCAAAATGATCCGAAACCGGGATTTTGCTGAATTGTCCGTTTCAAGGTTTTTAAGGCCTCCTGAGTGGATTTTACAAAGATTTCTGTCTGCATATATATGTGAGTTAAAGCTTAGTACAAACATCAATCATAAAAAACATATATATATACTAGAGGAGGCATAGCCTATCTTAATACATTGAGAGGCTTGAAACATCTTTTTGGGGCTCTCAAGGGCTCTGTGTAGCATCATTGAAACCTTCTCTAAGAGTAAGTTAAGGTTATAACAACAATTTTAGATCATAGCTCGGGATGTGAACCCCAGACCTCCGGTGCCGAAATCGAGTGCTTATACGATCCCGGCCACGGAGACAGACGTAGCGAATCCAATCTGGTAAAAAAATCCGAGTAACCCCGTACCCGACTTTTTTGTCTTAAACATAACTTGAATTTCAGTGCGTAGCCAGGGGGGGGCTGAGGGGGCTTCAGCCCCCCCCCCCCCCCCCCCCCGAAATTTTCACATAACCTAAACCCGCAATAAATGATTTAAAAAAATAAAACCTATAAAAAATATATAAAAATAATAAATTACATATATTTTTTAACAATTAACTTATAATATAAATATCATAATATATAAAAAAAAATCCGTCAAAGTGATTGCTTTGCAAGCATTATAAGAGTTTCTTAGATATTTTCATAAATATAATGTATTAATACTATACAATCATACAATATACTTAATATTCTACGCCTCGCTTCAATCGCCTATATGTTAGTATTTGTCGATACCTAATTTTAGAAAAAATAAATATTTTATAACATAATATTCCACGGCTCGCTACGCTTGCGTTTCTGTGTATCAGAAATCATTACCTAATTAGAATCTACACTGAAAAGATAACAAAATATATAAGTGCTCATTTCATTTGTATGTTTGTTATAAGCAAATTTCGCAGGGTAAAATATAATTTTACCAAATATACTAGGGCTCATTTCGCTCGCCTATATGTGTCTGTTAGTACTGATTTTAGGAAAAAAATAATAATACAACATAAAGTTCTAGGACTCGCTTCGCTCGCCTTTATGTGTTTGCTTATCAGTTCCTTCTTATAAGTATGGAATAAAAAAAAATTATACATATACATTGAGGCTCGCCATTATAAACTTGCTTGTTACTAGCCAGTTTAAACTATAAATTCAAACTTTTATTAAATATTATGGGCTTGCTTCGCTCGCCTATATATGTTTTTTTGTCGCTACCTAATTTTAGAGCAAAATTTAAAACATAAATTAAAATTCAAGGTCTCGCTTCGTTCGCCTTTATGTGTTTGCATATCAGTGCTTTCTTAACAGTATATAATAAAAATAACCATACAATACTAGGGCTGGCTTCGCTCGCCTTTATGTGCTTAGTTGTCATAATCTACTTTAAGAGAAACGATTAAAACAAGGCATGAAATTTATGGGCTCGCCTTTTTGTTTATGTTTATCAGTACCTAATTTTATAGCATAGAGTAAAGACATAACATAATACGTATTATAGGGCTCGCTTCGCTCGCCTTTTTGTATATGTTTATCAGAACCTAATTTTATAGCATAGAGTAAAGACATAACATAATAATCTAGGGCACGCTTCGCTCGCCTTTTTGTATATGTTTATCAGAACCTAATTTTATAGCATAGATTAAAGACATAACATGATATTCTAGGGCTCGCTTCGCTCGACTTTAGGTGCTTGTTTGGTACTAGCCAATTTTAAAGTATAGAATTAAACTTTTACATAACATTCTAGGGCTCGCTTCACTCGCTTATATAACTTTGTTCGTCGATACCTAAATATAGAAAAAAAATTAAAAACATAAAATAAGATTCAAGGGCTCGCTTCGCTCGCCTTTATGTGCTTGTTTGTCAAATCTACTATAAGAGGAACATTTAAAACAAGGCATAAAATTCATGGGCTCACTTCGCTCGCCTTTTTGTATATGTTTATCAGAACCTAATTTTATAGCATAGAGTAAAGACATAACATAAAACTTCATTCTAGAGCTCGCTTCGCTCGCCTTTTTGTATACGTTTGTTAGAACCTAATTTTATAGCATAGAGTAAAGACATAACATAATACTCTAGGGCTCGCTTCGCTCGCCTTTAGGTGCTTGTTTGGTACTAGTCAATTTTAAAGTATAGAATCAAACTTTTACATAACAATCTAGGGCTCGCTTCGCTCGCCTTTAGGTGCTTGTTTGGTACTAGTCAATTTTAAAGTATAGAATCAAACTTTTACATAACAATCTAGGGCTCGCTTCGCTCGCCTATATATGTTTGTTTGTCGATACCTTTATATATATATATATATATATATATATATATATATATATATATATATATATATTTACATACATATTATATATATATATATATATATATATATATATATATAATTTTTAATCTTCAGCCCCTCCCGAAATTAAATCCTGGCTACGCCACTGTTGAATTTAAAAATAAATTTTGATTTGTGCGTTGATTAAATAACAAAAATAGAAGGAATTTATTTAATTAAAAAAAATGTGTCGAACTTGGCTTAAAAAAAGTTGTTCTGCCTCTATAAATGGCTCGCTTCGTTCTTACAAAAGGGCTCGCTTCGCTCGCCTTTTTGTATACGTTTGTTAGAACCTAATTTTATAGCATAGAGTAAAGACATAACATAATACTCTAGGGCTCGCTTTGCTCGCCTTTAGGTGCTTGTTTGGTACTAGTCAATTTTAAAGTATAGAATCAAACTTTTACATAACAATCTAGGGCTCGCTTCGCTTGCCTATATATGTTTGTTTGTCGATACCTTTTATATATATATATATATAATATATATATATATATATATATTATATATATATATATATTATTATATATATACTATACATACATATATATATCTATATATATTTAATATATATATATATATATATATATATATATATATATAGATATATATATATATATATATATATATATATAATTTGTAATCTTCAGCCCCTCCCGAAATTAAATCCTGGCTACGCCACTGTTGAATTTAATAATAAATTTTGATTTTTGCGTTGATTAAATAACAAAAATAGAAGGAATTTATTTAATTAAAAAAAATGTCTCGAACTTGGCTTAAAAAAAGTTGTTCTGCCTCTATAATTGTGCCAATAGTTTTAGATTTTATTATGAATTTGCTTAACAAGAAAAACTATATTACATTTTATTTGAGTTCTTGAGTGGTGGAGTCAGAAAGGATTCTCTGGGTTGTTTCACCTCTGACACCCTATTAGAGTAATTTTTTAGCAAGTTTCTCCAATCTACACAAACAAATAAAATGGTTATACATTAAACCAATAATGACCAATATCTCCACCAATTATTTCTAAAATAACCCAAAAATAAGGGTACGGGGTATTTTTGAACATTTTCTTATCACACCGCATTCGCTACGCTATTCCTCACTACTTCAGACTCGCCTCGCTCGCCCTGAGAATATAAAGATAAAAAGATATGAAGATTATAAAGATTGATTTTTGTACCAAGTATCAACTCTCTAGCCTAAATACACGGAGATGTACGATGATAGCACACACACACATATGCACGCACTCTTACAGACAGGTAACTTCGTAATAACCACTTAGGAGGTCATTCAACATCTCAAACGGAACTCAGGTGACATCCCGGTATCTGATTTTTTCACCAACATAATAGCTACGGTATAAATGAAGAAAAGTAAAAACGAATGGTTTTTCATATAATAATAGTTAATATAAACCATTTTCCACCAATATTTTTTATAAAATATTTATATTTTTTTTATATATTTATATATATATTTATTATATATAATTATTATTATATTATATATTATTATGTTATAAATAATAATTATTATAATAATATATAAATATAATATAATTATAATAATATAGTATAATATAAATAATATAATATATATAATATAAATATATAATATAATAATATTATTATAATAATTATATGTAAATAATAATTTATTATATTATATATTATTATATTATTATTATTTTTATATTATATTATATTATTATTATATATTTTATATATATATTTATATTACATATTTTATTTATATTTTTATAAAAATATTTTTTATATTGATTTTTTTAAAAATATATTACACTAATACATTTTTGTTTAAAGTTATGTTTAAAACTCCTAGAGCGAGAGTCCTGTTTCAAGATAGAGCACATTGGTTATAAAATTTATTTTATAATATTACTTTAGAATATTCTCTAGTGTAATATTGTAACAACCTTACAAAGGAATATAATAAAAATACATTAGAATTCATATTATTTTCAATTTCAAAAATTTGAAATTATTATTTATGATATTGTTATGATAAAATACATTTAAACTATATGATATAACATAATTCATCTTTCGTTGTAAAATGTCTTTCTTTAATTTATCTTAGAGAATACTTATAAGTTAAAGTTTCTAGAATAAGCAATTATTTAGATATTTTCATTAAAGTAATGGTCAAGAAGGCATTGATAAATAAGTTTCTTAAATATATGTATGGATTGACTTCGTTGAATTTTGATTGGTAATTGATTAAAGAATAATAATCCAAGATATGATGCTTGTCTCTGTTTCTCTCAAGTGTTGTTTGTGCAAAGTTTATTGAGATCTTGTTTTATGAGTATTTTTTAAGTTTCTTAGTGGTCAAGTTGTACCACAACTGACCTCTAAGAATGACCACATTCTTGTGGTCATTCTTAGTGGTCTAGTCAGTCATTCTTGTGGTCAAGAATGACTTGACCACAAGTTGACCAACAACTTGTTGGTCAAGTTGTTATCACGGCTTTCTGAACTAATAATTCAACAGGGAGTGTGAAAACACTAAACCTTTGTTTAGATAAATACCTTTTTAATTTTTTAAGAGCTATGCTAGCAAAATCATTATATTTTATAAAAGTGTACATACTTTTTCTTATTCTTTTAGTTATAACTTAAACTAAAGTTTTAATGTTTTAACTTAAACTAATGTTCTTTCCAGATTAAATATTGATCTACAATTACTTCTATGTACTTGATTTTATCAAAACGTCGGACTTCATTGCAATCACAGCTGAAGTTAGAATCAATTAAGGATAAAATAGATCCTGAAATTTTAAATTCAAATGTTGGGGTGGTGGTCTGCGCTTGTCCAAGGGAAAAATTTATGTTCTTTGTTTGGTCGAGATTCAAGGTTTAACAATTAATCTGTGTTATACAACTTGTTCTCTTAAGAATTTATTTCAATTAAAAACTTTGAAATAAAAATGTATCGTCAACAAAGGATATTGACTTGCATATAATTATTGTTTAGATTAAGTAAACTTTTTATATAGATAAGAAATAACCAGGGTGAAACAACTGTTCCTTGTGGAGTTCCACAAGTTTATTGTCCTTTTTTGACTTAAAATCTCCTCAAGCTTAGTTTGGTGCTGTCTATTTTCTAAATAACTTTTTAAAATTTAACAAGAAATGCCAATTATCCCAACGAAATTTAATGCATCCAATAATTTCTCATGAGAGACAGTATGAAATGCATTTTTGACATCAATGAAAATAGCTATTGATTTCATACCTTTATCTAAGTCATTAATTATTTCTTCAGATGACTTAAACACAGCATCTGCTGTGCTTTTATTTTTCATAAACCCAAATTGACTGTTTGAGATAATATTAGTTGATTATAATTTCTCGACTCATCTATCCTTGATACATTTCTCAATCATTTTAGATATATTTAAGAATAGGGAAATTGGGCGGTAATTTGAAGGATGTGATTTATCTCCTTTCTTAAGAAATGGGATAACTATAACCTTTTTCAGTAAATCTGAAAAAGACTCCTTGGTTGATACAAATATTACTAATATAACTCATAAGTTTAATTAAATATTCTATTGCCTGTTTTAGATATTGGGATTTAATATTTCGAAACCGTGTCAGAATTAAGACTATTTATATGGTTTTACATTTCATTTTTTGATACTGAATTAAATGTAGAAAGTGGTACTAGAAATTCAAAATTATTTTTACTTTTGTTTGTATTTTTTTAGTGACTTTGGTATTCTTAGCCAAATTGGATCCTACATTTACAAAATAAAGATTTATCTTATCTGCGATTTCTTTGCTTTCTGTAAACGTATTATTATGATAGTTAAGTTCTGTTTTAGTCGTTCCACTACTTTTTTTCCTGTTTAAGCACTCATTTAAAACTTTCCAAGTCTGTGCTGGGTTGAGTTATTTTTCGGTAATCTACTTTTAAAATAGTCTGCTTTATAGTTTTTCGAATTAATGTAGTCAAATAATATTTGTATTTTAAATACTATTCTTTTAATTGAGTGTTAAAAAGTTGTTTGTCCTGGGTCTTCCTCATCTTGTCCCTAATTATTTTTTATATCAGTAAAGCACACGTAATCCATTGCTTTAGTCTTTTAATTTTGCAAATCATTTAACAAGTTTCGTTTGAATACGGCAAGTATAGCTACGAGTTAAGCCGCATCAAGCGTGGTCAGTGCTTGGATGGATGACCACCGAGAATAGATTTAATGCATTTACTAGCTGAGGACAAGCGAAGCGAGTCCAAAGACGTGATTCAGTAAAGTTACGAGGCATCACGTACCCTTTTTTTTCTATCACTGGGTATCCTCAATCAAAAATAATAATATTTGTTTTTCTGATATAACAAATATTAAAAACAACAAAAATTAATATTAATGTATTTTAGTGAAGTTATAATATTAATACTTTAAAGTAATATATTAATACTTTGAAATACACATGTTGGAATGAGGCAATCTAGTGATGAGCCCAACATAAATCATTTTGTGTCAAACCCACAGTACAACCGTAACTTTGCTCTAGGTACGTAATCCGTTTATAGAGCTCGATAGAATTTTGTTAGCATTAGTTGTTTTTACTTATTGCTATATGCTCAAATCAGCCTATCTGTTTTAATATCTATTCTATGATAGTAAGTTTTATACTATCCTTGAAATCAAAAGACAGAAACTTATACACACACACAGATATATATATATTATATATTATAATATATATATATATATATATATATATATATTATATATATATATATATATATATAATTATATATATATATATATATACACACACACATTTTGCGATGAGTATAGGCATCCCATAGGGTTCTGAATAACCTGTTTGGCACCTCTTATGATAGATAGAACATCTAGTAATTTCCATGTTTTCTATTCATACCCCCTGACCGGTACTGGATTGGAGACCGCGTCCTTCATACGACCATGGAAGAAAAAATATCTTCCAGGATTTTACTCCTTTAATTTTCTGTATTGATTAATTTTAATAACTATTAAAATAATTAATACTTATCAATGATTAAATTTAACTAGTTTGAAAGTTTTAGAAAATAAATCCATAAAATATTCACTAAGATTAATACTATGAAACGTTGAAAAGACACGATGTGTGGGGTTCTCCAATACTTTTAAACTCTAAACTTGTTTAATTCCCTTTATTTTCCTGCAAAATGTTGGCAACAGGATGATGCCTATATACCCCCCCCCCCCCGATCCGCACCTGGCTAGAGGCTCTAATTAGAGACGTGTGGAACAAGTAGTGAGTACAGCCACAGCAACAATGTTTAAAGCTACACTATGGCAGCAACGTTATTTTCCTCTTATTCCATACCGTCGTGTTTTATGTTGGTGGTGTTTTATGTACTACAAACATGTCATTTCTATTTTTTTACACAGTTATTTCCTTTGATAAATCGTTTTATTATTATTATTTAAGGCACAATTTCCCTTTGATCACAGATAAAAAAAGAAAAAAATAAATTTTTAAAAAGAAAATTAGAATTGTGACATAATAAAAGAAGATTAAAGTAAAATTTTATGACAAAGTTAAAAAAAAAACAGAGATTAAGGAAAAAGCTAAAAAGGACTGGAAATATTGTACATTCACAACACCTGTGTCAATGTTTTATGTTATCAAAAGGTAAAAAAGGTGCCGGTAGCTGATGCTACGTGGCATCAATACGGTGTCAGAGCCGCTCCTATAAGTGGTCGACATTTCAATTTTTTTACGTGTTCTGTCTTTTTTCGTGTAAACAATAATAAATGTGTTATTTTAAAAAGGAATTTAAAGACAGTGAAGCACTACGATATAAAAAGAGAATTTTTAAGGATGGGATTTTCTGTGTGATTTATTCTTTTTTAACATTTTATTAAAAATTAATTAAATTATTTTTATTATTTTAAATTGATTCTAATCTTTATTTTATTTTTTGTATCTAATGAAATTTTAATGGAATACCTTTGATTAAAATAGGAAAAATTACATACAATGTACTGTTGTATATAAGAGGGTTTAAAGGAATTAATCTGGACTTAGTTTAAGCTATGGGGCGAATCTCGCACTAAATCTAGGAATACCTTTGACCGAAAACGAGTTCTAAGGACTGCCTTGAATTTAACCTAGGATTATGCTTGTGACTAACCAACCCTGCGATCAATCTTGAGCAAACCCGTGGCCCTTCGACCGAGTCACTATCTGGACATTTGACCAATCTTTAAACAATACTTGTGATCAAGTCGAACAAGTCGCTATCCGAGCCTTTGATCTATTCTTTTACTAAATCACTATCCGAAACTTCGACTGAGCCACCATTCAAGCGTTTGACCAATCCTTCTACTGTTTCACTATCCGAACCTTCAACCGCTATCCGATCGCTATCCGACCCTTTGACCAAATTCTTTATCCGACCCTTACACCGGTCCATAGACCAAACCTGTGATGAATACTTTGAACAGTTCTTGTAACATGTCCTTTGAACCTTTGACTATCCTTAACCCGAGTCACTATCCTTGCCTTTGACCGATCCTTCTACCTGGCTACTATCAGACCCTTTCACTGATCCTTCGATTGTGTCACTATCGGAGCCTCTAGCCGATCCTTCAACCGTGCAACTATCCGAGCCTTTGACCTAGACACTATCCAAGTTATCACTAGTCTGTAGACCAAACCAGTGATGAAGCCTTTGATCGATCCTTGTAACATGTCCTTGTCCAAGCCTCTACCAATCCTTCTAGGTCCTTTGTCCGGCCTCCATCCTTCTAGTCCTTGTCGAGCCTCTGACCAATCCTTCTAGTCCTGTCCGAGCCTTGACCAATCCTTAGGTCCCTGTCAAGCTTGACCAATCCTTCTTCTTGTGCCAGCCTCTAACCAATCCTTCTAGGTCCTTGTCCAAGCCTCTAATCAATCCTTTTAGATCCTTGTCCAAGCCTTGACCAATCCTTCTAGGTCCCTGTCCAAGTCTTGACCAATCCTTCTAGATCCTTGTCCCAGCCTCTAACCAATCCTTCTAGATCCTTATCCAAGCCTCTGACCAATTCTTCTAGGTTCTTGTCCAAGCCTCTGACCAATCCTTCTAGGTCCTTGTCCGAGCCTCTAACCAATCCTTCTTGGTCCTTGTCCAAGCCTCTGACCAATCCTTCTAGGTTCTTGTCCAAGCCTCTGACCAATCCTTCTAGGTCACAGTCACTATCCGACTCTGTGACCTATAACCGAGTCACTATTTGAGCCTTTCACCCGACCATAGACTAAGCCATAGATCGATCCATGTAACACTTCCTTGTCTGAGCAAATCGAAGGACCGAGTCTTATTCGGGCCCTCGTCTGTTTTATCGTTTATCAGAAAATAAATGCCTGAATACAGAGCAATAATTTACTTCATAAACTCCTTATTTCTATTCTCAAAGAAATTGCATCTATTTTCTGTAAATATACTCACAGTTGGTAAAACTACCAAGATCCCGTATTTATTTATTTATTTCTCTTTGCAAAACATCTAATCCTCGCCATACGTATAAAAGTTAAAAACAAAGAGCGTAGAAAACTAACAGAAGAAAAAGATAATCGATATATCGGCCATGACTCAAGAATACGTAGCTAACCTAATTTTATACTTCTATCTATTTAATTATGTAACAAGGCAGGGAACTCAATACTTGAAATAGATTCCTCCCCTCCCCTCCCTCTGTATTCTATTGAAACCTTTCTTAAATGATCGCCGCCCCCACACACACTCTATCTGACTTTAAGCCTTCAAATATTTTTCTTCTAAAATATCCTAAAATACAAGAACAAGTTATTTACAATCTGGGGGCACGTGAGTGCCCCCCTCTTATCATTTTATTATGGACAACTTTTTATGCTAAAGTTGGCTCTTTTTTTACACGCATGTGTTTTTGTTGGGATAATATTCCAAAGGTATACTGGAAAAGTATTATGTTCAGACTAATATCCGAAACTGATATTAAACTAATATCTTTTCATAAATCTGATAAAAAGATTTGATCAGAATCATTAGATTTTAAAACGTTCTGAGTGATTTAAATGACTTTTTCTGCGTGTGTAGAACTATCACTGTGTTCCCACACTAAACAAATAAAACTTGGCACACAAATCAGACTTAGTCGAGTTGTGCTACTCGGAAAAAAATATTTCTTAACCAAGATTGCTATTTGAAACCTAAATTTATGTTCTAACCTGTTTTGATAAATATTGGTAAAAATTAATTAAAAATCCAAAATTTGACTGAGTTGAAACTTCATTCAAATGTATATCTGTATATAAGTGGTAAACTGTCGTCATTCTGATTTATGAATTTTCAAAATTTACAAACCAAATCCAACTTCCCCTTTAAAACTGATGAATCGTATTCCAAATCTATACGAGTACAAGCATCTTAACTAACTTAGAATTACAGTTACCTTCGGACCTCAAAGTCATACGTATGATCGATAAGAATAAGGGAATGTTTGATAGAATACACTAACAAGGGAGGAGACAAAATTGAACTTCTTTCCATGGAAGGTCTGGGTTTTATAGCATCCATCCCGACGACACAGAGGAAACTGTATTTCCCTGGAAACACAGAGGAAAACTGTATTTCCTCTGGAAACACAGAGGAAACTGTATTTTCTCTGGAAACACAGAGGAAACTGTATTTCCTCTGGAAACACAGAGGGAACACAGTGGAAACACAGTTTTACACAGGAAACTGTGTCAAACTATAATTTACTTGGAGTAGATAAATTGTAGAACCAATATCTAACTTCTCTTGGCTTGAATTGCAATGATTACGGTGCTAGGGTAATACCAAGGTTTACCCTTAGTTAAGAAGAAAGAAGTCAGGTGGGCTGTAGAAGTTCTCTCAAAAATTAAAGAGAAACTCTTAGAATCAGGCTAAGTACATAATATTCTACAAATGTCTGTAGATTGAGCATACAAAAAATATATGCACAAAGATAGAAAACTCATTCTCACACTGTTGTGAAACCTGTCATTTGCGAGCAGTTTCGCAACCAAATTTCAACTCAATTATTTATCAACTAATTATATTTTTTTTAAAAAAACGTACACGATTCATATGATAAAAATTTAAATTAATGCAGATAATGGGATGAAACTTGGCATATATGTTAGTCTTATACATGGCTACGTGCGTGAAAAATCTCAATGTCATCATTTTTCTGACTTTTATGAAATTTTTGCAGTCATTATAGCGGGTAAGTGACGTTATAAAAAATTATCTTCCGAATAGATAAGATAAGATAAAGTTATTTTTACAGTGATCCCTGAAGTGGGAAATCGTAAGCGTCATACTTAACTCAATTTAATTATTTACAAATATACACACTTATGCCACTATAAATATTTAAAATTAAAATTGTCTATTTAAAAATTCTTTAACACAGTAGTAAAACCTCTGTATGAGTAAGGTTTATAAAGTTTCAATGAAGTTATCTTTTTCAGCTCTTATCTGTTTAATATCATCTGGCAAATTAGTAAAAAGTTGAACAAATTTATAATGAACCGTGTCTTTATAAAATCTGGTTCTATGCTGATCCAGTTTAAAAAGATGTTTTCCTAGCATTTAAATTGTGATTTATTCTATTATCTGATTTATTTATTATATTAAACAATCACATTGGTCTTTTCAAAATTTAGAATTAATTTATTATTTGAGGCCCAATTGTTTAGGTCCTCTTTTGCTCTTTCTGCCAAAGCATGAGCTGTATCTTTATTTGACCCAATCACTATGGCACTAAAATCGTCAGCAAACAGGACTGAGGACTCACAACCAAGATTTTAGATAAGTTATTAATGTATATTAGAAATAAAATCGGTCCTAGTACTGACCCTTGAGGGACTCCCTGAATTATTGGAGTAGCACAACTACACCTATAGACTGATTTTTGTATAAAGTTTCAACTCTCTAGCATAAATCTGGGAGCTAAGATGATAACAGGCACACATACACTCACACACACTGTCAAAAAACTTTGTTCGACTATTTTGAAGGCATTAAAAACACCTAAAACGGATAGTTCCGGTGACATCCAGTTTTCGGATTTTCGCTACACAATACTTTTGATTTGTTTCTAGAGTTTTTTGGCCTTACTTGCGGATCTCCGTGCCAGATTTTTTTTTTTTTGGTCTAGAAGCTAAGAGGAGTCAAACCTATCCCACGTTCGTTATATATATGTATATATAGTAGATGAAGACTGTGATTATTTCAGCCCTGATGAAGAATTTGTAGTAAAATTCAAAACG
Source organism: Microvelia longipes (assembly GCA_018340805.1). NCBI lineage: Eukaryota > Metazoa > Arthropoda > Insecta > Hemiptera > Veliidae > Microvelia > Microvelia longipes. The sequence goes on from JACMZG010001913.1 coordinate 28,438,222, forward strand.
TTGGCTGAAAATAAATATATAGTTTTCATATAAAGCTGTGTTTTTATTCATAACCTTATCCCGAGATGGTGGAGACGCGTATATATATATATATATATATATATATATATATATATATATATATATATTATATATATTATATATATATATATTATGAAACTAACATACACTACTTACTTATAATAAAAATGTCAAGTAAGTTATAGAAATATATAGAATATTAATCAAGAAGAGAAAAATATAGATTGATAAATGTTTTGAAATATAAATGAAAAATACAATTTCATATTTCTAAAAAGAGATTAATTCAACAATGTATAATGTTTAATTAAATATTTCTAAAAACTTTAAAATAACATTTTCTAAAGTTGGTGTCAATTTTCTTCGAAGTGATTAACTTAGAAATAGATAATTGAAATAAACAGTCAATAGCAATAAGTATATAAAGTATGCAGCAAGCAAATAAATTAAATTGCATGCAAATAATAACTGTAATAATTATTTTGAAGTGCAGGTCAGCAACACATGAATATTACATGGCCAATGGGCAGACAGGCAAGAAATTGTTTCTTTTTCCTCCAATAGCTTAACTTATTTAGTTGAAACTCTTTACAAATTTATCTTGACATATTATAAGACCTGAACTTGTCTAAGATCAATACTTTGCTAAATAAGTGTCAAGGTCTATCCGTAACCCAACAAACTTAGTTTTTTATATTTTTCTGTCCCATCACTGGGCAATAGTTTAGGTCATAGAGATGATTTACTAGAGAAGGCACATCTTGTCTTAATACATTAGTTTATGTTTAAACTACACACCTTAGAAGGTGCCGCTACTCCCAATCTCAGAATAGATAGAAGAATAGAAAAGAAACGCTACGTCTAGGGTGTTAAAACTGAAGTGAAAAAGCTACAACATAGTATTACAGTGGAGATTTAATCAAATTGTAAGAAAACTACGTACCTATGTTCATGAAATCTTAAAAAATCCCTGTGATCATACCAGGGATAGTGTTTATTCATTTCAATTCTTTCAATGAATATAAACATTATATTTCATTATTGTATTAATTTTTTAATTGAATTTACTTGATTATTCATCACCTAGAAGAATCGGTTACATGCATAGTTTAGTTAACAACTCTCTCCAATTTTTCAATTAGTTTTCTTGGTTATACTGGTTATTTAATGATGAAAATTTTCAATGAAAGGAAATCCTAGCAGAATAAGAAAAAAATTCTGGCGCGGTGGTCCGCATGTCGGGCGAATTTCCTTTGGATGCGTGTTTCCGTGCTTTTTACATAATATAAGTTTATAACTACTAAATAAATAATTCCGGCGCGGTGGTCCGCTGTCAGGCGAATTTCACTTAGAATGCGTGTTTCCGTGTTAAACAACCCATTTCTTGCTTATGCAAGAACCATGCCCATAGAGTGGTTCCGGTTCATGCTTTAAACCTAAGCAGTTACTTAATTGTCTAGCACTGCTCGTAACTCATTTTATCTGTATTTTCCAAAGGAAATGCGCATAATCATCCAGTTGTTGTTCAAAACTATGCCTCTAAAATTAGAAGTGCGCACTATTATTTGCACTAGTCTAAAGCTTAGTTACTTATATTTAAGCTTAGTCAGTTATCTTTAAAAGTTTAGCGCATTTCCTTTGGAAAATACAGATAAATGAGTTACGAGCAGTGCTAGACAATTAAGTAACTGCTTAGGTTTAAAGCATGAACCGGAACCACTCTATGGGCATGGTTCTTGCATAAGCAAGAAATGGGTTGTTTAACACGGAAACACGCATTCTAAGTGAAATTCGCCCGACAGCGGACCACCGCGCCGGAATTATTTATTAGTAGTTGTAAACTTATATTATGTAAAAAGCACGGAAACACGCATCCAAAGGAAATTCGCCCGACATGCGGACCACCGCGCCAGAATTATTTTCTAGTTGTAAACTTATATTAGGTAAAAAAAACGACAAAAAATTATTGTCCCTACTAGGATTTGAACCCAGGTACTCTGGGTTTGAGGGCTTGCATCCAAAGGAAATTCGCCCGACATGCGGACCACCGCGCCAGAATTATTTTCTAGTTGTAAACTTATATTAAGTAAAAAAAAAAACGATAAAAAATGATCGTCCCTTCCAGGATTTGAACACAGGTACCTTGAGTTTGAGTGTCGTATTGACTCCGACCACTGGCATTCAACTCAGAGGCCCAAAAAACATTGAAAGCGACATCCTACTCAAAATTTAATTTTCAAAGACCGTAATTTTGGTTTTCTATAATTTTTGTGGTTTTTTCGACTTTTTGGTAACTTAGAGTGGTCGTATCGACTTCGGACCGGTTTCATTCGATTCAGCGCCCAAAAATACATAGAAAACGACACCCTACTCGAAATTTATTTTTTATCGACCTAAATTTTGATTTTTGGTAATTTACAATGGTTTTTTCGACTTTTTGGTCACTTAGAGTGGTTGTATCGACTTCGGACCGGTTTCATTCGATTCAGCGTCTCAAAAAACATAAATATCGACCTTTTTCGCGGCAAAAAATATTAACCCTGAATTTTGCCGATTTTTTTGAAAATTTCGCTGACTCAGCAAACCGGGTTAATGACGTCACAAAAACCTGGTTTTCAATAGGGTTCGTGTCCTCCCGAAGGTTGATTTTTGTACCAAGTTTGGTTAAAAAATATTAATCCGTTCGAAAGATAGCGTGTTTACAAGAAAGTGTCTAGAAATACATATATATATATATATATATATATTATACATATATATGTATATATATATATATATATATATATATATATATAATATTATATATATATTATATATAAAGTTCTCGAAATTTTTTTTTCGTCATAAGGGACCTCTGAAACGGATTTGTGTCGTGGTCCGAGGTTCGAATTCCGCCATGACGCCTATCGCATTAGGCGAATTTCCAAAGGAAATTCGCTAATAAGAAAAAAATTCTAGAGTTCCATTTTTTAAGACAGTTTTTAAAATAACTTTAGGAAAGAAGATTTTTGAAAGGTAAGTAAAATTGGATCCTTAAACTGTTAGATGATCATTACTTAAAATCATAAAAAAAATTGTTTATATTTTGACATTGAGCACCTCTTACTCTTGCTATGATTCACAACTATGAACATGAACATTTACATAACATTTTCATTACTTCTAAGATCATTCAATGGATTTAAGAAATTATTTATTGAATTTTCTGTTCATTCTTAGTTTACTTTATATTCATTAATTTTAAAATGAACTGAAACAACATGAATCCAAGACAAATGATAATAGTCTTGCACCAAATATTTATATTGGTGTATTCATGGATGTTTTCAGTAGATTACAATGATAAAACAAATTTCTACATTAATGATTATCATAATCATTAATGTCAGACATTAGAATCAGACATTAATGGTCTTCACAAAACTATAAATATACATTTATGCAGAAGAGTATAAGTGAGATGAATAAAATTAAAGACATGTTTAATCACGGTAGAGTAATAGAAAAACTTAAAAATTGTCAACTTACTAAAATTTTGATTTTGGTAAGAGTTTTTTGTAAAGATAATGAGCCGCAACATCGAATTTAACACATTAATACCGAAACTTTAGAAATCGAAACGGATATTGGCATTGATTTTATTTCTTTAGCACAGTTACGTGAAACAGAATCTAAAAGAAAGAAAAACTGAGCATGCTGAATTAGTTTTAGGACAATGCTAAAACATTTTGTGACAAACTAAAGGGACGAAAAATCATCCAGTGGTATCTCAAGGAAAGAGCGTCTAAGCTGCTAAAAATTGAAAAAGAAATAAAGATGAAAAACATTGGAATCAAGACAGCAGTAATAAAGGATGAATTGATAGTAGAAAGAAAGAAATTTACATGAAGAGAAGGCAGAGGAATTATAAACATAAGCGGTAATGACAGCTCATTGATTTATTTAAAGGCATTTTCTTTTATTTCCTTCTTTACTTCATGTTTTTCTCTTCACGCAGAGTTCCTTCGTTTGGTATTATAATTTTCCCCTCAAGTTCCCTTGCAAGAGCTTTTCTCAATAAAAGAAAAATGTACCTCTCAACTTATAATTATTATAATTCCGTGGCCCTCTTCGCCTTGAAGTTGAATTATATTAAAATTCTATTTTTGCAGCAAAACCCTATAAAGAGTTAAAAATGAGTTGAACGTGATGCTATAAGGCATCTTACCTTTGAACTTTAGAAAATTAAAATATCCTACCTTGAGTTTAGAAAGAAATGTTGTACAGTCAAAGAAAGAAGATGCATAAATTTTTACCTATGGTTTTTTTGTTTTGTTATGTAATCCAGATAAGAATAAATATATTTCACAGAAAAAAATAAAATATTAATTTTATTCATTTTCATTTGCAATTAAAAAAATATAATAATTAAAAAAGGAAGATTCGCAGCAAAAACTATTACGTCACTTAGGTTATAAGGTGCATTCACAATACTACGGTAGTAATGCGTCGGTCCGTTGCGTGCGGTGACAGCTCAAATTCCAACCTATGTATGGGACGTTTTTAAACAGCTTGTGGTAGCATTGCGGAAAATGGAAATTTTCACAAACCTACTAAACCCGCACAAATGATCCACTGATTAGCATTTGATTGATTAGGAAACACTTTAGAAATTTGACGCAAAAAAACATTTTCGTTTTCTAAGTTTTGGAATTTTTTCTTACCCCTCCGATACTTCCGAGAAGAATACTTTTATTTTGTTTGAGTTTTGATTCTTGCTGTGCTTAAAGTCGCTTTATTCTTCAATATTTTAATAAAAGAGTTATTTTTTTATCTAAAAAATAAATTGTATTATTATAACACAATATTGTTATTTTATTACTTTTGTTTGTACTGTGTCTTTTTAAAGTAAATTTTTCCTTCTAGTTTTTTTTTATTCGTTCAAAGTTGTTTTTTTATATTTCTATTCTTATATCATATTTATTTTTTAATATTCTTGGTTGTCCCTAATATGAATGATATAGTTTTATTATCCAGATCAGTTTATTTTATCTCAATAAAATTATTCTGAAATGTTATAATTATTTATATTCTCTTGGTTTTACTGCCTAAATGGTGTTTAACATGCGTTGATCTCGGAGTTGAAATATTTAAAAAAAAACAAGACTCTTTATTACATTTCATAACAAGGACAGATCAATATATAATAAATCAAACTAGATAATACTTTACCATTTTAATAGGGTAGGTCAGTTAAAACAAATATTTAAATTTTATCAGAGATAATTTATAATTAAATAATTTTATAATTTAAAATAAGATCAAAAATTTGAACAAGAAGAAGAACCATCGTTTAGTGTAAAACTTCCAATTATCATCAGACATGATTTTAAAAAAAAAATCAAAAATTTGAAATAATGAAGAAATTAGAATAAAATCGAAAAAGACACATTTCGTCCAAAACAACCTTTTATACATAAAAGGTTCAAAAATACCTTTTATTTGGGAAATGGTGATAATATACGGCTTTTAGTAGGGTTACTGCTAAAAGGAAAATATTAAAAAAACACACACAGACATACAGACAACTTTGTAAAACCTCCTGGTCTTTAAAACACCTGAAACGGATAATTCGGGTAAAAATCCCGGTTTTGAATTTTTCACAAACACGATCATTTTCCTGTATTTCTACGGTATAAATAAGGGAAAGTAAAAATCTTCCGAACTATATAAAACTTAATAAAAAATAATAAAAGACCTCCTAGTTAAAAATTAAAATCAAAACACTAGAAATCTGTGGAAAATCGAAAATAGTTGAAGGCAATGTGAACGAGTTAAACCCTAGCACACGAGTCCATGAACATCTCAAGAGTTAAAAGTAACAAATAAATAAAGTGATATTACACATATCCAAGATTTAATTAGGAATTCATTTTTCGAAGATTTAGGTCTTCCGGTGGTGACCGCGTCAATTTAGATGAAGAATCCGACGTTTCCCTTCCACTGTGGGAGGCATCTTCAGGGATGTAGGTCATTACGGATAAAAACACAATGAACTGAACTAGTTCAGTTTTGTAGAGCTTGAACTCTTCAGTTCAGCTTCTATCCATGAAGTCCTACATCCCTGAAGATGCCTCCCTCAGTGGAATCGAAACGTCGAATTCTTCATTTACATTGACGCGGTCACTACCGAGAGACCTAAATCTTCATGACAATAACCGCGGAAGCCTAAGCAGTTTATTAATTAATTTATTACCCTAGGATAATTAAATTAATGAATGAATATGAATACAGACCCGAAATGCACGAATATTTAGCAATGACGTCATTTTGGTTATCCTAGAACATTTTAAGTACTTCTTACTTTAAAAATAAAAGAGCTAAATCTTTTGTAAAATATAGTGGTTAATATGGTCATAAGTTATATTACTTTAATTTAATGTGATTTAATCGATACTCCGAGACAGATGTGCCTCATTAAATCCAGCTTGGCGAATAACGACGCAGTTTACAACGTACACAGATGTAGATTAAATTGACCTGATTGAGGTAAACAAGCTCGAGTAAATGGAGTAGTGCCTGTTTAGGATAAAAATTTTATTTTCCTCTTCACGAATTCCAAGTTGTAGTAACGTAATAAAATCTTTTATTGCCTCTTTTAATGAGTTAAAGTTGTGACAAAACTGCTCTAAATCAGTTTTATAGTCATGACGTCTGTTTTATTGTTCTCAATAAGGCAATCATAAGATTTGCAACGTACGTGGTTTACGTGGTTTATGTGGTTTACGTAGGTACGGATTACAACATAATAACACATGGATTTCTCAGCCCGGGCCTATCCCGTTTTATACCGTTATTAGTATTACATTCCCTCATTTATACTGGAGGCATGCGCATAGAGAAATTATTGTTTGCACAAAAAATTGAAACTTGGATTTCAACTTGTCATGATTCGGTTTCATTTATGAAACCGAAAATTTATTGAATCATTTATGGAACACATAAGCTACCACCAAAGGTATTCTTAATACCATGAACACATAATAAAATATAAATTTAGTTTTATAACTATTAATTTAACACTTAATAAAAATATTAGATATAGATATAGAGCTAAAATGACGGATGGACTGTTGCTTACATTTTAGCTCAATGGGGGAATCATTTTTTCCTGAGCCCCTCTATTGAGCCACCGTTTACACGTTTTGACGCCCCCACTCAAGAAGCCAAAATTGCCCTCTCTCAGGTCTTTAACAACTCTCGGAGGATGTAAAAGTGCTGACGCTGATCAAAATATTTGGGACTCTTATTTAAGACTTAACTTATTAAACTAATTGATAATATTAAATAAATGATATTTATTTATAGTATTACATAATATTATGTAATATTAATTATATATATAGAACATAGTTCGAAACGTTACAAATTTTATGTAAGTATTTTCTTAGTGTTCCTATCTTAAATTCTGTATATATAGTATATTATATATATATATATATATATATATATAATATATATATATATATATATATATATATATATATATATATATATATATATGTATATGTATATGTATATTATATATATATATATATATATATATATATATATATATATATATATTATATATATATATTGTTAAGTATACTACATACCGCAATACACTTATTGGAGTAAGGTTTAATCAAACCTGGATTCAGGATTGCGGTCTGTCTTCGTTTTTTAGAAATGGTCGGCTTGAGTGACTTTTATTATCTTAGATTTATGCATTTGCTAATAAAATGAAGTTTTCATTCAAATTGTGTCGTTATTATTTGTCCGGAATATAACAGTGGCGACGAGGAAATTAAATTAACAACCGTGGCTAGAAAAAATAATCGTAAAAATCGTGGTCGAAGTTCAAGATCAAAGGTGTTGCAAAGATCGCCCACAATGGCTCAAAATGTCAACCACATGGTTTTTGACCACACGATTACTAATTATGGAATTTTTATTTACAAGCTAGAAAATTATTTTCTCGCCAACGATATTAAGGATGACGGTAAGAAAAAAGCTGCATTAGTTACTTCCTTAACAGAATCTTCATTTAAGTTCGTCAATGGTCTCATGGTACCAAAGACCATCGAGACTGGCACGTTCAAGGAAATTACAGATGTGTTGAAGGAACACTTCAAGCCGTCGACGAAATATTTTTCTGCGCGATCTCTCTTTTATGGAGCCACAAAATTATCATCGGAGACTATAAAAGAGTGGGCAGGCAGGTTACGTGGCCTAGCTGCTGACTGTAAATTTGGAGCCGAGCTGGAGGTTGTGTTACGGGATATTTTTATACATGGACTCCCTCCTGGCCCAGTCCTAGATCGACTTAAGGAAGAGGATGTAACTTCGTCATTTGAAAAGGTTGTGGAACTTGCTGTTTCAAAAGAAACGATGGTCATCTCAAGTCACGCTGCTGCTCCAGTGATAAAAGAAGAGCATGACATTAAGTACCAAAAGGTTAAAAATAACAGGTACGATAAGAAGAAGTTTAAGCCGGACAAAGGTCCGCAATGTACTGTTTGCGGCCGCCGGAACCATGCTACCAAGGACTGTAAATATAAGGAGTACTCATGCCATGTCTGCCGGGAAAAGGGTCACATAGCTCCAATGTGCCCCAAGAAGAAAAGAGGTCCTGGTCGGAAAGCAGTGTCACATAAATATCTAGAAGACGACTCAGACGACTTGGAAATCTCATCACTTTTCTACCAAGAGTATAATAATAAGTTAAATGACTGTAATGAGGTATCCATTAAACTAAAAATTAATAATGCTGAGCATTATATGCAAATTGATACGGGCAGCAAATTTAATGTAATGTCTAAAGCTTATTTTAAGCAACATTTTCCCCAAAGTGAAAAGTCACTGCAACCAAGTGATATTAAGTTAAAGGATTACGTTAATAAAACTATTGTTCCTATAGGAAAGTTCACTACAAAAGTGGATTATTCGGGTTTGTGTTCTGATTTATGCTTTTATATCATACCCAATGGTGGTCCTCCCCTAATTGGGAGAACTGGGTTTAAAAAATTAAAATTTAAAATAGTAGGGGACAGTGAAAATCAAATTTATTTTTCTCAAACAACCTCAGTTGAGGACATTGTTAAATTACATGCACCGGTTTTTGAAGAAGGCTTAGGTACTTTTAAAGGCCCTGCCATTAGTCTAAAAATTAAAACTGGGGCTGTACCTAAATTTTTTAAAGCCAGACCTTTACCGTTTGCCCTTCAGGCTGCAGTAGAGGATGAATTAGATAGACTGGCTTCATTAGGTATCATTGAACCCATTGATAGTTGTGAATGGGCGTCACCAGTAGTTCCTATTATTAAGCCTGACGGTAGTGTTAGGTTGTGTGGGGACTACAAAGTCACCATAAATCCGGTATTAGTATGTACCGAACACCCTCTGCCACGTATCGATCACATATTTGCTGAATTTGGGGGATGTAAGTATTATTCAAAAATTGACTTAAGAGAGGCTTACCAACAGCTACGCCTAGATCCAGAGTCTCAGTTGTTAGTGGCAATAAATACCCATAAAGGGTTGTTCAAAGTAACCAGGTTGCCATATGGGGTGGCCTCCGCACCCGCGGAGTTTCAAAAGCTTATGGAGAGCATATTAGCTAGAGTAAAACATGTAAAGTGTCTGCTAGATGACATCATTGTGGCAGGACCCGATATGGAGACCCACAATAAAAATTTAGAAAAATTACTAACTATTTTGGAAAAATATGGTCTTCGTGTGAAGTCAGAAAAATGTAAATTTGCCCAACCCATAATAGAATATTTAGGCCATCAAATTAGTGGTGAAGGGTTGCAACCCACAGACAAACACTTGAAAACAATTAAGTTAGCACCTCCTCCTACTAACATTTCTAGTTTAAAATCATTTTTGGGGGTGATAACTTTCTATATTAAGTATATACCTAGAGCTTCTCACATTTTAAAACCTCTATATAATTTGTTAAAAAAAGAAACTCCTTGGAGGTGGAACAAAGAGTGCCAAAAGTCATTTGAATTAATTAAATCAAAATTGTTAAGTAAACCGGTACTAGCTCACTATGATCCTAAAGTTCCGTTAAAATTAACTGTAGACGCTTCCAGTGTAGCTGTGGGGTCAATACTCTCTCATGTATTCCCTGATAATTCAGAGAAACCAGTGGGGTTTGCCTCACGAGTTCTGTCAGATGCTGAGGCTAAATATTCCCAAATCGAGAGAGAGGCTTTATCAATTGTGGAAGGGATCAAAAAGTTCCACGATTATCTCTATGGAAATAAATTCATACTTGTCACTGACCATCGTCCATTAATATACATATTTAATGAGCACAAAGGAATCCCCGCTTATGCAGCAAACAGACTGCAAAGATGGGCACTTTTCTTATGTAACTATAATTATACAATTAAATATGTGAAATCTGAACAAAATTGTGCAGATTATTTGTCTAGGATTAAAATAACCTTTCCTGATAAACCTAACATTACAAAAGACTCTCAAATTTCATATTTAAATTTTATTCAAGAAAATTACCCGGAGCCCTTGAATTGGTCTAAAATTAAATTGGCTTCCTCCACAGATATAGAGATATCTAAAATTATTCGTTATGTTAACTCGGGCTGGCCTAAAATTTCTGATAAACAGGACCCCCTGTATCCATATTATCTTAGAAAAGATGAGTTATCAGTAGACCAGGGTTGCCTGTTATGGGGCTATAGAATTATTATACCAAATAAATTTAGAAAAAATATTCTGGAAATGTTGCATAATACCCATATGGGTATTTGTAAAATGAAATCGTTAGCCCGATCTTTCCTGTGGTGGCCAAAGTTGGATACTGACATAGAAGTTTTAGTTAAAAAGTGTGATTTATGTAGCCAGACTCGGAATGAGCCAACTAAATCAACTTTAAAACCTTGGCCATGGCCAAAAAGGCCCTGGACTCGTATCCACATAGATTATTTAGGGCCAGTCAGAGGTCAGTTTTATTGTTTTGTTATTTGTGACTCCACCAGTAAATGGATTGAAAATTTTATTGTAAGTTCACCGGATGGTGACACAGCTATTGATAAATTAGCTGAAACCTTCTCTCGATTTGGACTTCCCCGTGTAGTCACCAGTGATGGGGCTAAATGTTTTTGTAACCCGACTTTCCAAAATTTTTTGTACAAACTGGGGATTGAACACCGTGTAGGACCCCCCTACCACCCCCAGGGTAATGGGGAGGCAGAGAGTGGTGTTAAGATAATTAAATCTTTTATTAAAAAAATTCTTATTGATGGTGATAAATCTGTGTCATTAACTAGGAAAATAAACAATTGTTTGTTTACATATCGTACTACACCTCACTCTACCACAGGTGAGACCCCAGCTAAAATACTGTTTGGCAAAAATATTAAATCAGTTTGGGATCTACTGTTACCCAGCACTGAGCAGGTAGTAGATAGCAAGCAGGATAAACAAATAGAAAATTTTAAAGGTAACCGTAATTTAGCTCTGGAGACTGACTCTGTAGTTTGGGCTAGAGACTATAGAGCTGGGAAAAAGTGGTCTAAAGGGAAAGTTGTAGAAGTATTAGGTGAAAATACATTCAAAATTAAAACTATTGAGGGAGATGTTTGGAGAAGACATTCTGACCAATTATGGCCAGAATATGGTAACACCCTGCCTGATACTCCAGTGCGTAACGGTGCTGAGACCGAGGTGGTTTCCACCACTAATCCCCAGGTACTGAATGACACTGAGGAGAATGCAGGTCCTACAGATACTCCTAAGAGACCTAAAAGAAATATCAAACCACCTGAGAGGTTCTCTCCTAGTTAAACTTTTTTTATTTTGAAATTAAGATAAAATTAATTTGTTATTTAATTTGAACATTTATAAGACTGTTATTCTTTTGTATTAATAAGACTAAGGTGTTTTCATTTTGTTGATTCAGAAGTTATTTTTTTTATATTAATTTTGCAATTGTTATTGCTAACTGATATTACTCTAAATTTTGAAAGTATATATTGTATTGTTTTTTTTTTATTATATGCAAGTCAACATTTCTTTTAAGGAGGAGTATGTTAAGTATACTACATACCGCAATACACTTATTGGAGTAAGGTTTAATCAAACCTGGATTCAGGATTGCGGTCTGTCTTCGTTTTTTAGAAATGGTCGGCTTGAGTGACTTTTATTATCTTAGATTTATGCATTTGCTAATAAAATGAAGTTTTCATTCAAATTGTGTCGTTATTATTTGTCCGGAATATAACATATATAATTTATATAATTAATATTATGTAATATGTAATATATATATATATATATATATATATATATATATATATATATATATATATATATATATATATATATATGTACTTCTCTCCATTCTATAATATTACACAATATAGAAGAGGAAAAAGGGTTGGGTTAAATTGAACACCAATTTCAACGCTTAAAAACTCAATCATATTAATTTCAAGTATTTTAAGGCCTATTTGTGTGTGTGTGCATTTATTCATGTGTATGTGTGTAAGTCTATTATCATCGTAGCCCATACTGTGTTTATGCTGAGTTGAAACTTAGTACAGTAATTAATTATTATGTCGTCATTAACATATTAATGACTCACTGAACATTCATAAAATACAGAATAATGATTGGATCGGTTAGATTCATAAATTAAGGACAAGGGTTCATGATCGGGCATTAAAGGGATCGTAAAAAAATTTAAGGAGAAAAAATAAAAATATAGTTATCAATTAGAATGTGAAGAGACAGAAAACATAACTTAACATTTAGATCATAGATGTCACCAGTCTTCAAAATATTACTCTCACTTGATAAAAAGTTATTACTATTCCTCTTTTATACCGCCCGTATATTGGGAAATTATTGTGTTTGTCGTAAAAAACCGAGACTTCACCTCCGTTTGAGGTGCTTTTAAAACCCCCTGAGAGGTTTTTACAAAGTTGACTGTACATGTTTGTGTGTGTGGCTTTTACCATCGTAGCTCCGAAGGTATTATTTCGGAAATTCATAAACACCTTTTTTAACTTTATTGATTATTGTCTACAATAAATGTATTTGACATAGTGCTAATGCTGGTTAAAGTAACTTGGCAGTCTTGATAGAAGAATCACCTAGTGGTGATACTCCTTGGCGTGGTTAGGTAAATGTTGACATATTACTTATAATTTAAAAATTTGTCTTGAACTAAATTAGTGGATTAAATATGGGCGCATCACACTAAACAAAAACGTTTGGAAGGGAACCATCATGTCAGAATCCTCCAACGTTAACTCGATAACAGGTCTAACCTTACACTAGATAACAAACTACTCGTTTACAAAAGCATAATAAAACCATCATTGTCATACGGTTTTGAAGTATGGGGTTCCATGAAACCATCAAATCTTAAACGTATTCAAGTCCTTCAGTCAAAGGTCCGCAAAATAGTTTAAGCTCCTGGATAGTATCTGACTTAACGATCCACAATGACCTCAAAATTCCGTTCATCAAAGACATTGTTTCCTTCAGATAAAATTCCTTTCATTCCAAATTAAATTCCCATCCTAATCCTCATAAACACGAAAAATATTTTGATCATTTTGAAACTTGGCACGAATTCTTTCCAAAAACAAATATTAAATGTGCCAAGTTTTTATTTCTATATCAGCCTTAGTTTAATTTTTATCGAAAAACAAAGCAAAAAGAGGAGGCATTCGACCTTTTTGCCGCTCTGCAGCCCCGCGCATTCCTGTGGCCGCAAAGCGGCCTCATGGTTCTTGTTAATTAACAGTTCGTCATATTACTGGTTTATATAAGTGGCTTACTTCTACGATATAAGCGAATTTTCAAATGTATTAGTGGAAATACGTGATTTGTTTACATTATGTCAATTAATGACGAAATATTTTGTTTGACATATATATTTCAAACATATATAAATATTATATAAAATATCAGTCCAAGAAATTTACTCTTTTATATATTTAATGTTATTTAAATAAATGGCTGGCAATTCAAATTGACAAAGTTAAAGGGACGAGCTCTCGGCAACGGCGCACAATTGGATAACCAAAATTTCCTATCGTCAGTAGCGAGTGAAAACTTAACGCTCAAATATTATACTACAAAATTAAACTAAATTAAAATCAAGAAACTAACTAGCCAAAATAAAATAAATACACCCCAATCAAAATAACAAACAAAACCAAACTCAAAATAAAACTATTAAAAAAAGATAAAATTTCAAAGAATTTTTATTAAAATCCAGCGGATAATTAAAATTAAAAATTCAAACTAATATTTACGTTACAAAATTGGACAGAAACATTTTGTTAAATTAATTCTGGGTTGAAATTAATTAGAAATTGATTTATAGCAGTAGGGGGAAAAAGCGTTCTGGCACGCTCCACCTCCACCTCCCTCCACCTCCACCTCCACCTCCACCTCACACCACGCCTCCACCTCCTCCACCTCCACCTCCACCACCACCACTCCTCCACCTCCACCACCACCCTCCATCCACCTCCACCACCACCTCACTCATAACCTACACCTGTAACCACCTATAACCTTCCTTATCACCTTTCTTATTTACCTATATCCTTCCACCGTGTAACCACCTATAACCTCTCTTATCCAACTATAACCTTCCATCCTGTAACCACCAATAACCTTCCTTATAACTCCCTTATCTATTAGCTCTGACTTCCTTATGAGATATTACTTATTTCTAACAGGTGTGACGTGTAATTAAATAGCTTAATAAAAAAAAAACTTAAAAACAAAAATAAAAAAAAAAAAAAAAAAAAAA
>JACMZG010001913.1:28458546-28643546 GCA_018340805.1 Microvelia longipes
TTCTCCATTTCTTTGTTCTAGGTGGGTTACTTTTATTGCAAAAAAATGGAAACCGGGATGTCACCGGAATTATTAGTTTCAGGTGTTTTAAGACATCCTGAGTGGTTTTCACAAAGATATCTGTCTGTATGTGTGTGTCTGATATCATCGTTCTTCTCCGTGTATTTAAACTAAAGAGGTGAATCTTGGCACAAAAATCAATCTTCAGGTCTAGATGTGCCGTCCGGAAAATAATTATTTATGACTTTTTAACCTGCAATAATGACTCATCAAAAATTTCGAAATGACTTGTATACGTTTTTAAAAAAAATCAAAACATCGGAAAATAATCCACTTGAGCTGAAATTTTGTACCAGTGTATCCCTTTACGTAATAAAAAATAATTACACTAAGTTTCGTTTCAATACGGTCTATCTGTGGTTTTTGTTGGATCATAAAAGTTAAGCAGCATAAAATGAAGAGCATGAATTCCCAGCAAACTGCTGGAATTGAAACAAAATTTACTATCTGAGGACGAGCGAAGCAAGTCAGAAGACATGTTGTATAAATTTAGTGAACTGTATATTCTTTGGAGGAGCGTAGCGAGTCCGAAATAGTAATCATCAGTACGACGAGAAGTAATCATTTCTATTTAAATTACCCCTCCCTAGACGACGACCGTTTCTTTCAACCCGAGATTATCTATCCTAGATGATAACCAAACACTGTACTCTTCAATATTATTTCAAAAACAGAATAAGTCATATTGAATGCAAACTAAAGAAAATCATCTTCATTTTCATAATAATCCAAGTATTTGTAGTTTTACAAGCAAAACGGATTAACTTAAGTTCCTGGAGAGTCAACGCTCGAACAGAATGGGATGGTGTAGAGCAACGCAGTAAGCTCAGTGTTATGATGGAGAATATCTACTATTACGCAACAAATAAGTATTGGTCCAACTTACAAATATGACTATGCAGATCGATAATGTAGTTACAAGTTTACACTCTGTTTAACACATTTTTAGAGTTTTCCAAAAAGATTTGCTTCATTTTCTTCAGAAATATGTGTTTTTACTTTTAGATCCAGTTTAACCATGAGCTCGGATTTATTTTGTTTTTTTTATTGTAATTTGTGGATGATACCTAATGTTACCTAATGAAAATGTTTGTTATTCATGGAGTTACAGGTTTGTAGGGAGAGCGAGGGGTGTAACTGACTTTATCGTCACCCAGGACTGCTGAATTTTGGACATCAGTAATAATTATAATTATTACTGGGTATCTATAAATTAAAAAGGTTATATTTACCGCAAGTTGAAGAAGCAATCGAAGAATCAGTACCGTCGATACTTGCTGATGGATATAAATATCCCTGGGACCGGTTTTCGGCATAACGCCAATCATCCAGCAGGCGGGGCAACATCGAGCTCTCAACTATTTAAAAGTTAAATTAGTGAAAACTTTCTAGTCTCAATTGAGCACGACGAGCCCTTGAGATGACGATGAGCCTCTGAAGATCTTCAGAGGGCTCGTTCGTGCTCATTGAATTGAGACTAGAAGTTAATCACTGATTTAACTTTATTAGTTGAGAGCTCGAGTGTTGCCCCGCCTGCCTGATGATGGCGTTATGCCGAAAAACCGGTCCAGGGATATTTTATCCAACAGCAAGATCGAAACGTAGCATGATTCTTCGATTGTATCTATAAATAATTAAAGTTTTTTGTTGTACATTCTTGGGAGAATTTCACACAAAAACTAGAGAAATGCATTTACGTACAACGACAGCGGTCTGTCAACTCCGTTATGCTCTGAGTCTGGCAAATACCAACTAAAACTCCCTCTGCGGAACTTCTAGAACCTAGCCTGGAACCGGTCGTTTTTCACATTACATCAGGCAACTTGAGCCACTTGGCTCCCCCAAGCTGATAGAATTTATAAGGTGATTCAATGGGAGAGTTTTTATAAATGAAATCAATTTTTTTTTACTTGTTAGGTTATAGTCCGGAATTGACGTCATTGCAGGAATAAATAGTAAATTTTTTGATGTTGAAACGGCTATAAACCGATCCTGATTCCTGCAATGACGTCACACGTCATTCATAAAAACGTCACGTTATAACCTCCGAATGCGTTTGGTTTTTTTTATATCGAATTATAAATTTCTAACATCTTGTGGCCCCCCAGCCTTATCCCCTCTTTTCTGTCATATTTACAGCAGTTATAAAAATCGGGTACGAAGTTTCTCGGAACTTTTCCTCATCACATCGGATTTGCTACGCTAATCCTTCCTACTTCGGACACGCTTCGAATGTACAATTCGACAAATTTACACTGCAGCACGTCTTCGGACTTGCATCGCTCGTCCTCAGATAGTATATCCATCCGTTTTGTTCTTAGTGATCACCCATAATTGAGCAAGGCACTGACCTTACTCGATGCTCCTTAACTTTATGATCCAACAAAAATTATATATATACTTCTCATATCAAAACGACCCTCAGTGTACTTATTTGTTATGTAAAAGAATGCTATAGAATTAAATTTCAAGTCAATTAGATTATTTTCCGATATTTTACAATTTTTTAAAAAACGTACAGAAGTAATTTCAAAACAACTAAACTAATATTGATAATGAAATGAAATTTGGCGTGTGTGAGTCCTATACATGGCTAGATGCGTGCTAAATCTCTAATTGATTGCAACTTTCTTTCGCATTTTATAATTTTTAGAAATTTTCGCTGAGTCATTATGAGGGTTAATTATTTTCCGAATAACTGATTTTTGTACAAAGTTTCAACTCTCTAGCATAAATACAGTAGGAGCTACGATGATAACAGACACACACATACATACAGATAACTTTTTAAAATAATTCAGAAGGTCATAAAAACACCTGAAATAAATAATTCCGGTTTCATCCCGGATCCGGATTTTTTTGCAAACACTATACACCTACGGTATAAATCTAGGGTCGGCGGGAAAAAGCACATAAGTCGTTATTATATAAATATTATAATCAAATTGATAAAAATTTGGATTTAGTCAAAATATATTTTTACTCATTTACGAGTATCTTATTTAACAATAGTTTTGACTTAAGTGGTTTCTACGTTTGGATAAGTAAGGTCTGAGAAATACTTTAATCCTATAAAAAAATTAAAAATTTGACTTATGTGCTTTTTTCCTGTGACCCTAGAAATGAGGAAAAGAAAACTCTAAAGAACCACTACAGTGATAATGTATTAACATTAATTTTAATTTAAATGTAATATTCTTTTTTAAAAACATAATAAAAGTACTACATAAAAGTAATTTTGTATTGTGCTGTTGGTAGAAATATAATTGCAGTAACTATTAATAATATTTTTTTAATATTTTGATTAACCTTATAGTTAGTTAAATATACTTAGATATACAATAAACACACCCTCTACATTTCGTCTAAACATTACATCAAGCCAATACTTAAATCATTCCATCGTTTAGCCAACATACAAACTATTAACATCAAATCATATTTCCTTCAATAAGCAATACAAGTCTGCGAGGAACATACAACATACACATAATGCACGTGACACGCATTCAATGCTTGTGACATGCATTCAATGCTTGGAAAATTCACTTAAATAAGAGTGAAGAAATAAGTTAAGCAAGGGTTTCCATAGAGAGGCTGTGTAAATTTTATAACATCTTCTATGTAAATATAATTTTCATTGTATGTAAATTTTTTTTCTATTTGCATTTTATAAAATGTAAAAAGCCTAATGGTATACAAGTGTTCGTAGAATAAACTTTCTGAAAAACAGCAATTGCAACATCACCTCCCGTATTACATTCACCCAGAATATCCAAAACTGACATTCCATCAAAAACATCCGTTTCAGGAACTTTATTACGTTCTTAATGGGTTTCATCATGCTGCCCATGAATGAAACCCCGTCTGCACCACGCATAACCTTGCAAGCTAGAGAGTTGAAACTTGGCACATCAATCAGACTTAAGGTCTAGGTGTGTTGTAACGTTGAAACGTTTCTTTGTAAGAGAGAAATGGATTTTAAAAAATTTATTAATTAATAATTTTAATATTTTATTAATATCAGCGGCCTTATTGAGAAGTCCCTATTGTAATTATTAAATATTCCTAGACATAGACTTTCAAGTTTTTTTACAGTTTTTTGAAGTATATCATATCATTATAACATAAAGGACATTAATTAGAGCATAAAAAATTCCGAGTTAATAACGTAAAACATGATTAGTTCACAATATCTTATTTATTTCAATCGATAAAACCGGAACTAATGCTGATAATGAAATAGAAATTCAAATATTCATTAACCGTACATAGACGTACCTGTGTATGAAATTTCAGCTCGAATTTTATAAACAGTTTTCGAAATTTTTTCGAATTTTTTCACACATATTGTAAAAACAGGGTTCGGGAAATAAGTAAGATTGATTTTGTACTACGTTTCAATTCGATCTGAAAAAGCGTGCGAAAGTTCTCGTCTTCATAGAAACGTCTAGGAACATATAAATTCTTCATCAGAACGAGCCCTCAGAAGGGTTATTATCAGAGGTCCTTATGAGGGCCCTTATGAGGCTCACAAGCTCCTCGTGTTTGTTATACCAGAAATTATTTACTGTTTTACAATATGGTCTATGCCACATCTATTGCACCCCATCAATAAATATATTTTTGCCAATACATTTTTCACTAAAGGTTAAATTTTTATACTCCATACTTTTCCTCATTTTACCCGTAGCTATATAGAAAAATTATGGTGTTCACAAAAAAAGATCCGAAACCGGGATGTCACCTGAATTATCTGTCTTAGGTGTTTTTAAGACATTATAAGTAGTTTTTTCATAGTTGTGTCTGTATGTGTCTGTTATCATCGTACCTCCCAAGTGTATTTGTACTAGAGAGTTTAAACTTTGTACAAATATTAGTCTATAGGTGTAGTTGTGCTATCCAAATTTTAATATGACGTCATTAACCCGCTGTAATTACTTTTAAAAAATCATAAAAACAAGGAAAAATATTGCGATCGGATGAGATTTGGCACGCATCTAGGCTTAAATAAGACTAACATGTATGCCAAGTTTTATCTCATAATCAGAATTGGTTTAATTTTTATTAGATAGAATTTTGGAAAAGCGTACACAAATTTTCCAAAAAATTGGAAAATAGTCTTAGTTGAAATTTGGTACAAGTATATGTATTCCATTTCATAATAAATAAGTTTTATTTCATATTCATGACGTTTGTTAGACAATAAAAGTTAAGCTGCATCGAGCGTGGTCAGTGCCTGGATGGGTGATCGCTAGGAATGACACTGATGTATTTGCTATCTGAGGACATGCGAAGGGAGTCTGAAGACGTGTTAACTTTTTCTCATTACATCAGATTCGCTACGCTCATCCTCTCTGCTTCGCTCCTCCTCTGAATATACAAGTCGGTAAAGATATACTTATACTTAAGTATATCTTTAATGACGATCCATTTATCGATTAAGGATGACATTGAATATGAGCAAGAAAACAAGCATTTTGAAGGAAATTCGTCCAGCCTGCGTACAGCTACACTTAGTTGTTTTAGGGTTGATAGAATTCACCTCTTCATCCCCCCCCCCTTAAAACTTTACGATCGGTTCTAATTAATCAAATAGATAACTAATTACTAAGGTAATAAATAAGTAATATAATTCTATTGGTGGTTCCTTTACCTCAATAAGTAATTAGTTTGAAGTATTATAAAAATGCTTAAAATTAAAAGGATGATATAGAATAATCTATTTTACTTTTCTCCTTCTTTTTTAATATTAAATTATTTATCAACACGAAAAAAGAAAGTTTTTCTTGGTTGTTTATTATTAATTCATAATATTTCTTTGTCACAGACAATGCTGAGTTTCGCTTGCTATCGTTTGGTCTTAATAATTTATTTATCCGGTGCGGAGCGGGGTTCCGCTCTGGATCGATGCCGCCCCTGTTAAACTACTCTTATTATTGTAATGATGCACGATATAATCCCGCCGCCCCCACCCCTCACCTTGCTCTTCCCTGATAAATAGTTTGTAAACGGATTAAATTGAATATTGAACCCAGCCGTAGAGGTAGATACTTGATACGTGTTTATGTAAACTGTCAATATCACCTTCTTAACAACATTTAACAAAATTAAAAATACAGATGATCATCTAATGTTTCATTTCTAGTTAACTAAGTTTTTTAATATGCCTTATTTAATGTTTAATTATTTTTTTTATGAAACCCTATAACTGCAACAGGGTGAATTTTGTTTTTTCTTTTTAAGGCATAATTATGGCCAATTTGACCAAAATGATTATTTATTTATTTATTCATGTCCAAAACAATGCGATACCAAAAGCGCTCAATTCCGGCAATTTTTCTAGAGCTATCGTTTGGCATACATAAGCATTATTACCCATTGATACTGTATAGTAAGCTTACTGGTTCAACAGAATTTATTATTTCTAATACATTGTATAAGAAAAATAAAGGTCTGGGGAAAAATTATGGGAATTCAGCAATATTATATCAAATACTCCATGATATGACACTGTTTCAGAAATGGTCCATAAAATGGTATGCTCAAATTTAACTTTTCAAAATTACCGTAGAAAAATAAATTTTGAATAATTAGATTGCCATACATGCCAGGTAATTTACTTACTGTTAAACCAAACCTCCTCACACTTTAAACTACAGGGCAGAAACAGTATAGTATAATGAATCTACAACGAGGGTCCTAAATTTTGCCTATACCCAGTTTCATTTAGGGTAAGGGATCTTTAACGAGTACCTGACAACGCACAGGCTCGAGACCATCGGCTTTACGTCCCTTCTGAAGGACGTGGTACACAGAATTTTTATCCCTCTCATAAAAATCCTAGAGGCCCGTGCTGAGATTGAACCCATGACTAATGTTCATTCATTCTGTGTATTGGCTGCGTACCTTAACCACTACACCACGGGTGCCTCCTAACCATTTTTTCCAAGTATTCCAAAAGAATTAGCCCGCCTTTGTGACCTCCGCCCAAGAACTGTCTCTCATAAATATAGTCAGTACAAATGAAGAGAGGAAACTATTGTAGATTTTATTATAACCACTCGAACAAAACAAAGTCTCTCGCTGAGATCCGAAAGCAGGAGCATTTCTTGTTTAATGTCTGGGCTTCATCATTGACTGATGAATAGCATTGCTGCTTGTTACACTATTATTTCTGGATTTTATCCCACAGGTTTTACAAAACTCTATCCGAAAACTATCCTCATCCTTCCAAAATCTTCTCTGCACAAATTTTCGAGTTGTCGATTAAAGCTCAGTTTATGTAGATCTTTAAAATGCTATTCGTTTGGAAAAAACCAATGATTAATAAGTGTTGGTATATACTACTGCTCAGTGTATAGAACATAAACCAGTAACATGAAAAATGTAATTTTCACAAAGTTTCACAATGCATCTATTTCAAATGAAATACGTCCAGTTTGTAAAAGTCATTGCCAGAACTGTTTTATCATAACAATAACTTGCCAATTTTGGTTAATGTGAACACTGCAAGTCACTGCAAACCGATATAAATAAACTGGAAAATAACCGCAAAATCTAAAATACGGAAACAAAGAAGTTATAGTGTTTAGAGCTTAGATGCGAGCTGTGAAAGTACTCAATCCCACAACCCCGGGTTCAAATTTTGAAACCAGGGTTATTTTTCTATTGTTTTATTAATCCTCAATGACTTTGTAATTACAAAATAATTGGTGCAGGGAGATCCGCGTGGCAAGCTAATTTTGTTGAGCTTGCTTCCGCACGCTCAGCAATACACTTTTTGCTCAAGTCAGGTACAACCTGTTGAATATACAGATACAGGCGCATTTACCAGGTAAAGTTATTGAAAATGAACAAAATAATACAAGTCTTAAAGTTCTAAGTACAAAGTATAAACCCAAAACTTAACCAAGAACCAGGTCAATTTTACTTTGTAAAATTAAAAAGCCAAAATGTATATTTGCCTTACACATTATATAATATAGCACAATATAATTGTGCGAGAGACGAATGTCAACATTGTGCCAACTCTCTTGTTTTGCAGAACTAGTTAGTATCAAATGATACACAAAAATGTATTGTTAATATACATTATTAACAATAATAATAATATAAAATATTATTGATAATATTGTTAATAGTTTTATATTGTTAATATAAAACTACATGGATCATATCCACCACAAGGTTAATTTTATACCAACTTTAATTTAAACATATATCCGTGTTTGGAAAATTGGTTGTTAACAAGATTTGCCTTTGTAAAAGGCATATAACACAGTTGTGGAATGTACTAAAAATAAACGGCCTCTAGTAGTGACTAATAGACAAAGCAAAAAAACACAAACGATAATATATATATATATATATATATTATATATATATATATATATATATATATATATATATATATTATATATATATATATATATATCTTTCTGTATATATAACTTTTTTGTGACAAGTGACCTATCAACATATTTATGTTCAAACCCAGATATGACTCTCAACATTTCACCTATGCCATTAGGAGGGAATACATCTATGCTAATAGAATTCCACCCCCGTCCCATTCTCATTTAGAAAGATAAAGCAAAAAATACTTGACAATGACAGGTATTAAGTTTATCAAGGAAATAGAGTAAGTTGATTTGGCCGACAGCTCTAGTGACCTTGTATTCAAGACCTTCCTCAATCGATTCAATGCCGCAAGCTATTCTTGAAATCAAGTTGTAGAGTTGCTCTTAGTAAAGTCCCCCCAGGTGTATTTCCTCTGGGTCTACTGGAATAGAATATAACCTCGTAACGGCCATGAAGCTAACGTAAATGTCATGACTTGGAAGACATTTCGTACATGTCTTTCAAAATAAAAACAAATACTCCTCTATAAATGAACCAGTCTCAACATTTTCTCAAATATTAAATATAGCCTTTTAGGGAATATACCCTGAAAAAATCGCTAATGTGATATATATATATATATATATATATATATATATATATATATATATATATATATATATATATTATATATATATATATATATATGCTTTCCTTTGTAAATGCGTTAACTTTCTTCAACGCTCGTTCAACGCCGAAATAAAGCTGCAGTGCAGCAAGATTACCGCTAGGATTCTAGAGTTAAGGATTCTAGAGTTAAGACGGGAACCCTGACGTTCGAGCCAAACACGCTGCGAAATTGAGCACTTGGTCGATATGCTTTATACAGCTGCACACTAATTAGACCTTTTATTTTTGTTATGTAATTGATTTCTGTATTCTTATTTTATTCTATCGATGTTCTACATTTTATGACACTCTTTTAACACTATTTGAGACACTTTTAATAACTTTTATGAATATTTATTAAAACTTAATATCAGATAACTATTATAATATACCATATAGTAACCAGATAAACATTTATTATAACTCCCGTTTCATAAAGAACCAAGCGAAATTATTGTAGCAAAAAAAATATTGTACTAGAATCGAACGAAAGCACATAAAGCTTCATTTAGGAAAGTGTTTATCTTCTTGAAACACGTTTCCCCGGTTAAAATTCTAACCATTAAATTAACTGATGTCTTAAAGAAGTTGCAACCACAGTAAACTAGGTTCTTGAAGTAATATAAAAATTGGTATTGTTGCTTATCTTTTATTAAAAAATGTACGCTTATAATTTTCTATAAAAAGGCACTAAAAAGGCAAATAATCATAGCGTGGTGGTCAGCAAGTCTGGCGAATTTCCTTTGGAATTCTTTCTTTCTTGCGCACTACTCCAGTTCTTGCTCAGGTTTTTGGTTTATGCATCATGGTCGAACTTACAACAGTAGCACTTTTATTTATAAGAAATGCGCATTTTTTATACAGGAAGTTTAAAACTTTGCTGGCCCTTGTATAATCATTACCGCAGTATAATTTAGACACTCATACCAAGCGAAGTTTATGCTTATCTACAAAATGTTCTAGCGTATTTCCTTTGGAAAATATATGCAAAATGACAGATAAGTGCTACTTTAGTAAGTGCGATAACGAAGCAAAAACTGAACATCTGAGCAAGAACTCAATTAGTTCGTAAGAAAGTAAGCATTCCAAAGAAATTCGCCCAACTCGCGAACCACCGCACCAGAATTATTTCGTAGTTATAAACTTATAAAGTGTTCGGTAAACGTTTATAAATTCGGTAGCAAATTATCTCCCGAATCAATATTAGAGCCAGGGCTCATGGGATTAAGTAATTTAAGTACTCGGATCGACTCGAGACTGGTTATAATTTTGTCAGAACCCAAAAATATATATTGAAAACGACACCCTACTCGACATTTGTTGTTTGCCTTCCGTAATTTCACATTTCCGGGTTTTCTCCACTTTTTCGACTTTTTGGTCACTTTAAGTGGTCATATTAACTCCGGACCGGGCTTATTTGGTTTACCGCTATAAAAAACATTAAAAACAAACCCCTCCTCGAAAATTATTTTTTAACTATCTTAATTTTGGTTTCGTGTTTTTACCACGGTTTTTCGATTTTTGGTTATTTAGATTGGTCATATCTAAATATGAACGATATTATTCTATTCAGCAACCCAAAAACATGAAGACTTTTCCTGGCAAAAAATAATAATTTCATTATTCTTTAAAAAGAATATATAAATTTAGAAAGATGGTCCAGGAATTTGTTATTTTGGACAAAAATAGGTTAGTTCCGTAACCAGTTAACAGGAGCGCTTGTGTGTAATTTGGTAGTTTCACTATGCCAACTACGAGAGTGCGCCACTGTACATGAGTACTTGCTGAAAGTACTCATTAATCCAAATATTTGCTTTGTATGATAATAACTAATTTTAAGTAAATAATCGTGTCAGTAACATTTTAATACAGAACGAAATTATTTCATAATACCAACTTAAAAAAGTGGGAAGAATGATACGGTTAAGCTAAATTAGTTTCAGAGCTGCCGGTAGAGGGCAGAACTAAGTTCACCCCCACCTTTTGGCTAACGCTCTCGTAAACCTTCTGACATTCTATAACTTATAATATTCTTTGATTTTTTTAAATTTTTGCTGACCCAGCAAACCCGGTTTAAGACGAACAGAAGACAAAGAACAACCTGGTTTTCAATAGGTTCGGGCTTCCCATTGTAGATTTTTGTACCAAGTTTGATTTGAAAATATTTATCCGTTCATGTATGTATGTATAGCGGTATCATATCTCCTGTGATCTTTACATACCAGCCATCGCAGATCTTCTAATTTCGTAACTGTAGACCATGGCGAGGGGAGCGTTTATGGCCACGCTAAAGGATACTTTTTAACCGTCCTTTAAGTTAAGGCACGGTCACAAGTCCATGAGTCAGAGTATAACTTTTGATCCTCTACAGCTTGACACCTACCTTTAACTAGCCTAAAAAGGCCATATATACCCATTCCCTTTCCGATTTCAAAGAGTGCTCTTCGGTAGCTAACCATCGTGTATCGTCTCGTTTTTCTTTTTCTATGTGTTTA
This sequence comes from Microvelia longipes, assembly GCA_018340805.1. Classification (NCBI taxonomy): domain Eukaryota; kingdom Metazoa; phylum Arthropoda; class Insecta; order Hemiptera; family Veliidae; genus Microvelia; species Microvelia longipes. The sequence continues at coordinate 28,470,114 of JACMZG010001913.1, forward strand.
TGTATGTTTTTGTCTTAATGAATAGAGTATATATATATATATATATATATATATATATATATATATATATATATATATATATATATATATATATATATATATATATATATATATTATATATATATATATATAGTTCGCGAAACTTTATTTACATTTTTTTCGTAGTTGGTCACTCCAAAGTTCGACTCTTGCCATAACGCCAATCTCATTAGCGAACCTTTTTAAAGGAAATTCACTAAAAAGTAGCTAATTAGTTTATTTAAGGATAAAGGTTTCGCATACAAGTGATTCTCAAAGGATTCATGTCAGGTTTTGAACTTTTCATAGTTGAAAAGATTCTCATAGGTATCCTTTTCATTACATTTTCATAATTTCATCTTTTACTGAATGAAACAAGCATATATTTTATTAACAAGTAAAAGGTTTCCACCTCTAAAGTATCAGTATACCAGTGATATGAAAACTAGGTGACAGACTGCAAACAAGGGTAGTAGAGATTCTTACTTAGATTAACCAATTAACTTTCTACACAACATAGATCAAATAAAGATTAACATTACTATGCAACTTTGCAACATACATAAGTTACACGTAACAACGTTGAACTTGATAGTAAGATTCTAAAAACACCCTACCAAAAAGAATCAGGGAAAACCTTTGTAAACAAATCAGGTTATTTTTCCCACCCGTGTTTTCTTGGCGATGTTTTTTACATTTCTTTTTGTAGTTTTATTTTATAATATCATTTTTATGATATATTAAAAAGAAGTTTTCAAAACGATTTCAACACAAGAAAAACTCAAAGCGAAGTGAACGATTGCGGGGAATGAGGTTATTTTCCTACAACTGTTATAGGGGTAGGGAACCCCTCTCTTTTCAAGACAGGGGTTGGCAGCGGCTTCTCTGATTAGTCAATCTCCAAAATGATTTGATGTATTATAATATGTAGTGAAATAATCGCGATTCAAAGAGATAGTTTTAAGGTTGGCAATACCAATGGCGGGAAAACGAAAGGGTGATTAAGTTTTGTTTTATTAGCATTGAAGACGATTGAAATTTATATTTTGATTATTAATTATTAGTTAATTTGTGATAAATTAGTTAAAAATTAATTGTATAACCATCGGTGCTATAAAACTTATCAGTATATCACGAATAAATATTTAGATTATTTCGGGATTTAAATATAAAATCAGGCTCTTATCACTACAGACTTGGCTTTGTTCGTTTCTTAAGCTGGTGTTTACCGATAACCTGGTTATATTTCATTAAAAATATAAAACACGGTTTTATATTAGACTATGTGTAAAATATGTGTTTAATATTAAATATAGTAGGTATTGAACAAAAGTAACACTTAGCATAAATTAAATTAAACACAAAGGTTGGAAATATAATGTTCTCAGTTAATTTAATCCGAACAAAAACAACATGCGTGCAAAAAAAGAGCCAAATCTAACGTAAAAAGTTGTGAGACCATTGAATTAGCCAAATCGTAGGTTCCCAATAATGCTTGTAAATATATGAGGTCTTGGCGGTTTCACTTTGTGACTTGACCATTATGCAACGCACACAGAAATGCATAATAAGCTTATAAAATAGGCTGAATACATTATTATAGTGTATGTCTACACTCTATAAAAGATGTTTGGTACCTTAAGGTGCATAATGTAGATCACGCAAGTTTCAAAAATTTATCTTATACGGTTCAGAAATTAAGAGGGGGAACTTTTAAACAGCCATATGCATAATGTGGCAGCATCTATTGCTAATTTGGTTATGCTGTACTAAGTTTTATGCATAACCATAAAAATTAGTACTTTTCATTATATTTTGGTTCTTCATTTTATATTTTGGAAATAGTACTTATCAGTAAGTACAGTTGCAAGTATCAGTCCGTCCCGTAATTAAAAATACACATTAAATCGTCTTCATTCAACTTTTTTTTTATATTTTGCTATAACGAGAAAATGTAAAAACTTTAAAATTCAATTTTCCCTCAAGATTCAATGGCTTTTATCTTGGGATGGCAACAGCCTAATCCAAGCAAAAAATTGCTTGGATCCAACTGCGTGGAGCTTTTGCTGATGATTGTGGCACAATAAAATCTACAAGAGTTTAGACAAAAGGAGTTTCCTAAATAAGGTATTTAGCTAGGCCACAATGGCTGAAGAAAATTACTGATATAAGAAAAAAGTATATTTTGTGAAACAAAAAGTCAGTCCATTTGTATTAGATTTGCATTATTACCTTACAAGGCATTACAAAGCCTTGTAATGCTGCACTCGTGTATTATGACGCGAGAGGTGAGTCTGGAAATTAAATAAATTTCACGTTTACTGAGTCATATATAGTTTGGATATGAAAAAGATTTCGAAGTTTCCGGCTAATATGTTTACATTGAGCAAGGAAGCAAGATAAGTGAAGTTTGAAAGCACTAAGTTTGGTACTTAGTTCAACAGATAAAAACAGAAACTTGTTGCTAATGAGTTTGAAAGAGACCCTCTTTAAAATAATCTATTCGTTAAAACTTTAACAGGACAACCAGAACTTTACCTAAAAAGGTTAATTATATCAGCATTATCTGTGAGTGAAACCTTTTAAAGAGACTAAGCACAAAGAGAAGAGGACAGGGTGGCGTCACAAATACTCCGGCCATGAGCATAGCAGGTAACTAAAAACTTGATATGCAAGTAGCGACGTATCCCTTTATTTTAAATACTTTGTAACAGGTAGGTAGGGTAATAGAAGTTAATAGGAGAAAGAAAGAATTGTTTTAAAGAAACTGACCCAACCCTCTCATAAAATGTTTTAGCGCTTATGATTATTCTTTTAATATGGGCTATACTCTACGTAAGAACAAATTATACAATAAAATATGGCCAGAGTGTGGTCCTGAGAAAGGGCTCCAAGGCGCCAAGCTCGGAGGCCGTTTGGCACCTAAATGCCTTATATTTTCTCTGACGATTTTCCGTACTCAAAGCCATGAGAAAACGAAATTAACAAGTCATCAATATTTAAAATTTTCAAAATTTTTCGAAGGCTTAAATAAAGTGGCGTTATTTGCTGTTTTTGACACGTTAAATCGAATGAGACCAGTTTCATCTCAAAGTTAGGCAATATATATAAAAACAAATAAAAGGAGGTGGTTCTAGACACAATTTGCAAAAAAAATTTAAGAGGCTTCATATCTAATAAACTATAAATGGTAAAGAAATAGAATTTTACAGGTTAAGGATTTTAAGGATTTTCTACGCCAATTATAAATTTTGTTATAATTTAAAAAACAATAAAGGGCGAATAGCCGTGAGATGCTTCCTGTAAAGCACTTGGCAAGGGCACTACCGTGCCCCCAGACTTTAAGAAAGTTGCACGACCAATAATGCCCTGAAGATCTGAGCAGGCCAAAATCCCGCGAGACAAAGCCTTGCGTATATAACAGAGATTGCGTTACTCATAATTATCATTAACTAAGCATCAGAGAGTGCGAATAACAGGATTATTCGCACAGAGAGTGCGAATAATCCTGTGCCGCGCATTGTGTACTCTATGGGCTAAATATGCGCGTTTTCTTTGAAACTTTTAGAAAAAAATTAAATAACAATTGCATTTCAAAGAAACTTTGCCTAGCTTGTGGACTACCGTGCAAAATAATTGTTTATTTATTTCTTCAAATAGTATATTATTAGTTAGATTAGTCTAAATATTGCCAAACGAGTTAACAATGTTTGATTGTGATGGATTTTACAACCTTATCATATTTACAAACTTATCATAATCTTCCACTAACTATCATCAGAGAGTCTATTATATAACTTAATTTTACTAAGTTAGCCTGATGATCAGTTATGATTTGTTTTATGCTTAGTCACTTATAAATCTCCTTTATGTTTAGTATTGTATTTATGTTTAACAATGCTTCTTCTTAACAAAGAACCAATTTTCACTGGGACCAGAGGTCTAAAGTACAGTCAAAAACATATCCATCTATTCCCTTTGTGTACAATAGTATCTAATATTTAGGGCAAATAACAGGGAAAGATAAATATTATCATCAACATATTATCAATAATTATAATTTTATCGTTTGATTTGCAAAATTCTATGTAAACAAATCACAGTATTCAATCAATATATTAGGGAAAACCCTAATATTGTGGCAATATTCCTTAAAAACTATAGGGTATCAACGTAACAGCGAATCGACCAATAGGCCATTGGTCTTTTGTTTAAGTAAGTATTAAAGCGAAACTAGACTGTGATTGGTAGATTACAACAAAAATATTCACACTGGGACAGATTTATAATTATTTAAAACTTTTATTGCGTGTAATAAAATCTGAATAAATAATTCATTAGGGGTTAGTGCTAATTGTTTGCACGACTTGTCTCTCACTATGTCAATATTGATACAATTAAAACCATTTTTATTTGAATTGTTAAATAAATAAAAGTACTAATTCAAGATTGCTTGTTGTAATAATCTGTGGCTGTGGTATTGTGTAGTGGGGGAAAAGTTGTATTTCTGTGGAGTTATGAGAACATTCCCTTGCATAATTTTCTGATCGAAATTTGCTGAAAGAGATCGAGAACTTAGAAGTAGAATAGACGTCTAATGCGGGGCTTAAAAGAATAAATACGCGGTGGCCTATAATGTCAGTGTTTGTTCTACATCTATATTCTTATGTACGAATTCAGTATAGTAAAGTTGCCCAATGTCTATGGTAATATAACTTCAGGCCACGCACAACCACAGAATAATAAAGGAGTCGTATACATGCCTTGGCCTCAGAAACCGGCTAAAAAAGTAATCTAGACTCATCTCACCGGCACTGATGATGACCGTTCAGGTTGAAAGCTGGCTTTGTTTTATAATAATAAATCATCTGTGGAAAGACAAACTTTATTTATTTATAATAAAGTAATCCAATGTCTAGGGAGATGTAACTTCGGTCTCGCCATGTGCGACCTCAAGATAATAAAGTAATCCAATGTCTAGGGAGATATAACTTCGATCTCGCTATTTACGACCTCAAGATAATAAAGTAATCCAATGTCTAGGGAGATTAACTTCGATCTCGCTATTTACACTCAAGATAATAAAGTAATCCAATGTCTAGGGAGATATAACTTCGGTTTCGCTATGTACAACTTAAGAAAATGAAAGTTACCCATTGTCTATGGTGTTGTAATTTAAGGTTAGCTAAAAGTATTAGGTAGCTATTTAATCATGTAATACTGGAAATATCTATATATGTGTACAGGTGTATTCAAAATAACTATGGTTATACTTGGCAATTAGTTTTTTTTACAATGTAATTCTTCAAAAGAATATTAGCAATATTTTTTTATTATATTTCGTTAACTTAATTTTTTGACAGTAATTTTTGATAGAAGTCGGACTTTGGTTCTAAGTCATAATTTCCTAACATAAACACTCTGGGAATCTGCGCGCGACATAGATAACCTTATAGATAGACAGCATGAAAGTCGTCAAGAGCCAGAAACCGATGTTCATGATGAAATCTCGGTTACAGGTATGTAGGATGGACACGATTCAATACTTTCCCTACATACCTACGATGTAGGTGAGAAAAAAGAAAGTAAAAGACTCGGTTGCTGCTTCAAAAATCGAATCTCTGCAAAATGTGTTGATTCATTTTATACTCGACTCTTTCAAATATTCTAGCACATTTTTAGTAGATTTCCAAAGGAAATATGACATTATGTATAGTAAGGGCCATGTTTTCCGATTTCAAAATAGCACCAACGTTTTTCTAATTTTAGGTGAAAATTGTGAAACGGTTTTCTAACTCCCCCACGCCATCCACAGAATTTTCTATGGAATTCATTAAAAATTTAACGTGGAAACTAAATGCTGATGAAATGATACGCAAGATAAGGGTTTAATATATTTTCCAATATAGTTATATATCTTCTTATACTTATTTATAATGGGTACTTATTTAATTATACCTATTTACATCTATAATATACATAAATATAATTTATTTTCTAATATACTTGGTCTTTCTTTTCTGAGCTGAACGTGGGTCATCAAGTTTATTTACCTATTGATGTCACACATCTCCTCTCCGATAGTTTTACTGTCCCAAATTATCCCCCAAATTTTCACCTTTGGTTCAATATTTGGCGTAAGCCAAGTAAGAGTTTTAAAGGTTTAATTGTCTGTAGGATTCAACTGGCAACTCGTTATTCAGTTTAATTTAATTTTAAGTAGTAAATTTTATATTTTAGGGGGTTCCTTTTAAAGAAATTAGCTCACGGGATGTTATTTAAGTTAATGGATTTTACACTTCTGGTACGGATAACCGCAAGTGAATACGACCGCCGGTGAATGAATCCGGATCAAATTGATACGGCCACTCTAAGTAATAAAAACATGATAAATAACCGGAAACTCAAAAAAACCTACAATACAAAACTAAATGACTAAAACTTGTTCGGAGTCGATAAAACTACGATTAGTACTTAAACCCAAATGTCAAATCTTGGTTCTATCGTTAATTATTCATTATTAATTTTTTAATGACCTATCAATTCGTTATTGAACTCTAAAATATCACTTTCCACATCTAGGTTTCGCCATGCGAACGTTCTCAACAGCGATTTTCATTCGTGATCAAATATCAAAAATTCAAGGGCTATACGTAACATGTATCAGTGTAGGCTTTATTTTAAAAAAGTAACGAAGTCTAAATGAAATACGTATAGAGTAAAATGAATGCCCCTTAGAATGTATGTATAGTAAAATAAAAAAAAAAATGAATACAAAAGAAATATAAATACAAAATAATAAAAAAATTTATAATAAAAAATATACAAAGCAAAATGAATACATAATACAATGTAAAATAATAAAATATAAAATAATGACAAATAACATGCATATTACAAAATTTGTATTATGTAAAATAAATATTTTATTATTAAAATAGATTTGTGATAAAATAACGATAAATAAATGTAAATAGAGGACTAGAGAAATAGAGGTCTAGTATGATAAACCATTTAACGTTTCTGAATAAAAAATAACAATACTCACTTTCAATTTTTTTGAAAACGTCCAAGAAATTACCGAAAAATTAAATTCTAGAACATTAACATTTTTTCAAAGATTTTTTATTAGAAGAGGACGAACGAGTAAAGCGGCCGGGAAGGATGCCTGTAAGGGACTGAGGAGAGAGAGCGAGGGAGCTCTGCCCCCTCCCCCCACCACCACTCTGTGTACTTTAAGTTTATATTAACATCCCCCTCCTGAGTTAAATCTCTCTGAATTGAGGTATCGTCCCTCTCAGTCGAAATATATATAATTAGGAAACTTCTTTAGATGAAAACATTTATTTTCCTAACTAATTAAAACAGCATAGCTGATAGAACCGATCTCAACGTAGCTCAAACTCTACAAAAAAAAGCAAACTGCAAGAACTAGTGCCGCCACTCTATAACCGACCATTATTCATATTTTGCAAAAAATATTGTTGACCAGTTATTTTTGTTATTAAATTTTATCATTTGATACTACGAGTTTGCAAACATGATAGTTGACAATATAATTTGTGCGAGACACCTAGGAAATGTAACAAGCAAATGCAATGTACTCTGGATGTTTCCAACATTCGTCATCATTGATGGTCGAATAATGTATGTACCACTCTGTTTCGTTACGTACTTATCGGGCATCGACAGAGCCTAACTCTGTAAAATGAAAATGTAAAAAATCGGGTACCTGGTACCTCGGAACTTTTCCGAGGTACTAAATAAGGAAAAGTATAAATAATAATAAATGGTAACGAATTGTGTAATAGTGACAAAAACAAATAATAATAGCTAACCATTATACAAAGTTTTAATGTATTTTAAACTTTAAATACATTTTTAAATACAAATTTTAAAATATTTAAATACAAAGTCTATAGGACCATGTTTTCTGCATATGTTTTAGGATGTAATGTTGGTATATCTACCAACCCGATGTTTTACGTCAGTATTAGTAGAGATTTGAGAAAGCTGATGGAATATTGTCTTTAAATGATCATCATTCGATGTATGGTTAAGGTTAGAACCTCCTACCAACACTACGTAATCATTTAAGATAAAATATTGAGTGAGTTGTACCATGGATTGTATAAAGATTAAAATTGGAGCAATAGCTTTGAAAGAAAAGAAATTACTTATGCACCCTAACAAATAACTTAGACGATGATTGTCAGCGACTATGATTGGCTGTCGCTGACGCGGAGAATTTTATTTTTCTCGCTTGTAACTAGAGACTTTGTGCAGTTATGACGAATAGTACTACAAGGCTTGCTAGTAGAAGAGACATACGTCAGCAAATAATTCGTATCGACTCCGGATCGGTTTCATTTGATTCAGCGCACCAAATAAAGATTTTTCTTGGACCAATTTTAACCTAACATTAACGATTTTGTTTACAATTTGCTTACTCAGTTTAATATATATATATATTATATATATATATATTTTATATATATGTATGTATGTTATATATATTATATATTGTATATTTATATATTATGTTATTTTATATATATATGTAATATATATATTATATATTATATTATATTATATATATTTTATATATATATATATATTATATATATATATATATTATATATATATATATATATATATATATTATATATATATATATATATATATATATATATATAGTATTGTTAGGACTTCTAGCATTTATTTATATTTTTGTTAATGTTTCTGAATTTAATTTAATCCAGCTGAGATATATACCATAGTTCCAATTTAGATTTATTCCATATTTAGGTTCCCCTGGAATTAACTAAGTATGTATCCCGCAACGCAACCATGTTTTGCAGATTGCTGGTCACAATTATTAGGCAACGTAGACTCAGCAACTTCTAGATCTATGTTTAGAGTTGCTGTGGCTTGAAGCTGTAAATTGTGATCCAGCAACCTGTAGAAATTTCGATGCAGATAAATTGTGGTGCCACAGGTGATCAATTGTTCAGTTTGCATTTTCCAGAATTAATTTAATTAATGCCATTTCTGTCACCATTTTGTGTTTCAACGCCATTTCTTGGTAGTGTTACGGTTGTGTGAGAGTGTTAACAGTGCCATTTCTTGGGCATTGTCACTACTCACCAACTCATTCATCACCACAGTGGACAACAAATTATTTATATGTGCAGGACTTATGGTATATAATAATAACGAAATTAATATCATAAAGGGTTCTTTTTTATCAATTTCATCATTTACAGTAAAATACAGTCCGATCTAATATTCATTTGTGCTAACAGCTTATAGGTTGTGAGTGAATCTGGTTGGTTCGGCCAATTCACCCAACAATTAACAAGACATATATTGGAAATTATAAGAAGAAAAATTAAAGCAAATTCATGATGTTTCTAAATTTTTTCTAAGGAAATCAAGAAAATTAAACAAAATTAGCACGGAAAAAATTCAGAGCTATTGAAATTAATAGAGCAGAAATTAACATTAACTTTTTAATGATACTTTTCCGATCATATTTACTAAATTAATCATTTTAATCGATTTTGAAAAAAGAATAAATTCTTAAAAGACAAAATTCTGAAGATTTTTTATTTATATCCGTGTTTATAAAGAATTCGGCAAACTGATTTCAGAAAATAAACAAACAGAAGAATAATGAAGAAACCCTTCTTATTTTAAACATCAAATGTTTCAAGAAATTATAGAACAAAATTAATTATAACATAAAAATTAAGAAGATAGAAAATGTATGTAGTGTTTGGATAAATAGAGCATGCAGAAAACAAACATTTTATTCAAGATAACAATATCTTTTTTGAAGATAAATATATATTTAAGAAATAAATAATAAAACTTCAAATAACCTTTATCAGTAGAGAACATGTTTAACCTCGTCCTGATGTCATTGTTCAAACCAAGGATCTTGAAAACAAGGAATGACGCACTATGTCGATTTGTCATAAAAAAGTGATCCCATTGTAAACCAAAAAATAGAGAATTCAACCGAACACATGTCAAAAACCAACTGCACATGCTGGGTAAACTGCGCATGGTTACGATTTTATAACAAAGTTAAATTATTTAGAGGCAAACTTACCTTCAATGGTTACCCATTGTTTATTGCTTGAGAAGGTTTATAAGCACGCTCAAATTCCTCACTACAGTGGCTAAGTATCATCCAAATTTAAATTATAGCACAATGACTTAACAAGCACAAAGGTACATCAGAGATCACAGAAGAAAGTTGAGAAGCAACTTGAAACTTGCTACATAACCTACGTTTGGCGCTTTTTTCATTATAACCATGGGGAAGTAAGTTTGCTCCTCATATAACTTCTATGGGGAGAAAGTTCCTTAATGCGTCATCCCTTTATTCAAGTCCTTGGTTCAAATGATCAATCAAAAATAATGCATCTCATCTATTCAGTAGATGATTTTATAGATTCAAGTTTTGGAATCTTCATCACAACCCTTTCATTTTTGCAGTTAAACTCTTGGAAAGGATGAAGAAGGAAGTAGTGATTTTACATTATCTTAAAGGAAGAGCAAATGATTACGTGCAGATTCGATTGCGAATCATTTGCTGACGAATCGTCGCAAATAGTACTACTAGCGCGCCTAGTGTAGTCGTCATACTATCAAAGTCTCCAGTTACAGACGAGAAAATTTCAATTTATCCTGACTTTTAACTCGTCAACAAAATTCCAATCTACAACCTAGTGACCAATTCCTATTAGTATTTTACCACGATTTTAGTTAAAAAGTCTTAGTGATCGATGTCGAGGTCGGTATAAAAACAACCATTAGTGGACGAGGCATCGTGGTTAAATATAGAAGAGGTAATTTGGCAGGGTAAGTAAAAGTGCGGGCGGCAGGCTGTGGGGCGGCATTTGCTAGTCATGAGCCTGGGCTAGTTACGCTGGTCACGCAATCCTACTCATAAAGCTCATTTCCCGCATATTGTTTTTTCCTTTAAATATATTTTATTAATACAGCTGGAATGATTGAGAGCGAGTTAATTGAATCTTGTACTTGGTGGTGGTTTATATAAGTGCTCTAGAACTTGTATATCAGTTCTACCTGCAGTCAATTAATAATAGAGCTGCCAAATATACTAGCACGATTATTCATCGGCACAGTTGTTTTTAAAATATGTTGTTTCTTTAGAGCGCGAGTTTAAATAAAATGCTTACAGATTGTAAGAAACTAAAAAATAAATATTTTATTAATATTACTTCCAGCAATTTACCTTTGCTTACTTTTATTACTTTCAGGCCAATTTAGTTTAAGACTTAGACGATCAATATCACGATTTACAAAAAATGAATAGTTGACGCAATATAATTGCGCAAGAAACACCTAGCAATGTAACAAACAAAGTACTTATGCAACTACACGTGACATAACATTAAGTTGGACATCATTCATGCGTCGAATGTTGACCAACATAATGTTATGTCCCACTCTGTTTTGTTACGTTTAACTATGTCGGCCATAGAGATATTAATACTCTTAGATAATACTATATATAGAAGGAGCAGGACCATAAACAATGTAATTCCACTGATAACACGAAAGCGGTTGACTGGTGCAACTAAGTAATGCTGCCAACCTGACAACAAAACATTATTTTAAAATATTTGTCATAAATATCTATTAATGAAGAAAGATCGAAAGAAAAATATAATAATTAAAACAGCTGAATATTTAAATAAAACCCGGTCTTAGATGGCAAAAGGGTGGGAATCAGAATCTACATTTAGTTGACGAGGACTACTTTTAATATAATTTATTAATAAATACGTTACTAATTTAAATGCTCTAAATATTGTAATGCACGATAATAATATTAGTGTTTTATGAATATCAATCATTAATTAATATAGAACATAAATATTCAGCAACCGGAATATTGCAACTTTAATTTTTTAGAAAAATTGTATATTGTTAGGGTGGCAGCATTACTTAGTTGCAACAGTGAACCGCCTTTCGTGTTATGCAGTAGTGTCTTCTAATATAGTATTATTCTAAGTTAATACTAGACAGGTTAAATTTTGAAACAAAACAATAACCTGACCACCTTCAATTTTTTATTGTTTCTTCAAATAATATATTATTGTTAGATTAGTAAACATTTGCAAACGAGTTACTGTATTGTTTGTGATGGATACAAATTTTAATGTTATTACTTAAAACAAAATTAATTTGTTACAAAACAAATACATAACAAGACAAAACATACCTACATTTAGCCATTTTAGATGGGGTGTAACTAATCGAGTTTATCAGTGTCGCTCCCTCTTTTCTGTACTTAACATTTAAATTTTTAAAAAACAGAACAAAATAAATTTAATCGAGAAAATAGCTTATTATAGTCTTCACCTACAGTAAAACTAATTAATAAACTGCGTAGGCTTCCGCGGTTATTGTCCTGAAGATTTAGGTCTTCCGGTGGTGACCACGTCAATGATGAAGAATCCTTCATTTACACGAAGGATGGATTCTTCATCTACATTGACGCGGACACCACCGGAAGACCTAAATCTACAGTAAAATTATAGCTAATCTTTAAATACTACGTTTGTTTTCATTACTTAGAACGAGCGGCTAACTAAACTTTTTCTTCGTAAGGACTACTTAAGTTAGTTCATTCTTGCAAATGATATTTGTTTTGTCCCCTTTCAATATCAGAGAGAAACACAATATATTTACAAAAAAATAGTGGGGCTCTTATACAATGAGTGCTAAAACACACAGCGTAACTAATCAATCACTTAGTATTTAGTCACATACAATTATTAGTAATTTAACAATCGTAACCTATAAATTTTGAAATATAATTAAATCAATGTAATTTTATGTATGTTTAAGGCAATACACTGCCGTCTGTATGTTCTTCAAAATCTTAATAAAACATGTGGTTTACCTTTACTGTAGTTTCTCTTATTCTTTAATTAAATTATTATAACAATCATTTCACAGAATTTAATACAAAATCATTAAATTATCACGTATATTAGAGTGCAAAAACCACGAAGAGACGATAAAAAGTAAAACTAACCTAATGTTATCAGGGTTGCCAATAAAATAAAGTGAAAAAAACGTAAATCCTTAAAGGCGCATGCGCAGTCATTTCCAAGTTTATTTATTTTTTCATAGAGATTAAAGTGATGTAGAATTCATACAGTAGGGGTGGGGGCGGGGACACAGTGGTCTAACTCCCCGGGTTTTAGCTACTTTAGATGGACCTGCCCTGAGTTACCTTTCCGCTAGTGCGGGTCCAATTGACCTGTGTCCCTATATATAAAATAATTATTTCTTTCAATTCTAAGGTAAATTATTTTAAAAGGGTCTTTTAACAATGTTAAAAATTGTATTAATTATTTTAAAGATATAATTTTCATAAAATGTTATAAAATATAAACGCTGTGTTATTTTAACTAGACCTGATATCGTGATAACCATGATTTGTAGACAAACATCAAAATGTTTGTAAACAAACATCAACGGAATTATAAATTTAATTTACGTCTTCGTTGTCTCTTATAACACACCTTTCGTAACACACGTTATTCTATTTTCTAAAAAAAATATCTTATACAACTAAAAAAGAAAAAAAGTCAATGAACAGATAAACTGTCTTGTTTACATTTTTATAACATAAATAAAGTATCGATTTAAAACTGATAACAATAGTGATAAGGGGACAAGGTGAAAACTAGCGCTCGGTGCGGTGTTGATGCAACTAATTCCTGTTTTTCTCGGAGAACCTAAAACCGGGAGTTAGACACTGTGTCCCCCCGCCCCGACCAAACTGTATGAATTTCTACATCACTTTAAATGAGATATTTATTACTATTGGTTGAATTGAACATCAAAAAGTAACTGACCACCTTGATAAAATATAATCAAATAATCAGCACAAAATTACTGTAACTTACATAGAAGAACGATAAATATATACATCAAAACACAAACAATGTGTGGAAAGCCGAAAACAATTGATTTATTATAACCTTAACTACTTTTGTAGGAGGTTTTAATGAGGTTACACAGAGTCCCTGAGAGCCCCAAAACAATTTTTCAGGACTTTCAATGTATTGAGATAGGCAATGCCCCCTCTAGTATATAATAATAATAATGCCCGTTTAGAGCCTTGCGGCTCATCTAGGATAAACCCTGCGGGAACCACAAGGGTGGTGTAAGGACAAGTGAAGCGAGTCAGAAGACTTGTTGCAGTATAAATTTGACGATTTGTGTGTTCTGAGGACGAAGGAAGCGAGTCCTAAGCAGTAAGGATGAGCGTAGCGAGTCCGATGATATGTGGAAAGGTTCCGAGGTACCCCGTACCCGATTTTTAATATTTGAAACGAGAGTCAGAGGTAAGAACGTGTTTCAAAAGGCTTATTTTCATTAAGATACCTTTAGCTGAGACTTTTATTTCATCCCGTTATCCTCATCTTGCATCACCGTCAATTAACTCATTTTAATTTCGTGACGAACGTCTATTTATTTTTCCTTGCTGCTGAAAAACAAAGAATATTTATTTACATACCTGAAATATGATCAAAGCAATAAAGTGTATTTCCATTAAAGTTTCCAGCTTGTTTCAATTAGGCTTTATTGGCAACCTCGAAGCCGTAGAAAAAGTGGCAACCGCCTCTCTCCATCCCTACCAGCTCCTCTTGAAATCACCAAATCCTTAGTACGTTCACAGTACTCTACATCCGCGGCTCGTATTAAGAACGATATCTAAATACGATACGCTGTAAGAACCACTATACGGAGGGAATCCATTCTGACTCGCTAGAACTGGAGTGCCTGGATATACAGGCACTCTAGCTAGAACTAGGGAGATGGAATCTAGATCGACCCCTCGATACGCTGTATGTATTTTCAGAGGCGATCGTATTTAACGGATAACCTCGTCGAACTATTATTTCACTTAAATATTACCGTTTTTCTTTAATTGAATCACAATTAAATTAAATATATTTTTGTTTTACTCTTCCTTATAACCAAAAGTGAACCTTCACTACAAAAGACGTGCTGTTTTGGCGGAATTTAGTTATCACGTAAACTTACTCGATCGACTTAACAAATACGGTGCAGGAATCGTATCGTATTAAATTCATATGGAGTACAATCACCTGTTAAATACGCTGTGTTTACGTAGTACCTCCTAATAATCAATTTCGAAATGAAACTCGTAAAATATCCTTCAGCTTGCTTTGATCGCGTTCAGGTTAATGTTGAGTTATAAAAGCCCGATACACCTAATCTTCATTTGTAGTCGCATCGAAATTACCGCCGTATAAAATATTTATTAAATTTAAACAAACTTTTATATCAAATGTTAAACACAAGAAAATTGGCATGCACTGACATCTACCGGATTTTATAAACTATAGTTTTAATAGTTTGTAAACCATCCGCTAGGTTTCTCTGAATTCACTCTAACACATAGAGATATATGCCACTAGAGGAGGCATTATATATTTTAATATTTTGAGAGGCTAAGATACATCTTTTTGGGACTCTGTGTAACCTTATTAAAACTTCTTCTAAGAAAAATAGAAGGTTATAATTAAACCAATTGAAGTCAGCTTTGCAGACATTGTGTATTGTTTTGTATTATATATGTTATACCAAATAATTCACCGTAGTTCTGTTCTATTCATGAGATTAAATAAATCGAATGTGTTCAGGTTACTTTTTTGATGTTTCATAATTCAACCAACATGGCTCCTCTAGTTATATATCTCTATGTTCTCACATGATTTCTCTTATCACTCCATGTTTTTATAATTTAATTATGATAAGAGTGTGAACGTAATTTCAACACTTAAATTTAAAATTATTTTAGTTTTCGCGAGCTGATTGATTGGCAAGATGAGCCGGTTTGATAAAGTCGAAGTGGGGCCGAGTCTTGAAGTGTTCGCGCTTAATGTCGCTTTTGCTGAGGATAAAAATGACAAGAAAGTTAACTTAGGTGTTGGAGGTAGGCACATGCTGCAGCTTTCTTATTTTATTATATTATGTTGAATACGTTGGTTTCGAATAGCGATGTTGGTATCTTAGACACCAAGCACAGCTCAAGCAATTATCACGTCTGTGATAGCTAGCCTCGGCTCTGTTAGGCACAAATCACCTATAAGGGAAGGCTTTCTATTGATCGGTTATTATATAAATAGTCAAGGACTATAGGAATGATTTCCATATCAGGTCAATGCCAAAGCAGGTCTTATTCAGGGTGCATTCTGAACACCAGAACATTCAGCTTATAATGTGTTTTCTGTTAAATAAGGTGAAGGAGCTGATCAACAGTGCCTGGAGTAAAGGTATTCACGATGCTATTGCGATGGTATTCACGACTGTTCATGCCGCTCTGATTATCGTGTTCAGAGGTGGAAGAGAGTAGGGGGATGAAAATGACTCCACTGTAATACTGACCAGACTCAATCTCACAAACATGTTGTAGCATGATAATGTTGACTATTGTTGTCAAATTTTCTCTTGTATAAAAAGATTGAAAAGGACAAAAAAATGTTAACATGATGAAATTTTGTAATTTGACTTTCCTGGAGATGTAATTTACCAGGAAAGTTAAAATAAAAACAAACTAATTGATCAGCCTCTCCAGTTGCTTCAAGATTTCCCAGCAGTGTTGGCTCCGCCCTGATTTGTGTTGCAGAAAACACAATGTCACTGACATACGCCTTATGTCAGTTACATAGGTGTACGTCACTAATACTGTAACAAATTATATTATTAGTGGGTTATTATGAAGATATGCTCTCAGCTAACTTTTCAAAAGTGGTAACAAAATTACCATATTTACATTAATTATATCTCAAGAGTCAATTTACTGGGCCTAAAGTTTTTTAGGCCCACATTTTTAAATGTATAGGGCCAAGTTTTCCCCTTGTTTGAAGAATTTAATGTTGGAGGTAAGACACACTATCTCTCTGATGAAACCAGAAATAGAAATGCTCTGCCAATACCTGAGCATAGACTTGAAAAATCTAAGCTGAGTCAGGGTGTGATGGAAGTCTATCTTTATAAAGCTTTGCCAGAAAATTTAAAAAACTATGTTAAAAGATTTTTAAAAAATCAAAATTTATTAATGCATAACCATACATTATATAGATATGAATAGAATATACCATATAAATAGGTTACATAATAATGTATTCTATAGAAGAATTCTATGAGGAATGTAAAATGATGTGATTTATTTTTTGATGACTCATCTGTATTGTATAATGAACTTAATGGTAAACTTATTCTTAGAGAGATTAGGAACCTTCGTAAATTTGAGCAACTAAAATGTTCCACCCTGTATATATAAAGTATAAAAGTATTTCTTTGTAAAATTTATGATACTAAAATTCTTTGTATAAGAATATGATTGTGTTAATAAAAATAATTAATTTATTATTATTATTAAGTTAATAATCTTACGCCCAAACAAAATCTTGTATTTCATTTTTTATATTAATGAGTTACATTTATGTTTTATATATGAGGATTCCAGAAGTATTGGACAAAGTATAATTCAATATTCAACTGGTTGTTATTTATAATGAGAAAATAACAAGGTCGTTCTCTTAGAACTTGACCTTCAGTTCAAGTTCATCCAATCTGTTTTTCTAAAGATAACATGATATCACTTAGGACTAATTAACAGTCTCAATAACTGTAGTATTAGAAATTACGTCTTGTTAAAGCAAACTAAATATTTCTTTTCAATTCATGCCAAGTTGAACTTAAATGTTGCTAATATGAGGTCATCGGGATCAAAGCGTAGGAGGGGGGATATGACCTCAATGTGCAAAAAGTTACAGCCTAAAACGATGAATGAAAATTGTGTTTTCATAGCGCCTTAATTTGTAATTTTAAAACTTGAATAATTTTTTACCCTTGAACGGCTAAAATTAATAAATCCTGATAAAAATGCTTGCTAGAGCAGCTCGAGAAATATAACAGCACAATACTTTTTTTTACTTGCATATTAAAGAGGATATAATAATTTGATAATAATAAGTTGAATAACAAGTTAAGATGAAGATATGAATCAGAATATTATTCATGAAGTTAAAAAGAAATTAGTCACAAAAATAGACAAAAAAATCTTTAAGCTAGGCATAAGTCATAATTCTTTGACACCTTAAAAACACCTGACACAAAGTTACTTTAACTTATTTAACCAATAGAAGAAATATCATGTTTTCCACAGCTTTCATGGTCTTGTTGCTTAAAACTTTAATATATTTAAGGGTAAAACTAAAAGACAAAACCATGAAATATTTTTACCTATTGATCCTGTAAATTTACTCAGTGAAAATAAAGTTATCAAGCAAAATTTTAATTTTACTGTTCAAACAATAGCCACAATTTACTCCATACTGGAACTAGGAGAATGCATCTGCCGTTATTAGAAATGAGCTTTTGAGCTGATATCAAAGATCAGAAGACACTTGATTTTTTTATGCTTGAAGCTATACTTTGATGAGTCAAGACCTGTACTTATTTTCAAGTCTTTACATTAGTGGCAGAACAATTTGGAGAAATAGAAAAGGTTTGAATGGGACAGCTTAAGTCTTTTGTAAATGGATAAGCCAGGCTGTATGTACTTGAACCCATGCTACTTGGAGAAAAATTTGTTCCCCACTGAGCACGGGAGTGGACTCTATTTTACATTATATGGCTGTTTGTCCCCCAATAGGTTCCCTTAATTTTATTTGAAAACATTGTGTGTGTTACAGCGTACAGAACGGAGACAGGACAGCCATGGGTGCTGCCTGTAGTAAGGAAGACAGAGGCTGCCATGGCCCAGGATGATACTCTCAACCATGAGTACCTCCCGGTTCTTGGACTCCAGGCTTTCACAGATGCAGCCACTAAACTCCTTCTAGGGGAAAACTCTAAACCTTGGAAAGAAAACAGGGTAAATATTATATTAGATTAATGCAGCGCTACTGGAGTGGATATCAACAGTGTTGTGTTGTACTGGATACCTGTTATGATAGTAATCATTTACTTGTATAATATTACCCTGGCACTCAATGTCATGCCATTTGTGTAATGCTATTGCTAACTATGTAAATTTAGTAGCAATTCCATTTTGATTTATTAACACTTGTGGATTTCATAAATTCAATTTGGTTCAGACATTAGTGTTTCTAGATAGCCACATGGTCAGGAGAGAATATTTCTTATTCTTTGGTGGAGGATATACCTCTAGGTACCATTTAAATATAAATTATTGTAATGTAAAACAAATAAATGTTTTTAAATATGGCCAATATTGAGTTATACAATGACTCAATACACACCTATATAGCCAATATTAAGTTATACAATGACTCAATCAATGCCTAAATGGCCGATATTAACCTATACAATGAATCAATCCATGCTTATATGGCCCATATTTAGCTATTGTTGGAACAGTTTAAAATGAGAATGAATTAATGAATTCTGCCTGATTCATTTCATAAATCTCATTTTACCAATGAATGGTCAAATTATTCCTTAGTAAGCATTGACATGCCATGAAAAATTAGAAGTCTCAGTTAAGTTTTTTAATTAATCCATTATGTAAAGGTAAATCCTACTTTCAAATTTTCCAAGCTGTGAAGATTTAGGTCTTCTGGTGGTGACCGCGTCAATGTAGATGAAAAATCTGTTTTGCTTCCACTGTGGAAGGCATCTTCAGGGATGTAGATTTAGGGATAAAAACAATGATCTACAAAACTGAACCCAGTTTTGGCGGAGAAGTACCAAAACTGAACTACTGACCCCAGTAGTTCAGTTTTGTAGAGCATTGTGTTTTTATCCTTGATGTCCTACATCCCAGAAGATGCCTGCCACAGAGGATGTGAAATGTTGCATTCTTCATCTACATTTCACCAGAAGCTTTCAGCTTTATTAAGCTAAATAATTATAAAGTAATTACAAAAATAACTATTACATATTAATATACATAACATGATCAACTATAGACAAGGTGTGAGTAAGAAACTTTATCGCTGGAGCTATTCTCTCTTACTCTGTTGCATCCAATGGTTTGTAATTTTCAGGCTTTTGGAGTTCAAACTTTGAGTGGAACCGGTGCTCTGAGAGTCTCCTCCGAGTTCTTGAGTCGTCAGTTGGGCTACAACATATTCTACGTGTCTCAGCCTTCTTGGGGTAACAGCTCTCATGCTAAACTATTATAATTATAACTCTATCATATCCCTTTACTCTCTGCTGTTTGATATTTATAATTTCCCCCTGTAAAGAAGAGAGTTAATGTTATAAAACAAGTAAACTATAAAAGGAAATAACTTACGATTATATTGATACATAAATTACAAATAATTTACGGATTCTTTTAAACTCTAAAAACAGAATGACAAATTTTACCCAGTAATTTTCAAAATTTAACAAATTTTTAAAAATAAATTAATAAAAAAGTTGGCAACCTCAATCCCAACATGTAACAAGATGCTATGAGTATGATTGGAAAATGACTAATGTATTAAGACTTTATATGCCTAGTGGTGGCACGGTCTGTTCAGTGCTAGATGGTTTATAATTTATGTAAAAACTGATACCTAATAATAAATATACAATACTAAACGTCATAACTAAGTGTAAACTATCAACTCAAGGAAGGTTTCTGGAGCAGACCTATAAAATCTAACAAAACTTATGTACAACAGGGTTTTGTTCTCTTTAAGTCAAAGTATTTGATGTGTTGTGGTTTGGTGTTGCAGAGAATCACAAGCTGGTGTTTATGAGGGCTGGGCTGAGTGAGGCCAGAACCTACCGCTACTGGGACCCAGTCACCCGAGATATTGACTTCCAGGGTGAGTAGTTCCCTCCTATTCTACACAATATAACACAATTTCATATGTTTTAAGTTATCATACTCAGTCTCAAGTTTGAGTGGTAACTTGAGCTGAGTGGCCCGCCCAGCTGGAGTTTCTTACAGGTGAGTGACCAAAAATTTAATTTTTCAACTAAAAATTACTCTTTATAACAGTTTTGTTTGCTTCGAAATGAAGATATGCCTTTATAAAAACTTATAAAAAGGTAAACAATTTTCAAAGTGTTTGTTATTTTCAAGTATAAGCAAAATGAAATTTGTTCTAATTTGACTGATAGGTGACTGCATGGAGTAGGCGTCTGCCTGTATTGAGTTTGAAATGGTTGTGTTGCAGGTCTTATAGAGGATCTGAGGAATGCACCTGAGAATGCTGTTGTCGTGCTTCATGCGTGCGCTCACAACCCTACCGGCTGCGACCCCACCAAGGAGCAGTGGGTTCAAATTGCTGACGTCATGCAGGTCAGCAATTTTAAACACTCTATTTTTATTACCCAATAGAGTAATCCTTAGTAACTACCAACTCCATCAGATCAGCTTTCTAAAAAAAAAGATTAACTCATTACACATCAATTATCTTTTTAAATAAATAAAAGCAACCTGAATAATATTTCTCCATCAAAAACATGTTTATATTTTGCTAATCAGCTATATATAGAATTTAAATGAGCAAATCTAAACTTAAGAATAGCCAAATTGGTCCAAGGTTTTCTTCTTCTTGGAGGCTCTTGACCATTATGTCAATAATTTCTGAACTTTATAAACTACGTATTTTTTAATATACAAAATACAATATATTGTATGTACAATATTCCTTGTAATTTATGTATTAATCAAATAAATCACAAAAGTTAAATTGTTTGTGGCAAATATTTGGAAAAAAAGTGAGTCGTATTTCTTGTAGAAATTGTGACTTCGGTATTTTTCATCATTATTGATTGCATTGTTTCCACATAATAATTATAATAATGCCTGTTTTAGGGCCCTTCAGGGTATTCGCCCTGCGGGAACCACCTCGGGTGGGTCACATCTACTATGCTCAAAGTTAAGCTAAAGTTGGCGAAAGTTATTTTTAGAACAAATTCTATTCATAATAAACTGAGAGCATAGCCCGGGCTGTGAACCCTCCGGACCTCCGGTGCCGAAGTCCAGTGCTAAACGACCACGGCTACGGAGGCAGATACACATATTAGAGTTTAACAATCCGATTTTGATGAATGAATAAATTTTTATGTATCATTTGATACTTTTGAGTTTTACAAAACATTATATTGTATTTCGCATATTATATACTGAAGAGTTTCGCACAATTATATTGTGTCAAATACTTATACTAGTACCTGAGGTTTATATTACTTACAAAGCTGTTGGTAATGCAATCATGAAAACCCCTATGCAAGAGGGGGAAAATATAAGTTGGGCTGAGAAAAAATATGTGTTGTTGCAGGAGAGAAAGCTATTCCCGTTGTTTGACTCAGCGTACCAAGGGTTTGCTTCCGGAGACCCGGAGCAAGATGCCTGGGCAGTTAGGTACTTTGCTGACCGAGGCTTTGAACTCGTCTGTGCTCAGTCTTTCGCCAAGAACTTTGGTCTTTACAGTAAGTCTCACTATTCCTATTATTTTTCTTTTTTTATTTCAAACCATAATATTTGTATTCTTGCATCAAACCATAATGGTCCAAATATGGTAATTTAGCTCTAATCCTTGAATTAACTGCGAAAACTATCTCTTGAGTCTCAAACTACTTTGAGCCATGGAGTTCATTATTAAACAAAGATTCTCCACCAACAGTGAAGAGTCAAAGCCAGCCATCAGCGCTGTCATTGAAATACAAAGAATTAAACTTATTGCATTTAAGACAGAGGGTTGGAATTTGATTTAATTTAGTAATATCTCTTGAAAGAAAAATCATACACGAGCTTTGAAACAGTTCTTCCCCCATTACATTGTGCCATCCCTGGACTATGACAAGGGAAAACCATAAAGGGACGACTCAGGGGAAAGCTTGGGAGGAAAGTAAAGCCCTTCCAAAGAATTATCCCCACCCCAAATTTTATTAAGTAAGCCTACTTTCTCTTTTCCAAGTTAAAAAAATAAGGCTTACTACAGGCTAAGTACCCCAAATCTTTGAAAATGCCTCTTATGGGAAGAACATGGCCTAGTGATACTACCCTGACATGCAGTCTCCCTCCCTGGCCTGCAGTCACCATTCCTGGCAGAGAAATTCATAGTTATGAAGGAAAATTATTGTCATTGGAATGTAAATTCCAAATCAGGATTTCAACTGAAACATCCATCTAGGTGTTTTGAAGACCTCCTAAGGGGTTTTTACTAAGTTGTCTGTCAGTATGTGTGTGTTAGCATCATCGCTCCCAGTTTATTAATATTAGAGAGTTAAAACATGGTAGAAAATCAATTTTTAGGTCTAGTAGTGCTATCCAGAAATAACGACAAGAAGTATTAACTGTCAATAATGACTGCAAAATTGCGTTAGACATGGGAATGAATTAATCGGTTTGAAATATGCCCCTCATGTTGTCACATAAGAACATTAAATATTTTTGCTTCTTTTCATTATTAGTTCATTAGTTCAATTAATTAGTTCATTAGTTCAATTTTTATCGAATAACATGTATACTTTTTATAATGTATGGGTATGGGGTTTCTCGGAACATTTCCTCTCCACATTAATATGAAAACTCAAAAAATTATGTCATTAATGTACTGTTGTTGTACCAGGCCATGACAAGAGTTGTAATACTTCCTCTAATAGTAAAAGTCTCTTTGATATCATGGAACTTAATCGCTAAGTATGTAGTTTTTATGTTGTGTTATAGATGAGAGGATTGGAAATTTAACATTTGTTGTTGGAGACAAGTCTGTGATTCCCGGTATCCGTTCTCAGGTGACTATGCTTTCTCCCTACCTCTGTCCTATATAGTTAATATGTGTATCAACTAAACCATAATTAGATGTTTTGGGTATGTTGAATGAAATGAGACCAGTTTCAGTTAAATCAGAATATCATATAAAATAGCATAAAGACATAAATATTTCATTTTAATCACATCAACCTTTTAAAAAACTTAATTGCAGTTGATAGCACTGGGTTTGGGTATTTATAGTATGTTTAACTCTCTTGACAAATTTGAAATCTGACCCTTGTTTTAATTGGTTAAAGAGGAGATTTTTAATTTGTGGGGCACTAAGAGTGCATTGTAAAATCCCATACTAAAAAATAAAAATCTCTTTACACAAGAAAACCTTGTTCCAGCTTTCCAACCTTTATGTCAAATGGAGCAAAATTTATTTAGGGAGAGACCCGTTCAGCTGCAACTATTACCAGGATTTATTTCCTGTACAAAAACAACCTAAAGATAAAATTTAGATAATGGTTCTCCTGAATGATATTCTATGATTAAATACTCTCTGCTTTGCTCATTGCACTGTATGAGTTTTCTAGTGTTGGTTTGGCGGTGATGATTTTGACATTTCACTGTTACAGGTGATGTGGAACATTAGGGCGCTGTACTCGAACCCACCTCACCACGGAGCCCGTGTTGTAGCGACAGTGCTTAGCAACCCAGCACTCTATGCTGAGTGGTAAGAAAACACTGAGCCATTAACCTTATAAATATCTTATCACAACTTTTTAGATAAAAATATTATGATTTGCATAATTCTAGAGTATAAGTTTTTTCTATCACTCTAAACTAATAAATAAAGTAAATACAACTCCTGCCAGACCAGCCACTCCTTAATTTCTTTTTTCTTAATTTCTGAATTTTTCTAAAGGAAATGAGCTAGAACTCATCATTGTGGAAATTAGGTTCCAATAAGTTTATTGCATACTTGTAAAAACCCTTTTATTTTTTGGCAAATTACCAAATGGTTTTTTATAGGGGGAGGACTCACTGATATATATATATATAATATATATTATATATATATATATTTATGTATGTGTTTGGGTGTATGTGCTTATTAACCATTCTCGATAGACAGACTATTTCATTACTTCATCATTTGAGGCATAATGTCATAGTTGTGGAGCTGAAGTTTTAGTGCTAGTAGTAATTTTTAACCAACTCAAATGCATTTTGATCAAATAATTTCTAATTTATTTAAAGACACTGGACGGGACTGAAATAACAACTTCTTACTTCTTTAAATGACAATATTTCGTCTGACCCCAGGCCTACTCATGTCTACAAACCTAAAATACAAATGATATAATTAATTCATGGACGACTTATATATAACATCACAATTAAAATAAATATAAGAGGCTAAAATAATAAATAAGGTACTTACAGAATAAATAATTTAAATAACGTTAGGATAATCTAACTTAGTCTAAAAATCCTACTTCTACACACATAAATCTCAAACCTAAAAAGAAATAAAAATTCTCAGTGAATATAAATTGTAACAAATCTCAGTATGGCAGTTAACAAATAAAATGAAATTTAACTTACTGTGATGGTAATAATTCCAGTGCATAATTAAATAATATAAGAATATAGTACACAAAATTTTCAACCGGATTGAATAAAAAACAACTAATAAAAACCATAAAACAAGCAAGCTAACTACTTGATAAACACTAATAATATCAAGTAATTTCTCAAGGTTAGATCATTATGTGATAAAAGTTGTCTTTGTTCAGGAAAACATGCATTGAGAAGATGTCGGCTAGGATTAGGGAGATGAGGAGTGGGCTTAGAGAGAGACTGGAAGCCCTAGGCACACCTGGTACCTGGGAGCATATCACCAGACACATCGGACTCTTCTCTTACACCGGCCTTACTGGTGAGTAACATGAGCTGCTTGCTAGCAGCTCCTTACTAACCTTACCTCATCACATGGTTGTACAATATTCCTTTGCTATACTTTACCCAGCAATGTCTGTTCTGACTGGGGGTTTAAAGCCCAGTTAGCTCGGCATCTGTTTCTACTTGCTTTGGTAGCCCGCAGAGTCCTACATTAGTTTGTGAGTTACTAGTGTCTGAAATAAAAATATCTGTTTAGCAATGTTTAGTAGGCCTCTGTCCCTGCAGTCACCTCACTCTGATCACATACACTTTGAACTGTGAGTTGTAAACTAATGAAACCTGTCTTACTTCTCTCTTGTAAAAAAAATCCTTCATTTGAATGATAGGATGGTCCTCAGATTTTTCATCTATTCCGTAAACAACAACTACATAGCACAAGTTTTTATATCTGACAGTGCCATCTTTTAAGTTGAAATTTGCTACAAGTATATACCTTTATGGAGTTAGCCTCCAGCTTTGATAGTGTAAACATCATGCTCCATAATAATTAATTTGTTTTGTGGTTTAAAGTTGTTATTTTGTCTTGAATTTTTGCCAATCGTTGTTTTACATGAGTTTTTAAAGGACTATTCAATCAAATAATAAGTTTGTTCTTACGTAAGTCATAAAATCAAACTTTTTAAGCTATTTTAAAAATCCTATTTTAAGGTAAAACAGTCATTTGATAATAAAATTGATCTTTGCTCATATGAACAAAACAATCTACAAAATTTTGTTTATTATAAGAAGTAAATCTGACCTTGAGTATCATCCCCCTCTTTAGTCCATTCATCTTACTACATTTTTATTTATATTAATTTCACAAAACTCCAACAGATTGCAGCTCTTTATCATAATAATAAAACGAATTTGTTGCAATTACAGTTTCATATAAAATATAAAAATAAATATAAATGGCAAAAGATAAATTAAAATCAAATAAATCAACTGATAATGTGCCTCAAACTGAAATTATTACAACAACAAAAGAAACATTAATGGCAGCATTTAGTGAGATGTTGGACCAGAAGCAATTAGCAACATCTACAGATGTTGTTATGCTTAAGGATATTATTTATAAACTTGGAAAAGAAAACATGGAATTGAAAAATGAGATTTGTCTATTAAAGGAGCGGGTAGAAAACCAAGACAGGAACCTAGGAAAGATTCAAAATGATCAGTTAAGCAAAAATATAGTCATTTACGGTGCTTCGTACAATAAAGATAATGCTAAAGATCAGGTGAAAAAAATCTTAAAAGAAAAACTGGAAATTACCAGGGACATTAAAATAAAGAAAATATTACTCCCTTCAAGTAATACAAAGGAAACAATTTCTGAAAAACCAATGAAAGTTACCTTTTGTGATAAAGAAGATATTAATATTATTTTTAAAAAGTGTAGAAAACTTAAAGGAACTACCATAAGCTTTCAAAGAGACTTAATACCTTCATCAAGAAAGAAGCTTGCCAAGATGATTAAGATTAAAAAAGAAATAAACAAGAAAAATCCTAGAATTAAAACTGGAATAAAAAGAGACGAACTTATAGTTGAGGGCAAAGTATTTTTTTGGATTGAGGGAAAAGGAGTTTTCCATGTTAATAAACATAATATTATCGATGGTCAGCATCATCTTCAAGAGATAACAGGAATTAATGTGAAAAACGTCATTGAAAACATTTTAAAAGAGGAAAATGAAAATAAACTGCTAATGACTGATGAATGAAAACTATGTTTGGAATAAACTCTTAAATTAAAATATATCCATTAAGTATATACAATAAAATTATTTTATCCTCCGTTAATATTTAAAAATAATGCTAACTCAACAAAGAACAAAAGAATAATTAATAAAAAGAAAATATATAAATATATAAATTTATAGTATATAATATGTGTATTAATGTATGTATGCAATGTATGTATGTGCGTATAAGTGGGAATTTATATGAAAATATTTTCATAAAATTGCAAATAAATAAATTTCAATATAAATAAATGAAAGAAATAAGTTATATATTGTATTTAAAATAAAACAAAAATTAATCAATATAAAATTATAATGAAAAAAATTGAATTTAAGTACATAGGAAATGAATAAAAATAAAATAAAAGTTTAGTTTGTACAAGATAATAAAATTGATAAATAATTAATCTCAAAGAATTTATTTACTAGTGAATAATGTTTTGTAATGTAATTATTATTCTAAATCAAATCAAAAGTGAAAACAAGAAAAGTTTAAACCTTAAACTTAACAGACCACAGCTTCGGCTGATTTAGATCTTAAGTATTTTATTAGCAAATTGTATTTTTTAGTTGAATTGTATATTATGATCTAATAAATGGTTATTCTATTCTATTCTATTCTATATACCTTTATGTATTAAATAAGTTTCGTTTAAATACGACAAGTATATCCATAATTATTGTTGGATCATAAAAGTTAAGCAGCATTGAGCGTGGTCAGTGCTGTATGGGTAACCTCTGAGAATGAAAAAGATGCATATGCTACCTGAGGACGAGCTAAACAAGTCCAAAGTCATGTTGCAGTATAAATTTGGTGAAATGTCTATTCTGAGGTCGAACGAGTCCGATGCAATGAGGAAAAGTTCTGAGATACCCTGTATCCAATTTTTTTATTAATAATTTACAATTTTTATTTAAGTAATTCTAGTGTATTTATTTGAATATTTATTTAAATTTAAGATTCTATTTATTTATTATTTTGATATTTCAGGTGAACAATGTGAATATCTGATAAACCATTACCACATTTACCTGCTGAGGTCGGGTCGTATCAACATCTGTGGGCTCAACTACCACAACCTGGACTATGTGGCTCAAGCGTTCAATGACGCTATAACCAAATACCCTGGTAAATAGCAGACTCAGCGCTTGCAAAGTAAATACTCCTTATACTTATGCATGCTGTCTTGTCTTTAACTAATCCCTCATTAAATTTATTAAATTTATCGTCTAAGGACAGGCAAAGCAAGTCCAAAGTTGCAAGGATGAAAGGTTTTTTTCCAATGAAAGATACACTTTAGTGAGTTAAAAAACCCTTAAATCATTTAAAATAAATCACTTTAAGAAAATATTTAAAGGTAAATCGTCAAAAATAAGAAAAAAATTAAAGAACCTTTATACACTTTTTAAAGTTGATCGCCCTTTCATTATTCATTTCTTATCGGCAACAGTGGCGCTGCTACGGACTTTGAATCACATATATAATTTAACAGACTTTGCTAATTCAAAGCATAACTCCAACATTATCCAAGAAGTTCTTATTTTCCTTTGTTTTTTTTTTATATTAACTAGTACTTATACAGTGTTTTATCTGTTGCAGGAAGTAAATTATAAGGACACGGACGGCCTACTCACTAGGAAATGCATTTATTAGATACAAATACATTCTAAGCTTTACTATAATACAGCTCGGCTCAATTAGCTCCAGAGAACAAAAGATTGATATTATTACAACAAACTAGATTAGATGAAGAACAAAATATCTACTTTTATATTGAAATATCTCTAGATGATTAAGCACAATTAGTTAATCAAGTCTGTGGTCTAGAGTTTAAAAAAAGCGTTGAAGTTCTTTTTGTGTAGTTAAAACACCAGCATTGTTCTATTTTAAAGAGTTGAAAAACTTTTATTTTCAAACATATTGAAACAAGTTAAGGGGTAGGGGGTAAATTTTATGGATTTTTGTGTCACGCAGGTCAGCTTTACTAGTTGCCTGACATAAAGGTGGTTATGCCCCCCCCCTCCTTGTTTTCTTTTCCAAACATCCCTATTTTTGTACGGATGAATTTCTGACTCCCATTTTTTTGTATTTTAGTTAAATTTATAAAGCATACATTTTATTCATACCTTGATTTGAAAAAAATAGACTTCCATAATAGAGGGTCAAGTGTTCAGGGCAATAGTTAGGGCTGAAACCTGACAGCCCCATTGTAACCCTGACAGCTTTTCCATTTGTATTTTTCTCAATGTTAAGAAATGAGGGCTGAGTGATAAAAGCTAGAGATCCTTCCTTGTAAATTCTAACTTTGTTTCTTTTATTTTTGGGGAAAACAAAGTAAGAAAAAATAGAAAAGAAAATACTTTAAAAAATTAAATAAATATGCTTTTTACAATAATAACAAATTATTTATTTTATTCAGTACATACTTTTTTATAAAATGAACAGACAATAGATAAGGCACATAGGCAAGGTATGTGAGATGAGGGTTCATGGAACATTACTTGAAACCTCTACCATCTCTATGCTCTAATAACTCTTTGAAATAATACTTTAATGTTTATTACCTGGTAATGATAATGTTATACTCAGCTCTAGACCAGACAAGATTTTATTTTTTTATTAATAATTGTATACGAAAAGTTTATTTGATTTATATGTTGGTAATTTATGATATTTTATTAAAATAGAAGTCAGGTTGTTGCTACTTATTGTGCTTTGATTTGATTACCTAATACCAAAAACATGTGCCAGCCTTGGATGTGGTTGAGAACAGTAGACCCCCAGCAATGGATCGTTTTAGAGTCACCTCAAACTTCACTTAAAAAACTAATAAACACCACAGTAACTCCAAAATTGCTAGATTTTTTAAATATAAAACGACTGCTTTAAAATGCCAAGATGGATGTTCCAAAAAATCACTTGATGCTCTGTTTGTTTTTGTGCCAAGCTGCAGCAAAGTCCGTCCAGCCTGTGCTTTATTATAAACCAAATGGGCAAATTATGCACTCACACACCAATTTTTATTTTTGAAAAAAAATGTCCATACAGTGGTGAAAGCTTCTATGTAACTTTAATATTACTAAAAGAGGTAACACAATTACCATGATTGGGTTATAATTACCAAACAAACTTAGTGAATTTGAACTTACAGGAGTTGAATTTCTGGGCAAAGAGAGTCTAGGATCATGCTTTTCAGATTTTAATATTCATGAATCTGAAATGTTTAATACTATACACTGGAAGGACTTAATATTCATACCAGCCACGTATATGTTGATAACCTGTTGTCTAGGAACTGCCAAAACATTTCTTATCAGGTTTGCCTCACGGACTTGCCTGAATTGAAAGATCCCAGAAGCCTGAAAACATTACAAATATTTAGTCTGTAATCATTTTAAATTACTTGTTTCAACATAACTGTACTTTTTTTAATTTATTAAGTACACAGGATAATCGGAGACAGTCTGAAAAATGAATGAATTTTAATTGTAAGAGACCATACATAGATGTATGCAATAATAAATATATACAATGTTTCTGATACATACAATAGTCAGGTTAAATACAGATAACTTAAATAATAAATAACTAACAAAAAGCTTTTAACTTTAAAAATTTGTCTATAATAGCTAGGATTCTTTTCAAGGAAATCCATTATTCTGGCACAAAATGGCTCAATCGCCATAAATTCTTTATCTCATAAATTAATGAATTGGATGCAGTCCTGAATTTAGACAGCCTGCTTGCGGGTATGATGAAATTGTCCCTGTTCCTTGTGTCATATTTATGTCGGTCACCGTTTTTCAGCAGGCTTTCTTTGTTTAGTTTAACTAATTTAAAACAACTGAATATGAAGAGGTTGTAAAAAGTCAATATTTTAAGCTATTTGAACAGAGGCTTACATGAGCCAAAAGGAGATAACCAGCAGAAGAAAAAAGGTGGAACAGCAGCAGGTTAGTTACCAGCTTGAACAGTGGAGTTGAGGAAAAGAAAGGATGTATTATGTCAGACCATTAAAATTCTGGGGCCTCAATGGGGATTGAAAACTGCCTGTGTGTGGCTGGACTACGTGAAACTGTAAGGCCTTAGAGAGGTGTAAATCCTTACATAAAAGTAGGATAATGTGAATACTATCACTCAGAGTTTTAAATAAGTTTATTTAACCACAATTAAGTTGTTGAGTATTAACCAACATGTTTTTAAAAAATAATGTATTTTTGTCTTCCTGTATTCTAAATTATCTTTGGTTCTTCCTTTGTAAGAGTATTCCCAGTTTCACAAATGAGTTTTCTTGTGTAGTTTCAACTTTACCAGGGAATTGGGATCCTCCACTAATTACTGTTCCAAATTGATTATTTTTTTACGTAATGTTGCCTAATACAACACATTTCCCAGGACATAAAAACTAAAGGGTAAATGCTCAAAACGAATTACGGAAATGCAAATGGGTAAACCAATTACGGAAATGTGGAGACTACATACCAGGAGGGGTGGGGGGCCTCGTGTGCTTATATTTACTCCTATGCCTCGAACACAAATTCATAGTCGCCTTCACTTTAGACGGACTCTGATTTTTGCAAGCCACTTCATAGTACTGAAATTAATTAATAAAGAAAGTAATTAATTATTGTAAACACAAACATTTTTTTTCCTAAAATTTCATACCCTGAGAATTCTCTAGCCTTAGAGAAATCCCATACCCTGTTTTGGTCCCATATAATTTTCTACTAAATAAATAGGTAGAGGTATCAAACATGAGATGAAAGCCTATTCCAACGTGGCATTATTTAAATGAGTATAAGGAAGAAAACTAGTTAAAAATTGAAACAAAGGCTCCGATTTTGTAATTTGTGCCGTCCAACTGTGTAGTCTCCATATTTTATTGGGTTCAATAAAATATTGAAAAGTGACTTTCTCTGAAAATCACTATAAACCTATTTATTTGGTAAGTAATAGAGAGAATTTGTAAATAACTAAAAGTAATCAATAAAACAAATAGGTCATTTTAAATTTCTTTATGCACCATAAACAAACTTAAAATCAAAAAGGAGAGGCAAATAAAAAATAAAATGAAATAGGTTAATATAAATGGATAGGCAAAGTAAAACAAGAATAAATAGGTCAATTGAAATAAGAATAGAAAAGCAAATGGAATAAAACAATTTGAGTGGCAAATTTGAAAATAAAATAGTAATTAGAAAATTAATAATGGATTTATAAAAAGTAGAAATAGATGGATTGCAAATTTCACATAAAAAATGGATTGGAAAACTAAAACAAATACGACTTAGAAAACTACAATAAAAATAGGTTGGAAAATTAAAATAAAAATTGATTGGAAAGCTACAATATAAATGGATAGAAAAGTTACAATAACAATAAATAGGAAAAATTGAAATTACAATGGATGAGAAAATTACAATAAAAATGGGTAGAAAAAATATAAATATGAACATTTTCCAAATGAAGCATTACACTTTGCTTGTTATATTCCTAGGTGTCTCTCACACAATTATATTGCGTCAATGATTCATGTTTTGCAAACATAAATTGTATACATATTGTAAAAACAATATTGTTTAGTGTATTTAACTTGTAAATATTGTATTGTATAGTGAAATAAAGCAATAAACCAAAAAAATGAGAATAACTCACTCGTTTACAGTCGTCACAATCCCAGCCTTCAAGTTGAGCCCGGGCCTTCCCTCTCACTGTTTTCCCAATATACTTGTAATCAGGGCTCGGGGGTTTCCTCTCCTTATCTCTTATCCTACACAATCAAAATAAAATTAACTAATAACATTTTTCAAATTTTTATTTATTTTTCAGTTAAATTATATAAAAATTATGATATTAGAATGTATCAAAAATGTTTCATTAATTTGTCAAGTGTATAAATATTTAACAATGCTTAACACAATGCTCTACAAAACTGTTAAGTTTTGTAGAGCATTGTGTTTCTATCCATGATGTCCTACATCCCTGAAGATGCCTCCCACAGTGGAAGCGAAACGTCGGATTCTTCATCTACACTGACGCGGTCACCACCGGAAGACCTAAATCTTCAGATTCTTAAATGTTACACCCCCCCCCCCCCATTATTAATATGGGAGGAGTAAAGGTAAATATTTGTTTGTACCAAGGAATTCATTTTTAAGATGCTGTGAATTAATTTCTTAAATTGCTTAAATATTTAGCGGAGCCAAGCCATGGAAAAAGTTGCTTAATAAGAAACAAAGAAAAGAGCCTCTCCATAAAAGTCAATACTTCCCAATGGTGAAACTTGGGTTACTTTTGCATGTTTATCAACTGTTGCTACTCCCTAATAATCAAAATTAAATGTAGATGTTTAAAAACATTAAATAAATCTCTTCAGTATTGTAGGAATCAATTTTCAGTATGGGTTCCTTTCCAATTTCAAAGAAACCATAAAAAAAATCTCCTTCAAAGTCAATTAATTGCTTATGACAAGTATATTTTCTGTTTTGAAAAATTGGATTGTTGATGCTATGCTTATGTCATGGACGATCAGGAATAACTTTCTGTCAAACAATGCTATTTTGTAGAATAATGACATCTATTATAAGCATGGGAAAGTATGTTACCAGCTTCTTTAAATTTTAATTAACAGCTATTTTTATTTTTTGTCCTGAATTCTTAAATAATCTCTTTACGACTTATTGCCTTCTTTTTTAGAAATTCAAATTGGAGTTTAAGATATCAAATTGGATGCAGTCATAAAAGAGAAGGAAGTTGACACAAACAAAAAGATTATTAAAAGGGCAAAGAGGCAAAACAGATGGTGAAATAATACAAGTACATGTAACACGAAGAAGAAACAACAGATAGGACTCACTGAATCAGGTTTCACTATACATATAAATGACTTCTACGAATTCATTCAATACATTTTACTTCAATCTATTGTTCCAATACACACCTTATCTAAATATATTTGAATTGTCCAATTCTTCTATTTCTGTGAGTTCATGTAATGATTGCCATGCTATTTCAGATTTCAAATTATATATTGTGAGACTAGACTCAGAGAGTACTTTCAGTTGTTTCTTCTATGTGTTATATCAAAGATAATAATAAATACAATAAGATTATATATCTTATATTTACTTCTTGTTCATAACAATTGCCAAAAAAATTTAATATGTTAAACTAAGACAATAAGAGTCAATGTCTGGTTGTCCATCATAGTGAAGTGTTACAAGAGCAACTCACACATCATAGCTGTTATCTAGTAGATCTTTGCTGGATGAAGCCAAACTGTCACAACCTCCAGTCCTGCTGGATGCTACTACAACGTCACAACCTCCAGTCTTGCTGGATACAGCTACAACGTCACAACCTCCAGTCCTGCTGGATACAGCTACACCGTCACAACCTCCAGTCCTGCTGGATACAGGCACACCATCACAACCTCCAGTCTTCTTCTCTATCATTCTGAAACAACAATAAATTGAGTAACTAGGTTGTACAGAGACATGTTTTACAAGAAGAAGCTAGTTACTTTTTTGAAGAAGTGAAATATCTTCTTACAGGCATCTTAAAAAATTGCATATTTTAACTTATTTTAGAAGAGGTTGATGGTTTTTATTCTACACAAAGCTCTGATCTAGAGTATCCATATCTATAGAATAGTGGTATGGGCACACTCATCTAAAAGCGTTACTAGCTCTACAGAAAAATACAATGAAAAATCATGTGGGATGTGAACCTGTAAAGATATCAAATTGAGTATGTGATCATTAGCCATGAGAACCTATCAAGAGGAAGAAACAAACACATCTAATTGGAGCACAGACTGCTTAAATATGAAGAGGGACAGTTCAGTTTGAGAATCACACTGTTGAATAAGTTAATTCAAGAACTTACAAAGTAAGAGAGACTATTAGAAGTAGTAATGAAAGGGTAGGTTACTCTACCAAGAGAGACAAGTGAGCTCTTATTGTTCAAGAATTTAAAGCTCACTTAAACAGGTTATATTTACTGCTAGCTGAAGAAGCTACCATCGATACTTTCTAATGGATATAAATACCTCTGGATCAGTTTCGGCTTAATGTTATCATCAGCAGACGGGGCAACACTCGAGCTCTTAACGAATAAAGATATATCAGTGAATACTTCTAGCCTCAATGAGTATAATGCTATCTTCAGAGGGCTCTTTGTGCTCATTAAGACTAGAAGTTATTCACTGATGTAACTTAATTAGTTGAGAGCTCGAATGTTGCCCCCCTGCCGGTTTTGTGTTAAGCCAAAACCGGTCCAGGGATATTCATATCCAAGTGCAAGTATTCTAGCACTTGGATATGAATTCAAGTATTCTTGCAGTGTGGTACGTGATTCTTCAATGACATACAAAGTGTTTAAGGACAATCTAAAGCAAGGTTTCAATTTGATTTTTTTAACTACAAAGTCAAATAAAATATAATATTTTAATGAATAAAATTTTTATTGTGATATTAGACAAGGTATATTTTTTTTAATTATAGAGTTTTATGTACTATATAAAATGTGCAATTATCACAAAATCTCAGTCGAAACAACAAACTTTGTAACAAATCTGAATACTTAAACTTGTTTTCTTGTAACTTATCCTAATTATTTTAGTAGAAAAAACTAAATGGAAGCAAACTGAACTAAATCCTTATGACAGAAGAAAACCACCAGTCAATGATCATCTGTTATTTCTATTTAAAAATGTTGTCACCTGGTTTACATGAATGTATGGTAAAGTCTTACTTTGTACTGAGGTCAGCGACAGGTCTCTGAGTGCTAGTGCTAATGCCTCCTGATTGTAAACCCTTGATGAATTCCACCATTCCATCCCCTTTAGTTTCATCCAAACTGAAAAAACAGCCAAACACTTATCAGTATTACACAGTTGTTAGATTTGTTGGTTCAAAAAAAAATATTTTTTGGCCAACTTTATTGAAAATAAAGCTTATGAGATAGGGACATGGTTCCCCTGAATATTTTAAGGGTGTATATATAATATATATATATATATATATATATATATATATATTATATATATTATTTATGGGGCTGTAAAGTATACACTTTAAGTAAGCACATCCTCAAAAAGATAGGTGAAAAACGTTTTAACGATCAGCAACAGTTTTGTTGAAACTTTGGGCCAACAAGGCGATTGAAAGAAGTGTACCGGCAAATTTTTATACATTATATTGCTTTTCTTCAAACAGTTGTTTGCCATATCTAAGCCTGAAAAATAGCATATGCTACACGTCTGGGAATGTCTCTTTTTTGGCCTCGGCCAAAAAAGTCTTGGTCTCGCTTTGCTCGACAGTAAATATAGTTGTCACGTTGAAAATGACATTCTTCACAGTCTAGTAACATAATATACTTTTAATGATTTATAACAACTGAAGCTTGGACATTCAATAAAAAGTTAAGAAATTAATTAAACATTCTTTTTCCATGAACTAAAACTAACTTTTCACATTCTTGACATTGAGACTTGGACATCTAATGGAACGAGTTTAGTTGCAATCATATTGCTTACTACTACAATACTTTCTTCTCCTGAGAAAATCAAGCAATATAAACATAAAGAAATTACAGTTTATCAGGACTGGGTAGTATGATGTCTTCGGTGTCAGAGAGGGGGTCGGGCCGTCTGCTCACTGCTGTCATTCCCAGAGTCAATTGCTTCATCTTCTTCTTCCTAACTTTTTTCTCAAATAATCTACAAAGACAATTTAAATGTAAATAATGATTTAAACGTAACATCACATAGCTCCGAGTCATCAGAGCTGGTGATGAGCTTATCGCCAGCCCTAGTCAGGACTGGCTTTAGTGCTCACCCTAGAGCCAGTCCTGTATAGGGTGGGATAACAGAGGTTTAGAAACCAGCACTACAGCTCATTGTTTCAAAATGTCCACTAAAATGACCAAAAGGTTCTCTGTGTCACATTCCTCACTGGTTTATCTTACTATTTTAATATCTATATTGATTTATTATTTTATCATCATTTATTTATTTCTCTAGCGATTATTGATATTAAATTGGCATTTTTTCTACTTACTACTGTAGACATTATATAGGATAAGCTTATGCCAGCAAGTACTACCACTGGCTAGATTCTTGCAACAGACATATCTTATCACTGTAAATATTATTGCTAATAACATATGTTTCATGTAGTTGCAATATTCAAAAAAAAAAGTTTAAAAAAACATTCCTCATTCCTCCATGCTAACTACTTCCTCTTTCATTTATTTATTTTATCAAAGAGGTTACAAAATATAACTAAAAAAGAGAATTAGAGTTTGTATCTTGAAATTAAAATGGTATTCATGTCATTTGAAAAAAATAAACTAATGATGACAATGAAATGGAACTTGGCACATTAGTTGGTCTCATGTAGAACTACACGGGTGCCAAATTTTGATCAAGATATTATTCAGTGTTTTATGATTTTTTACTGAGTCATTAATGACACAAAAAAATATCATTTTAGCACAACTAAATCTAAATATAGATTTTTGTACCTCTCAGCTCTCTATTTTTTAAATACTCAACTCTCTAGCATAACACCTACAATGTCTCTAGCGTTGAGCTACAATGATAACAGATGAATAACTTCGTAGAAAACCACTCAGGAGGTCTTAAAATCACGAAAAACAGACAATTCAGATGGTCTCAGTTTCTGATTTTTACTGTAAACACAATATGTTTCATATAAACCTATGATATAGGTGAGGGCAATTAATGGGGAACTAGCTCTCTGCTTTAAAAAAAACTTGAGGACCAATCACCTTTGTCATGTGATAAACAAGCTTATCTGAGCACCAATCGCCTTGCTCATATTATTAACAAGCTTATCTGAGAACCAATCACCTAGTTTATGCTATTGTTCACTTCTCCATCACCTGTCCTTAAATTGATTATAACTGACATATTTATCAAATCTAAGAACAAATAATAATAGAATAAAATGAACAAGTGATTTTAACCCTTGAAGGTTAAAATGGCAAAATAGAGGTTACGTAAATGTTGTGTTGCCTGTCATTTTAGAAGGTTATTTATTGTTGTATACCTTGTTTATTTAAGTTGTAAAACAGACATAATTTGGACATGGTTACACTACTTTTGGACATGACATTTCGAGCTTGTTAACTATATTTCACAAGAGAACAAATAAATGATAGTCTTGGAGCCAAGTAAAAACTTACATATCATAACTATTGTCTGGATTCTTCAGAGGAACCCTTGAAGTTTTCTTCTTGCTGCCCCTGGTGAAACTAGATGTCTCTTTGGGTTTGTTAGTCACCTCTATAGGTGAGATAGGAGATTCGGGTATAACTCTTTCACGTCCTTCTTTATTCCTACAGCTCAATGGTTCATCAAACCAAATTTTATCCAGTTCAGAGCAAAAATTATCGGCTAACGTATTCTTATCGGGCTCTACCCTGTTGTTTTCTTTAGAAGCCAACCTGCTAGATTTCCTCGGTGAAGTTTGACAAGGAATATCGGCACTTAGATTTTTCCGACGGCTTATATCAATAATCTCATTGTTGTCATCAAAACTTTTAGATAATCGTTTGACTCCTTTCATCTAATAAATTTAAATTTGATTATTTGCACATTATAAATGAATACAAAAAAATTTAACTCAAAAAATACAAATAATGTGAGAGACCTCAAGGAAGAACCTGAGCATTAGTACAATAAACTATGTTTTAACTATTAATTTACAATTTATTATAATTTCATACAAAAAAGGAAAAGAGAGAGAGAGAAAGAGAAATATTATTAATTGTTATTACTAATTTTTGACTAGTTTAAGCTGTTTTTTCATTTCTTTTTGTGATTTTTTTAATATATTGTATATTTAAGATTGTTCTGTAACTATTCAGACTTAGATAAAAAATAAAATATTATAAATAATAGCATTATGCATATTAGTATAATAAAAATGTATTTTCTAATAAAAAACAAAAAAACAGGTAGGTAAATATCAAATTTTGTTAAAAAAAATCAAGTTTTGTTTTTTTTTAAAAAAAGGCTAAAATGGGGTTCTTAATTAAGTTATTGAGGAATTGAGTCATGTAAAAACTTTCTTATAATTTATTGATTTTTTACCATGATTTTATCGATAATGGTAGAGCATTATAAAAGAAAGGCCCTTTAAAAAAAGCATGTTTTTGCTTTTTTGTTGTTTTACAAAAAGGTGTTTAAACTATTTGATTTTCTTTGATCCTAGTGGTAATCATCACTAAAACATGATTTAGGATAGTCATATTCTAAAACAAATTTTTCACCTTTAAAGTAGTGGACTAGAACAGCTTTTTTAAACAGAAATGCCAGAGGTAGAACATTGAAGTCAATAAATAGGTCGTCAGTACTTGCCCTTCTTGGTCGTGACAAAATGACCTTTATTATTCTTTTATGCACTTTGTAAAGTGGTACTAAGTTAGTATCAGCAGCACGTCCATAAGCAATTATCCCATAGTACAAAATTGATTCCACCAATGCAAAATAAGTTGTATGCAAAATTTCTATTGAAGCAAAATTTCTTAGCTGTACAAAGCAATAGACTAACTTTCTTAATCTCTTTACTAGAGTTTTGATGTGGTTGATATAATTTAAATTTTGATCTGTAAAAACACCGATATATTTAATGAATTTAGTACTTTCTATTGCATTAATACAGCTACAGACTGCCATGCTATCAGTTAGGCAATCAGGAGAGTGTATCTGTATCTTATATTGTGATATATATATATATATATATATATATATATATATATATATATATATATATATATTATATATATTATATATATATATAAAAGACAAAAAGTTTGAGAACTCCTGGACTAGATGGTACATAGCTGTTACACTAGATGGAAGATAGATTTTTGTAACACAAAGGATAGCAGTAGATAGTTTTTAAGAGATAAAAGTAACTCACAGGACTATTTCTTGCCTCACAAGTAACTGGAGAGATGCTACGGAGAGGTGTTTGTGTGGAGTTGATGTTATGGGCTGTCTGAGAGCACCCTATCTCTACAACCTGAGAACTGATGTCTAACTCGTCTTCCTGTCAAACAAACAAAACACTGACTTGGTCATCACATTCGATGTGTTATAACTAGATACAACATACAGCAGCTTTGGACCACACTTTGAACAAGGCTATTATTTGGTACCTACATTATGTATTTATTTATTTGTATCATACATTACTTACTTACTAATCGGGTTTATCAAACAGTAGTCTGTTCATTGCCTCACCAACTTCTCTTCTCAAAAGTATGTATGATACATCCAGTCATACATATTAAACTTAAATTAAATTTTATTTTAATACTCACAGCCAAACTTAAAATAAGAAGTATAGAAAGAGTACCTTGTCTCGAACACAGCTTTTCTTTCTTTTAGGAGACCCAGGTAGCACCATGTTCTCTCTTGCCTTGTCATCGTTAGAAGATCGAAACACCAATATTTGAGCTACAAGTTACACAAACATATCTCAGAAACAGAATATACAGTGATGGCAAGACAAGGCATTTCTCATAAACTCCCTAATATAGAAGATATTAATCAATACCTTAGGTTCAGAGAGCTGGAATTCCCTACAGCTTTAATTAGGAATAATATAGGCAAACATTATTATTTTAACATTTTACAACACTTTATTTACAAAAAACCAGACAACGGAATAGTTCACGAACAATTATACAAATAATACAGCACAGTTCCTCTGACAGCACATAAGGAGTATTAAATTATATAAAAAGGGTAAAAAAGTAAAACAAATGGAATAAATAAGCTTACATATTTATTTATTAAATAAATATGTAAAATTAAAGAAAATAATAAATAAATAAAGTGAATTAAAATAAATAAATGAAGTAAAACAAATTTTGATGCGGTCTCATAAATCATTAGGATACACTGTGTAATGTTTTAGGTTTAAATGGGGAATAATCCGAGAGAAAAATAAATAAATAAAAAAATTAAATAAATAAAAAAGCAGATTATTATTAATAAATAAAAACAGACATTGATACTAGAAAAACAATAAAAGCAGTGCCTTCAACAGGGTTACTTGGTGGGCTCATACAAATAAGATACTGTGGGTGGGTGGAGTGATTACCGCAAAGGAACAAACTGTTGATGCAGTTAATTCGGCAAAAAAACAGCTACAACAATAGACAATAAACTAGCATAAAATGTATACCACTTTCTTGCTTTAAATCATGTATGCATTCAAAACAGATTATTTATCAAAATAAATTTAATAATATTTTTTCCATAATTATTTTTTTTTATTATTTCACTTATCTCATCTATGCATTCATGGTATTCACTTGGTTGGAGCCAGTTTCCATCAGAAAATGACTAATATGAGTTTGATCAGATAACAGCAGTAGAGGGGGGAGTGGGAGGAGGATCGATTACTTACTTGATTTCAAAAAGATAAATCTTTTTGAAATCAAAACAATTATAACTAGCAAATTAAATTTCATTTGTGATAAATAGCACCAATATGTGGTTACATAATGTCAAAATTTACAAAATAAGTCAAAATTTTGACAATGTAAGAGAACCTTACCTATCTGAGTGACCCTATCCTCTGCATCTTTAGCTCTTGTTTCAGCATCTTTTTCTCTTGATTTAGCCAGAGAGAGTTCTTTAGATAGCGTTTCACACAGCTCACAAGGTTTTTGAGTTTCACTAAAAATCAAAAAAGAATTAATAAATCAAATACATTAAGAAATTGACTGTAGAGTGTTGTGAAACTAATAAACGTAATACCACCCATTGGTTTAATACTTCCTTTCACTGAAAGAACAGTATTGTGTTTGCAATAAAATCCTCAACCAACATTTCACCTGAATTACCTGTAAAAGGTGTTCTTTAACCCTTAAAATAAATAAAATAAAATCTTAAACCCCCCTACGTGGTTTTTACCCTACCCTTCACCTATATTTGTGTCATCTTTCACCTCATAAATGGCTCGGCAACAATATTCAAGAACTTGAACCTTTAAATCTAAAACATTACATAAAATTAAGTTCTCAGGAATACATTATATTGACCAAAAAATTAAGAGTTTAAAGCTTGGGAATTCCTCACAATTAAGTACTTGTTTTACTTGACCTCACAATGTCATGGTGGTTAAAGCTGAAGGGTCAAATTACTTTGGTCTCCCTACACTGGACCTCACAATTAATTTAAGTCCTGAGCAATGAAACATCACACTTGCTTTACTTGTCCTCACAATTTTATAATTACTTAATGTCAAAAGTATTATTTATCTATCTCACTATGCTCAACCTCAGGAGATGTTTGTGACAACATCATCACACACAGACAGATAGACATCATGATAAAAATCATGATGTTTAATAAAAAAAAAAACACTAGAATTAAAAAAAATGTAAACACATGCTTCTCTGATTGGTCAATCCCTAAAATGTTTATGACCTCAGGGATTTTTGAACTAAACAATAAACTGTAAGTCCTATATTTTTAATTATTAATTATATAATTATTTACAAATTCTGTTGTATTAGTTTTCTAGTATTTTTTTTCTTGTAT
The DNA here is from genome assembly GCA_018340805.1 of Microvelia longipes. Taxonomy (NCBI): domain Eukaryota; kingdom Metazoa; phylum Arthropoda; class Insecta; order Hemiptera; family Veliidae; genus Microvelia; species Microvelia longipes. The sequence goes on from JACMZG010001913.1 coordinate 28,513,175, forward strand.
TAATGTGTATTTTTTAATTTATATTTTTAGATATATTTTTAACTATTTTATTTCAATTATTTTTCTTGTTTAAAATGATTTTTTGTTATATTTGAATTTTTATTTTATTTAACTTCGTGATTTTTATTTCATCACCTTTAATAATTTGTTCATCATTAATAAGAAAATATAACAGGGAATCTTTTGATTATTTTTTGGGGATAAAATTCCTCTACATTATTTTTATACAAGATTGGAATAAATTCTTTTGCCCATTGACTTAGAGTAATCAAAGACACATAATCACAAGTCAGGATAAATACAATAAGAATATTTACTTGAGTCTTTCATTAGCAATTGATAAGTTTTCAGTAGCAGCATCTAATTTGCTTTTGACGGCAGTCAGTTCTTCAACACACTGCACGTATCTACTACCAACATCTAAACAACAAATCAAATTAAAGAGCATAAATAATGATACCTATGTAACAAAATATTTCTGCTGGGTGTTAATTGAAAAAATAAAAAAAACAATTCAAAAGATACAAACAGCAGTGCTGATGTTACTTCAAGTAACTAAAGTGGGGAGTAATGTAACATCATAAATTGTTATAGACCAAGAGCCCAGGGGTGTTTTGTTAATAAAAAGTGTAATGGCTGGAACCGGTCTCAATTTTTCGTAAATACCTTCCTGAACAAGGATCTGCAATTCTGCCGACTCGTATCGGATGGGTGTCCCAGGCAGAACGCACTTTAGGGGTCAAAGGTTCTGCCTGGGACACCCATCTAATACGAGTCTGCAGAATTGCAGATCCTTGTTCTGTAAGGTATTTACGAAAAATTGAGACCGGTTCCAGCCATTACACTTTTTATTAACAAAACACCCCTGGGCTCTTGGTCTATTACAAGAATTAGAGCTGATACAATTTTACTGGCTTGGTAAGAGAAACAATCCAGTGAAGAGGTGAAAACATTTAAAAACTATAATAGTTAAACTAGGGGCTTTTTCTCTTTTTATAAGTCCACAAAAAGAAACTTTTTAAAATATTTTTATGTTATAATTCTCATTCTAAACAATTTATATAAATTCATCAAGCAAAGAAATGGAAAGTAAAATGTAAAGTGGTAAGAAAAGAGTTCGGCGTAAGGACAGTGCTTCGACTCCCACCCTTCATACGGTCCTGAGCAAATTCTGTCACTATTAGTTTTTCCGAATATCCGCATTGCAGCGCTAGTTATCCTTACATCATTTTAATTTTCACCAACTTTAACAACCTGTCTAAGAGACTTGATTCAATTTAATTTATAAGTTAAAAATTGTGCTCTTTTTTAACCATTGTTTAGCAACAGATATAAATCAACAAAGCAGGATGCAGTAACAACTAGCGCTGACTTGCAGTTTAATAGTTGAGCTAGATTCCTCTTTGATTGAAAGCTGGTCCTAAAGTGATGTTGAAATTCATACAGTAGGGGTGGGGGACACAGTGATCAACTCCCTGGTTTTAGGTGGTCCTAAAAAACAGGGATTAGTTGGATCAACTACCACACCGAGCGCTAGTTTTCACCTTGTACGCTTATCACTATTGTTATCAATTTTAAATCAAGACTTCTATTGTTTATAAAAAATGTAACAAGACAATTTTTATCTTATTCATTAACTTTTTTTCTTTTTTAGTTGTTTATAAAATATTTTTTTTTTAGTTGTTTATAAAATATTTTTTTTAGAAAATAGGATAACGTGTGTTACGAAAGTTGTGTTTAATGAGACAACGAAGACGTAAATTAAATTTTAAATTCCCGGTTTGATGTTTGTTTACAAACATTTTGATGTTGTCTACAATCATGGTTATCACGATATCAGGTCTACTTAAATTAAACACAGCGTTTATATTTTTTATAACTTTAAAATCTAAAAGATTTTAAAGTCATTTTTTAGATGACTGGGCGATGGTGAAAACCAGGGATACTCTTCACACCAAACCTAATTGCAGACAAGCTAGGACAATGTTGAAGAAAGCCAACAAAGCCATGAGTATATGGGCTCTCTCTTTGGGGAGGAAGAGCTTAAGATACCTGGTAGGTATCTTGACAGGTCATTGCTGGCTTCAGAGACATTTGCATGCCATGAAAATAAAAGCAGAGCCAATGTGTCCCAAGTGTGAAGTTGGGGAGGAGACGACAGATCACTTTTTGGGATCGTGTAAAGCATACGCTAGATTGAGGTTTAGTATATTTGGATCAGCCACTCTTCTAACGACGACTTAGTGAAACTCCCATGGGCAGATGTTCTGAAGTTCATTAAGGAAGGTTCAAAGAGAATAGAGATTCTAATACGTAAGAGGTGAGGACGTTCTTGGGGCTGGCAAAAAGCGTCCCAGAGACATAATTGCTAAGATCTAGGATCTTCCCCACATTTACTACTATACTATACCTTTAAAATAATTAATACAATTTTTAACATTGTTAAAGACCCTTTTAAATAGTTTTAATCTTGGAATTGAAGAAATAATTACTTTATATATGTCATACAAGGTGAACCGACCTGCCTCTAGTGAAGAAAGGGTGAACTTATAGCAGGCACATCTAATACAGCTTATTCCGGGAGAGTTAGACCACTGTGTCCCGCGCCCCCACTCCTACTGTATGAATTTCTACATCACTTTACATGGCACTCTTGGTTAACCGTTGCTTAGCAACGGATATAAATCAACAAAGCAGGATGTAGGATCAACTAGCGCTGACTTGCAGTAAAGTAGTTGAACTAGATTCCTCCTTGATTGAAAGCTGGTCCAACTTACCCATAGGGAAAAAGGTGGGAGTCGGATCACAGTCTCTAGCACCGAACCCTCATTTTTCCATCACTTTAGTAAAATGGAATAATTTCTGGAATAATACAAATAAATAAAGCTCACCTTTAAAGGCAACAACGGCTCGTTCAATGAGAAGGAAAGGTCCCAAGACTTTCTTGTCTACACCCTTCACTTTAGCAACCAAATCACTTTGAAACAAAGAAATCCATAAATCTCTTAACAAAATTTCCTCCGAACTCATCTTAAGAGTAAACACAAAGTTAAAAACAGGCCTTAACCTTACGTATCTCAACTCATGACTTTTTTTCGGATATTTTCAAAAGTTACCGCTAATCACTTCTTCTTTTTCTTCTGTTAAAGTCCGTTGCAACCATAGAGATATATTATTGGAGGGGCCATTCGCTATTTCAATACATTGAGGGGGCTGAAACTTATTTTTAAGGCTCTCAGGAGCTCTGTGTAACCTCTTTAAAACTTCTTCTTAGTGTATCTTAAGGTTATAATAAATCAATCGTTCTCGGCTTCCGTACATTTTTTGTTTTGTATTATAAGCATTCTATTATCACTGATATTTGAACAGTTTATTTCTTTATTTTAATAATCAAAGAAGTTCAGGTTCTTTGTTCGATGTTTCAAAATGCAACCAATAGGGCCTCTCTAGTAATATTATCTCTATGGATATATCAAAAAATTACTACTATTACTGACACGTAATCTTTTTGTCGAATATAATTAAAATTAGCATTTAGCATAGCCAATTTAAAAACATTGGAGGCTTGAAACGTCATTTTGGGGATCTCATAACCACATTAAACTTCGTTTAAGTTACTCAGTTTACTTGCTTTCTTGGATACATACACATTACCTATATAAATTAGATATTTTTAAACCAATACGTCTAATTCTTCAAGCTTATAGTGTTTCACTGTAATATTATCTCGGTTTCTTTGATCAACAAAGATATGGCGATTACTCCGGTGCAACTGCAGAGTCATTCTGATTAGAAGGGGAAAGGAGGGGTGGAGAGTCTGAAGTCGATATTGATTACTTTATTTTTTTACCAAAATATCAGGGATCACTGGAAACTCCTGAGGCAGTGTTCCAGGTAAAGGATGTTTTGGTAAAATCCTTTCATATAAGAAGGAACTTGGGCTTAGGTTGTCATTTAAGGGCTTTTGTTTAATAGCAAGATGGAACTTGAGGCAATATTTTGTTAATAGGAAAAAATTATTGTTTTGAACATATTCAAGCTTTTGAGGAGGTCCTATAAAATAGAGGTCCCGATAAAAAAATTTTTGTTTGAACATATTCTTGATTTTTCCTCTCATTCGCCTTGATTCTACTCTGAAATTGATTTTTTTTTTAATTTTGTGCCAGAAATGTGAACATCAAACATAATAAGAGGGGTAAGGCTTGTTAGGAAACAACTAGGAAACATTTAGACAAATAAAAACTCACATTATAGTTTGATATAAAACATTTAAAACACTTAACTTTATTATTTCTTTTTTATAAAAGGCTTCTTACAAGCCTTTTAAGGTTTGTCTATATTATAATATAATATAGACTACAATAATTTATACTTATATTCTATAAGTCAATATAATAATAATTCGGATATTAAGACAATTTTGTCAATATAAATTCTTAATAAAATCCATTTATAAAATGCAAGCATATTAGTTCCGTACTTATCTTCTTAATGCTTCAATTCAAGCTCACGTCTTGTCAGTTCTTTTTCGCATAACAGTCATATATTTAAATGCATACAATCTGGTACAATCTTAAAAAAATACTATATACAGAGAGACTCTTTGCTTATACTATAAGAGGGTACTCTTGCTTAGAGTAGGAGTTAAGTACCGTTAAGGTACCTAATGGATATGTCGCTGTGATTAATTGTCGCTGTTATACAACTCTAGTCCTCCCTCTAGTGATATAAGTCTCTTTGTCTACATGTAAAACAACTATAACTGATAACAAAAAAGCTAATTTTCTGGCAGTCTTAACTAATGCTGCCACCCAAACAACATAGTATTTTCTTTTAACAAAATTAGCAAACTAAGTCCCTGTAATATTAATTTATAATACTAATTAAACACAAAATTAGTCATTAAAACTCTGTAATTATTGGTTTAACTTAATTCTCAACTTTTTTTAGGTTTTTTACTTGCCTTTAATGATATTTGGGGTCAATTATGACACATTATTAAAATAATGTTATGTGGTTAGGGTGGTATACCGGCCAGAAAACCAGGTTTCGTGTTAACAGTTGAATTCCGTTGTGTTTATGGTCCTGCGCTCCTTTATTCTAAGTATTAAATTCTTTTTATTAGTCATATTCTAATTATTATTATATCTACGTTATTATTATATAATGTTAAAGCTTTTTTACCAACTTGAAAAGGACCCGGCACACAGAGGATTTTTTTAAAATTTGTTATGTTTAAATCAGTGTCACCCAGGTCAAAAGCGGTAAAATAAATGTACACTCTTGTGTACATTTATAATATAAGGAAGCAAGCACTATCTCGGAGATTAACCCAACAACATAATCTACTGGCTACGTAATTGCCACCTCTTCAATATAGTACTACAACTAATTAAAGTGTAAGTATATTTTTATATTGATGGCACTTTGAAGAGAAGATGGGGATAGAGGTTTCAAGGAAGCTGTATATATAGATATATACATAGGGTAACACCAACTCTAACATATTAATTTTCAAAGAAATCCATTAGGTGCCATTTTCCCTTTAAAATGTGAGTCCTTCAAATAAAAAAAACGCGATTGAACATTTAGAACATTTATGATGTAAAGAACATAAAAAGTTACATTTACCAGTTTTAGCTTAAATACTAAGTACACAAAATATCTTATACCAATATAGTCATACTTTACTTAGATAAACCTAATTATGTTTCAAAAACTATTTATAACCATTTGGTCTTCAAGCTGACCATCAATTTGCTGTTGATTGTTTTCTTAGATTAAAGGAAGAGTTAAGAGTGCAGTACAGGCTTTAAAAAAAGACAAGATATATTGTACATCTATAAACAGTTAATACTTGAGAATAGTAACACATAAAATCGATTCTTAAGTTTAAAAGGTATAATGGGTGACACACACACATAGCTGCCTTTGTGGTCCAGGTCGTTAGAGCGTTAATATTAATACTACTAATGTTTGACAACACGAAGGTCTGGGGTTCACAGCCCAGGTAACGCTCTCAGTTTATACATACGATTTTGTCAAATAATACATCGCCAACATACATTGCACAGGGGTCCTGATGAGCCGCTTTATCAGGAATCCGGGCAATATATATATATATATATATATATATATATAATATATATATATATATATATATATATATATATATATATTATGTGTGTGTGTGTGGTGTGTGTGTGTGTGTGTGTTTTACACATTATACTTTTTAAAACAATGGCATAAAATATAATACATATAATAGCACTAAAACAGGTTTTAGCTCCCCTTTATGAAAAAAAAAAACATTAAAAATAACAAAGCATATGTACAACCGAAACTCAACGAAATTAAACAGTATTTTTAGTAAATAAAAATAATATATACAACTTATTTCACTATAAGATAAACATAACTTTTGTAGAAAACTTTTTAAACATAATTCTTTATTACTCTGTGAATTACTCAGATCTAAGAACAAATTTAGTTTTTTTTTATAAAAATATCTAAATATAAGTAGTAGAGGAAGTTTTTGGCTAGCACCAACTACAGTGTCTGGGAGGCGAGTCTTGTCTATAAAGGACATAGAGCCTTCATTTAAACAAGACATGGACTTCCTTTAAACTAGACATTTACTAAAAGGGGGTAGATTAAGCGTATATTGGATTTTATAATGTTTACCTCTTCGCGGCCTTCAAGTGGATTACGTCATACTGGACCTTGGCAATCATACTATCCTTTCTCATGGCTATAATTTTCATCATCGAAGACAAGTGAGAGACATGTATAAATAGGGCTACTCTTGTCTGCAATTATCAATTTAATTTTGAAGAGCATTCTGTTTTTTATCCATGACGCCCTATATCCCTGAAGATGCCTCCCACAGTGGAAGCAAAGTGTTAGATTCTTTATCTACTTTAATGTGGTCAAACACCTAAATCTTAAGTAAATATGACGATCAAAATTGTGTAAAAACAGCTGGGAAGGGCACTTTCAATCCCATAACTCTCGTTTAAAACACCATCCCCTCTTACTTTAACCCAGGATGTCTGTAAAGTAAATAGATTTTCCCAACTTGTTCCATTTCCCCCTCCCTAATTAACTTGCATTAAAACAATAGAATCATGCTAGTAACAATGTAACATTATGTCAGTAATTTCAACATAAAAAACAGACTTATATTTTTCACTAAATTAACAAATAAACCTAAAAAAGAGAGACTTTATTCTTAAGTTGAAGACCCTTAAACAATTATATTACAATTTATTAAAACCAATTTTAAAAAAACGAAATTGTCAAAAAAAAGTAAATTAAAATTAGATTCTAGAGGGAGTAACAACTTCTCTAGACGTTAAAATTCATCAATTATTATCTAAAAATATAACTAAATCTATAAAACATAAATACAACAATACTTTCCTTACAAACCGAAGGTAGTATGTTAAGAAAAGTTAAAGATAATCATTTCAAAAATACTAATCAAGATTTATTTGTAAAATAAATAAATGAATAAAAAGTGGAATATTTAATGAAAATCAGGAGATTCATAACTACTCAAAATAGAGCTTAGAATCTCTATTTTGAGTAGTTATGAATGGGTATTCTCATATATTATTTCTTCAAATATTACTCTTACATAAAAAAATTATTAGGTAAAGTCAGTGGGTAAAGTAATAATACTTGCTTTAACAGAGGAGTTGCAACTTAACAGCTAACAGTGCAGAAAGGAATAAATTACAGCTTAGTAGTTAAAAGGTATTTACACAAAAGGAGAAAACACAGTCAAAACTCCTGAGATTTTTAGCTAATTCCAGCACCAGCCGAGGGAACGTTAATGTGCAACCCTAGAGGTGAAGCCGAAGGTTTTATAGAGTTGGTTCTTCAAGTGAAGCCGAGGGTTTTATAGAGTTGGTTCTTCAAGTGAAGCCGAGGGTTTTATAGAGTTGGTTCTTCAAGTGAAGCCGAGTGTTTTATAGAGTTGGTTCTTCAGGTGAAGCTGAGTGTTTTATAAGAGCTGGTTCTTTCAGGTGAAGCTGAGTGTTTTGATATAGAGTTGGTTCTTCAGGTGAAGCTGAGGTGTTTTATAGAAGTTGGTTCTTCAAGTGAAGCCGAGGGTTTTATAGAGCTGGTTCTTCAAGTGAAGCCGAGGGTTTTACAGAGTTGGTTCTTCAAGTGAAGCCGAGGATTTTATAGAGCTGGTTCTTCAGGTGAAGCTGAGTGTTTTAAAGAGTTGGTTCTTTAGGCGAAGCCGAAGGCAAAACTAAGGGGTTGAATAATATGATGACTGATAACTCCCACTATGCATACAAAATGTTTTCTCCAAAGGAGAGAAAAATGTAAATCAATTTATAAAAATATGATTAACACAAAAAAGTAAATCAAGTACATAAGTAGTTTGTAATATCAAAAAAATAACTTAATGTATAAACTTTTATCTCGCCTGAGTGCAACCACTGGATTGATTCTCTTACATGCCTTGTCAAGTCATTAAAACTGTATCAACTCTAATACTTGTAACAATTATCTTGTTGTTGTACAGTCTAAAAAATTTATAAACTTTAAATATTTCACAATAAAAACTAATAAAGATTTATTTTTGATTAAATTTTATTGTTTCCATCAAGAATATGTATGTTTGATTAACACGCTGGAATTGATTCAAGTCATTGCAGCTTTAGGGACTTATTTCTTTCCTTTTCCTGTGTTACAATCATTGTTTTCCTCCTTCCAGCTGATTTTAGTCACGTGGCCATGTCGAAAGTTAAAATGCAAGGAGTATAGAATGAACAATGAATATTTAGCTTAAAATGGAAATAACTTATCAATTACTTACTAGCATTTTTTCTTTTTGTTTGTTTTACATTTTATTTCTTTCCTAATGTTTTATTCTCTTCTTATATTTCAAGACCAGGGAGTAGTAATTGCCTCTCGATATTTTATGGTGGGTTTATTTCTTCTAAAAGAAAAATTAATTGATAGCATTGCATTGATTAAAAAAATATATCAAAGAATAAATTCATTAATTTTATCTACTCCCTCATTATTTCTCATATATCTTCTACTTTTAATAAATTTACAAAAAAATATTACAATGAAATAAAAAATAAAAAAAATAATGCATATAAATAAAACATTTTTTTATTAGACATAAATTATTTTATTGAGTAATGCAACATCATTAAGTGTTACATGAATTAGAGCTGTTACAATTTTACCGGCTTGGTAAGAGAAACAACCCAGTGAAGAGGTGAATACATTAAAAAAATATATACACAATTATAAAAAAACAATAATTTATCAAATAAATTAAGATGTATTAAAAAATATAAACAAAGTAAAATTAATTTAAATAATAAAAAAATAATGGAATATTACTTTAACAAAAACTAGTATTTCAAAGTAATAAAATTGATACCAATAGAAAATAAATAAATTATATTTAAATACAATTAAACCTAAAACAATAAAATAAATCTAAAAAGCAAGAAAAAAGCACAAAAATGTTATCTACATAACTAAGGATTTCTTTGTTTAATATCAAGAAGGAAATAATCAAAGCAGCAATTTCAAAATGTGTGAGACGGATGCCAAACTTTTAACTCTGGCGGGTGTCCCATGCAAAGTACACAGCAAAATTGAGAGTATGACCAATTTGCTTTATCCCACTACAAATTTATTTCTTATCTTATATAAAAAGTATTAAAAGATCCTTGTGTAATATTGTCTTATCAACGATAAACAATTATTAAAGGTGATAAAATAAAAATCACAAAGTTAAATAAAATCAAAATTCAAATATAACAAAAAATCATATCGAACAAGGAAAATTGTTGAAATAAAATAGTTAAACAAATTATAAGTCACTAAAAATATAAAATTAAAAAAAAAATAAATAAAAGAAAACTAATATATCTGAATTTTATAATAAATAAATGAAAAGAAAATAAAGGACTTATGTGTAATTAATTTGCTTTTATTTTTCTCAAAGTCCACAAAAAGAATCTTTTAAATTTATTAGCAATATTTATTATAATTTCTATATTATTTACTATCATCAATTATTAAATATAACCCAAAATATCACAATAACTTCTCATCCAAAATAAAATTTGACAGCCAGGAGCACCTAGGTGGAGTTTTTGGAGGGGTTTTATTTTGCAAACGATTGATAATCTAATTAGACATCAAATTTATCTGAGGGACGGGTATGAAGGAAAACCAGCTGAAACCGTGCACTTTAGCTTTCTGTTACCTCTAAATAATTTAGAAAGAAGCAAAGAAGGCCTGTAAAAGTAACACATATGACCCAATGATAGTAATACATATGACCTTAAATAGTAATACATATGACCTTAAATAGTAATACATATGACCTTAAATAGTAATACATATGACCTTAAATAGTAATACATATGACCTTAAATAGTAATACATATGACCTTAAATAGTAATACATATGACCTAATAGTAAATACATATGACCTTAAATAGTAAACATATGACCTTAAATAGTAATACATAATGACCTTAAATAGTAACACATATGACCTTAAATAGTAATACATATGACCTTAAATAGTAATACATATGAGACCTTAAATAGTAACACATATGACATTTTAGTAATAAGTAAATACACATGATTAATTTTGATATATCAATGCTACGAGTACTAACAACAATTATACCAGATTCTAAAACAACTATTACAAAAAATACATTCACTTGCAGACTATATACTACTTTAATAACATTTAAGTAGAAGGGTAAGCTTAGAGATGCACAAAATGTATTTATTACACATATGGGTAAAGGAATGAACAATACAGACAGAAATACTGGCGGTACAACTACATCAATACACTAATAAATACATAAATGGATGAGACGGAGATGTAACAATGTTGATTAAATTAATGAAATACCATGTTTTGTCCCCACAAGCCTCCCTTTGGTTGCTTTGCAGCTACATTGTTGTTGTTACACAGAAATGAATGTAAAATGACTTAAAGCAGGTTAAAACGCCGTTTAACAACAAGTAATACAAAATAACAACAATATGGCCTCAAAGCAGCTACAGGCTGAAAGCATGTTTCTTGTCATTACATATATAGTGAAATTTCAACATAAATCTGAAATTCCTGTATAAAACCCTCAAGTCAGTTGTATGGAGGTTCAACTGTATATATTGAAACCACTTACCCCCCCCCCCCCTCCTTATGATCTAAGACTCCAATCTCTTTAGCTGATTTCTTCTTTTAAAATTGGCTAAAAAGTTCAGATAGAAGTGCAGGACACATCAGACCTCCTGAGAAGTCATAGTTGTGCCTACCACACAGGAAATGAATGAATGATCAACATAATGAAACAATAATGAATGATTAATAAATTAAAAAAATAGATGAATTGATATACATACATCTAACACTTAATCTTAAAAGTAATGTTAACATTTAGTTTTAACATAATAGGAATCAACATTTAGACGTAAGTTCTATGAACTCAAACAAGAAAAAAAATACTCATAAAAACCTAATACATTTAAAGTTTTTATAAGCATTTGCCTGATTTAGTTTGAACCAAAGAACATATTTATGGTTGTGAACACATAACATTTAACAATAAATAATCTCACTAATCACATTTAGATAAGTGCGTTTTTTTGACATATAATCTAAAATACAAAACACTTAACATACAAGACATATAAAATATTAGAGATAATACTTTTAGTTCTAGTGTCATGATACGACTTTATTTTCAAGGGTTTTTGAGGCTTTTACACCTAAGGTAGTGAAGCCTTACCTTGTATTAAAAGTGATATCGGGTTAAAAGTCTAAATCCCGTAACACAAGTTTTTAGTTTGAAGCACTGTATTTTTAACAGAAACCATCCAGTAAATAAACACTTACTGACATTTAATCATAAATAAATTAACACAGCAAATGTACCATTAAACAGTGCAAATGGCTCTGACTGCAAAAGCTTTTTTATCTTTAAATTTAGACACCATCTTTAATTTAATGGAGATTAATTAAAATTTGGGACGGGATTAACTTATTGATGGCATTCTACTAAGAATGAATTGACGTCTTGACCTACCGTCAATCAAATAAAGTTTAATGAAACTAAAAATACAGTAAATATTCTAATAACAGTCAAAAAATACCTTTTTTCAAAAGTTATTAATATTACCTTATTACAAGTTATTTGTATAAAAATAACACGAACATATTTTTAAAAAACCGATATTGTAACTAAGATGTTTAGTCACAATATTTAGGTAAATTTTGAGCAGATTTTTTTCAGCTTAGATAAAGAAAACAGTTATTAAAATTAAGATAATTGCTTATTCAAGGATAAGCAAACAACAAATTATAAATAAACAAGAAGCTTTTGACCTCTAGGCTCCCTCGCGTTCTCATGGTCGTTGTCCAATATCAATTCGTCATATAACTAGAGTATATAAGTGGCATACCGCCACAATATAGGCAAATTTCCAAATGTATTAGAACATGATTAACATGTATCCATACATAATTTTTTTTTGTTTACATTACATTGTACGTGTCAATTGATTAAAACAGATTTAATGCTGATTATACAATTTATCATCATACATGTACTTAACATACATAGAAACATCTAGGAACAAAAATCTTGTACATACATGTATTTATATATGTATATTATATATACATGACGCCAACCTCATAAGTTCATATATCATTTGGAAATTTGCCTAAAGGATCATATACAAAAGTTAATTTAAGTGCATGTCTTTATCAAACACTCCAAGTCTGATCTGGGAGCCGTAGTAGAGGCCCTGTTGCCTCTACATGAGCGGATAGCATGAATCTTTCATGACAACACGATTGCAGGAAAAGGCGGTACGGAATTCGAAAGACTTGCTTCGGATCTCATTTAATCTAAAACAAATGAATAAGATATTAGTTTTGTTGAATATTAGGTATTAAAATAGCAAAGAAATTTAAGTTATTTTATTCTAAAAGTGTGATACAGCAAGATGCCTTCAGGTTCTTGGTCACTCCACGTCCTCTGCCCTGGGGGCAGCTTTGCCTACATGGTTGTTGTCCTATATTAGTCCGTCATATTACTAATTTATATAAGTATAAATATATAGTAGGCATAGTGCCACAATATAAGCAAATTTTCAGATGTATTTATAAAAAAACATGATTTGTTTACATTATAAACTGCACCCAGCCACCGATTACGCCATCCAACGGAAATCCCCCACTACCCAGCTCATCAACCAGACAGGTCACCCCTATGTGACCTTCAAGTGGATTACGTCATACTGGGCTTTTGAACCCTATTATCCCTTTTCATGACTATAATCTTTGTCCTCAAAGACAAGGTGAGAGACAGGAATAAATAGAACCTCCATCGTCCCCATCTTCAGTTCAACTTTGTAGAACATTGCGTTTCTATCCATGATGTCCTACATCCCTGTAGATGCCTCCCACAGTGGAAGCGAAACGTTGGATTCTTCATTAACATTGACGAGGTCACCACCAGAAGACCTAAATCTTTTTGTTTACATTATGATATAATTTTTTTGGTGTTTCCACTGGTTAAAGGTAGATACAGACTTTTCGCCAAGTAATTCTCCCTTTTTGTGTATTTTTTTTATTTATTATTGCAAACATTTTTAACTTTACATAATTTTTAAGTTTTCTAAATTTTGATTAAAAGTTAATGTTAAAAATTATTATTTTGTTTTTTTCTTGTTTTCTTCAAGTGGTTAATTGTAGAGCAAAAACTCAGACTAAGTTTCTATAATTATGATTATTGTTATTATACTCACATCAATGAATCATCCAATTGCGAATTTAAAATGGCATCCAGTTCAATCTTTGCTTTAGTTTTTGATGTGCACAATGACTGAAACACAAATAAATTATTAGTATTAACATTCAAAAAGGTGCCACTATTCTGTAAAAACCTCTAAATAGCCAGGGAAAATGAGGTCTAAAGTTATAAAAATAATTCAGAAGCATTTTGAAAACAATTTATACCACAGATACAGTTTATAGAAGTAAAGTTAATGAGACCTGCCCCCCTCTCTATATTTTATTCAGTATTAGACAATACATACTGAATCTGAACATTATATACAAGTAAATGGTTTGTTTAAAAAAATCCATAAGCATCACTTACCTGAGCGAAAATAATAAAAAACAGAGCATCGTCTTCATACTGCTCCAGGGCTGGTTGGTGAACGTGCTCGGTATTTCCTAATGCTTCCATTAGAGCCTACACAATATTACACCATTAAAACAAAATAACTATAGAGCTTTTTTAGACTGTTTTAAGTTGTGATATCAATTAAATTGATGAAGACTTCAGTCCTTTTTTTTATTAAAATTTATTGAAAATAAATTCACGAAGAGCTTTCGCCCAGGGATCAATTTTCAAACTTTGTCATTTTGTCATTTTAAGAACTGAAGAAGCTCAGGATCCCTGGGCGAAAGCTTTTCGTGAATTTATTTTCAATAAATTTTAATAAAAAAAAGGACTGAAGTCTTCATTAATTCAATTAATATTAAAACAAAATAATCAAAAGTACATTTGTTTTCCCCCCAAAAATTAATCCATATTAATGCTCTAAAAGTCCTGGCATTATGCCGCTTACAAAGCAACTAATCTGATGAACTGTTACAGGGCAACCATTTGGCCACAGGGAGGCCCTTTATTTAGTTTGGATAAGAGGTCCCAAAATAAATGTTTTCCAAATTAATTAAAAAAATAAGTACTGGGTATCTGGGAATTTTTCCTAAACACATCAGTTTGTTATGCTCATCTTCACTACTTCAGAGTCGCCTTGGTCATCCTCAACTAGAAATTACATTAGTTTTATTCCTAGCAGTTACCCATCCAAGGACTGACCTCGCTCAGTGCTACTTAAGATTTATGATTCAACAAAAGCTGTAGATTTACTTACCATATTGACAAAAACTTAGTAATACTTATTTATTTCATAACATGATATATTTGTACTGAATCCCAACTTAATTCAATTATATAGTGATTTTTTATAATTTTTAAAAAACGTATACAAGTCGTCTGATAAAAACTGAACTAAAGTTGATAATGAGATGAAACTTGGCACATATGAATGTCTTATAACAACATGCGTGCCACATTTCAAATCAATAATTTTTTTTGCAATTTATGAATGTAAGTAATATTTGCTAAATCATTATTGGAGGTTGATGATGTTATATACAAAAATTAATTTTTGGATAGCACAACTAGACCTAAAGATTGATTTTTGTACCAAGTTTCAACTCAAGCATAAATACACTGATAGATAAAATGATAACAGACACACACAGGCAGACAATTTTGTGAAACCCACCTCAGGGGGTATTATAAAAACCTGAAAAAGGATAATTCATCTGAAATTTTTGTAAGTATATACCAATACTTTTCGTATATACCTACAGTATAAAAGAGGAAAAATAACAAAAAATAAAATCCTCTCTATTCACTTCGACTATTCAAGAAGTAGTATTACTTAAAGAGAATTTGGCTGAACTTCGGTATACGGTGCACCCTGTTATCAATACTATATATCGATATATTTTTAGTTTAGAGATGTGACGTAGGAATAACTGATATATGCTTTTTCTTTTACATTTATGAACATATTTTATTATTTTTTTAAATGTTTTTTTGTTGTTTGTGTTTTTTTATTTGTTGTAAAATGGTTTGTAACTATTTTCTTTTTTTTATGTTTTTATAATGTTTTAACTATGTTTTCATAAGAATAATCGATGATACACCACATCTAATTTTATGTTACGCGTATTTTTTACGTATTTTTGTGTTTGTTATTTTCAGGTTTTTATTATATTTTTGTTGTTAATGTTTTCATTTATTTGTTGTATGGTTTTTTTTAATGTTTTAATTATAATTAATAATTTAACGACGCTGCTTATCTTTTAAGTGTTCAGTTCTCGTTTACGTGTCGCGTAACTAAAAATATAGCGATATATAGTATTGATAACAGGGTGCACCGTATACCGAAGATTTACCGAGAATTTTCAAAAGTTATATTATTATTTTAAAGATAATTTTAAGTACCACTATCCTAACGTTTCAGCTCAGTGAAATTTTTATAGTTTATATTTAAAAACAAAACTTACAGCATGGGTGATTTTAAGAGCTTCCATTTGTGGCACAGCAGATGGGTTGAGAAGAAAACAGTCGTGAGAGAAATTAGACAGTGGATGGTCCCTGCAAAACAAACAGAGTCATTACAACTTACAAATAAATGTCGTGCTCAGCTATCACTAGTAGACAGCTGTCCTCATTTTCTGTAGTTTACAGCCCTGATAAGAAAGTTGTAAAAATGGTAAGTGTAAGAGAACAAATTAGCTGTTTAAGTAAACAGTCTTTTATATTCATATTATTTGATACTACCAAGTTTTAAAATATGAATAGTTAATCGTGCGAGAGACACCTAGAAATATAACAAGCAAAATGCATCTTTAGACAATTTACTAAAATTGAATGTTTTTATATTAAATTTTAAAAAATTAATGATATCAGAATTAGATTATCAGTAGAACGAGTGTGAATCGAGTTCATCATACATAATCAAAGAAAAAAAGTCACTCCACAAAACCAAATTTTATTGGAAAAGCATTTTAACCAATATAGAGGTCATCATCAGTGCATAACCATTGAAGAAGAAGAAAAAGAAGAAGAATGTAAAGAAGAAGAAGAGTGAATTTGAGACTATTTGTTTTAATAAGTAATCAGGTCAAAGCCTGACTGTGATACCAAGTAATAAAACTTACTCAATTCTGTTTGATAGCCCATGAACGATAACCTCTTATCAGTTTATCTATCAAATTGTGGAATGATAACCTTAAGGTTTGAATAGTTCTATTGATAGCCTCATTAGGTACTTGGAACCAAGCCTATCTCTATTATTACTGTCTACGATGGTACATATAGTTACCTGGGAAGGAGAGCCCCGTCAGCAGCGTGAAACATCCCACGACCATAAACCGAATCTACCATGGCAGCAGCTATTTCAGCTCCTAGTCCACCATACTGCACAACTCTAAAATGTTAAATAAATTAAAATATAGTATGAATCATAATATCTGTAAATGGAGCAACACTTTTTTGGATCAACCAAAATTAAATCCTAAAAAACAGCTAAATAGTATGAAATGTATCCAAATTCCATCTAGAAATACCCCCCCCCCAAAAAAAAATGCAAGAAAAATGTGCCCCTCTCCCTTCACCCTATAAAAATGTGCTGACTCTTTGATTAATAAAACAAGACTGAATTTATTTTATTTAAAGAATGACATGAAAATTTCAATGTTAATTAACATAATTTTAAATAAATGAGAAATATGAAGAATGAGCTCTTGGCACACAACTCTCTCTCTCTCCTGAAAGTGTATCCGGGGCTGGAAAACTGGTCTAAGGTGATCTATAAAGATCTTTTCTGGATTTCCGTTCCTAAGGATAGTAAAGGTTTTGCCCTGTTTACTGACCACTGTGAAGGGACCTTCATATGGAGAGAAGAGGATTATGATAAGGGACCCACCCGCAAAATCAAAACAAATAAATTTCCCTACATTTTTTAAGATTATTTAAAACATAAAATAAATAAATACATCCATTCTCGAGTGTGTAGGAAGGCTTTGGGGTTTTGAGTAGGGCATATAAAAGGAAGATTAAGACAATAATGTATCAAATAAGCAGGCTTTACTTCAAATGAAGGGTGGGTCCCTTATCATACTATCTACAATGGGGTAAGAGTATTATAAGGACCCACCCTTCATTTAAAGTAAAACCTACTTATTGGATACATTATTGCCTTAATCTCCTTATATATGTCCTACTCGAAGCCCCAAAGCCTTTCTACAAACCCGAGAATGAATGTTTTTATTTATTTTGTTTAAAATAATTTTTTTATTTCAAAAATTTGTAGGGAAATTTATTTGTTTTGATTTTGCGGGTGGGTCCCTTATCATACTCTAACCAAGGAGAGGGTGAGGGGTTTGAAAGTGTTGCCAAGTCGAACAAAGACTTAAAAGCAAATAATTGATTTCAAAACCGACACAGCACAGCAAATTTTGACATTCATATAAAGCTCAATGTTAATTTTTAAATTAAAAACCTATTAAAACCTTTGAAAAACTAGAAAAAACTGATGCCCTAGATATAACGCATATACTGGAAACTTAAGCAAGACCTGAATTGTGAGCAAGAAAGCAAGCATTGCTAAATTTTGTCCTATATTGTAGACCTCCATACCAGAATTATTTTACAGTTAATATGAACTTATATTCTGTAAATATGACAAAATATAATTCTATAAAATCTATCTTTCTATAAATTCTATAACTTTCTATAAATTCTATAACTTTCTATAAATTCTGTAAATATGGTATTAAAATTCAAACTTAAAAATCCTAGCTTTATTGGTTTTAATAAATTATTATTAATAATAATTAATAAATCAATGAATAAATTATTAATAACTTTATTATAATTAATTAATTTTAGATTTTCTTAAATTTTTTCTTAAAGTTTTATTAAACATGGAAAACGACACTCATGCACACACATGTACTATAGGTACATAAGAAATGTATTGTGTTTGTACTGAAAATCTGAAACCAAGATTTCATCTGAATTACCTGTTTTAGGTGTTTTTAAACCTTGAGTAGTTTTCACAAAGTTTTCTGTCTGTTATCGTTAATACCTCATTAAATAATATTTTATCTATAAACTTATTTATTGAGTGTATGTCAGTGTTTGTATTTATTCGTTTGTAATAATTCTATTTATTTTTCCTCCAATTCGAATGGATAATTAGCCAAATTTTTAAATTATTAGTAAAACATTAACATTTTCCTTACCATGCCAAGGAGTATTACCACTTGGTGATTTCTCCTATCAAATCTGCTAAGTCATTTTAACAAGTATGAGCACTATGTCAAATACATTTTATTGTTGACAATAATCAATAAAGTTAAACAAAAAACTATTTATTTGTCCATTTATAGGAGAAGTACTTACAAAGGATAGTCAGAGTGGAAGTAAGGTGTAGAGAGAAGAGGAAACGGCACGATAACCTTGTTAATTTCCTTGACATATGACACTTTCAGAACTCCATTAGTCATCAGGTCGACCCATCTACAAAATAAAACAGCCATTTATTCAAAAAGGGAAGGAAAATAGATTTACAGCTCGAGCTTTAGTTTTTTCTAAGGCAAAGTTAAAGGAGGAAACTTTAAAAAAGATCATACACAAATTAAAAAGGTATAAATAATTACACGCTAAAATTTACATTTAAAAATTATGCCATATTGTACATGGATAAAATGTCTATAACTAGTAATTATTTATAGGCCTTAAAATAAAAATCGTAACCTAGATTAATTAACCATATCTTAAAATAAAAATCACCCCTACAATAAATTATCCATGAGGAAAAAAAATATTATCAAGGGTGGAATAATTTTGTCTAAATCCAGCCTGATATTCAGTGATAATATTTTATTATCACACGCATATATTATATTAAATTTCATCACGCATTTCTATATATAAGTCAATAAATGAAAAATAAATATGTTTACAACAGGCATAATTCTATGTTATTCCAGGGCGGGTATATTATATATACCATTAATATATATATATATATATATATTATATTATATATATATATATATAATATATATATATATATTATATATATATATATATATAATATTATATATATAATATATATATATATATATATATTATTATATATATTATAATATTATATATATAATATATATATATATAATATTATATTATATATATATATATATATATATATATATATATATTATGCCTGCCTAAGATTATCTATATATTATATGTATTACGCCAAAGCGTATATTGCGAGAAGCGAAACGGTGCGAAGTATTCAATCAGAAAAGTGGTAACCTTTACACTAAGGACCAAACACCTGTCTCCAAGAGATCTAATATTATTATACCAAATTGGCTGCCGATTGCAATAAGGTATATATTGGCGAAAATCCACCACATACGCACCCCCAAAAATAGCCATAAGAACGCCATTGACAGAGGAGATCGTGCTAATACAGCCCTGGCAGGTCACTGTACTGATCTTGAACATAGAGCAAATTTAGAGCCAGATAAAGTAAAAGTTTTGCGCGCGGAACAAAACACACAGAAGAGGAAAATTCTAGAGATGCTTTACATCAACCAGAATCATAATGCGATGAATAATAGGTCGGATATGTTCTAGAATCAGCGAACCATATAAACATCTTTTACAGTTGGTTTAGTGTTTACTCTTATGGCCCGTTCAAAACCGTCCGACATCTTTAAATTTTAGTTCAAGCTTTCACCACCTAGCGGGCGCACTTCTCACCTGTCAAATTTTATATTTTTTTTGTTAATTTTCATTTATTTTTTCTTGTAATTGATAGTGATGTTATAATTTATATTTTTTTCTAGTTATTCACGTAAGCTTATTTCTTTCTCTTATCTGTTATTTCATGATTTATTCTTGTATTTATTTTACTGTGTTACTTATAGTCTTGTAATTTGTGTTTTAGTTCGCCCTGAATGATGGTAGCGTAATAAAGTTACCGAAACGTCGGCTTAAGTGAAATTTGTCTTTATTTACTGACCGATTACCTGAGTTTGAGCTGTGGGAGAAAATTATATATATATATATATTATATATATATATATATATATATATTATATATATATATATATATATATATTATATATATATATTATTATATATCTATATATATATATAATATTTATATCTGTGAGTATGTGTTGTGTGTTTACACCTACAATTTTCAAAAACAAACTCGTAAAAATGCATAGTTTCCAAAACTAACCGATGCTCTTCAGAGTGGTTTAGAAGACGTTTTTCCTGTTCTTCCAGTTTGAAAAGAACACCGAATTCCACATTTTTGAAGAAATCGTCCCTGTAGGTTGTAAGGGTGCGGTAGTACTCGTTACAGTAGGAGTGGTGGCGCATGTACACCGGCACTCCAACTTCTATTTTCAGAGTCTCCATCTAAGCAAAGTTAAAAAACATTCAAACAAATTTACTTAGTTATTTATTATTTCCAAAGCCACAGTCAACCACGTATTTCAGAGCCCACATAACACCACCACTATCGACAGGAACTATAATTGTAGAAATCATAATGTACCTCAAATATAAAATTATAGAATACATATTCACTAATAAAAGGCTATGATTTAATTTGATTGATATAAAGAGATGAGATTAGATTGGGTGAAGGGACCAATAAGAAACTGAAGTAACAATAGTCTAGCAAAAACTTTTATCTTTTAAAACTTTAAACTTAAATATTCTTTAACATCATAGCAAATTTAATTTAATAGAAAGTCCTTCACAACTTTCCGGAATGAGTTTGAATTTGAGATGTTAATATATTCTAGTAGGTTGTTGCTGCTGCATGGCCTCAGCTCCTCTGGCCTCAAAGCAACCCGGAGATTTCCCTGTGGTTGCTTCACGGCCACATGTCGATGTTTTGGATTATTTGTTGTAATATAATTATTTTTTCATACATGGCATTTTGCCGTGTATTTAGCAACTTTTCCCATATTTTTGTGATTTTAATGTGTACCTAAAATGTTCAGTTTGACATAATTATTTCTTCAGCAAGACACAACAGAAGGGGAGGCTTTGATCCCCTCAGCTCCCCTTGATCTTTGCCTGAACAGACATAAAAACATAAACTTGATATTCTAAACAATAGTACGACACACAGCTAAAATCAGTTGACACCATGGGAAAATAATGTGAAGGAGCCAATGATGTTAGTCATGGATTTAATTTTAGCCCTCAAATCAGGCCAACCATATTAGTTCCTTAACACTATTTTCCCACACTGTCAACTGATTTTAATCATGTGTCGTAATATAATTACTCCCTTCATAATTAAAACTTTTATCGAATGGTCCAAAACTCTAACAGCCTGAAAACAATTAAAAAATAAAGAATGGAAATATTAACCTTTTCCAAGAAATGATCTTTCACTGCCTGGGTGAGTTTGCTAGATTTGCTAATGAATGAAATTGTTGTGCTACGAATGTGTTCAAAAATGTCCTTAACCTGAAATCAGAACAGAATTTGCAGCAAATCTAGGTGTAACAAGTTGCTAGTGATAATATCCCAGGTAGAGAATTATACAAGTGTCAATTAAATTATTGAAATCGCATTCGTTACTCATCTCAACCACTCTTCAATCATGAATGATTAGAATTAGAATTAGAATTATTATTAGTTCCCGAGGTCCCTTTCGGGAAATAGGACAAGTCAAGTCTTAAAACTAAAAGATAAATAATAAAAAAAAAAAATAATAATAAATAAGTGTGTCCGTTATTAGGCTAAAAAATCTTTTAGCTCATAATAACCTTGTCCTAGAAGAAAAGATTCAAGTTTTTTAATAAAAGCTTCTGGCTCTTCATTTTTGAATAATAATTTAATGTCATCGGGGAGAGCATTAAATACTTGAATAGTTTTATAATGAACACTGTGCTCATAGAAAGATGTCCTGTGTTGATCTAACTTATATATATTAATCTTCCTAGTATTAAATTTATGTGTTATAAGATTATTTACAAACAAGTTCTTATTATTTACAAAAAATTTCATTAGTTCTAAAATATAAAGACTAGTCATTGTTAGAATCCTTTTTCTTAAATAAATCTTCCCAGGTGTCTTTATATTTTAAAATCATATATGTTCTTAGACAACGTTTTTGTAAAATAAATATGGAACTTGAAATTGGACTATGAAACCAGAAAATTAAGCCGTAAGCCATTCTAGATCTGAAGTATGCTTCATAGATCATTTTTTAAATGTTTTTGAGATGCAAAAGGTTTCATTTGTATACAAGGGCGATAGTCTGGCTTAATTTTTACTTAGCATATCTACATGACTCTTTAAATGTTAAGTCGCTATCAATTACTAGGCCCAGTAATTTTTCACTTTGTACAGACTGAGGATCTCTAAAACGCATTATCTGGGTTTTCTCTTTATTAAGCACTAAATCATTACTTAAAGCCCAATTAAACAAGTCATCTTTAACAGTATTTGCAGCAGAAAACACCTCTTCCTCAGTTTTACCACTAACAACAGCACTGAAATCATCTGCAAATAAAACTTGATTATTGCAATCTATGTTGTTGGGTAGATCATTAATGTAGATTAAAAACAGAATGGGACCTAAAACTGAACCCTGAGGCACTCCCTGTTCCATCCGTTTAAAATCTGATTGATGACTACCCAAGACATCATTCATTCTACCCTCTGAAACCTATCACTTAAAATAACTTTTAAACAAATCAAATGCCAACCTCTGATTCCATAAGTAGTATATAACTTCTTAATAATATTTTATGATTAACCAGGTCAAAAGCTTTACTAAGATCTCCTAAAACAGCAAGTCTTATTTCTAGCATCACAATTCTTATACAATTCATCTAGGAAGTGGTAAATTGCTGTAGTAGTAGATTTGCCTTTCAAGAAACCATGTTGTTTACTGTTAAATATATCATGTTTCAACCAGAAACCAACAAGTCTGGATTTAAGTAATTTTTCAACAACTTTAGAAATAACTGGAAGTAAAGCTATTGGCCTGTAGTTTTCACATTTTATTTTTTCCCCTTTCTTATAGATAGGAACGATTTTAGCTATTTTCAGAGCACTAGGAAACACACCTTAGATTAGATTAGAATGAAAAGTTCTAATGGTTAGAATGAAAGTGCTTTGCCAATAAAGTTTTGTTTTGTGGAGAGACTTTGTAGTTTCAATTACTCTTAAAACAGTCCCACTAGTTGTTTTTATTATTATCATTCTTTATTGATTAAAATTGGCTTATAAATAAAGATTTAACAAGTCAAACTATTAAAATAACTTAAAACAAAATTATTAAAATAGAGTAAAAATCATAAAGTATAGAACTTAAAAATAAAGCATTTAAATAACAAGAAATCACACAAAGTCCTCAATGTAATAAAAAGCTTAATCAACCAAAAACTTTTTTGTATTTTTTATGAACAAGCTCGCTTTTTCTATAGTTTTTAGTGATGGAGGGAGTTTATTGTAGCAACTTATCACTGGATTAAAACGTGACTGCTAAAACATTGAAGTTGTACATTTAGCAGGGTAAAAGGTTCATCTTATTTCTAGTATTGGCATTGTGTACATTTGTGTGTGAACAGAATATCTCTGGATATTTTTTAACCTGCTTGCAAGATTGTAAAATGATAATAGAGGGAAAAACATAAAAATTTCAAGAAAAACAGTTTAGGTGTTTTTTTTAAATTTTCTGTAATAAAGTTGTATTTTTGTGTGTTCATTAGTTTTCCCCTCATCAATGGTTTAAAAATAAACCTTGTAAGTTAAGGTTGTAGTTGACCTCACTACTAAGGTTTAAGATATTAGATATAGATTTTAGATAAATTTTTAGGTATAGATTTTAGAAATTTTGTGGTCAACCAAAAACTTATCATATTAGGTTATGGTTAGTGCTACAATAAGATACACAAGGTGGATTGTTAGGAAAAATCTATGGGAACTTACAGCCTTTTGCTTGGTCTCCAGATCAGATGCGTGTTGGTTTTCCACAATGGTTTCCAAACCTAGTCCTATGTAATTCTCAACCACTTCAACACACATCTCCCACCGTGGCATCTCTCCGTGACTACCTGTATAACAAAATATAATGCAACTTACCAAACTATAATTCAAATATTACCAAACTATTAATATTATATTATGTAAAAAAGTAGTCTTGTTGCTGATAGTATCAAATCTTTGATCCTTGGAAACTTAAGAAAAAAGTAATTACTTCATTATAAATTTAATTTTAATTAACAATAATAATTTCTTTGAACTGTCTGCCTCCGTGGCCGTGATCGTAAAGGCGTTCGATTTTGGCACCGAAGGTCCAGATTGCTCTAAGATTATATGAATAGCATTTGTATTCAAAATATTTTGCCAACTTTAATTAATTCTTAGAGTGTAGTAGATGCAACCCAACTGAGGTGGTTCCCGCAGGGTGAATACCCTGATGTGCCGAAAGGCCCTAAAACGGGTATTTTATTTTATTTTTTTTAATTTGTTTGAACTATGGGGAAGCAATAAAGAAAACACACCATATAGAATAGAGTTGAATGTCTGAGATGCGTTTCTGAGCTCCTGAGAAAGATACGGGGTGTAGATCACTGCAAGTCTCCACATCATGTAATCGTTCAGCACGCTGAAACAAACATTTTAATTCTTACAGCATCTCTGTTTAGCATACTACCTAGTATAAGTAGGTACCAACCCTCTCCCTTTGATAATCGCCTCTGACAATTTTAATAGTTTTATTTTAAGATGAGATAAAGATTAACAAGTTGTACACAGACTAAAACCACTGAAGGAAATTTCGTTAAAAATTAAATATGCAGATTAATATTAAATTACTGTGTAGTTCCTGAAATGTTTAACATTATAAAATACAGGCGGACCTCCATATAACGAATTTCTATACAACGAAAGTCTCTATGTAACAATTTTTTTTACGTTCCCTTGAATTTTGTGTTTAAAAGTGTTTCTATTTAACAAAAAAAAAATTCTATATAACGAACAAAATTTCCAGAAATAAAGATAAAGACAAGACCCGCAAACTTTCAAGGAATTGACCGAAACGGCACTTCTGTTTTTCTGTAATTTCCCAGAAAAATTATTTATTGATTCTAGCCCTGCCTTATTTAATTTTGCGAACTCTTTCTCTACAATTTTCTATGAAATTAGGATTAACACAGCATAGAACTAAACATTTTTCAGTTTTAATTTGGTATTCGGTCTGACCAGTTTGTTTGTGAAACTTTTTATTTGTTTGTAAATCGAGTTTATTAAAATGTCAATACGGAAATCGCTGTCCCTTTCTGAAAAAATCAATTTATTAAAAGATTCTGACGATGGAGTCAAAAACAAAGACTTGTCTCTGAAGCATAAAATCGCTCCTCGTTCTATATCAACAATTTTAAAAAATCGGGAATCTATACTTAGGTTATACGAAACGAGTGGCGATTTAAAAAAAAGTTCTCCAGTATGCAAGTATGAAGACATTGATGAGGCAATTTTACAGTGGGTGACAATGTTAAGGGACAAAAATATGCCTGTGACAGGACCGCTAATAAAAGAAAAAGCTTCTGAATATGCAACTGCGAGATTATTATTCATCCTATATATCCATTAAAATATCATAAAATAGTACAGAGTTATTTATTTTTTCAATTTCTATACAACGAAATTTCTATATAATGAATTTTTTCTCTTGAACCTTTAAGTTCGTTATATAGAGGTCCGACTGTACATTGTTGATTAGAAGATTATATCCATTAGGGTTAAATAAAAACAACAATTTTAGTGTAACGTTTTCATAATCATACCTAAAAAATATAAAAATATATTATATTGCACATCTTGTATGATGTTGTTAGCCATTAGTTTCTCTTTATATCTATTTCTTATACATTTTTATTTTGTGTGCACTTTTATAACAATATAGTAAAAAAAAATATTGAATAACAATATAGTTTTATATTTTTTAGGTATGATTATGACCAGTTTGGTCAAACGTTACACTAAAATCTTTGTTTTTTATTTAACCCTAATGAATACAATCCCTAATCAAGACATTATCAAGGATAACACTAACATCAATTTAAAAAACATTGTTTGCAAGTAATGTTTTGATTTTAGTGGATTTCCTGTAAAAAAATGGCTAATAGGATGCATGTCATGCCGGGAATCGGACCTGGGAATATGGGCAAAATCCGTTTCAAAGGTACCCAACTACAAAATAACTCTACCAAAAATGCAAGAGACATTTTTTGTAGGTAATTGTATGAAGAATCATTTTTGTAATGACTTTGGTTGATCTCTAAGCCACAGGCCGCTTGATACTCACGAAAAACTGATTTTCGCGATCTACCACCCTTTTAACTTTTTAAGCCAGCACAATATAAATGAAAAATTATAACATTTTCATTATTACACCATAATAAACATACCAAGATTCAGCTCAAAAGGAATTATTTCCCAGATTGAGGTTTAAAATATCTAAAATTGCGACTATATTTACTATACTATATACTATATAATATACATAATAAGTATTCAATGGTTTTAGTAAAACACACCATTATCATCAGTTGACAGCGAGGGAAAATAATGCAAGAGATTCAATGAGGTTAGTCCTGTTAAACCACGCCCAAAATTTTATATCAAGCCAACCACATTAGTCCCTTAACGCTATTTTCCCACTCTATCAACTGGTTATAACTGTGTGCAATGCTATAACTAAACCCCATCTTGGTAATAGCGTACTCTTAGACTTAGCTATACGGATAATTAAAGTGGACTGAAATTAAGTGTGTATCAGTAGCTGGGACCAGAACCCTTCTACTCTCACTAACTCAAAGAGACTAATACTATTAGAGGGAGGATACAACAGTTCTTATCATTCCATGGGTAGCTAGGTGCTGTAACGGTGCATTGGTGGTGTCATTTTTTTATTTTCCATAATAATTACAATTTCACGTAAATATTACATTATTTTTTGACTATTTTGTTTTAAATCAAGTAAAATGAATTTAAAATAAGTTTTAATTATTATCTATTGCAAGTATTCTTTAATTGTTAGTGTTGAATAAAGTGGTTTAATGTGGCATCACTGAAAAATGTCCGCCGTTAGTAGAGTGCATGCTACAATAGGAGTTGTATAGGGGTGGGGGAGTATCTATTCTCTCTCTAGAGAGACTATAGTAGGGGTAAGTACAGTTACGGCACCTATGGAAACTGTCTCACTTCCAGACCCCTTATCACTGTGTTAATCGGGTTCTGTACTCCCTCTAATAGTATTAGTCTCTTTGCAGTAACTGGTCAGCTCACTTACAGACTGAACAACCAAATCTGCTTTGGTTGTTAGTTGTATCACCAACAATGTAATGTACCTGCTTTTCTAAAGCAATGTAAGTACCTTCTATCAGTGGAAGAGATGATTCTGGAAATGTTTACCAGATGATCTGAAGCAACGGCAATCACTTCTGTACTAAGAGACAATCTCGCCTTGGGAAACATTGCCGTCAATATGTCAAAGAATGGAATCTGAAACAAAAAAATATAAGCCAAAACCACAAAGTGACAAGTTAATAAAATAAATCTAAAAGTAGCCATTCCAGTACAAGTACAAAAAACTAGAGGGATGTAAGTACTTATTCTCTATATACAGGGTGGTACATTCCAAATACATCACCCTGTTTACTCAGCTCCGTACAGAGCTATTGCCATAAAATTGGTATTTACCCCTCCCCCCCTAAGTCGAGCACAGAAAGTTTAAATACCTAATTATTTTCTTGTAATCGTCTGGCATGTATGATAATCTAATTACCAAATTTGTGTTTTTCTACGATAACATTTAAACAATTAAATTGGAGGATACAATGACATAGATCATTTCTGAAACTGTGTCATATCCAGGAAAATTCGATAGCAATATCGCTGAATTCCAGCAATTTTTCCCAGACCAATATAATTTTCATACTAAAATACTAGAAAT
The DNA here is from genome assembly GCA_018340805.1 of Microvelia longipes. NCBI lineage: Eukaryota > Metazoa > Arthropoda > Insecta > Hemiptera > Veliidae > Microvelia > Microvelia longipes. Next base: position 28,541,874 of record JACMZG010001913.1, read on the forward strand.
TATGAATTCTAGTGTACCGGTAAGCTTATTTCTAATTATAAATGGGTATTAGTACTTATGTATGCCAAACGATAGCTCGAAGAAAAATTACCGGAATATAATGATATTGGTATCAAATTGTTCAGGATATGACACAGTTTCATAAATAATTAATACAAAGGTATGTTCCAATTTAATATTTTAAAGTTAGCGTAGAAAGACACATGTTAGAAATCAGATCACCATACATTCCAGACGATTACCAAACAAATAATTGGGTATTTGAACAACTTCCAGTGGTAAAATTAGTGAGGGTAGATACCAATTATATCACGATAGCTCCACGCGAACCTATGTTAATCTGGATGATGTGTTTGAAATGTACCAAAAGATAAGTACATATTCAACTACTTGTATCCTTTTAGCTTACTCCGTATATATATATATATATATATAAATTTAAGTCAATTTTTAATTAGAACTTTGATAAAATTCGCTAATCTACGTTACCCCTTTAGACTTACGTCACAGGTAAATCGGCAATAAATAATTAACATAAAAAACTTCATGGAAAAAGTAGACGAAAAAAAAAATGAGTTATCAAGAAATAAACTTTAAACAACTTCTGAAGCATAAAAATATTAAGACAACTTTATAATTTTTTTTACGGATTAAGTTAAGCAAAAGTTTATAACGATTTAATTAAATCATGAATACGGGAAAATCAGGAAAATGTAGAAAAATATAGGATATTAATTTGGAAAAGAACTTTTAAAAAACTTTAATAAAATCAAGAGATCTCTTTAAATATATTATGTATGCTCTGTAAATTAACTAGTCACTTCACATTTATCTACTAATACACAACTTCGAGAGAATTTCCATTGGAAATGCGATTCCTTGCTTGGCAATCCATTTATTGCTTAAGACTCTGGTTTATGATTTATAACTTGAGGAGTTACTCAATTATTAAGCACTACTCGTGACTCATCCGTATTTTTTTAAAGAAAGTTTATACAACTATAAATCTCATTATTATAGCTACAAAATAATTTTAGCAACAACAATTCAATTTTAACGAAGTGGTCCGCATGCCAGGCGCATTACCTTTGGAAATTCAATTTGCTTTATAACTTGAGCAGTACTCGTAACTGCTCATGACTTCTACAATTCTCGTAACTCATTTATTCTGTATTATTCAAAGGAAATGCGCTAAAACCTTTCAAGATAAACACTAACTAAGCTTTAAACTAGTGCAAATAATAGTGCGTAATTCTAATTTTATAGGCATAGTTTTGTATAACCAACTGGATAATTATGCGCATTTCCTTTGTAAAATACAGATAAAATGAGTTACGAGCAGTGCTTGACAATTGAGTAACTGCTTAAATTCTAAAGCATGAACCAAAACCTTAAGCGAGAAATGGGTTGTTAAGCACGGAAACACGCATTCTACAGTCTATTGTTTAGTTTAAAAATCCCCAAGGTCATAAACATTTTGAGGATTGACCAATCAGAGAAGCCGCTGCCAACCCCTTACGTGAAAAGAGAAAAAAATCCCTACCACCATAACCGCTGTAGGGAAATAACCTTCTTCCCAGCAATCGTTTACTTTGTTTGTGCTTCTTGTTTTGTTTACATCGTTTTGAAAACTACTTTCAAATTGATCATAAAAATGATATTATAAAATAAAATTGCACAAAAGAAATGTAAAAAAAACATCGCCAAGAATATACACGGGTAAAATAACCTGATTTGTTTACATAACTTTTTCCCGCTCCCTTCTTACAGGGGTTTTTTTAGAATCGGCGGTGCCTAAACTGACCTGTCAAGATTTTTAAACTAGTCGATGGACTGTAAATGAAATTTGCCCGACAGTGGACCACCGCGCCGGAATTATTTATTTAGTAGTTGTAAACTTATATAATGTAAAAAACTATAAAAATGATCATTCCAACCAGAATTGTTGTTAAGCACAGAAACACGCATACCAAAGGAAATTCGCCCGACATGAAATTCGCTAAAAAAGATAAACAATAATTAAACACTGATCCTTTTGACCTAAGAAAAACAAGTTTAAAGCGACCCGTAAAACGATAAAAAACTTTGTTGTGAGGGGTTAAGAAATATACACATATAAATAATAGACGTTACACAACTAACTTATTTAAACATGGGAAAAAGAGGATTAAAGTTAATTAAAAACTGACAGAAAAAAATTGGTACGAGGTACTTCGGCGTTTGTTTATTAAGGTAATTGGTTTTTGGGCGACATTAAAGATAAATAATTTTGCTTATGACATTGATAATACGGAGATCCGCATGTGTTGCGGAGGTCTCCATCGGCTATAATAAAAAAAAACAAAATTCGACGCAAAAATATTTACTTGTTTAACAAATGAACAAACAGTTGTTACTTAGAAAAAAAATTTTTTTTGAAGTAGTACGTAATTGAGCACTACGTTATTGAACCGTTTTTAGGATGAGAAGCCAATCATTATTGTTATAGGAGGTTATTTAGTACTTTTCACCTCCGAGGACAGTAATGAAAGTAAAAAAAACTCCTAGGACGTAAAAGTAATTCATATTGCCGCCATTACTGTAATGTAGCGTGTTCAAAAAAACAATATGTGTAAAACTTTCATGAGGTTTCTTTAAAAGCGTTCATTTTGTTTCTGTTTTTGTTCGTAGACTAACTTTTTTTTCGTTTTTAAAAGGTGTTCTAATTGACAATTTTTGTGTGTTTATTTGTAAAGCTTTTACATTTTTCAGTAAAAGTGTGAATCTATGGATAAATTCAATGACGACGATAATATGGAGTTAATTGGACGTTTTTTTTTTCAATTAAGTATATAGCGCAGTTTATTTAATGAGTGCTACCTCAAAAAAAATAGTGTATGCCGTCCGGCTGAGAATGTCTTTATGTCTTGGCAATTTTTCCCGACTCGCTTCGCTCGTCGGTAAATCTAATTGCTGTGACATAAAGACACACTTCTCAGCCTTATGGCATAAATAACTATTATTCCAGGACCAAGCTCTAGTAAGGCTCATATAAATGAAAACTATTATACAAAACAGCAATAACTACACGATAATTTCAATTATATTCTTGAAATATTTATTATTTTTCTCATTTATACCGTAAGTATATAGGAAAAGTATTGTGTTTGCAAAATATGAAACCGGAATTATGAGTTTCAATCGGTTTTAAGGCCTCCTGAGTTGTTTTTGTAAAGTTGTCTGTCTGTGTGTGTGTGTGTGTGTGCGTGTGTATGTTATCATCGTAGCGCCCAGTGTATTGATGCTAGAGAAATGAAATTTTGCACAAAAATCAGTCTACCGCTGTAGTGCTATTTCGTAAATATGTTTTTATTTTCCGCAATAATGACAGCGAAAATTTCGAAAAATCATAAAACGCGGGAAAATGATGCGATCGGATTGAGATTTTGCACACATGTGACTATAAATAAGACTAACATATGCAGAGTTTCATCTCATTATCAGCATTAGTTTAATTTTTATTGAATGACTTGTGTACGTTTTTTTTTAAAAAATATAAAAAACTTGAAAGGCGTTCAATTGAGATGAAATTTTGTACAAGTTTATACCATTACCTAATAAATAAGTAAACTAAGTTTCGTTTCAATAGGACAAGTATATCCAAGATTTTGTTGGATCATAAAAATTATGGAGCATGGAGCGTGGTCAGTGCTGTATTGGTGACCGCTGAGAATGATACGAATGCATTTGCTATCTGAAGACAAGCGAAGCGAGCCCAAAGGCATGTTGCAGAATAAACTTGGCAAACTTTATTTCTGATGACAAGCGAAGTGAGTCCGAAGCAGGGAGGATATGCGTAGCGAATCCGATGTTATGAGAAAATGTTCCGAGGTAACCCGTACCCGATTTTTTGGTTTTGATTTGATACTGAAAAAATCGGGTACAGGGTACCTCGTAACTTTTTCTCACCCTTCGGACTCGCTTCGCTCGTCCTCAGAATAGAATAGTTAACAAATGGCCTTGGGTTTTTAAACTTCGGACTCGCTTCGCTCGTCCTCAGACTAGGATGGTTAGCAAATGGCCTGGGATTTTTAAACTTCCAAGGTACCCCGTACCCGTATAAAAAAGAATACAAGAACGTTAAACTTCGCATAATCTTAAATGAGAAAAAGTTCCTATATTATATTGCTGACTAAGCAAATAGGGTTAATGGTGACATAAAATTTTGATATTCCGGGCAGCACAATTAGACCCAAAGACTGATTTTTGTACCAAGTTTCAACTATCTAGCATAAACACAGTGGGAGTTATGCGTGACACAGACACACACACACACACAGAGCACGCCACAAAAAAAAACAGACAGACATCAAGCTAAAATCGGTTCAGATGGTCCTAAAAACACCTAAAATGGATAATTCAAGTGAAATCTCGGGTAACAATTTTTTGGGAGAAAACAATACTTTTCCTCTATATACCTTCGGTATTAGAAGGTGAGGAAAAGTAAAAATTATGTTTTTATTTTTTGTTTAAATTTAATTTATTATGATAAGTGTTAATCTTTCTTTTGGAGATAAAATTTTGTATACACCGCAAGTGTCACAAATGGCTGTTTTCTCTTGCTTAAAATTGAGCGTTTACGCCTGGGGAACAATTTAGCATTATGAAGATTTAGGTCTTCCGGTGGTGACCGCGTCAATGTAGATGAAGAATCCGACGTTTCGCTTCCACTGGGAGGCATCTTCAGGGATGTAGGACATCATGGATAGAAACACAATGTTCTACAAAACTGAACTGAAGATGGAGACGCTGTATGCCCTATTTATACCTGTTATCTTCATGACAACAACCGCGGAAGCCTACGCAGTTTATTAATTTAGCATTATATTGTTTAAGAGTTATAAGCTTTCTCGGTTGCGCCTCGGGATTTATATACCTTAATTCTCTCGGCTCTGCGTCAAGAATGAAATCAGAAGCTAGGGAAAAAACTCATTTCACTCCCTTAATGCATAAATAACTATTTATACTCGTTTATTTATTTAACTTATATAGTTCAGGAACCAGGTAAAAAAAGGGCTAGTCTAGAAAATATTTTGAAGTTTGTGAAATTGTATTGATCATTCGAAGGTTCTCTGGAATGACAATGCTGTGTTTTTGACCGTGTAGACATTGTGCTAACTTTTTGACGCGAGCAAAACCAGTTATTTCGATTTCTTCGTCAATACCTTTATTGGGGGAAAATATAAAAAATTCTTTCAAATAAAGTTTGAAACTCAGTAAAATGTCAAAAAATAAGTTTCTACTGGTTTACTCTCTATTTCAAACCGTTGACGAAAGATTTCAAGTTAAAAATTAATCATATTCATATATATATCATTTTTTACTACTTAAACAAACTTAATATTGTCTCTTTCACGCGAATTTATCCTGCATATACTACCACAACTCGACAGCAAATCGATCGTACGTTATGATTTTTAGATATGATGTAGTCAACTACACAACAAGTTATTACCCCATATTACGGTTTTCTGATTAAACAAAAAATTTTCTTTGGATGAATTAGCTAATGAGATAGGCGTCATGATATATATATATATATATATATATTATATATATATATAATATATATATATGTGTGTGTGTGTGTGTATATATTATATATATATATATATATATATATATATATATATATATATAATATATATATATATATATATATATATATATATATATATATATATATATATATATATATATATATTATATACATAGATTATATTTATACAGGGTGTTTCATATAAAGTGTCCACTAAAGAAGGATGTGATAGTACTATTCAAAGGGAACAAAAAATGTTCTATAATATAAATCCGGATCTCCAACCGTTTTCCCACAAGGTCAAATTTAATATTTTAAAAAAATATTTGACCTCACATCATAAAATTGCGAATTTATCCTGCATATACTACCACAACTCGACAGCAAATCGATCGTACGTTATGATTTTTAGATATGATGTAGTCAACTACACAACAAGTTATTACCCCATATTACGGTTTTCTGATTAAACAAAAAATTTTCTTTGGATGAATTAGCTAATGAGATAGGCGTCATGATATATATATAATATATATATATATATATATAATATATAAATATATATATATATATATATATATATATATATATATATATATATATATATATATATATATATATATAATATATATATATATATATATATATATATATAGATATATACACATTTATATACAGGGTGTTTCATATAAAGTGTCCACTAAGAAGGATGTGATAGTACTATTCAAAGGGAACAAAAAATTCTAATATAAATCCGGATCTCCAACCGTTTTCCCACAAGGTCAAATTTAATATTAAAAAAATATTTGACCTCACATCATAAAATGTTAATAGCGTTTAAACTGTTCAAGCTAGAAAGGCGAAATTGGTCTCGTTAGAAAGCTGAGTAAATTTCCTAAAGGACAAACTACCAACTATGTCAAATATTTTGGAACTACTGCCCAATTATTTGCATGTAAAATGATTTTTTGAAAATGTTAATTTTATGGAATTTTTGTGGTAGGGCATTAGAGGAAGTAAGAGATGAGCAAAAGTTCAGCTAAGAACGGAAAAAACTTCTTATAATTACCCTTTAAGAAAACCCAATTCATCATACATTCAATAGTCAAAATGTTAAGCCATTCTTCCTAGAAGTTGGAAAAACTGTAATTGTTTTGGCATTTTTGCATATCTCTACAATGTTAATTACATGGTACATAAAATAATTAAAAATCTTTAAAAACAGTGGTTTTAGAGAAAAATGTGTAAGAATAAAATATGTTTATTTTACCTTCTAGAGTCTTAAAATCGTATTATAAGTTTACTTTCGAAAAAAAAAATATTTTCTTAAAATAACACATTATTTTCTCTTTTATACGACAAAAATTATTAGTTTTTGCAACTTCTAGCAACAATAGCTTACATTTTTGACTATTGAATGTATAAAAATATTAACATTTACTTAAAGGGCAATCATAAGAGAAGTTTTTTCCGTTCTTGGCTGAACTTTTGCTCATCTCTTACTTCCTCTAATGCCCTACCACAAAAATTCCATAAATTAGCTTTTTTCAAAAATCACTTTTCATGCAAATGAACAAAAATCACTTTTGGGCAGTAATTCCAAAATATTTGACATAGTTGGTAGTTTGACCTTTAGGGAATTTACTCAGCTTTCTAACGAGACCAATTTCGCCTTTCTAGCTTGAAAGTATAAACGCTATTAACAATTTATGATGTGAGGTCAAATATTTTTTTAAAATATTAAATTTGACCTTGTGGGAAAACGGTTGGAGATCCGGATTTATATTATAGAACATTTTTTGTTCCCTTTGAAGAGTACTATCACCTCATTCTTTGGTGGACACTTTATATGAAACACCCTGTATATGAGGGCTCGAAGATACCATAGCAGGCTTACAGGCCCGCTGAGCTTGTGTTTCAGCTTGTTGTTTCTCAGGCCGAGCTGGCCTGAGAAACAGAGAGACAATTGTTTGCTAAATAGATAGCTAAATGCCATGTAACGACAAATAATACAAAATAACAACAATGTGGCCGAGAAGCAGCCGGCGGGGATGACGCCGCGGAGCGGCATTGTAACGCGGCTAGAGGCCGAGTTATTTCTAGAAACCAAAGGCTCGTATTATTAACATATTTTTGTTAGTTTTCACTTAGTGCCATCTAATGATTTAATCATATTGATTATATTGATCCAATATGAAGCGAACATGATTCCTTGCATCACTAACTTTCTACTTGTTCCCAGGTCAAAATCATAACGACGACATAAAGTTAACTCACGGATGGAGCGATCTGTTGAAGCTTGGCTATGGTAGGTCGAGGGTGGGGACGAGGGTGCGACCAAGATGTGGGAAATCTTTCAGCAAGCCTTTTCTCGAAACCATACATATCCTCAGCAAATATAGAAGCGTCGTCTGACGTAGCACCCAGAACCATCACTAAGTCCTTCATAAACCTCTTGTACCCAACTACGATCTACAACAAACATTAGAATTTGTTTTTAACACAGACATTTTTTTTCAAATATATCACATCTTAAAATAGTATAAAACAGTATTTATTTTACCTATAGAACGCAAAAAGTCAATGATAATAATTATTTTTAAACAATTTTTTGCGCCCTTTTTAGAGTTTTGCTCCTTTCTAGGCATCAAACTATTAATGAAATCATCGGAATAGTCATTATTTTGGCCATGAAATCATAAGATCTAATAAAAAATATGGAGCCCCATATTTCTATTAGATTTAGTATTTATTAAAAAAATATGGAGTCCCAGATTTTTATTAGATTTAGTATTTATTAAAAAATGTTGAACCCAGATTTTTATTAGATTTAGTATTTATTAAAAAATATGGAGCCCCAGATTTTTATTGAATTTAGTATTTATTAAAAATTATGGAGCCCCAGATTTCTTTAGATTTAGTATTTATTAAAAAATATGAAGCCCCATATTTTTTAATTTCCCAAATATCCAATAACAATGTATTTATGAAAAGAAAGGCGTTAAAACCATTAATGACAAACACTAACTAAGTTTAAAAGTAGTGCAAATAATGGTGTGCACCGCCAATTTTACAGGCATAGTTTTGTACAACCAACAGAATAATAATGCGCATTTTCTTTGAAAAATACAGAAAAATGAGTTCCGAGTAGTACTTGATTTATTGCTCTAGTTATATAGCATAAACCGAATCCTTGAGCAAGAAATGGATTGTTAAGCACGAAATCACGAATTCCAAAGGAAATTCGTCCGGCACGCGAACCACCGCCCCAGAATTTTAACTTTTCCATTTTTGTACCCAAAGTTCCGAAGCTCCTTAACTGGAACTCGGAACTTTGCCTCATCCCACCGAAATTCATGGATACACTTGATGTATTAAAACGAAACCTGGTGAACTTAATTATTATGAACTTTAATTTTTATACTTGATAATTATTATAATAATTATTATACTTGAACTAAATTTCAACTTAATTAAATTATTTTCCGATTTTTTACAATTTTTTAAATACCGTATGCAAGTCATTGAACTAATTGATAATGAGATGAAAGATGGGACATATGATAGTTTTATACATGGCTACATGCGTGTTATATCTCAATCCGATCGCATCATTTTTCCCCGTTTTATGATTTTTTGAATTTTTTGCTCAGTAATTATTGCGGCTTAATGGCATTATAAAAAATTATTTCGCGAATAGCACACCTATATACAGATTTTTGTACAAAGTTTCAACTCTCTAGCATACATACAGTAGGAGCTACGATGATACACACACACAGACATACAACTTTGCGAAAACCACTTGGGAGATCTTAAAAACACCTGAAACGGATAATTCCGGTAACATCCCGGTTTCAGATTTTTGCAAATACAATACTTTTTCTATATAACTACGGTAAAAACGAGGAAAAGTAAAAAATTCAACAAGAAAATCGTTGAAAAAATTATGTTGTGGCCTAAATGGGCAAACCTCAATTAATAAAATCTGGCCAACTTTTACAAAACTTAAATACAGAGGAACTAACAAAATGTTACACCTAGATTTAGGAGGTTATGATTTTTTTGAAATAACTGTGCTCTGACTATATTGTCAAAGGCATAGAGATATTATTATTAGAGGGGCCCTATAGGTTAAATTTTGAAACATCGAAAAAGTAACTTGACAATCTTTGCTTATAAATATAATCAAATAACCAGTACAAAGTTACAGTAACTTCTATAGCAAAACGTTAAAAATGCAAATCAAAACACAAATAATGTGCGGGAAGCCGAAATAAATTTTAGGTTACACAGAGCCCCTGAGAGCCCCAATACGATGTTTCAGGTCTTTTAATGTATTAAGATAGGCTATGCCCACTCTAGAATATATCTCTATGGTTAAAGGTACATCTGGTGTGTAACTATATTCATCAGGTACTCATCTGATAAGTTGAAAACATTTGATGAGTGCTAGATGGGTGTTGATTTTATTCATTAAGGTCACTCATGGCGGGAAAAGCTGACTCACCTTTTCGGTTTCCCGCACATTGTTAGTGTTTTGATTTGTATTTTTACCATTCTCTTACATAAGTTATTGTAATTTTGTACTGATTATTTGATCGTATTTATAATCGAAGGTGGTCAGGTTACTTTTTCGATGTTTCACAATTTAACCTATAGGGCCCCTCTAGCAATAACATCTCTATGATACATTATATATAAAGCGCGCTAAATTTGAAACAACCACCAATAAAAAGTATATCAGTATCGTCATTATTATTTTTAAATTGGCTTTTGTTGTGTGGTGCTGACTCCTTTTAGAAGTATCTAATATTAGATAAAAAGAAGGTATTTGCGTTACAAGAAACGAGCACTATTTTATTTGACATAAAGCGACAAAACGTCAAAATATTTTTAATAATAATAAAATTCATTACTAGGAAAGGCGCTGCAGTTGATTTATATTATAATACTTTACATTTTAACAAAAAATGGAAGTTATTCCCCCTATTAAATAATAAAAATCTGCATGTTTTAAATTCAAATATTTATTTAAAAAATATATTTATTTAGAGGATAACACACTGTTGATTTATTTATATTTTTATCAATTAGGACATCATTGCCATTCATAACAATAATAAACTGCGTAGGCTTCCGCGGTTATTGTGATGAAGATTTAGGTCTTCCAGTGGTGACCTCGTCAATGTAGATGAAGAATCCGAAGTTCGCTTCCACTGAGGGAGGCATCTTCAGGCATAGAGATATATACTAGAGGGGGCATAGCCTCTCACAATACATTGAAAGACCTGAAACATCGTTTTAAGGCTCTCAGGGGCTCTGTGTAACCTCATTAAAACCTTCTTCGAGAGTAAGTTAGTTATAAACCAAGAGCCCAGGGGTGTTTTGTTAATAAAAAGTTTAATGGCTGGAACCGGTCTCAATTTTTCGTAAATACCTTCCTGAACAAGGATCTGCAATTCTGCGACTCGTATCGGATGGGTGTCCAGGCAGAACGCACTTTACAGGTCAAATTTACCACCCAAGTTAATAAAAAGTGTAATGGCTGGAAACGGGTTTAATTTTTCGTAAATACCTTCCTGAACAAGGATCTGCAATTCTGCTGACTCGTATCGGATGGGCGTCCCAGGCAGAACACACTTTACAGGTCAAATTTATCAACCAAATTAACAAACAGTGTAATGGCTGGAACCGGTCTCAATTTTTCGTAAATACCTTCCTGAACAAGGATCTGCAATTCTGCCGACTCGTATCGGATGGGTGTCCCAGGCAGAACCTTTGACCCCTAAAGTGCGTTGTGCCTGGGACACCATCCGATACGAGTCGGCAGAATTGCAGATCCTTGTTCAGGAGGTATTTACAAAAATTGAGACCGGTTCCAGCCATTACACTTTTTATTAACAAAACATCCCTGGGCTCTTGGTCTATTATTATAAATCAACTATTTTCGGCTTTCCGGATATTGTTTGTGTTTTGATTTGTATTCTTAACATTCTTCTATATAAGTTACTGTAATTTTGTACTGATTATTTGATTATATTATAGCGAATGTGGTCAGGTTACTTTTTTGATGTTTCAAAATTCAATCAATAGGGCTCATCTAGTACTTCTATGTCTTTAGGGAAGTAGATCATCATAGATAAAAACACAATGCTCCACAAAACTGAACAGTTCAGTTTTGTAAAGCAATCCATGAAGTCCTACATCCCTGAAGATGCCTCCCACAGTGGAAGCGAAACGTCGCATTCTTCATCTACATTGACACGGTCACTACCGGAAGACATAAATCGTCATTTATAACAATGTTTTATCAGTAATGTAGATTACAATTATTGCGAATATGACACAAAATAAATGTACAATTATTTTGTATATTAATTCAGTTTTATCACATACAAACTTATGGAATTACATTAGTTTGACTGACTTTCAGTTGGGAGCCAAGATTTATAATTTAATGGTTCATAGTTAGGTAGTTTTGGCAATCACTCACTAACTCATCAAAATACTAAGGCACTTCCAGCAATCATAGACACTTAAAATTTGGTACATAGATAAATGTTGATGTGAAAATCAATTAACATTGTCTACATCTAACATCTTCAGTTCCTTCTACTTAATGTCTTCTACAGTGCCTAAAAGTAATGACTGTAACAAACAAACATACTAACCTAACTAACCACATAAATGTAAATAATAATAACAACTAATCCTGAATCTGATCATCACTAACATGTTTTTTTTTTTAAAAAGCTTGAAATTATCAGATTAATTAACCTATTAAAATATTTTATAAAATTTTAAACTAATATAACTGTATTAAAAATACAGTTTGTTTATTTATTTATTTTTAAAACCTTATAAATTAGAATTATTATCTTTTATTTTTAAATATATTTTTTTTCTTTCTATCTAAATAATTTATAAATTACTAATAAAAATAAAATAAAAGATTAAATTTTTTTTGGACTATTATGATATATATAATTTAATTTTTTAAAGACTGCAGTCTTATATTAAATAAATTAATACAGCACAGCAGTCTTCAAAATGTTCAAATTATAATAAATATAAATAATTTTATTATAAAGAGAATGTAAAGAGAAAAGTTGCGTAGATTTCCCTCTTGCGGCGCAGGTCTTTTTCAAGACCTCATGCGAGAGGTACTTATAATGAATTCATCAAATTATTGTAAAATGTGTAATTTAAAAAAAAAATAAAGAATATTAAATTTAAAAAAATGTGTTCTACCTAAATTGAAAGGTAATCCTAACCTCAATTTTACGTATAAATAAAAATGTTGACAACTAGCGCTACCTAGTAGAGCACACCAAAACTAAGAATGTCGAGAGTTTTATTCTGACACAGAATTTAAGTCTTAGGATTTTTTTAGTGCCCTACCTTCTACTCCAACCACTGTACTGAATGCCGAAACTAACGAATATCCTTTACATATTAAAAGGCAACTCTTATCAAATGGATTTATATTAAAAAATTCCTCTTACAAGAATTTGTTTTCTAAACAAATTTCTTAACTAACAGCGACAGTTTTAACGTCTCGGTACTGGCAAACAAAAACATTTCCACCAATGATGAACAATTTCTGAGAAACAGTAGAGTTAAGAAAGAATTTATACTTTCATAATTATGCTATGTATAAAATGGTTATCCAACGTTTTCTACAATATCTACATGTAAGTTGGGAAACTTTTCAAAGTTTACGTGCAATATGAGGAATGCTTTAATCTGGGAAGTGGCTTTATGAAACGTAGGCTGCGCTTTCTTAGATTATTCTAATAACGTTTCTTTAGGTTTGAAACAACAAGTTTAAACATAGTTTCTCGTAAGAATTAATAGCGATTTTAGAAGTGCAAAAATTCATTAAAAAAGTATTTTTAAATTCATTAAAAAAAAGTATTTTCAATAAATTCATAATCCCCACAGATAGTCTGAGTACTATCGAATCTTTAACAAATAAAAACAATAATATTATTAAAAACTATTTATTTTACGATATCATCTGTTTATTGTACGAGTTAAATCTTAATAAATCCATAGAAATAGTCTGGTTGAAAGGTTACGCTGGAATACTTCCTAATTAAAAAGTTGATAAGGTAGCAAAAAATTTATTATTAAATTATTTATTAATAATAATTATAATAATTTATTTATTTATTTATAATATATTTATAATAATAATTTATTTATTAAATTTAGCAAAATTTAGCAATAGGCTACGGCATTAAATATCGTGTCCCGTACACTGATATGTACTTTGAAATTTATAAATCCTTAAAAGATAAATTGAATCAATGGTACAGGGAATACGAAAAAGGAGAGTTCTACAGATCTATCCCTCCCAGCATTGGTTTCGTACCGTGGTATAAAAACGACTATGTAAGCAGAGCCTCAGTAGTAAGCATGTTTCGGCTAAAACCTAACCACGGCATTTGCAACAATTATTTGCACCGTTCCTTAAAACATGACTCTCGTCTTTGCCAAAACTGCTATGAGGATGAAACTCTAGAACATATCTCTTTTCACTGTTCAAAGTATTCGATTCAGAGAACATCATTGTTAAATAGATTGCACCACATGTCATATTACCATGCCTCAAATAATACAGTTCAATAATCCAAAATAACAGGTGTGGTGTAAACAAAATTTCGAGTGTTTACAGCTCAGAACCTAATTGACTGATAGTCAGATCATGACTATAACTTCTCATATGTCAGAATGGACACGTTCCATGCTTATCGAGATCTGTTCCTAAATAATACAATTAATCTATATATATATATATTATATATATATATATATATATATATATATATATATATATTTAATATATATATCCCTGCCTCTCAATAATTTAAATTTATATGTATATATATATATATATTATATATATATATATATATATATATATTATATATATATATATATATACTTATATTAACTTATATTAAATATATATATATATATATTATATATATATATATATATTATATATATATATATATTATATATATATAAATAAGTTTAAAATTTCGGTTGTTTATAACAGAATAGACAAGGAACTTACCAAGCAATCATAAAGCACGGCTTGAGAATTGCCATACTAAACACAGAATTTTCTAGCTGTTAGAGCTGTTAACAACTTCTTTTATTATTGTAATCCTCAAAGGAATTAATAATAATAATATTTTGTTAGAACAATAAAATATTTGCCGAGCGAAGCTCGGGTATCATTGCTAGTATAAACAATAAATTTAATTTATAATATTTAAACAATGACCTAAATATGTGATAAAATATTGTTATTAAGGATCAGAATTACAATTAAATTAATTTAACAGATTAAGTTAACACTCTAAGACTAATCCAGGTTGGGGGACCTAAATGCGCCCAGATAGGGAATTGATTTATTATTCCTGCAACTTAGTATTAGTGCAAAGGGCCGTAAAAGGTTAAGTCTTCATCACAAGATTATCAATCCTTTCATAGGGTCCGCTCTTAACATTATTACAGTAATTTGTATTAAACAAAGAGATTAATACTTAGAGGGAGTACATAGCCCCAATAACACAGAGATAAGGGTTCAGGAAGTGAGAAAGTTTCCATTAAATGCCATAAATGTACTTACTTCAACTAGAGTCTCCCTAAATAGAGACAAGAGACCTCCCACCCCTCTACAACCCGTATCATAGCACGCACTCTACCAACGGCGGGTATTTTTCAGTAACGCCACGTTAAATCACATGATTCAACACAGACAATTAAAGAATATATGCAACAGATAATAACTAAAACTTATATTAAATTCATTTTACTTTATTTAAGACAAAATAGTGAAAAATTTTGTAATATTAACATGAAATTTTCATTATTATGAAAAATCAAAAAAAGGCGTCACCATTGAACAGTTACGGCCCTAGCTACCCAAGGAATGATAGAGCTGTTGTATCTCCTTCTAAGTATTAGTCTCTTTGATATCAAATAATGAAAATATTGACTAAAAACTCACTCTATCGCTGGATCGTCTCAAGTAAAACATCTTATCAGGCAATCCAAGACTACCCGGAGATATCTGAAAACATAAAAAACGTATTCAGTAAAAAAAACCAAAGTTAATAGAAAAAATGAAAAATAATTTTCTAAAAATGATAAAATTTCTATAAAACGAGTGTTAAATTATCAAAATCGGACGACTACAAAGTTATGGCTCTTTCAAAAACACCATATAAATACTTTTATTTATGCAAAGACAGGGAATTTATTTAAAAAATATTAGTTTTTAGTGATATATATATATATATATATATATATATATATATATATATATTATATATATATATATATATATATAAACAATTAAATAAATTGAATGAAAATACAAAAAATAATAATTTAATATTTAAGAATATTAAGCATTCTAAAGATGAAAACCTTAAAACTACAGTTAAAAAATTTTGCTCGGAAACACTAAAAATTAAAAATGAGTTACATTTCAATAAGATCTATCCAATAGGATCTCCAGACAAGAAAAATAGACCTATTTTGGTAAATGTACCTCTTAATAAAGATCTTGCAGCTATATTAAGAAATGCTAAACATCTAAAAAATACGCCGTATTTAATTGAGCGAGATCTCCCGAAAAACATTCGTATAAAGCAGGGAAAACTAAGACAACTACAAAGAGGTATTTATAAGCATGACTCAACAATAAAAACTAAAATAGTTGCTGACTATATTCTTATCAACTCTCACAAATTTGAACTCTCAGATAAATTTGAACTTATGCATTCAGTAACTGGAGACTCAGGTTCAAACAAATTAAAAGAAATGATTGGAAAAGACTTTTCTTTTGATCTGAACTCACTAAAACAAAATCCTGCAAAACATTTTTCTAATAAAAATAGGCATGCATCTAAAAGTGTATCACGTAAACAGCGGCCATCTCGATCCTCAAAGACATATAAAAATCGTAATCATAGCTGACTCAATCCTGTTAGGACAAAAATATGCTTTTGGAATATTTACGGAATCAAAACATTAAAATACTTATCAAAACAACAACTTGAAGAACTTGTCTCTTATAACATAATTTGTCTTTCAGAAACCTGGCTTACTACTCCTCTAAAAAGTCCACCTAATTGTTTAAAATCAACACACACTTGTGCATTTTCCTCAGAGGCTATAAAAACCGGAAAGAGAGGTAGAGCTAGTGGCGGCTTATTAGTTTTAATAAAGAAAAACATCACAACAAATATTATAAATATATCGCCATCATGGATTGTATTCTCGTTCTCTGCTGAAGATTCTTTATACGTGATTTCGTCATTGTATCTGCATCAAAACAAAAATATACAATTAGATTTAGACAACCTACTAAACATCTTGAAAAGTATCCCTAATAATTCTGATAAAACTAAATTCATTATAGGTGGTGATCTTAACTGCAAAATAGGCAATCTGAATCAGTTAGATGATGAAATCACTCAAAATACCATATTCTCTGGTGAAAGATTAACTTCATCTAATATTACAGATCAACGCGGAAATATCTTAACAAATAATCTTGAAGAACATGGATTCATAGTGGCCAACGGTAGATCACCTCAAGACTCACCAGCCGATTATACATACATATCGCGTATTGCCGTTTCAATACTTGACTACGTTTGGTTATCGCTGTCTGTCATTGAGGAGATTTCGGAGTTTTACGTGTGCACTAATATTGATGTATCAGATCATCTCCCTCTAATTTTAACTCTAACTCACTCTTTCAACTCTATGATACCAGAGCAGGGACATGCTGTTGTTAAAAGTAAAACTTTATTTAGGTGGAACGAAGATCATACTGACTCTTATCAAACTAACTTAAATCTAAATCCTTTGCCTTTAGATAACTCCATGACTAGCAACATCTTAAACGATACCATTATACAATCAATTAAATCAAGCGCAGAGATGTCAAACCTTACAAAAGTAATTAAGCTTCCTAAACATTTACATCTGAAAAAAAGATTAATTGACCATTCCGTCGAATGTAAAAATTTAAAAAGAGAAATGCGAAAACACCTCAGAAAATGTAAGACTCTAAAATTTACGGATCAAGAAAGCCTAAATTTGTTTTTAACTGCAAAGAAATCATACAAACAGTTAATTAGGAAACTTTATAAAACACATGAACAGGATCTGCTTGATCAGCTGAGTAACACTAAAGACTCTAAGTCGTTCTGGCTTGCTGTCAAATCGTTCTCTACTAGAATTACAAATCAAAATCCTATGACTGTTCAAGAGTGGCAAACCTTCTTAAAATCTTCATATCCTGAAAAGACTAATACTGAAATTACCTTCGATAATATAATAAGTGACCCTAAACTCGACGCAGATATTACTCTGCAAGAACTAAAAACTGTCTTATCACAACTAAAGCATAACAAGGCTCCCGGCCCGGACGGTTTAGCTTATGAATTCTTCCAAAACCTTCCAGATGAATGGATTAATAATCTATTATTACTTTTTAACAAAATTTTCAACTCTGCTGAAATTCCGATATCGTGGTCAGAAATAACGCTTAAACTTCTCTATAAAAAGGGAGATAAACAAAATTTTCTAAACTATCGAGGTATAGCATTAGTTAACACAATCGAGAAAATCTTTGCATCTATCATTTTAAATAGAATTACTTTATGGGCTGAAGAAAAACATATAATCCCGGAAGAACAAGCTGGATTTCGCGAAGGCCGTGGATGCGCTGACCATCTGTTCTCGTTGTTCTCAATAATTAGTGCTGAATTAATAAAGGGTTCTCCTTTTCTATTGGTGATTTTTGTTGACTTCCACAGGGCGTTCGACTCTATTATTCACTCTCTACTTTGGAAAAAATTATATGAGCTAGGTCTAAGTACTAAAATCATTCAACTTCTAATAGCCCTTTATGAGGAAGCAAACATTTCTGTAGACATAGATGGCAACAGATCTGATCCTGTTGATCTAACACAAGGAGTTTTACAGGGTGAACCACTTTCATCGCTTCTTTTTATCCTTTTCCTTGCTGATATTGTCGATTTCTTCAAGAAAAAAGGATTCCAAGGAATCAAATTATCTGACCTAATAAAAGTAATACTTCTACTTTACTGCGATGACTAGTATTAATTGCACGTTCCTGGGTTGAGGCTCAGGACATGCTTAACACTCTATTTGGGTTCTGCCTAATCAACGGGATGAAACTCAACTCATCAAAACTAAAGTTGTACAATTTAGCAAGAGTACTAAGTTACGCAAACTACGCACTTTAATTTATGATTCTCAACCAATAGAGTATGTAAAGAAGTATGTATACTTAGGAGTTCCTTTTACATCATCTTGTAGGTTCACTTGTGCTGTAGACTTTTTTATATCAAAAACTAAGATAGCCTCGCAAAAAGTTTTATCTATTCTTTCAAGGTCAAAATCAGATAGCTGGCTTACAAAAGAAAACTTGTTTAAATCTATGGTCTCTTCAGTCCTTCTGTATGGGTCAGAAGTGTGGTCTCTTCGCTATTTAGATGATTTAGACAAAATACAATCAGGATTTTTTAAGTCTATATACTCTCTGGCTAGGAATACACCTAATCACTTACTCAGGATAGAACTCGGACTTCGCCCTCTTGCTGTTGATGTCTTTAAAAGAATAAGTTCCCTTTGGCTGAAAATATCTGAGATGCCTTCCACTAGGATACCTAAAGCTTGCCTTTTGAATCTCCATAAACTTGATAGATCTTCATCAAACATACCATACCTGAATTGGATCTCACAATACAAGTCTTTACTAAAAAGCATAGGCTCAGAAAATGATCTAAATCTCGATAGTTTAAAATTTAAAAATAATTTTAATGCTTTAATAGCATCTTATGAGAATCATTTGATGTCAAAAGATGTAGACAAGTGTCTAAATAGCAATTTTTCTCCTCTTTACAGAAACCTTACAACATTTAGTTTCAAAGGTGAAAATTATGTTAAATTTAGATTTCCCATAGCTTATCATAAAATTGTTTTGCAATTAAGATTAAGTAACCAAAATCTTACAAAATTATACCACAGAGGTAAATTGATGGTATTTGATAACTCAGTAACTTGCCCCCTCTGCCTCTCATATCCTGACAATATCATTCATTTCATTACCTCTTGTCCTTTTCTAGAAGAAGTTAGAATTAACTTTGTAAACATCTTAGAAGGAACTAATTTTGATTTCATATCATTATTTTATAATTTAAATGATACAAATTTAAACCAATATTTAAATTTATTGATTCACTTTGGTTGACTAGATATAATTACTTAGAAGAAATATAATTTAATATTGAACATGTTGAAATACTAATGTTGACTACTTTAAGAGAAGCTATTTATGTTAATTCTATTATCCTATAATTTAATTTTTTTACTGATGCTATGGTTACATATATTTTTTCCAAATATTTTGATTTACATATTAATATGTTTTTACATTTTGCAATATTGTAACTTATTTTTATAATTTAATTTAAGGAGACTAAATTAATTTTATTTATGTTTTACAACTACCCCTTTGTAAAGAACATTATTGTTTTAAACAATATATTATTATTATTATTATTATTTATATATATATATATTATATATATATATATATATATATATATATTATATATATATATATATATTATATATATATATCTTTCAACAGATAAATATTTTTTAATCAAATTTGGTACAAAATTCAACCTAGGGTAGATTTATTGGAAATCAGAATTTTATGACGTCATTAAAATTGATGTCACTGAGACAGTAAAATTTCAGGGTTTTGATATTTCTCTCCGCGCGGAGAGAAATATCAAATATGTCGCGCGACATGTGTCCTTACTTATGTTTTTGGGACGCTGAATCGAATGAAACCTGTCCGAATTTAATACGACCACTTTAAGTGACCAATAGGTCGAAAAGACTTAGAAAATTACCGGAAACCATAATTGCGGTCAATAAAAAATAAATTTCAAGTAGGGTGTCGTTTTAATGTTTTTTGGTGGCGCTGATTCGATTAAAACTGGTCTCAAGCCAGTTTTAAAAAGTCGTAAAAACGGCAGTCCATACTCGAAAACCTAAAAACGGTTAGTAAACTACATATTTTTTTGTATTTTTAAGTGGGAGACGTTTTTTATGTTTTTTGGGCCTGGGAGTCGAGTGATACCTGTGTTTTTTATCATTTTTGTAAATTATTTAAGTTTATAACTACAAAATAATTCTGGCAAGGTGGTAGAATGCCGGACGAATTTCCTTTGGGATCCGTGTTTTCCTGCTTAACAATCCATTTCTTGCTTAAGGTTCCGGTTTATGCATTACTCAACTGTCAAGCACTACTCGTAATTCATTTTTTCTGTATTTTTCAAAGGTAATGCGCTAAATCCTTAAGAAATTCGCCGGACATGCAAACCACTTCGCCAGAAATTTACTCAAAAAGAAGGAGGTAAATATAAATTTAAATATTGATGCATCAAGGTAATAATATATATATTTAAAAATAAATGGTTTTTTTAAAAATAACAAATAGCACTTATTGACCATACGTATAGAAATCTAGTAAGAAGTTATGACGTTTTGGTCATGATAAATAAAACAACATTTAAGCTTTCGACCGTATGATTAGGTCTTCATCAGAAAGTGTTTAATAACAAACTAAAGCCGTTAACAGAAAGAAACAGATAAGGTATCTAAACATAGCTAGCTGTGTATACTATCGAAGAATGAACTACAAACTAAACAAAGATCTAGCCCCGGGGCTTAACAATAAGGTTGTCTCTATAGAAAATAACTATAGAAAATTTACAATTTTGACTAGTAATGAAAGGAAACAAGAATAAAATATTAAAATATAACAAAATATAAACTAAAAAAATTTAACATACTAGAGTTGAAGAAAAAGGAAGTTAAGTTAAAACCAATTAACTAACATGGTTTGATAATAAATTTCTATAAATATTACTTAAGTTATTGGTGTCGGTTTTCTTGTTGCAAGCTAAGTTGCGATGTTAGTGCACCATTTCTTTGAAAAGCCTTTTCTCTGTAGTTAGGTTCACTTCAAGAATATTACAATTATCATAACAAATTCATGATTATTGCTAATAGCATGTTGTGTAAGAGCACACTGGTTTGTTTTGGTTTTAGTTTCTTAGCTGTGTTGATATTTGATTTATGACCGGATAATCTATTTTTTAAATTTTTGCGATGATTGTCCAATATATACTTATTACAATTATTGCATGGAATTTGGTAAATGAGTTAGGTTTTAAGTCCTTTGGTATCGGTGTTTTGGTATTTGTAAATGCTAACTTTTCAATAGTTTTCTGTTTTAGCGAATTTTCATAATGAAAATGACGCCTTATGAGGTGTTCGGATGACGGAAGTTGAGGGTGGGGTGAGCGGAATCGGTTCCTATTGGCTTCCTGATAACAAAAATATATGTCCGAAAAAAGTTTATATATATATATATATATATATATATATATATATATATATATATATATATATATATATATATATATATATATATATATTATATATATATATATATATATGTATGTAAGAGTTTCTACCCTTTCGTATGGCGAACGATAACTCTCGAAGGCGTTCTCAAATTGAAACGAAACTTTGCAAATCGCGTGATGTTGAGGAGGTTACGAGGCCTATTGTTTATAAAAACATTATGACGTCATCAATCAAAGTTATGACGTCATGAAAAAAAAATTTTTTTGAAACTTGAAATGGCTTTAAAACAAGGTATTTCGTGTTTAGGTAGACGGCTAGCTGAATCGATTAAGACCAATTTCAGCTCAATCGAACCATCACAAATGGCGCAATCGGTATACATATATATATAATCTTGTATATATGTATACGTCCAGGTCAAAGACTTGTACGATATCTGTTGGGTTTAGTAGTGCTAGAGGGTGGGGATATAGTATAAAAGATGGACCTCTACCTCTTGCTCCATCCGGAGCAAGAGCCAGCGTCGGCCCGGTGGTCCGACGCTGCGGAGCGGACGAGGCGCGAAGCGCCGAGGCCGCGTAGCGGCTACGGGCCGAAGGCCCGTATTTAAAGCTTAATTTTATCTGATTATTTACTGGTTTCTTCAATGTCTTCGCAAGTTTTTCAGATAGTCCTTTGACGTATGTTAATGATTGGTATCTGTATGGTTGGGGTTGAATTTGGGTGTTGTTAAAATTATTATGTTGATTTTCACTGTTTCTTCTGTTATATAAAACTTGATTGATAATATTTTTTGGAAAATTATTCGTTATTAAAATTTTTCTTATTATGTCTAAATTTTTTGGATGAAATTGAGGATCACTTAATTTGATAGCTCTGTATTTAAGTGCTAATGCCACATTTTTTTTTTAAATGTTTTAAATGTTGTTTTATGTTTTAAAAATTGTTTTTTAAAAATATTAATAATTAGTTAAAAAGATAAAATACATATTAAAAAAATAAATAAAGAAAATTTAATAGTCATTTTATAGTTCTTTTTATAAGTTCTTTTTTAGGCTTATAATTAATTAAATTTGATTAAATGAATAAATTGAAAAAAAAGAAATGAATAAAAAAATGATGTGTATACTGATGTTAAATTAGGTTGTTTATAAAATATGAAAATGGATTAAGCTAAAAATAAAAAATATATTGAGGTAAGCTTATAACAAGAAATCAATATATTATACTGAGTTTTATTAGTAACGTTACTGCACAAAAACTCGCTGATTCTTTATTATTATATAATTTTTATTTCCTCATTTATACCGTTGATACATAGGAAAAGTACTGTGTTTGCGAAAAATCCGAAACCGGGATAAAATCGGAATTATGCGTTTAAGACGTTTTTAAGACCTCCTGAGTTGTTTTCGCAAAGTTGTCTGTGTGTGTGTCTGTTATAATCGTAGCGCCCACCCAGTGTATTTATGCTAGAGTTGAAATTTCGTACAAAAATCAGTCTGTTGCTGTAGTTGAGCTATTATATTTTTTTATGACGTCATTAACCCGCAATAATGACTCTACAAAAATTTTGGAAAAATAATAAAACCCGGAAAAATGATGCAATCGGATTAAATTTTGGCACTGGCAAGACTAACATAAGCGCCAAGTTTCATCTTATTATCAGTGTAGTTCAATGTTTATTGAATAACTTGTGTACGATTTTTAAAAAGATAGACAAAAATTGCCAACCATTGCCTAAAAAATAAATACATAAAGTTTAAAAACCAAGGTGAGCGTTAATGGAATTCATCTTAATAAAAGAAGAAGAAGTCTTTCCACAAAATTATATTCTTAATAGCAAAGCGCTTTCAACCTAACAAGAGGTCATCATCAGTGCTAGCCGTTGAATAAAGAAGAAGGTGATAGATGAGTCTTATAGATCAGATATCAAAGATAGACTTCTATCTCCTTCTATCTTTGATATCTGATCTATAAGACTCATCTATCACCCTCTTCTTCATTCAATGGCTAGCACTGATAACCTCTTGTTAAGTTTTAAGCACTTTGCTATAAAGAAATATATTTTTGTGGAGAGACTTCTTCTTCTTTTATTACATAAAGTTTCGTTTCAATACGACAAATATATCCATGATTTTTTTGGATCATAAAAACTAAGGTGCATTGAGCGAGTCAATGTTGTATGGGTGACCGCTGAGAATGATACAGATGCATTTACTTTCTAAAGACGAGCGAAGCGAGTATGAAGGCATGTAGCAGTATAAATTTGGCGTACTGTATTTCTTAGGACGAGCAAAGCGAGAGAGAAGCAGGGAGGATGAGCACAGCAAATCCGATGTAATGAGGAACAGTTCCGAGGAAACTCGTACCCGAACTTACATATGCTTGTTCTGACATAGTGCTCATACTGGTTAAAGTGACTTGGCAGATTTGATAGGAGGAATCACCAAGAGGTGATACTCCTTGGCGTGGTAAGAAAAAAGTAAATATTTTTAAATTTTAATAATTTAAAAATTTGTCTTGAACTAAATTAGAGGAATAGAAATTAGATGAATTTTCTGAAATGTTTTTTCATTTTTGCCTTAAAATATTATTGATTATAACAGGTCATCAATTTAGTGATAAAGATAATTTTACAAATAAAAAGAAATATAATAATATTGAAATACAAAATCATCACCATTTAGGGATTTTTTTATATTGATTTAGTTATGAATACCAATACAATCAAAAACCAAATTGCTTGATAAAAGTGTTTTAAAAAGATTAAAAATAGAGTGATTGAATTAATTAATTGATAAAAGAAAAAAAATAACAGTAGTTAGAAAAAGGAAAAGAAAAGAACAGGGTAATATTGAACATTTAGGTCTTCCGGTTGTAACCGCGTCAATTAAGATGAAGAATCCGACGTTTCTCTTCCACTGTGGGAGGCATCTTCAGGGGTTTAGGACATCATGGATAGAAACACAATGCTCTACAAAGCTGAACTGACGCTGAACTTGAAATCTACTATTCTTCATATACATTGACGCGGTCACAACCGGAAGACCTAAATCTTCATGACAATAACCGCGGACAATAGCCTACGCAGTTTATAAGGGTAATATTGACTACTCATTTTCAGTAGGGTAGCTATTTGATTTTTGACAAGGAGCAGTTGAACAGATCTAGTTGGTCACAATATTGTTCGCTAAAATAGGAAAACGTTGCAGTTTTTTTTAATGTTTTTGGCAGTTATCGTAACATGTACAAACATACAGGCCGTCCAAACTTCTGAAACGAAAGAACTTACTTACGTTCGTTCAACAAACAGGATAATTACGCGCTTTCAAACCAACAGGATAATTATAGGGTATCAACGGATAATATTATAGGGATATCAACGGATAATATAGGGATATCAACAGGATAATTATAGGGATATCAACAGGATAATTTCCTATGAAAAATATAGAAAAAAATTAGTTACGAGTAGTGCTTGATAATTGAGTAACTGCTCAAGTAATAAAGCTTAAACCGGAACCTCAAGCAAAAAATTGATTGTTAAGCTCAGAAACATGCATTCTAAAAGAAACTCACCCTGCATGCGGACCACCGCGCCAGAATTTGTTTTATTTAGTGGGTTCTTTTCGGTTTTCAAATAGAACCCAAAAAAATATTAAATCAAGAAAGGATTTAAAGAGGTGAAAGGTTATTGGGGTTTCTCTTTCCGTAATCCTACCTAAAATTGAATTATTATTAAGGATATTTAATTAATATTCTTATATTTAAAATATGTTTTTATACTCTTATAACTCATAAGAATATAATTATTATTGGAATTTGTGTTAGTCTCCATGATTGCAATATTATTGATACGAAATATAGTTAGAATGTGAAATAAACTGGAGTGATGTTTTAATGTCTCACTTTTGCCCGAGCAGATCAAGTTGGTCACATGTACGACCAAAAAAAATTCTCTAAATGGAATACAAAATTTAGAGCAATAAAAAATTATATTTTTGGGGGCAGCTCCCCCCTCCCCAAAAAAATATGACAACAAAACGTATGTAAATAAAAATAAAACAATAATTAAAGGACGTCAACGTCTGGACATAAAATCTTGTAAGCACCTTAGGAGCCTTCAGGTGAATCAAAAGAAAAGACAATAGTGAGCATATGTTATTCTAACTTTTACCATGCTATAATAGCATTCCCTCCAAAGTTTAGGGGCTTCACTCCAAAGTCCTAAAGCACAGGTGTCAGAAAATATTCGCATTACACAATGTTTCCATGCATCACATAAGAGATGCTTGTTTTTTAAGCAAGCATTTATAAACTTGCCAATTAAGCTAGAATGGAAGGCTTCGTCTTAAAGACTACCCAACATTCATACAAGCTTTTGAAAGCCAGTTCTAGTCTCATTTTGAGAAGAAGGAAATATTAGCAGGCCTACAATTTACGCAAAAATCAAGGGGTCTAGCTGAGGTTTGAACTAAGGCAACCTTGAGACTATTGATATCCTCGGGTAACCTTAAAAAGTTCTTACAATCTGAGCTGTGAACCAACATATGGGATAGATAGGAAACTTCATTCCAGACACTTCAGCTTGATTAAAATTTCACAGGAAAGAACGTTTCATAGAAAAAAGTAAAGAGACTTAGCAGAAACTTTTTTCCTTTTTATTTTATTCCCCTTTTCGAAGGGAGAGAGAAAAAACGTTTTTCAAAGCACGCATTAACAATTTTATTCTTAAGTTTATTTAAAATATTTATTTTTATACTTTCTATAAATTTATTTACACAGGCATAAGTTTTTTTTTCAAACAGTCCCTTTTACATCCCCTCAGACAGTTACTCGATTCTTATGCAATATTGGCAGCCATGGAAAGCCTGCAAACCCTTGCTTTCCCACTAATATTCCTTTAAATCCATTAAGTGTGCAATTTATACATATTAAGTAGACGTCAATAACAGTCTTCATTCTATACTTTTCTTCTCCTCCTTTATGAGAAAAGTTCTTAGTAAAATAAATAATCTAAATAAAAATATCTTTTCATTACTACTTGCACCGGATTTTCAAAGGAAATGCGGAGATGCATTCAACAGGTTATACAAAAAAACAAACTAGGGATATCACTGGAAAATCGACACTGCACAGCCTTGCTTGAGCTCACTAATAATCAGTTTTTGATCATTTAAAGATTGTTCAGTGCATTTACTTTAAAAATTCTGGCACGGTGGTCCGCATTTCGGGCGAATTTCCTTTAGAATGCGTGTTTCCGTGCTTAACAATCCATTTCTTGATATATTCCGGTTTATGCTTTATAACTTAAGCAGTTACTCAACTGTCAAGCACTACTCGTAATTCATTTTTCTGTATTTTTCAAAGGAAATGCGCATAATTATGCCGTTGGTTATACAAACTATGCCTCTGAAATTTGCAGTGCACACCATTAATTTGCACTAGTTAGTTAAATGCTCAGTTAACTAACCAGGTTTCATCGTTGGTTTCTATAAAAGTTTTAGTTTAAGTTTTTTAAATCCTTTTTTTTTATTAATACATTAGAAAATTTGCTTATATCCAGGCAAACTGAGGACAATCATATATCCACTCATACACACAAATCATATACATATATTATAATATATATTACATATATATATATATATATATATATATATATATATATATATATTATATATATATATATATATATATATTATATATATATATATATATATATATATATATATATATTAGGGTGGCCCTTAAAAATGAACTTTCTTTTTCTTTGCTCCCACCCCTAATTTTGTTCGAATATGAAAAAAAATTCTATAAAAATTTCAGCCCGATCGGGGGTGATTAACAGGTGCCGCCGGGCCTTTGAAGTTTTATAGGTTTCAAAATTCGTCAAAATTGTGATTTTCGACAATTTTTTTTTCTGTGATTTTTACACTTATTTTCTAGTAAAAACAATACCTAACCCACTAATAAACACTATGAACTTATCATTATTACCTGAAATTATCTTAGTTGTACTTACTCTGAATATTTTAATGGTGGACATATATATTTTTCTGAAAAAATTTCAAAAACAATTTTTTTTTCTCTACACTACAAAGTATAACTCATATAATATATTTTTTGTTATCAATTCATTGATATATTATGTTTTTGTATACTGTCTTCTATAATTTAAAACCAATATTTGGTTTATTTATACCAAAATTAGCAGACCTAATGTGTAACATACAAAACACTGCCATCCTATCTCGCAGTAGGTGAAGCTAAGTAATGAGTATAATAGTCCAATTCAGTTTCAAGAATTTTTCAATTAGTTTTTTTGGTTTGATTTATTTTCAAACAAGCCATTTGTGACATTTGAAACTTTGTGTGTTACCCCCCCCCCTCTTACCTATTATGAAATATGAAATTTTAAAAAATTTTCACAAAAAATGAATTGAATAAAGAAGGCAAGATAGGTTATAACTTTGAATACTTTTTAATACTTGTTTACCAAAATACTTTTCAGGTAAAATAACCCTAGTGTCCACTTAAGGATTAAAGATGAGTGAAGGAAAATACCATGCAAGATGCAAGTGATCTAAGCAGGGGTACTATGAATGAATCATTTTAATCCCTTTGACTTACTTAAAAAAAGTTCCAGTCTTGGTTCAGAAAACAAACTGTTACCATCAAATCTGTTTAAATTTCTTTTTTAAATCAAGTGTTTGGTTTAAGTTGTTTGTTAGTTATAAATTACAAGTGAAAGAATTCTTCGTTCTGACCATCCTTTTTTAGTAGGTCCTGTTTCCACCAGATTACTGGGGGCAAACTTCCTTCTAACAGACAAGTGTGTTGTTTTTATAATCTCAAAATAATCAAGTTAGATGTAAACATAGTGCTGAATTGATGATAAAGGAGGTTAGCATCTTTTGGGAAAAAGCAAGAATCCCTACAAAAAGAAAAGACCACTGCAGTGAGATTTTAATCAAATTATAAAACGATTGGAGTTGTCTTCAGAAAATTCTTCTAAAATGACTGAGTTTGCTATCAGTAGTAGTTTTGCATTTACAGACAGGCTGGATGATTTATTTGATATTGCCCATAGTGTCGCCGAAAATCAAATAAAAATTCAGGAGGACATAGAGTTTTTGCGGATGCAAAGAATGAAAGGGCGACCTGGTGTTATGCTGGGAGTTGATATTAAGTTACACAGGGCAGAATAGAGAATGGCAGTACGGAAGGAGGAAGAGGTCTGTTGAAGAACTCGATGCATGGAGGATATTGATCGATCTAGTTTGTTTGCGGAATTGCTACCAAGCACCAGCAGCAGTAGTAGCACAGACGACAGTGAGGGAGTTTCAGATGAGCTTGTCTGATGCAATTTTTCCTTCATCGTCAGGTTTTAGAGGAACTGTTGATTTTTTTAATGATCGCCTAGCAGCAACGTTAGATAGGTGCAAAGTTAGAGACAGAGATGCTGTTCATATATTAGTTTCCACAGCAGAAGCGTTAGGCACAATGCAAAGAACTTGGTAATTAACAGAAATTCAATAAGCCATAAACGATCCCAGTTTTTAGATTTTTAGATACAATGAATTGTTAAAAACCTTTAGTATTGATAGAATTCAGTGTGCTGTTTGTCATTGGATGGGAAGCTTCTTTCTAATATTACAAAAGACAGTAAGATAGAAATGGCAGTTCTTATTTCATATGGCGGAAAAGACAAGTTGATGGACCATGGAGCTCCGAGCATACCACAGGCTACTAGAGCAGAATAAGCCGCCGCAGTCTATAGATGTCTTGAAGAATGGTGACTTCTTGATTCAGTTCAAGCGATGTGTTTTACACCACGGCATCGAACACCAGTAAGAACAATGGAGCTTGCAGAAATATTGAGAACCTCTTAGAAAAGGATTTTCTATACCTGCCTTGTAGGCACAACGTATTTGAAGTGGTATTAAAGGGTGTATTAAATGAATTAGTGGGACCGACTTTTGGGCCAGATGTTCCACTGTTTTCTAGGTTCAGAAATTCATGGGGTCAGATAGACTCTAAAATATAGTCTTCTGATCTCAGAAGTTTAATAAGAGATATGCGTGACTTCTTCGTAAAAAGTTTCAAAGAAAAACAATTAAGAGAAGATAACAGGGAGCTAATTGGAGCTGCAGCAGTGATTTTCTAGGAGAGACCCCGCTCGAGGAGTGTCATTTAAAGCCAGGTGCTATTAGCCATGCAATATGGATGTCGAAGGCGATCTATTGTTCAAAAATTATTTATTTAGAGTGACTTCAAGTTGTCTACCAAAGAAAAATCTTCGATGAGAAAAATCAACATTTTCTTATTAGAGAGTATTTAAGAGCATGGTATGGTGACACAAGTGCGAGTAAGGCCCAAAGTCTGACTTGCATTTTATTCAGTAATTAGTCAATTACGAGCTATAGATTCAAAAATTAGCAATGCTATACTAAAAAAAATGTATTAACCATTTGTTAATGATTAATAAATTCGGTAAGAGAAAGGAGGGTCAGGCAAAGGGGGAGGGAGGGGGGTAACACACAAAGTTTCAAATGTCGCAATAATGGCATGTTTGAAAATAAATTCAAACCAAAAAACTAATTGAAAATTCTTGAAACTGAATTGGACTATTATACTCATTACTTAGCTTTCACCTACTGCGAGATAGGATGGCAGTGTTTTGTATGTTTCACATTAGGTCTGCTAATTTTGGTATAATAACCAAATATTGGTCTTAAATTATAGAAGACAGTATACAAAAACATAATACCAATGAATTGATAACAAAAATATATATTAATGAGTTATACTTTGTAGTGTAGAGAAAAAAAATTGTTTTTTGAATTTTTTTTTCAGAAAAATATATGTCCACCATTAAATATCAGAGTAAGTACAAACTAAGATAATTTCAGGTAATAATGATAAGTTCAAGTGTCTTATTAGTGGTTAGGTATTGTTTTTACCTAGAAAATAATGTAAAAATCACAGGAAAAAAATTGTCACGAAAATCACAATTTTGACGAATTTTGAAACCTATAAAACTTCAAAGGCCCGGCGGCACCTGTTAATCACCCCCGATCGGTGAAAATTTTATAGAATTTTTTTTTCATATATTCGAACAAAATTAGGGGTTGGGAGCACAACATTTCTAACATTTTTTTTTCACCCCTATACTAAGGGCCACCCTAATATACATATATATATATATGTATATTATTATATATATATTATATAATATATGGTCGCTTCGCTCGCTAGATTACGTATGTTTAGAATTTTATATGCTGGAAAAGGGCTCGCTTTGCTCGCTTGATCGCGTATACATATGATTTTACATAATAAAACTAATTGAGTTGAAATCCGGGGTTGTACAGAAAATATTTTAAATTATTTCCATAATTAATTACAGAGAGCCGACTGGAATCAAGTATATCTTCAAGACACAGCTAATAGGAAGTATACAACTTTTTCCCAAATCTTTTCCTGGTGCTACGATGTAGCCTTTCCATTGTTTTAAGTTAATGTTAATGCTCCTAAACGTCCCTCTTGGGTCACTCCAGACCTACTTGATTCTAGTCAACGTCTAAAAGATCCTTTTTTTGTAAACATATTAACCTAGATAATTATAAAAAATTTAAAGATTCAACATCAACAGCTAGTTATGAAATGAAAAAAAAACGTTCGTATCAACTAAAATTAACGAATCTGAAAAAAAATGAAAAAAGCTCGAGAAAATATCCCAACAAATTCCAAACTCACTTTAGCGTGCACAATATAAACACTAGAAATAAGTTAGATCTGTATCCAATAAAATGTAGAACATCATTATTAAAAGCGTCACCATTCAATCTAGCTATAAGTTGTTACAAAAAACTACCTCTCTCAGTTAAGCCCGTTGAATAGATTAAATCCTTTATCAAAGAAACAAAAACTATTGATAGAGAAAGCATATTATTCACTCCAGGATTATATTACATAAAGTATATTGTGCTCAGATATTATTAAAATGTTTACTATGTTGTTGTATGTTATGTTTTTATTTAATTATTTGCGTATTGTTCTGACTTAATATATATTCATTTGTTAAGTCATTTAGCCAATAAAGATAACAATAATATAATATAGTAATAATTATTACTAATTAATTAGTTAATAATTAGTGAATGAATTATTTATAGAAAATAAGGGCTTGCTTCGCTCGCTAGATGGCGTATATGTAGAATTGTACACAGTAAAAAGGGACTTGCTTTGCTCAACAAATTGCGGTTAATTGTAAGAGGCAGTCAAAAGTACTCGCTTCGCTCGCTAAGTATCTATAGTACATTATAATTGATCTTTATCATAAAAATTCTTATAAATTTAGTAAAAACTAATTATTATATAAAATTATGACCGCCATGTTAATTTTTTTGGAATTTAGTATATAACATTTTTACTTTTTCTCATTTATAACGTAGGTGTATGGGAAAAGTATTGTGTTTGCAAAAAAATCCCAAACCGGGATGAAACCGGAATTATCAGTTTTAGGTATTTTAAAGGCCCCCTAAGTGGTTTTAACGAAGTTGACTGTCTGTGAGTGTGTGTGTGTGTGTGTATGTCTGTGTCTGTTATCGTCGTAGCTCCTAGTGTACTCATGCTAGAGATTTGAAATTTTGTACATAAATCAGTCTACCGCTGCAGTTGTGCTATTCGAAAAATATTTTTATGACGTCATTAATCTAATGACTCAGCAAACATTTAGAAAAATCATAAAACGCAGAAAAATGATGCGATCGGATTAAGATTCGACACGCATGCGGCTATGTATAAGACTAACGTATGTGCTAACTTTTATCTCATTATCAGCATTAGTTCTTATCTAAAGACTTGTTTACAAATCAAAAATTGTAACAAATCAGAAAACGATTTGATTAATTTTAAATTGGTACAAGTGTATACCTTTACTTAATAAATTAGTACACTAAGTTTCGTTTCTATACAATAAGTATATCTATGATTTTTGTTGAATTATAAATATTAAGCAGCATTGAGTGTGGTCTGTGCTGTATAGGAGGTGACCGCTCAGAATAAAACGGATGCATTTACTATCGGAGGACGAGCGAAGCGAGTCCAAAGACATGTTGCAGTATAAATATGGCGAATAATACATTCTGAGGACGAGCGAAGCGAGTCCGAAGCAGGGAGGATGAGCGCAGCGAATCCGATGTGAATGAGGAAAAGTTCAGAGGTACGATTTTTATTATTGAATTAGAAAAATTATGAAAAGTTTTTTACACGTATTTTTACCTTTCCTCATATATACCGTGGGTATATAGGGAAAGTATATAGGGAAAGTATATACCTGCCTATATAAGATCTTGAATAAACTTTAAACATAGAATCTGTGTCATAGGTCTGTGTCGTTACCTTTTAAGTCTCATCGGTATCCGTTCGAAAATAATAAATAAATTCTTCCTGTTACAGCTGTTAACAACTTCTATTTATTGTAGTCTATAACGAATAATTAAACATTTGTTGTTAGATTTTTTACCTGTTTTTTTACCTTATTTTAACGTTTTTAATTTTCCTTAGAATAAAACTTAGTTTTTTCTTTTCATAATGCTCAAAAGGTTTAGTAGCCTTTTTGTTTTTCCTGGTTTACTCAACCTTGTTAAATATTTTTGTTTTCTAGCTTTAACCCAGGTTCATTCTGCATGTTTTGTTTAAGATTTACTCTTTTTGATTATACTCCTTATCATACGTTCCTGTATTAAGGGTTTAGTGTAACTAACATTTTTTTCTAATTTTCAGTGTTTTTATTTTTCAGTAACTTTAGTTATTCTATTTGACATAGTTCTTTCTCAGGACGAATATTCTATTATTTTTAGTACTTGTAACTAGTCAACTTTGCACATCTTGTATGATGTTAGCCTTTAGTTTCTTTGTATATCTCTTTTCTTATATTTTTCATTGTGTGTGCACTTTTATAATAATATATTTGTATATTTTTAGGTATGATTATGACCAGATTGGTCGAAACGTTACACTAAAATCGTTGTTTTTTATTTAACCCTAATAAATACAATCTTCTAATCAAGACATTACTAAGGGTACAACCAACATTAATTTGATCACTGCTAGTATAAATTCAAATATACCTTTCAGTCAAAGGTAATATAAAGAACATGTTAGTGACAATATACAAGGAATCTGCTCAATATTAGGGTATTTAACAAATACAATACCTGTATAATGCTCTGCAGCGGGTCCAGCGGATGGGGCACGACGTCCACACTAAAGAAAGGCTGAACGCCGAAATCTTTATGCAACAGCTTCCAGGTGCGCTTTATATCCCAAGACGACAGCGAGAAGTCCCTCAGGACCTTCCAGCCACCTGTACAAAAGATAACGATCAGTAAAAATCGTATAACAATACAATAGTATAGGTACCAACAATAAAAATCCACTGATAACAGTGGACCGGTTTAATGCATAGAGAAACATTACTAGCGGTGACAAACTCTATTTAAATTTATTGAGAGGCAGGGAATATATATATATATATATATATATATATATATATATATATATATATATATATATAAATATATATATATATATATATATATATATATATATATATATATATATATATATATATTATATATATATATATAAATGTTCCTCAGCACATTGAATTCGCTGAGTGCATCCTCACAACTTCGGCCTTGTTTCACTTGTCCTCAAAGTATACAAATCGCCAAATTTATAATGTAAATCGTCTTTGAACTCGCTCCGCTCGATCTCAGACAGTAAATTCAATCGTTTCGTTTTGTTTCCAGTGGTCACCTATTCAGGCGATGACTACGCTCGATTCTGCTTAAATTTTATAATCCAATAAAATACGTAGATATACTAGCCATATTAAAACGATACTTAATACGCTCATTTATTATGTAATGGGCTAGACTTGAACCAAATACCAACTCCAATTGAATGTTAAACACGGAAATATGCATTCTCTACATGCGAACCACTGCGCCAGATTATTTTATTTTTCATTGATATGACACACACTCGCTATCATCCATTAGCGAATGTTTCCAAATAAAATTCTCCAAAAAGAAGATTCCTTTCACCATAAAGCGGGAGTAAGATATATATTCAACGCTATATTTATATTATTGTATATATTTATAAATTTATTTGGACCTGATTCTAGGTTCTGACCAGCTTGTGATGCTCTCTATGGTCCCCGCGAGCATCACAAGCTCGCGCAGCGAGCCGCTGAGGTGAGGTAAAGAAAATTCGCTTGATACAAGGCAAAGTGTCATGTAAATACTAGAACAACAAAACTGTGTTACGATATCATTGATTTTTAAATGATTGGATGGAATTATACTAAACATATAAGAAATACAGGTTGTTCGAGGTCACGTTATTTTTGTTAATCTATGATTTGCTATGCCGAAGATAATAACGTGTCTCAGGGGCTCGGCTTCTACCAGGGCCTCAGACCCTGTTGTTTTTGAAATCTCTTTAATGGGTTATAAAAATATTGTTTTGTAAATTAAAGGGTCATGTCTTAAGTCATTAAGCCCGTGTTTTAAGTATTTTAGGTTTAAAATAGTTAAAGATATTTTGATTATAATCAATATTGTTTCTGGAAACCTTCTCGGATGCAAAATTTGGAAAATACGTACATGGCAGAACTTCAGAAGAGGTTATATAAGTTACCTGCGTCTGAGCAGAAAATAAAGTTATTGATTTACAACACCTGTTTATTGATTTTCAAGGCCTCATCCAACAGACCCGCTATGCAGGCCTTCTGCCCTTCCGGGCGATATGGACATATACAGTAAGATAAATGGAGTGTTGACCCATTATATTACACCCCCTTTAAAAGAAATCTTCTTTTAACTTATTGGTGATGGCGCAATAATTAAGTTATTTGCTATACGCTACTTAGAATGATACGATTAAGCTCAAAACGGTTCCAATCGTAGTAGAATCACTACAACCATAAGAAGCCCTTCGAGGTCTTTCCACTCTCCGGGCCTGCTTTGCTCGACGTGATTCTGTGGGAGCAAGTTTTATTCTGTCTGTCTGGGACAGTGGGCTTACACCCCCCACACAATCCATTCCTATTATCTTCTTTTTTTAATCTAGTCTAACTCTTAATTGTTCTTGTTTTTTTTGTTTTTTTAAGTTCAATAGGTAGCGGCCCAGGACCGCAAACCTTCACAGCGCAGTTCATTTGCACACCTTGTTACGCTGCAAAACCTACCTTTGTTTAAATAACTTCTTATTATTCATACGGAGAACTAAATCAATATTAATATTTACCGTGGTCAGTGTAACGGTCTGGTTTATCTCTAGTTAGTATTCTCTACTCTCCTCATAACTTCATGTTTATTAATTGCCTAGACACACTTAAAGGACTTCCCGGTAAAAATAATGTCATAGATAGCGTTTCGCTCTAAAATAATACCAACATCACTTAATATAAAATATTTTCTAAAGCTACTATCTGTAAGCTTAAACAACATTATTTACTTTATTTCTTTCCTATTAACCTATACATTTATATATGTATGTATGTATATAATATAACTATATATATATATATATATTATATATATATATATATATATATATATATATATATATATATATATATATATATATTATATATATATATATATATATATATATATATATATATATATATTATATATATAATATAATAATAATATTAATGCCCGTTTAGAGCCTTGCGGCTCATCAGGGATAAACCCTGCGGGAACCACCTCGGGTGGTAGTAGCAACCGTCACGCTCAAAGTGAATTCTAAAGTTGGCGTGTCAAAGGTCAGTGTAAAGACTAACGCCTTAACGAACTCGGCCACGGAGGCGGCATATATATATATAGGATTATTTTCTGAGTTTTTATTTTTTTTAAAAAAACGTACACAAGTCATTTGATAAAAATTGAACTAATACTGATAAAGAGATGAAACTTGGCACATATATTAGTCTTATAAATTGGTACACACGTGATAAATTTCAAATAGATTATAACTTTTTTCCGCGTTTAATGATTTTTCTCAATTTTTTCGGAGTCATTATTTCGAGTTGATGACGTCTTAAAAAATATTTTCTAAACAGCAACTACATCTATAGACTGATTTAGCGAATTTCCTTGGAAATTCGCCTTATGGGATAGGCGTCATGGCGGAATTCGAACCTCGGACACGACACAAATCCGTTTCAGAGGTCCTTATGACGAAAAATAATTTCGCGATATACTATATATATATATATATATATATATATATATATATATATATATATTATTATATATATATATATATATATATATGTATGTGTATTTCTAGACACTTTCTTGTAAACACTCTATCTTTCGAACGGATTAATATTTTTTAACCAAACTTGGTACAAAAATCAACCTTGGGGAGGACACGAACCCTATTGAAAACCAGGTTTTTGTGACGTCATTAACCTGGTTTGCTGAGTCAGCGAAATTTTCAAAAAATCGGCAAAATTCAGGGTTAATATTTTTTGCCGCGAAAAAGGTCAATATTTATGTTTTTTGAGACGCTGAATCGAATGAAACCAGTCTGAAGTCGATACGACCACTCTAAGTGACCTAAAAATCGAAAAAACCATTGTAAATTACCGAAAACCAAAATTTAGGTCGATAAAAAAATAAATTTCGAGTAGGGTGTTGTTTTCTATGTCATTTTGGGCGCTGAATCGAATGAAACCGGTCCGAAGTCGATACGACCACTTTAAGTTACCAAAAAGTCGAAAAAACCACAAAAATTATAGAAAACCAAAATTACGGTCGTTAAAAATTAAATTTCGAGTAGGGTGTCGTTTTCAATGTTTTTTGGGCCTCTGAGTTGAATGCCAGTGGTCCGGAGTCAATACGACCACTCAAACTCAGGGTACCTGGGTTCACATCCTGGAAGGGTCGATAATTTTTTATCGTTTTTTTTTACTTAATATAAGTTTACAACTAGAAAATAATTCTGCGCGGTGGTCCGCATGTCGGGCGAATTTCCTTTGGATGCGAAAACTCAAACCCAGAGTACCTGGGTTCAAATCCTAGTAGGGACAATAATTTTTATCGTTTTTTTACCTAATATAAGTTTACAACTAGAAAATAATTCTGGCGCGGTGGTCCGCATGTCGGGCGAATTTCCTTTGGATGCGTGTTTCCGTGCTTTTTACATTATATAAGTTTACAACTACTAAATAAATAATTCCGGCGCGGTGGTCCGCTGTCGGGCGAATTTCATTTAGAATGCGTGTTTCCGTGCTAAACAACCCATTTCTTGCTTATGCAAGAACCATGCCCATAGCGTGGTTCCGGTTCATGCTTTAGAACCTAAGCAGTTACTCAATTGTCAAGCACTGCTCGTAACTCATTTTGTCTGTATTTTCCAAAGGAAATGCGCTAAAACCTATAAAGATAACTGACTAGGCCTAAAGATAAGTAACTAAGCTTTAAACTAGTGCAAATAATAGTGTGTACTTCTAATTTTAGAGGCATAGTTTTGTACAACTAACTGGATAATTATTAAAGGTTCACATTTGGTTATAAGAGAGTTTAAAAAAAATATATATATTTAATTAAATTGTGATTTCTTTGCATAATAATAAAGTAACACTAAAAAAATAATATTTCAACACTTATTTGATCAAAAACGGTAATATAGAAGTGAAATAAAAGTTCAACGAGAAGGTTATCCGTTAAATACAATCGTCTCTAAAGGTACATACAGAATATCGGGGGATCCATTTGGATTCCATCTTCCTAGTTCTAGCGTATGCGATCGGATCCCCTCCGCATGGATCATACAACTAATATTACCGTATTGAGAGATCGTATCCAATACGATCCGCGGATCTAGAAGTGTGTGTGAACGTACTAATTGATAGATTGCACTTCCCTAGCAGCTTGATAAAGCTTACGTTTAAGCGAAGTAAAATAATCAGTATATTGTTCTTCAGCAAGCTGTGGCAGTACCAGTGGCAGAACTAGTACTGCTCGTACCAGTCTTACCAGTAGCGCCTGGTTTATTCGCAGATTGATCCTTTTCCTCGGTATCTGACATGTCTGCTTATTGTAAAATAATAAACCAAAAAGAGAGCCTAAAAGTAAGTAGTAGTAGTAAAGGTGGGGAAGATCCTGGATCTTAGCAATTATGTCTCTAGGACACTTTTTGCCAGCCCTTAAATATAGCCTGAAATTAAGTAGTAGTAGTAAAAGCAAAGGTTTGGAAGATCTAGATCTTAGCAATTATGTCTCTAGGACACTTTTTGCCAGCCCTTAAATATAGCCTGAAATTAAGTAGTAGTAGTAGAAGCAAAGGTTTGGAAGATCTAGATCTTAGCAATTATGTCTCTTGTACGCTTTTTGCCAGCCCCTGCCCTAAATAAAGCCCTGAAAGTAAAGTAAACCTAAAAGATAAAATAAGTAATAAGGAAGTGTGAGAGGTATAACTTCTATATAGAAAATATCTTTGAATAATTCTAAGAAATAAGTAAAATTGATCGAGATAATTATTTTGTAAATAGTATGTTACGAAAATAGAAACATTATTTAATAAAAGATATAAATAAAGTAGTCATTTTAGGATCAGTATTTTAGAAATAAAGATAAAAATAAATTTATACCAAATATAAGTAAGTAGAAATAGAGTGGGAATAAGAACAGAAGTTATTTATTTTACAGACTGAGAGACTAGTTATTTATAATTTAGATATTTTCTTAATATCTAATATATTTTCTTTAATTTAGATATTTTCTTAATATCTAATATATTTTCTTTAATTTAGATATTTTCTTAATATCTAATATATTTTCTTTAATTTAGATATTTTTCTTAATATCTAATATATTTTTCTTTAATTTAGATATTTTCTTTTTTTCTAATTTCTTATTGTTTGTGAACTAACTAAAGACATTCACATCCACAAATGTTTTAATGAGATTCAAAAATGTCTCCCTGAAATTTTTGTCGAGGGGTAAAGGCTATCATTTCCCTTAGTACACGTTCTATTTTTGCGATATACCGCTAGTACCATAAGTACTAACTTTGAGATTAACTTATTCTGCCCTATTGTCAATTCGGGTGTAGTTAATTTTGAAATTTTTATTTAAAGACAAAATAATTAAATATTTTAATTTATTTAATATTTTATTATAATATTTTTAGATTTTGTTTTATTTAAAATTTTATAATTTTTTTCTTTATAAAATCGTCATCCATGATCATTATATATAAATAATTGTATACATAATTATTTTTTATACATAAATTGGACCTACAAGATCTACAATTATAAGCTCGAAAGATTTATTTGATTGTTTATGGAGAATTAAAATAAACGAAAGACGAGTAAATTTGGCTTGAAGACAAGTAGTCTAAGTGTTTTATATTAACAACACTAACTTCGTCTTTCCACTAATAAGCTTTAATTAACTCTGAGCAGAGTTTCAATTCTTGGAGTCTGACTCAAACATCTTTCAATTCTTGGAGTCTGACTCAAACATCTTTCAATTCTTGGAGTCAGACTCCATGAATTGAAAGACTCAACATTTCACCGGCACAGTAGATGGCATTATAGTCGAAAGCCGGCTCTGCTCAGAGTTAAAAGCTTATTGGTGGAAAGACGAAGTTGGTGTTGTTAATATTGCAGATCATTCCACGGCGCTCACTGAAGTTATGTCCATGTTTTGTTTTGTAATTTTTAAGTTATATAATTGTTATAATTAATACTTATTCATATGACCCGTGTAAAGACGAAGTTGGTGTTGTTAATATTGCAGATCATTCCACGGCGCTCACTGAAGTTATGTCCATGTTTTGTTTTGTAATTTTTAAGTTATATAATTGTTATAATTAATACTTATTCATATGACCCCGTGTAAAGACGAAGTTGGTGTTGTTAATATTGCAGATCATTCCACGGCGCTCACTGAAGTTATGTACATGTTTTTGTTTTGTAATTTTTAAGTTATGTAAAAGTTATAATTAATACTTATTCATATGACCCCGTGTAAAGACGAAGTTGGTGTTGTTAATATTGTAGATCATTCCACGGCGCTCACTGAAGTTATGTCCATGTTTTGTTTTGTAATTTTTAA
Source organism: Microvelia longipes (assembly GCA_018340805.1). Classification (NCBI taxonomy): domain Eukaryota; kingdom Metazoa; phylum Arthropoda; class Insecta; order Hemiptera; family Veliidae; genus Microvelia; species Microvelia longipes. The sequence goes on from JACMZG010001913.1 coordinate 28,583,127, forward strand.
GTTATGTAATTGTTATAATTAATACTTATTCATATGACCCGTGTAAAGACGAAGTTGGTGTTGTTAATATTGTAGATCATTCCACGGCGCTCACTGAAGTTATGTCCATGTTTTGTTTTGTAATTTTTAAGTTATGTAATTGTTATAATTAATACTTATTCATATGACCCCGTGTAAAGACGAAGTTGGTGTTGTTAATATTGTAGATCATTCCACGGCGCTCACTGAAGTTATGTCCATGTTTTGTTTTGTAATTTTTAAGTTATGTAATTGTTATAATTAATACTTATTCATATGACCCCGTGTAAAGACGAAGTTGGTGTTGTTAATATTGTAGATCATTCCACGGCGCTCACTGAAGTTATGTCCATGTTTTGTTTTGTAATTTTTAAGTTATGTAATTGTTATAATTAATACTTATTCATATGACCCGTGTAAAGACGAAGTTGGTGTTGTTAATATTGTAGATCATTCCACGGCGCTCACTGAAGTTATGTCCATGTTTTGTTTTGTAATTTTTAAGTTATGTAATTGTTATAATTAATACTTATTCATATGACCCCGTGTAAAGACGAAGTTGGTGTTGTTAATATTGTAGATCATTCCACGGCGCTCACTGAAGTTATGTCCATGTTTTGTTTTGTAATTTTTAAGTTATGTAATTGTTATAATTAATACTTATTCATATGACCCGTGTAAAGACAAAGTTGGTGTTGTTAATATTGTAGATCATTCCACGGCGCTCACTGAAGTTATGTCCATGTTTTGTTTTGTAATTTTTAAGTTATGTAATTGTTATAATTAATACTTATTCATATGACCCCGTGTAAAGACGAAGTTGGTGTTGTTAATATTGTAGATCATTCCACGGCGCTCACTGAAGTCATGTCCATGTTTTGTTTTGTAATTTTTAAGTTATGTAATTGTTATAATTAATACTTATTCATATGACCCCGTGTAATCTATCGTGTCATTATTCATAGTCATTAATTAAAAAGCATATTTAGGAATTATAAAAATATCTTTAATACGATTGGCTTTAAAGTAGTATTTTACAATTCATATCTCAATCATTCCTTCTATTGAATCAAATATCACCTTTTGATACTTAAAAGCAAGTTTGTTTACCGATAAAAAATTTCCTTTACTTCTAAAACTATTGAATTTTAAAAGGTAAAAATTGTCTCTCCCTTCTTGTTGTAAAAACGAGTCTCCAATTCATGTAATATGTTTTGAATATGTTTTTGTCAGCTAATCTATTAGCCTTCTTTCCTTTTTAATATTTTTGACAATGTTTCCATTAAATATACACCCCAATCTATCCAGTCGAGTTTGCTTTTCATTTTATTTTTACCATACGACGTCGAAGCAATTTCAGCATTTTCTACTCGATAGTCTACTGAGGCAGACTATCAAGTATATAATATAGGCGTAGCAGATTTATATACTAGAAAATCATACTGGGACTCCTAAGACAAAATATTGTATTTTTGGGACATTTTGAGCTTGCTCTACCAGAAAAGAGGCCAATTCATAAGGTGGCAGACTAACTGCATTAAAATATGCACATTAAGCAGAATTGAATTGCATGGGGGTTTACTGTGGGACTCATCAGTCAATATTTGATCATTATGGTCGCCATAAAAATTGCTATTACTAGTTATAGCCCCAAATCTGTGGTGGCAGACTAGCAGAATCCAAATCAGACCACCAACTTTGATCAATTAAAGGGGTCAAACCTTTGGGGCCACTCACTCAAGATTTTTGTCACGAGATCTTGGACTATTAGTAAAAGAAAGACATACCAAGTTGAGAAATAACCTTGCGTAGCGGCCTGACTCCTTCCGTTTCTATGCTTCCCAGAGACATGCAAGAATCGTACATGTTCTTAACCTTGATTTGAATCTTATCCGGATCGTATGTGTGGACAGTCATGGTAGTGATCATGTCACGAACCTTCTCGTGGTCTGAAAATAAAAATTATCTTATTAAATTAAAGGCCTTGCAGATCAAGGGTATACGTAAAGGACATAATAATAATATTTCTTTATCTCCAGGTGGAAAGTAATGCGAAGTTTATTCACTAGTTTTTAGGAAGTAAATAATCACCTTCACTTCCAAGGAAGAAAAAGTTACTTTTTAATCCCTTGGGAGTTAAAAGGAACTTTTTCGCCCTTGGATATGATAGAAAAACCTAGTAACCCTACTTATCCCTGTCACCGGGACCAGAGCAGTCAATAGTTTCGTCTTTATTTATTAATATTATAATCTATAGCCATTGCCTTATACGTTTTTATGGTACTTATTGGGAGCTTATCATCGTGTTTATGTAAATGTACAATGTACAGAGTAAATATATATATATATATATATATTAAAATTTTGGAATCAAGACACCTATCCCCTCCCCTCCTCTACTTCCGGGAACAATCTTATATGCGTAATTTTCTGTTGAAACTTTGTTAAAATGAAAGCGTTTTTCAAATGAAAACCACTTTTAGATTAAGTTAGATAAATTTAGCAGATGCATATTTAGTAAAATTAAATGCACGTGTAAAGGTTTCTGTCATTTAATTTTTCTCATAGGAATTATGTTAGAACAAAATTTTAATACATCTAGAATTTCCACAGGAAAGCTTTTATCAAAGGGCGTATTAATTAGATTGGAAAGAGGACTGCATTCGATACTCAGACCAGGTAGCTAACTTTTCCGTCCTATTGGAGGTGGAAGTGGTTCGAAGCGCTTCATCCCTAAAAACGGGAGAGGGCCCTAAAACCCCTCGGTTATATAGGTCTCTAATAAGCATCTCTTTGTAAGGGTTTGCAAGATATTTTCAAAACCTTTTCACACTGGTCTTCGTGTTAGTTCCAGGCTGAATATCCAAAACTACAATTAATATAACTGGAGACATAAAATTACTAGTTTTGCTAATTTATAACTGAAACTTGCAGCCAATCGTAGAACTAGGCTTTCCTATCTATAGGTTCAAAAATCATAGAAACATATAATATTGCCGTTTAAAGTTTAATCTAAAGTTTTAACAATTACGCGAGTGATATTTGTAATATTAATTAATATTACCCTTTAAATATTGATTGCAATTAGTAATTTAACAACTTTATCCTAGAAATTTTACATATGATAAAAGCAATCGTAACTTTAAGTTATATTTAAGGCAATACACAGTCGTTTGCATGTTCTTCAAATTTTTAATAAAAACATGATTTACCTTCACTATAGTTTCTATTTTTCTTCAACAAAATCGTTCGAACCATTAATTCACGGAATTAAATTCAAAATCATTAAATTATCACGTACATATTAAAGTGTGAAAACACGATAAAAAGTCAAGCTCACCTAATACTATCAGGGTTGCCAAGAAAATTAAGTAAAAAACGTAAATCCTAAAAGGCTCATGCACAATTATTTCAATTTTACCTATTTTTTATTTTTAAACCAGCTATCAGCTGATCACGCATGTCTGATTTTTTTTTCACAGTTTAGTAAAGGAGTTTCCCTATTTGGTTTATATATTACTTTAGTAGTTTATATATCACTCCACCAGTTTAATCAAATTACAAAGTTTTAGCATCTACAATAAAAAGCAACAATCACAATAGCGACATTTTGTGTTTTTTTTTAATGCCAAAGAAGTAAAGAGCATTGCTTTTTAAATGTATGTAGCCGTCCGCATGAGTTTTGGTAAGCATTATATATATATATATATATATATATATATATATATATATATATATATATATATATATATATATAATGCTTACCAAAATCATGTAATGTATGTAGCCGCCCGCATGATTTTGGTAAGCATTGAAATATACATATATATATATATATATATATATATATATATATATATATATATATATATATATATATATATATATATATACATTGGTAAGCATTAAAGCATATACATATATATATATATAGATATGAAAAGTTTTTGAAAAAAACGTATTTTCCCGTGATCAGGGATCAGTAGTCCTGAAAGGAGGCGTTTTTAATTTAAATTTTTATTTAGATTTTAGTTATATGAATGCTATGAGTACTTCATGTTACTACATAATTATGGCTCAGAGGCCCACAAGCCTGGCGAATTTCCTTTAAAATGCGTGCTTTTAGCAAATTTCATTTGAAAAAAAAAATTGCTAATGGTAAAAGCGAAGTCATCATAAGAGTCAAACTTCAGAATGAGGCCAAAATCCGATTCAAAGGTCGACGAAGCAATATGTTTTTCTTGAGACGTGATAAAAGGAACACCCATATGAAATGTTGTGTAGTTTGTTTTCTGTATTGTTTCTGTAACCGTAAATTTCAAAGCCACACGATAATTTTCGGATCGGGATGAAACTTGCTATGAAATCAATCTCATTAATGTGCAGGACCCCGTTGATGTAAAAGACATCATTAACTTAAAGTTATTACTTAGCGAAAATTCCAAAACATTACGCAAAACAAGTTCTCTGATCTAGCTGACATTTATAATTACATACTAATATGTATGGTAATTTAATATAAGTAATAAGATTTTACTGTCAGCATTACTCACAATTTTATCGACTGACATATATAACATTATGTAATCAAATGAAGATTCGCTTATATCGTGGCAATATGCCACTTACATAAATTAGTAATGTGACAAACTGATACAGCAGGCTTGTTTTGTCTCACGAAAGCTTTATCGGTTGGAATGATACTTGGTACAAAAATCAATTATATAAACACTACAGAATTCTATTGTTTATAAAATACTTATGATGTCATTAACCCACAATAATGTCTTGGCAATAATATCAAATTAATGTATAAAGTATTCCTCTACACATGGCAAACAAGAAGGCGAAGGTCAACAAATCTACCAGCATTAGTGACAATTTTATCGTTTGAAATATAAAATTTTATGTAAATAAATCAAGTTTTTCTACAAATACATTTGGAAACATAGAGATATATATACTAGAGGGGCCATACCCTCAATACTCTCAATACATTAAGAGGTCTGAAACATCATTTTGGGGCCTTCAGGGGCTCTGTGTAACCTCATTGAAACCTCATCTAAGAGTAAGATAAGGTTCTAGCAAATCAATCGTTGACGGCTTTTCCCGCATGTTTTGGGTTTTGTTTCCTATTATAATCGTTGTATTATACATGTTATTGAATTTTTAATATTTATTTCATCATATTAATAATCAAGGGTGTTCAGGTTACTTTTTTTGATATTTCAAAATTCAACCGATTACCCCTCTAGTAATAATATCTCCATGGCCACTAGTAATAATATCTCTATGCTAGAGTGAGCATAGCCTTTCTAAATACGTTAAGAGGCCTGAAACATCTTTTTGAGGCTCTCAGGGGCTCTGTGTAACCTCATTAAAACCTCCTTTATGAGTGAATTAAGGTTATAATTAATAAATTTATTTCGGTTTCCCGCACATTGTTTGTGTTTTGATTTATATTTTCAACGTTTTACTATAAGTTATTGTAATTTTGTACTTATTATATTTACAAGCGAAGGTGGTCAGGTTACTTTTTCGATGTTTCAAAATTTAACCTATAGGGCCTCTCTAGTTTTTAATATCTTAGTAAAAAATATCTCTATGTTCGGAAATTTGTGTTGTGGCATTATGTCACTTAAAAAGGCTAGTTATACGATAACCTAATACCTAAGTAACCAAGTTTGTGGTATGGACCGAGATTTTGAGATAATTGCACATTTTATATAATAAATAAAACACTATAGTATTAAAAACTTGTTTTAATTATACTTGGTCTAATATTTAAATAAAAGTGGTGATAAAATCACAATAATATTTTTATTGTGATATTAAAAGTTTTTAAAAATTATAGTGTTTTATCTAATTCATAAGAACAACAGTGGGGTCACAGAGCGGTCCCAGGGAGTCACCAAGAGGTCCGCGATGCTTCTCAAGCAAGCATCTATAAGCTTGCAATTAGCAAGGCTGAAATTAGGGGATGGATGCTTTTGTGTTAAATATTTTCTAACATTCATTCAACCTGTCGATCACCACCTCTAATCAGAGGTAACATTAATAGGCCCGCTAATAATAAAAATCGAGTGGCCTGACTGTGATTTGAACCTGAGCTATCTTGAGCTAGTCCTGGATGAGCTTGAAAAGGTCTGACGCTCTAACCAACTGACCATTAGTGAACCACAATACAAGTCATAACAAAAGTCAATGCAAAGCAAAAATAGAACAGAAGCCTCAGATGAGATACCAGGTCTTAGGAATGGGAATATAATTTTAACGATTTTTAAAATAAAATCATACAAAAAAGGTCGACAGAATAAGAGGCAGAGGGAGAAGTGATGGAGATCCGCAGAATACAGAACTTTCCAGAGGAAGATAGGTAAAAAGACTTACGCTTATGCTGAATACGTGTCTTTGCAGACCAGACACTCCTGCCTCTGGACTCTATGACTTGCTCGGGGGCGGCATGCTGCTTGAGCCACTTCCCGCAGGCAAATTCTCTGTACTGAGAGCACGCATCCACGCTCTCATTCAAATGCGAAATAACCTGCCAACAGAAATGTTAACTTAATTGGTGATGAAAATTTCTATGACATTTATTATTTTGATCTTTCACCAAGAAAGTGGTGGTAATATAAGAGAGGATGTAGATTGGTAGGTCATTTATTACCTCTTAAGGTAATAGATGAGGCAGATGCCCCAATCTATACGTAGATAGGTTATCTATTACCTCTTTAAGGTAATAGATTAATAGGTCTTATTACCTCTTTAGGTAATAGATAGGTAGGTTATACATTACATTGGGAAATCTACGAAAAAAGTATTACCTAATAGATCAAATAAAAACTGGGATCAATAGGTAACAAAGCCGTAACAATGTGTTTTAATGAATTTCACGGTATAATTAATAATGACAATAATTCTAGCGCGGTAGTCCGTAACCCGGACGAAATTCTTTGGATTTCTTGGTTTACTGCGAACGAATCCATTTCTTGCTAAAGTTTTTGGTAAAGCATACACTAAAAGCCTGAGCAAGAACTGGATTGGTGCGCAAAAAAGCTAGTATTCTAAAGAAATTCGCCCGGCTTGTGGACCTCTGCGCCACAATTATTTTTAGATATAAACTTATACACTGATAATGTATCGATTTAATTTTTTCCGGAATTAAGATTTGTACCCGGGCCACAAGGTTTGACTATTTTGAGTAATCTGATCAGATACCAGACTAGTTTCATTCAACTCAGAGCCCAAACAAAGTTTGAAAACAACACCCTACACGAAATTCGTAGTTCACCGACCCTATTTTAAAATTTTTCAGGTATTTACCTCCGTTTTTTACTGCTAGGAACTTAGACTGGTCTTCAAAGTGACCGAACCGCACCGCACCTGTTGCAAGGTGAAGTGCGGTTAACTAAATTTTAATTTGTTTCTCTAATTTTAACACTCTCGGGCCACTTCTAGCAAGTTAAGTGTCGTCTCGGCCCGTAAAGAGTCGATCCCCGATCCCAAGACGGGTTGGATTCATCCTAGACTGGACCATAGTTCACTAAAAGTTGCCTCTAGATCCTAGACTGGACACCGTTCTTACACGTGTCACCATCTTGGGTTTCGATGTATTTCTTTTCAACCCCTTTTTAATGCCTATCTAGGCATCTCGCTCATCCATAACTTCATTCCAATCTACATGTGAGTTTCTAAAGATGAGAGCCCAGCCCCATGGAAGGCCCTCATCTCACGCCGGCCGGTAAGCTGTTAGATACAGATACATACATATATACTCGTCCCTTCTCATCTTTTTACTTCTTCTGGTAGTAAAATGGTTTTAATTGAAGTTAAAATCTAGTTTTAACTTTAATTATCCCTTATTAGTGCAAACATGATTACGCTACATAACTATCTTAAACGCTGGGAAACAAGTTAAGTACAGATACTTATAGTTATGTTTAGGAATAGAGCATACTATGTATAGTTTTCTTACCATAAGACTCTTAATTTGCTTTACATTCAGGTTACTTATAATTTTATCTTAAGTACATCATACAAAGTAATGATGTACAGACGTAATTTTATACTGCTACATCATTAAGTAAAGTTGTTGACTATTACTCTAGTTTGAAGTGCTTAGAAATAAGGATCTAGCTATTCCTTCCTCTTATTTCCTTAATCAATCCATTCTAGTTACCCTCTAAGTAACCAGCTCCCTAGAGTTTGCTGGTTCAGGCTAACTCCTACAAGTGGCTCGAACAAGACTTCAAATAATAACGTTATATATTTTTTTTTTACTTTTCCTTCCCTCTAACCGCAGGTATAAGGAAAAGTATTATATTCACCCTAAAAAGCCAAAACCAAGGTTACGACTAAAGTAATACATAAACCAAGTAGGGAAACAAAAGCGATTCTGTCAACATGTAGTTCACATGTTGTCCACCAGGGAGTTACCTCAAATTTTCCTTTGGCCGTGGCCATTTTGTTTTACCCAAGTAAATGTAAACAAACTATTTACGGTACTCAAAATTTTTGTTTTTATTGCATTTATTTGAACAATTTAGTTTAAAATGTTAATAATGTGTGTAAGAAATACATTTTGCCACATCCAATATGGGTTTAAGTCCGAATCTTTAAATACTAGGTTTGCTTAAATTACTTAAAACGAGCTGCTAATTAAACCTTTTTTTCGTGAGCACTACTTAACTTAGTACATTATTGCAAATGATATTTGTTTTTCCCCTTCAAATAATTATTGAAATTAGTAATAAAACAAATTTAACATTTTTTTTAATGTAATAAAAGCAATCGTAATTTTAAGGCAACACACTGTCGTCTGCATTTTCTTCAAAATCTTAATAAAAATATGTGGTTTACCTTTACTATAGTTTTTTTTTTCTTTAACTAAATTATTATAACAATTATTTAACAGAACTTATTACAAAATCATTAAATTATCACGTACATATTAAAGTACGAAAACACGATAGAATGTAAAACTCACCTGATGTTATCAGGGTTGCCAATAAAATAAATAAAAATACCTAAATCCGAAAAGGCACATGCGCAGTTATTCTAAGTTTAGCTATTTTTTATTTTTGAGCCAGCTATCAGCTGATCGGGCAGGTCTGATTTTTTGTACATGTGTCAGTTTAGGAGTTTCCCTACTTGGTTTATAATGTACTTTAGTTACGACATAGTTTAAACCATTTTTCATCATGCTGTCTGTCTATGTCACGCATAACTCCCGTTGAGTTTATGCTGTAGTTCATAATAGGCAAAAAAATCAGACTTTAGGTCTAGTTGTGCTGCCCGGAGGATGATATTTTTTAGACTACAGTAACCAAGTTTCCCGAGTCATCAATTTTTTTAAACTCGTTAAAAATCGAAACTTTGGCCGTCTGAGATGACATTTGACACAAATGCACATCTGTTTATGGGTTTGTTATATGGCTACAGTATATGAAATACCAATACCTCCAGTATATTGAATACTGGAAAAAAAGGACACCTGACAATTAAGCTTATACGAAACAAATGCTCAAAATGAATTACTTTAGTTATATATATTGTGATTTTATTTTCGTAAACAGGTAGTTACACAGAAATAAACGATTTATTTATTACATAGCTAAAGTATATAATAAATACTAGGGAAAAATGTCACCTGCCGCCCTGAAATTAATCTTATGGGCAAAAGCTCAAAATGAATTATTTTAGTTATTTATGTATATTTGTAATTTCATTATTGTAAACCGTATTTACATAGAAATAAACTATTTATTTATTATAAAGCAACAGTTTATGATAAATACTGGGGGGAGGATATATAACTACAACCCAAAGGATTAGGAGCAAGTTACCGCCCCCCGGAACGGTAGATGTTTGGCATGCAGTTGCGCGAGGTGCAGGTGCAACTCTTTCTTAACCAAATTATGCCATACACTACGTAGGGCAAACGATCTACATCTACTTCATCAATATTGACGAGTTTTACACTACTAACACAGACACCTTATAACCGCGAGCTAAGAAGACCTGACTGCTAACAAGGAAGACGCTGGGAGAGTGTGGGTCAGGAACCCATATCCCTGTCTAGTCAACCACCATATCCTCGTGTCTTGGAATGTGGGTCTCTCAGACCTGAGAAAGCCGCGCCTTCGTCTTTATGAAAACCTCCAGCACAATTTAATTACTAGGTGGTTACAAGTACACAACGAACTAACAGCTGACATTCTCCGGGTGAATCCCCCCTAAAAATACATTGGTTCATTAAATTCATTTGTATTTACTTAATCAATTTTAAAAAGTAAAATAATTCACTTTATTTACAGAAATGTTGAAGAAAAAATTCGTTCATGTCGGGAATCTGAACCGGGTTGTACATATATATGTATGTGAGTGTATAAAAATATATGTATATTCTTGATCAGTGTGTCCCCCCTTCCAAAAAACCAACTTCCTTCCCCTACATGACCCCCCCCCCAACCTCATAAGCTCATATTTGTAAAAAATTTGTTACAAAGAACAACACGAAACCTAAGGTAAAATCGTAGAGGCAAAAAGCTTGTTTTTCACTCAAGAAAATCCCTTTATAAGTGGCAGGTTACTTTGCCGTGTAAATTAAACTCTCTACCTTTCTCTCAGCAGACGATTTCTTCAGATAAAAATTTTAGAAGAATTAAAAAAGTGATTTAAAACCTATTCATCGGAAGATAAAAGCTGTTAGCCTATGAAACAACCACAGTATCGTCAATAAACTAAAATTCCTAGACTTTCCAACTTCAAAGTAACTCGGAACAAGTTTCCTCATTGTAAACACACTCGTGTGAAGCGGTTGTTAAAGGGGAACAGTGCCACTACGGGAGTCACTCTACCTCAAGTGGGACGTCCTATGTTGTGGCGATGGAGGGGGTAATCCTACAAGTGGAGAGGGTAAATATTGAGACTTCAAAGCGTGTTTACATGTCCAGACTAAACACTCTTTAAACTATGTTTGATAAACTATAATATTTGTGTAATGCTTGTTTACCTATATTTTGTTTAAACGGCTTATAAATGCTATGCATATGTTATTCATAATAAATGAATATCGCAATAGAGGCTTTAGAGAAATGTTCATTCTGTTCCTATTGATATGGTTTAAGCGAGTTTCCGTTTAAAAAAAATCGCACACGGAATAAACGTTAAGGCATGAGTCAAACTTGGAGTTCACAGATCAGTGTCAGAGATCCATATTCACAAAAATATATTTCGCAACATTTTACATCCACACAAACATACACACACACAGATAGTATAAATAAATTATATATATATATATATATATATATATATATATATATATATATATATATATATATATATATATATATATATATATATATATATAATATATATATATATATATATATATATAATATATATATATATATATATAATATATATATATATATATATATATATATATATATATATATATATAAATATATATATATATATATATAATATTATATATATATATATATATATATATATATATATATATATATATATATATATATATATATATATATATATATATATAAGGCCATTTTTAAGTTTATCAAATAGGTGACAAATTAAGTTTTCAGCCTTCAAATTGGTATAACAGAGCCAAAGATAAACTAAACTTTCTTCTTTTATTTATATTTTTGTAAAAGGTAATTTTATTTCTTATTTATTCTAACATTTTCTTTACCACGCAAAGGAGTATTACCACAGTGATTCATTCTTCCTATCAAGCCTGCCAAGTCACTTTAACCAGTATGATCACTATGTCAAATACATTTATTGTAGACAATAATCAATAAAATTAAAAAAGCCTTTCTTATTTGTTTTTATTTCGTTATCATTGAGTTTTTAATTTTGTATTTTCATCATCAGGCACTGACGATGGCCTCTTGTTAGGCCGAAAGCGCTTATTGTAATCTGTAAATAAACAAAGTTTTCTGTAGAGAGACTCTTTGTCCTTCTTTTCTTTTACTGTCAATGCGTCCTTGCAAATTGACAGACAAGTGAAAGTGCTAATGTTCCGATTATGATGCATACACCGAAAACCTGAGCCAATAACTGGATTGGTGAGCAATAAAGCAAGCATTTCACCGAAGCATCGCCAGGCTTGCGGCCCACCGCGCCTTATATTATTTTATTGTTGTAAACTTATAGAGTGAAAATATATCAACAAACATTTTGTGGAAATCCAGGCCCTTGGGTTTGAGTACTTGGATTAACTTTGTTCTGGTTTTATTTTACTCAGCATCTCCCAAAATATTAAAAAAACAACACCCTACTCGACATAATTAGGCAGTATTTTTAAGTATCAGGCTATTAACCACACTTTATCGACTGTTTGGTCGGTGCACTCACTTCCACTGAGTGGTTTTACTGACTCTGGGCAAGGTTTATTAGATTTTGCGCCCCAAACATTGAAAACGACACCCTAATCAAAATTATTTTTTATCCACCTTTTTTGTTTTTCTTTTATTTACCACAGTTTTTTTTCAAATTTTTGGTCTTTCAGTGGACCGGTTTTATTCAATTCAGCACCTCAATTAAATTTTTAAACTCTTTCCCCGACAAAACATAAAACCATAGATAAAACCTTGAATTCTACAATTTTTGGAAGGGGAGAGTCACTGGTTTATATATATATATATATATATATATAATATATATATATATATATATATATATATATATACATACATACATACATACATACATACACACACACACACACACACACACACACACACACACACACACACACAATATATATATATATATTATATATATATATATATTGATTCTATGGACCAGGATGAACAAAAAATGTCATGTAAGCATAGGGTCGATTCTCAATAGTTCTCTAGAAAAATCGATATATCGAATTATTCGATACTTTACTATCTAATTCTCTAAAACGATCTACTACAACTTGAAAACTACTAAAGCTAAAGAGATGCGGTTTTCACTATTCTCAAGGACATTGAATTCCCTTTAAAATGGTATACTTTATGTCGCAATCATCCACAATTAAACTTTAATTTATTTGCATTAAAATAAAATTTTTTATTAGTACTAAAAATGTAAAAAATTTTAAATGCCAAAATCTTCGATATTTGTTCACTCATAGTTGAAACCTAAAAATCTTAAAACCAGCCTCATTCCATACCCTTTAAAATGATATAACATAATCAATGGCTTTTTTTTTTTTTTTTTTTTTTTTTTTTTTTTTTTTTTTTTTTTTTTAAGATAGTAACCCTATCTAAAAAGCATTATTTTATCACATGCCCCATTTAAAATATTACATGTGTTATTAGATAAACACTTCTATAAGGACGTGAATTTTAAATATTGACTTTTAAATATATAGTCATGCAAAAAAAAGGAATAATTCATATATATATATATATATATATATATATATATATAATATATATATATATATATATATATTTATGGCATAATTAATTAAATATGTTGGATTAGTAGTAATGTGGTTAAGGATTATGTGGATTAATTAGTATGACTTTTTATAAAATATAATAATAAAATAACAATGTGTATTAAATATAAATGAATATAAATTAATGAGTAATAAATAATAATAAGTAATTAATGAAATAGAATAAATTGAAAGGGATATAAATATTGAATCGATAGATGGTGGTATTTAATGAAAAAAAAAATATTTTATTTGAATAAATTAAAATCGATGGAATTTATGAATTTAGAAAATAGTGGGAAAATTTCTGTGAAAATGGATAAATTTGTTGGAAACCAAATCTTTCCTTGTGTCATAACGTCTATAGGCGTTAGTGTTCTCCTTTTTTTCTTAAACAGAGAACATTGAAATAGAAGATGGGTCCAAGTTTGCGGAGACGTTTTGTCACAAGGACAGGATGGCCCTGCCTTATCTATTTTTGCGAACTCTTTCTTTACAATTTTATATGAAATTAGGATTAACACAGTCAAGAACTAAAAATCTTTGAGTTTTAATTTGGTATTCGGTCTGACCGGTTCGTTTGTGAAACTTTTTATTTGTTTGTAAATCGAGTTTATTAAAATGTCAAAACGGAAATCGCTGTGCCTTTCTGAAAAAATCAATCTATTATAAGATTCTGACGATGGAGTCAAAAACAAAGACTTGTCTCTTTTTGAAGAAATGTCAGTCAAAAAATTAGTGCAAGGCGATATTAGACAATTTTTTACAAAGTAGTTTTTTTTTGTAAACATCGTAAGTTTTTTTACATATAGAATATTTTTTTACTTTATTCTCTTCCTTTTTATGTTTTTATATACATATTTTGTATTTTTTTGCACTTTGTATCCAATATTTTAAATACACGGTTTTTGTTTTTTAAATAAACACAAACACAACACAAACAATTGCGAGGTTATTATTAATCCTATACATCCATTAAAATATCATAAAATAGTACAGAGTTGTTTATGTTTTCAATTTCTATACAACAAAATTTCTATATAACGAATTTTTTCACTTGAACCTTCAAGTTCGTTGTATAGAGGTCCGATATATATATAATATATATATATATATATAATATATAATATATATATATATATATATAATATATATATAATATATATGACTGCCCGCAGGTCAGCCTCAGCTACCCTCAGGCAACTTCTAGCTTATCAGTGCATGTGTTTTATTAATTTAAAATTTTTATTCAAACAAAGAGATTTTACGCGAAATAAATAGGTTTTTTAACTTTTTTTACGTTCCGTATTTACTTTTTTATAACTAAAATATTATTTTTTTATAACAAAAGAATAAAAAGGAAATGTAAAAAAATATACACCCGAATGGTGATAATGAGATAAAGCTAGTTACTATGTATAGAATCTCGACAAAATTAAAAGTTATTTAACTAATTAAAAATAAACATAATTAATAAAAAATAAAAATAATAAATAAAAGGAGTTTTTGTGTAAAGTGTAAACTACAAACCGAGGAAGATTCAATAATCCGTGCGGAGTGTTTAGAGAGGTTCCGTGCTAGATGCTGCAGAATTAAAACAAGCGATAATCGGAGCAAACAGGGCGGCAAAAAGAGCTCCTGTATCTGTGATGAGAGTAAATTCGTTGTCAACCCCAAAAAATTAAAAAAAACATCATAGAACAAGGAAATACAACAAATGCATCGTTGGAAGTTCTCAAAACAAATTCACACCTATGGAACAACAATATTTGGAACCAGGAAATAAAGTATCATCCTTAACAAATGAGGTAAATTCCAAAAAAATCAATCATACGAATTATCAAACACATTTCAGGCTCTCAAAGAAAGAATTATTAATATTGAAAACAGACACAAGGTTCTAATAAAAAAAAAATGTTAGTCTAGAGAATAAGAGTCTCCGAGAGAGAAACGTTTTTCTGGAAATCAACTAGACAAAAAAGGAATATAGGTACCAGTAATTATGAAATCGCCAAACTTTAGGACATTAAAGTGAGACCTGACTTCCAAGTGGCACATTGGGTAAATTTTACTGTGGCAGGAAGAACTCCATCAATAGTCTGTTAATTAATAAACAGACAAACTAAAATCCAATAGTTGCACAAAATAAAAGCAAAAAAAAGCATATGAGCAAAACACACGCGCGCTAAATATGTTGGGATAAATTATAGATAAATAGTGTTAAGTATAAATTGTCTTCTAGCTGGGGTGATGAGAATCTGAAGCTGTTTATTCATCCGAATAAACAGCTTCAGAGGGGTAGACTTTGGATCTAACCCTTCAATGCCTACATCCCTTCCTTTCTTAAGTGTGAGGTAAAGCACTTAAAAAAGGGGCTTAAATTTTGAAGTATATGTTTTTCGAAACTTTATAAATATTTAATTATTATTCCTACGTAAGATCTAACAAATTAAGTCCATTTGCAAGACTTGATTTGTTAGATCGTAACAATGATGATGATGATTGTTAGTACGTAATTAAACTGCTGTTACTTATTAACGACCATAATTTTTATTAAAACATTTGAAATGAGAGTAGTGTTCATATTGATGTTAATCAAGGTTAAATTTAAGTTATTAATTATGAATTGCTTATTAAAGAGAGGGATCCTTAAAGAATTATTGTGACTTCACAGACGAATATGCATTTGACTATAAATGAAACCAGATAACTGATTATATTTGATGATTAACTGTGGCAATATTTCAGCCAAGCTGGCCATAAGCATTCAAAAATAATAATAAAAATTAGTTAATAATACAACCAAAACATTAAAGAATAAGAACTACTCAACTAAGAAAATAATTAAAATTAATCTAAAACAATAATTAACTTTGAAAGGAAACACAAAATCTACCTTTTAGCAAATACAGAGTTTCATAAAATAATATTTTTAAAAAAAATCCTGTCAACAAGAAATAAATAATAAAGATTAATTAGAAAAGAGAGAAGGAGGAAAATCAGAAGATTTAAATTCAATAGATCAAATTCTTACAATGCAAATTCAAAGGATTAAAAAAGTGTATAAAAAAATAAATTAAGCCAATAGAAATTAAAATATAAAAATAAATAAAATATTTAATTCATTATAAAACATTAATTCTTTAAAACATTTGCTTTTTAGCTCATCAGTACATTTCTTCATTTAAGTTTACAAAATATGATTATATAACCCGAGCAGAATCCTTAAAACGTATTATTTAACATTTTCACATTTTTCAAGTAAAATACGCATATTAAATATTTTACTTGAAATAAATTAGTTCAGTTAATGTTAATTTTTCGGGCATTTAGTGGTTTCATTCGATTCAGCGCATCATAAAATGATAGAAAACTACACCCAACCTGAATTTTTTTGTTTAACGACCGTATTTCAAGTCTTTTGATAATTTTCTACGGTTTTTATGACTTTATAGTCACTTGAAATAGTCGTATGGACTACGGCCCGTTTACAGTAAATCCCCCGCGAAAAAGTTTAAACCCTAATTTTCCGATTTTTAACAATTTTAAGCAAACCGGGTAAATAACGTCAAACAACCTGAGTCTTAACAGGGTTCCTGTCCTCTCTAAGATTGATTTTTGTGCCAAGTTGGATTAAAAAAAATCCTTTCAAAATATTAAGTGCAAAAATACACTTTAATTATCAATAGAGTGTAGAGTATGCGTATATCTGTGGCCGCAAAGAGGCATAATCTATGGATTTTTTAACGCCTCGCCTTTTAGGAGCGGAGCCGACCGGACCTGTAAAGCTCACTGTTTCTCCTATATGCCCCCCTTCAGGAGCATATAGACATATACATATATAAAACAAGATATATGTAGCGCCAACCAATTATCATACACTCGCGGAATAGAAATACGGGACTTCGGCCCGTAGCCACCACTCGGCGTTATTCCCTGTGGCCGATTCGCGGAGACAATGTTGTTGTTTTGTATTAAATGTTGTTTTATTATTATATGTTGCTGCATGCCATATTGCCATGTATCTAGCAAATTTCCATCGCCAAACGGAATTGAGCCTCTCCTTTCCCCTCTTCAACTTAGGTCATCCGGACAAACCCCATAGTATCATATTTATATTGAAAATTACCTAAGACCGTTAAAAACTGTTATATACAGGAATATTTGAAATATCTGTGTTGCCAACAATTTAAAATTGTGAAAAAACATTTTAAAACTAAATTGAGAATTTTAAGACTTTAGAGTTTTTTACTAAAATAGAAAAAAAAAGATCTCAATTTGTCTAGTTCTTCAACATTTATATTATTTTCTAATTCAATTCAACTTTTTTCCGTTAAAATAATTCTTAACGACCACTATCTGGAGTGGTGGTCGCATGCCGGGCGAATTTCCTCAAGAATGCATGTTTCCGTGGTTAACAATCTTGCTTAAGGTTCCGGTTTATGACTTGACTAGAAGATATCCACCGTTCAAAGATCCACCGTTCAAAAAAAATCTAAAAAAGCCAGTAGTACCAACCTACATTAAAAACACAAAATTCCCCTTTATCCACCGTTCAAATCCACTCTTTAATATCTATAATATTGCATTCTACACTTTTTTATTAAAAAATAATATCTGTAAAAAATTCAAAAAATATTAAATAGAGTCCAAAGTGTAGATACAACGATTATGGACCCGTTTCAGAACTATATTAAAAAAAACTTCAGGAATTACAAGCAAAAAATGAATATAACCCTTAGATTTTCCCGGAAAATCAGATCGTTCGAAAATTCTGAAAAAATTCCTAAATGTAGTCTACAGTATTGCTAACAATACTGCATAATCCATATGCGTGGCCCTCAACGATTTTAGACCCGTTTCGGAGCAAAATTTTAAAAACAGTTGGCGTTTTTATACAAAAAATTGATATAACTCATAGGTTTTCCACTTTTCCGGAAAATCAGATCGTTCAAAAATTCAAAAAAATTCCTGAATGTAGTCTACAGTATTGCTAACAATACTGTATAACCCATATGCGTGGCCCTCAACGATTAAGGCCCGTTTCGGAGCAAAATTTATAAAACTTCAAAAACTTTTATCAAAAAAATTAGTATAAACCTTAGACTTTCCGGAAAATCAGATCGTTCAAAAATTCTGAAAAAATTCCTAAATGTAGTCTACAGTATCGCGAACAATACTGCATAATCCTTATGCGTGGCTCTCAACGATTTTAGACCCGTTTCGGAGCAAAATTTCAAAAACAGTTGGCGTTTTTATACAAACAATTGATATAACTTATAGGTTTTCCACTTTTCCGGAAAATCAGATCGTTCAAAAATTCTGAAAAAATTCCTGAATGTAGTCTACAGTATTGCTAACAATACTGTATAACCCATATGCGTGGCCCTCAACGATTAAGGCCCGTTTCGGAGCTAAATTTATAAAACTTTAAAATTTTATCAAAAAAATTAGTATAAACCTCAGACTTTCTGTTTTTCCAGAAAATCAGATCGTTCAAAAATTCTGAAAAAATTCCTAAATGTAGTCTACAGTATTGCTAACAATACTGCATAATCCATATGCGTGGCTCTCAACGATTTTAGACCCGTTTTGGAGCAAAATTTTAAAAACAGTTTGCGTTTTTATACAAAAAATTGATATAACTTATAAGTTTTCCACTTTTCCGGAAAATCAGATCGTTTAAAAATTCTGAAAAAATTCCTTAATGTAGTCTACAGTATTTTTAACAATACTGTATAACCCATATACGTGGCCTTCAACGATTTAAGACCCGTTTCGGAGCTATATTTATAAAACTTTAACAATTTTTTACAAAAAAAATAAGTATAACCCTTAGATTTTCCGTTTTTCCGGAAAATCAGATTGTTCAAAAATTCTGAAAAAATGTTTGAATGTAGTCTACAGTATTGCTAACAATACTGTATCACCCATATGCGTGGCCTTAAATGATTATGAACTCGTTTCTGTATTTTAGGAAACTTTAGAATTTATATACAAATAATTTATTTATTTTAATGATTTATTTAAACCGGCGAAATTGAGACAAGAGCCTCCTCTTTTATTCTGCCAGCACTTAAACAATACAATTTATTCATAGTACAATATAACTTACATTTAACTAATTTACATGCGGCTCTTATAACTGAGCAAATAACGAATTACAAAATTGTAACAAAAATATAATAAGAACAATTTCATTGGAACATGCTAATTAAAATTTAAATTAACATATTAAATAAACTTCATACATTTATGTATGAGCATGAAAATGAGCATTATGAAATTATGAATTGGATTCAACTTTACATCCAATATTTATGAAATAAAAATTCTAGCACCGTGGTCCGCATGTTGGGCGAATTTCCTTTGGATGCGTGTTTCTGTGGTTAACAACAATCTTGGTTGGAATGATAATTTTTATAGTTTTTTACATTATATAAGTTTTCAACTACTAAATAAATAATTCCGGCGCGGTGGTGCGTTGTCGGGCGAATTTCATACACTATGCGTGTTTCCGTGCTAAACAACCCATTTCTTGATTATGCAAGAACCATGCCCATTGCGTGGATCCGGTTCATGCTCTAGAACCTTAAGCAGTTATTCAACAAGCACTGCTCGTAACTCATTTTGTCTGTATTTTCCAAAGAAAATGCGCATAATTATCCAGTTGGTTATACAAAACTGCCTCTAAAATTAGAAGTACGCCCTATTATTTGCACCAGTGTAGCTTAAATACTTACCTTAAGCTTTGTCAGTTATCTTTAAAGGTTTTAGGGCTTTTCCTTTTAAAATATGTATATATATATATATATATATATATATATATATATATATATATAATATATAATATATATACATATACAAGAAAGTGTCTAAAATACACACACACACACACACATATATATATATATATAATATATATATATATATAATATATATATATATATATATATATATATATATATATATATATATATATATATATATATTATTCTAGACACTTTCTTGTATATGTATATATATATATAATATATATATATATATATATATACATATTTTAAAAGGAAAAGCGCTAAAACCTTCAAAGATAACTGACAAAGCTTAAGGTAAAATAAATAAATTAAAGGTTTAAGCTTAAGGTTTAAATAAATCATTAAATAAATAAATAAATTATTAGTATATAAATTCTGAAGTTTCCTAAAATACAGAAACGAGTTCATAATCAATTAAGGCCACGCATATGGGTGATACAGTATTATTAGCAATACTGTCGACTACATTCAGAAATTTTTTCAGAATTTTTGAACGATCTGATTCTCCGGAAAAACGGAAAATCTAAGGGTTATACTAATTTTTTTTGTTAAAAGTTTTTGATGTTTCATAAATATAGCTCCAAAACGGGTCTAAAATAGTTGAGGGCCACGCATATGGGTTATACAGTATTGTTAGCAATACTGTAGACTACATTCAGGAATTTTTTCAGAATTTTTGAACGATCTGATTTTCCGGAAAAGTGGAAAACCTATGAGTTATATTAATTTTTTGTATAAAAACGCCAACTGTTTTTAAAATTTTGCTCCGAAACGGGTCTAAAATCGTTGAGGGCCATGCATATGGATTATTCAGTATTGTTAGCAATACTGTAGACTACATTTCGGAATTTATTCAGAATTTTTGAACGATCTGATTTTCTGAAAAAGTGGAAAACCTATGAGTTATATCAATTTTTTTGTATAAAAACGCCAACTGTTTTTAAAATTTTGCTCCGAAACGGAAATAAAATCGTTGAGGGCCACGCATATATGTATGCAGTATTGTTGGTAATACTGTAGACTACATTAAGGAATTTTTTCAGAATTTTCGAACAATCTGATTTTCCGGAAAAACGGAAAATCTAAGGGTTATACTAATTTTTTTGATAAAAATTTTAAAGTTTTATAAATATAGCTCCGAAACGGGCCTTAAAATCGTTGAGGGCCACGCATATGGGTTATACAGTATTGTTAGCAATACTGTAGACTACATTCAGGAATTTATTCAAAATTTTTGAACGATCTGATTTTCCGGAAAGTGGAAAACCTATGAGTTATATCAATTTTTTGTATAAAACGCCAACTGTTTTTAAAATTTTGCTCCGAAACGGGTCTAAAATCGTTGAGGGCCACGCATATGGATTATTCAGTATTGTTAGCAATACTGTAGACTACATTTCGGAATTTTTCAAATTTTTGAACGATCTGATTTTCCGGAAAGTGGAAAACCTATGAGTTATATCAATTTTTTTGTATAAAAACGCCAACTGTTTTTTAAATTTTGCTCCGAAACGGGAAAAATCGTTGAGGGCCACGCATATATGTATGCAGTATTGTTGGTAATACTGTAGACTACATTAAGGAATTTTTTCAGAATTTTCGAACGATCTGATTTTCCGAAAAAACGAAAAATCTAAGGGTTATACTAATTTTTTTGATAAAAATTGTTAAAGTTTTATAAATATAGCTCCGAAACGGGCCTTAATCGTTGAGGGCCACGCATATGGGTTATGCAGTATTGTTAGCAATACTGTAGACTACATTAAGGAATTTTTTCAGAATTTTTGAACGATCTGATTTTCCGGAAAAGTGGAAAACCTATGAGTTATATTAATTTTTTGTATAAAACGCCAACTGTTTTTAAAATTTTGCTCCGAAACGGGTCTAAAATCGTTGAGGGCCACGCATATGGATTATCAGTATTGTTAGCAATACTGTAGACTACATTTCGGAATTTATTCAGAATTTTTGAACGATCTGATTTTCCGAAAAAGTGGAAAACCTATGAGTTATATCAATTTTTTGTATAAAACGCCAACTGTTTTTAAAATTTTGCTCCGAAACGGGTCTAAATCGTTGAGGGCCACGCATATATGTATGCAGTATTGTTTAATACTGTAGACTACATTAGGAATTTTTTCAGAATTTTGAACGATCTGATTTTCCGGAAAAACGGAAAATCTAAGGGTTATACTAATTTTTTGATAAAATTGTTAAAGGTTTTATAAATATAGCTCCGAAACGGGCCTTAAATCGTTGAGGGCCACGCATATGGGTTTACAGTATTGTTAGCAATACTGTAGACTACATTCAGGAATTTTTCAAAATTTTTGAACGATCTGATTTTCCGGAAATGTGGAAAACCTATGAGTTATATCAATTTTTTGTATAAAAACGCCAACTGTTTTTAAAATTTTGCTCCGAAACGGGTCTAAAATCGTTGAGGGCCACGCATATGGTTATCAGTATTGTTAGCAATACTGTAGACTACATTTCGGAATTTTTTCAGAATTTTTGAACGATCTGATTTTCCGGAAAGTGGAAAACCTATGAGTTATATCAATTTTTTGTATAAAAACGCCAACTGTTTTTTAAATTTTGCTCCGAAACGGGAATAAAATCGTTGAGGGCCACGCATATATGTATGCAGTATTGTTGGTAATACTGTAGACTACATTAAGGAATTTTTTCAGAATTTTCGAACAATCTGATTTTCCGAAAAACGAAAAATCTAAGGGTTATACTAATTTTTTTGATAAAAATTGTTAAAGTTTTATAAATATAGCTCCGAAACGGGCCTTAATCGTTGAGGGCCACGCATATGGGTTATGCAGTATTGTTAGCAATACTGTAGACTACATTAAGGAAGTTTTTCAGAATTTTTGAACGATCTGATTTTCCGGAAATGTGGAAAACCTATGAGTTATACTAATTTTTTGATAAAAATTTTAGAAGTTTTATAAATTTAGCTCCGAAACGGGACTTAATCGTTGAGGGCCACGCATATGGGTTATACAGTATTGTTAGCATTACTGTAGACTACATTCAGGAATTTATCAAAATTTTGAACGATCTGATTTTCCGGAAAGTGGAAAACCTATGAGTTATATCAATTTTTTTGTATAAAAACGCCAACTGTTTTTAAAATTTTGCTCCGAAACGGGTCTAAAATCGTTGAGGGCCACGCATATGGATTATACAGTATTGTTAGCATTACTGTAGACTACATTCAGGAATTTTTTCAGAATTTTTGAACGATCTGATTTTCCGAAAAAGTGGAAAACCTATGAGTTATATCAATTTTTTGTATAAAAACGCCAACTGTTTTTAAAATTTTGCTCCGAAACGGGTCTAAAATCGTTGAGGGCCACGCATATGGATTATGCAGTATTGTTAGCAATACTGTAGACTACATTAAGGAATTTTTTCAGAATTTTGAACGATCTGATTTCCGAAAAAACGAAAAATCTAAGGGTTATACTAATTTTTTTGATAAAATTTAAAGTTTTATAAATATAGCTCCGAAACGGGCCTTAATCGTTGAGGGCCACGCATATGGATTATGCAGTATTGTTAGCAATACTGTAGACCACATTAAGGAAGTTTTTCAGAATTTTTGAACGATCTGATTTTCCGGAAATGTGGAAAACCTATGAGTTATACTAATTTTTTGATAAAAATTTTAGAAGTTTTATAAATTTAGCTCCGAAACGGGACTTAATCGTTGAGGGCCACGCATATGGGTTATACAGTATTGTTAGCATTACTGTAGACTACATTCAGGAATTTTTAGAATTTTTGAACGATCTGATTTTCCGGAAAAACGGAAAATCTAAGGGTTATACTAATTTTTTTGATAAAAATTGTTAAAGTTTTATAAATATAGCTCCGAAACGGGCCTTAATCGTTGAGGGCCACGCATATGGATTATACAGTATTGTTAGCATTACTGTAGACTACATTCAGGAATTTTTTCAGAATTTTGAAACGATCTGATTTTTCGAAAAAGTGGAAAACCTATGAGTTATATCAATTTTTTTATAAAACGCCAACTGTTTTAAAATTTTGCTCCGAAACGGGTATAAAATCGTTGAGGGCCATGCATATGGATTATTCAGTATTGTTAGCAATACTGTAGACTACATTTCGGAATTTTGTCAAATTTTTGAACGATCTGATTTTCCGGAAATGTGGAAAAACCTATGAGTTATATCAATTTTTTGTATAAAAACGCCAACTGTTTTTAAAATGTTGCTCCGAAACGGGAATAAAATCGTTGAGGGCCACGCATATATGTATGCAGTATTGTTGGTAATACTGTAGACTACATTAAGGAATTTTTTCAGAATTTTCGAACGATCTGATTTCGAAAAAACGAAAAATCTAAGGGTTATACCTAATTTTTTTGATAAAAATTGTTAAAGTTTTATAAATATAGCTCCGAAACGGGCCTTAATCGTTGAGGGCCACGCATATGGATTATGCAGTATTGTTAGCAATACTGTAGACCACATTAAGGAATTTTTTCAGAATTTTTGAACGATCTGATTTTCCGGAAAAGTAGAAAAACCTATGAGTTATACTAATTTTTTGATAAAAATTTTAAAGTTTTAAATTTAGCTCCGAAACGGGACTTAATCGTTGAGGGCCACGCATATGGGTTATACAGTATTGTTAGCATTACTGTAGACTACATTCAGGAATTTATTTAGAATTTTTGAACGATCTGATTTTCCGGAAAAACGGAAAAATATAAGGGTTATACTAATTATTGATAAAAATTTAAAGTTTTATAAATATAGCTCCGAAACGGGCCTTAATCGTTGAGGGCCACGCATATGGGTTATACAGTATTGTTAGCATTACTGTAGACTACATTCAGGAATTTTTTCAGAATTTTTGAACGATCTGATTTTCCGAAAAGTGGAAAACCTATGAGTTATATCAATTTTTTGTATAAAAACGCCAACTGTTTTTAAAATTTTGCTCCGAAACGGGTCTAAAATCGTTGAGGGCCACGCATATGGATTATGCAGTATTGTTAGCAATACTGTAGACTACATTTAGGAATTTTTTTAGA
Source organism: Microvelia longipes (assembly GCA_018340805.1). Taxonomy (NCBI): domain Eukaryota; kingdom Metazoa; phylum Arthropoda; class Insecta; order Hemiptera; family Veliidae; genus Microvelia; species Microvelia longipes. The sequence continues at coordinate 28,608,511 of JACMZG010001913.1, forward strand.
ATTTTCGAACGATCTGATTTTCGGGAAAGTGGAAAATCTAAGGGTTATATCAATTTTTTGCTTGTAATTCCTGAAGTTTTTTAAATATAGTTCCGAAACGGGTCCATAATCGTTGTATCTACACTTTGGACTCTATTTAATATTTTTTGAATAATTTTACAGGTATTATTTTTAATAAAAAAGTGTAGAATGTAATATTATAGATATTAAAGAGTGGATTTGAATGGTGGATAAAGGGGAATTTTTGTTTTTAATGTAGGTTGGTACTACTGGCTTTTTTAGATTTTTTTTGAACGGTGGATCTTTAAACGGTGGATATCTTCTAGTCAAGTCGGTTTATGCTATATAACTTGAACAGTTACTGAATAGCAACTACTATTCGTAATTTCTAATATTATTAGCAACTCCCTTTCTTTCTGTAATTTTCTTTCAATGGAAATGCGCTAAAACCTTTAAAGATAAACACTATGTCAACTTTAAATTAGAGTAAATATCGGTATGCCAATTTCAGAAGCATAGTTTTGTATAACCAAACTTTGAAAAATAAAAAAAAATGAGTTACGTGTAGTGCTTGACAATTTTGTAACTGCTCAAGTTATAAAGCATAAACCGGATCCTTAAGCAAGAAATTGATCTTTAAACACGCATTCCAAAGAAATTCGCCCGGGATGCGGACCACCGCACCAGAATATTTCTTTGAAACCTATTTTTTTACAGCTCTTTAAACGATTATTAAAAATGTCATTCATAATAATATCAGGTATAGAACCGGACAAAGATCCATCTATTTGAATATATATCCTTTGAAACTATACTTGATTATTAGAGGTAAAACAGGCATTATCTATACAAATTTTAAATCAATCCATAAATTCCTATTTGTTGAGATCTGATTGCTTTTAATATTTTTCCAATTATAGCCAATTATATTAATTGCTAACCTGTTAGAGATTAGAAGACAATATTTAATCAAATCATGCCTTCATCCTCTGACATATTAATATCGGATAATAATTCTTAATGGATGACATTCATAATGGAAGTAAAATATTTGCTAACAATATGGTTAACTTATAATTAAAATGATGCAATTGATCGCATTTTATTTCCAACTTTATTAACCGTTGGAAAGCAATATCATTTTTGTACAATTGCATTAAATGTTAGTAAGGATAACTTTTAATTCATTGTAAATAACTTTTTTATTTTCCCCATCTCATTCTGTAAGTATAAGGAAAAGAATGGCGTTGACCCTAAAAATCATTAACCGAGGTTTAATCATAGTTATCCGTTTCAGGAATTTTCATGACGTACTGAGTAGTTCTCATCGTGCTGGGTGTTCCTGTCTGTTTGTACTTAGTTCTTTTACATCAGTACGTTCTTTTGTCCCTTATCTGCTTACATACATACATATTACCAATTGTGCAACTAAGGATTGTCCTATTTAGCTGAAACCGATCTCCACAGATTTAAAATGCCCAAGACATCAAGAAAACACTTTGACAGCCTTCCACTTCGCGAGTTAGCTTGGCTCGCTGTGAACAGCCTGTCTTGAACAGTAGGCGAACGGGGTCTTGAACGGGGGGGTAGAGGATCCTCTTCCTTACAACCTCGCCAACTTGTAGCACCACTAAACCCAACGGACATCAATATAAACGTATACATATACCCAGTAACACACACCCATACGTGTATATATTATATATATAATATATTATATATATATATATATATTATATATATAATATATATATATATATTATATATATATATATATATATATATATATATATATATATATATAATATATATATATATATTATATACTCGTCTTTTCAACCAATCTCGGGACGAGGTTATAATAAATAAAAATAAATTTTATAGATAAAAACACAGCTTTACATGAAAACTATATATATTTACTTCTGGCCAACGTTTCGAATCTACAAATAATTCTGGCGCGGTGGTCCGCATGTCGGACGAATTTCCTTTGATGCGTGTTTCCGTGCTTTTTATATTAGTTTACAACTACTAAATAAATAATTCCGGCGCGGTGGTCCGCTGTCGGGCGAATTTCATTTAGAATACGTGTTTCCGTGCTAAACAACCATTTTCTTGCTTATGCAAGAACCATGCCCCTTGCGTGGTTCCGGTTCATACTTTAGAACCTAAGCAGTTACTCAATTGTCAAGCACTGCTCTTAACTCATTTTGTCTGTATTTTCCAAAGGAAATGCGCATAACTATCTAGTTGGTTGCACAAAACTATGCCTCTAAAATTAGAAGTACGCTCTATTATTTGCACTAGTTTAAAGCTAGTTACTTATCTTTAAGCTTAGTCAGTTATCTTTAAAGGTTTTAGCGCATTTCCTTTGGAAAATACAGACAAAATGAGTTACGAGCAGTGCTTGACAATTGAGTAACTGCTTAGGTTCTAGAACCACGCAATGGGCATGGTTCTTGCATAAGCAAGAAAATGGTTGTTTAGCACGGATGAAATTCGCCCGACAGCGGACCACCGCGCCGGAATTATTTATTTAGTAGTTGTAAACTAATATAAAAAGCACAGAAACACGCATCAAAGGAAATTCGTCCGACATGCGGACCACCGCGCCAGAATTATTTCCTAGTTGTAAACTTATATTAGGTAAAAAAACGATAAAAAATGATCGACCCTTCCAGGATGTGAACCCAGGTACCCTGAGTTGAGTGGTTGTATTGACTCCGGACCACTGGCATTCATCTCAGAGGCCCAAAAAACATTGAAAACGACACCCTACTCGAAATTTAATTTTCAACGACCGTAATTTTGGTTTTTCTATAATTTTGTGGTTTTTTTCGACTTTTTGGTAACTTAAAGTGGTCGTATCGACTTCGGACTGGTTTCATTCGATTCCGCGCCCAAAATTACATTGAAAACGACACCCTACTCGAAATTTATTTTTTATCGACCTAAATTTTGGTTTTCGGGAATTTAGAATGGTTTTTTCGATTTAGGTCTTTTTTAGTGGTCGTATCGACTTCGGACCGGTTTCATTCGATTCAGCGTCTCAAAAAACATAAATATTGACCTTTTTTGCGGCAAAAAATATTAACCCTGAATTTTGCTGATTTTTTGAAAATTTCGCTGACTCAGCAAACCGGGTTAATGACGTCACAAAAAACCTGGTTTTCAATAGGGTTCGTGTCCTCCCGAAGGTTGATTTTTGTACCAAGTTTGGTTAAAAAATATTAATCCGTTCGAAAGATAGAGTGTTTACAAGAAAGTGTCTAGAAATACATATATATATATATATATATATATATATATATATATATATATATATTATATATATATATATATATATATATATATATATATATATATATATATATATATATAATATATATATATATATATATATATATATATATATATATATATATATATATAAAAGTTTCAAAAAAAGTATTTTTTTCGTCATAAGGGACCTCTGAAACGGATTTGTGTCGTGGTCCGAGGTTCGAATTCCGCCATGACGCCTATCCCATTAGGCGAATTTTCAAAGGAAATTCGCTAAAAACTTAATCAGGGCCGACATAATCATAGCTTTCCTCTACTTTGGGCCAGAAGGCCAATGCAAAATTTAAAATGAAAGTTTAAAATAAAAAATTCTGGCGCGGTGGTCCGCATGTCGGGCGAATTTCCTTTGGATGCGTGTTTTCGTGCTTTTTACAATATATAAGTTTACAACTACTAATAAATAATTCCGTCGCGGTGGTCCGCTGTCGGCGAATTTCATGTAGAATTCTTGTTTCCGTGCTTAACACCCATTTCTTGCTTAAGGTTCCGGTTCATGCTTTAGAACCTAAGCAGTTACTCAATTGTCAAGCACTGCTCGTAACTTCATTTTGTCTGTATTTTTCAAAGGAAATGCGCCATAATTATCCAGTTGGTTGTTCAAAGCTATGCCTCTAAAATTAGAAGTACGCACTATTATTTGCACTAGTTTAAAGCTTAGTTACTTATATTTAAGCTTAGTCAGTTATCTTTAAAGGTTTTAGCGCATTTCCTTTGGAAAATACAGACAAAATGAGTTACGAGCAGTGCTTGACAATTGAGTAACTGCTTAGGTTCTAAAGCATGAACGGAACTTAAGCAAGAAATGGGTTGTTAAGCACGGAAACAAGAATTCTACATGAAATTCGCCCGACAGCGGACCACCGCGACGGAATTATTTATTTAGTAGTTGTAAACTTATATATTGTAAAAAGCACGAAAACACGCATCCAAAGGAAATTCGCCGACATGCGGACCACCGCGCCAGAATTATTTTCTAGTTGTAAACTTATATTAAGTAAAAAAAACGATAAAAATTGATCGTCCCTACCAGGATTTGAACCCAGGTACCCTGAGTTTAAGTGGTCGTATTGACTCCGGACCACTGCCATTCAACTCAGAGGCCCAATAAACATAGAAAACGACACCCTACTCGATATTTAATTTTTAACGACCGTAATTTTGGTTTTCGATAAGTTTTGTGGTTTTTCGACTTTTTGGTAACTTAGAGTGGTCGTATCGACTTCGGACCGGTTTCATTCGATTCAGCGCCTAAAAATACATCGAAAACGACACCCTACTCGAGATTTATTTTTTTATCGGCCTAAATTTTGGTTTTTGGTAATTTACAAGGTTTTTTGGACTTTTTGGTCACTTAGAGTGGTCGTATTGACTTCGAACCGGTTTCATTCGATTTAGCGCCTAAAAATACATCGAAAACGACACCCTACTCGAAATTTATTTTTTATCGACCTAAATTTTGGTTTTTGGTAATTTACAATGGTTTTTTGGACTTTTTGGTCACTTAGAGTGGTCGTATTGACTTCGGACCGGTTTCATTCGATTTAGCGCCTAAAAATACATCGAAAACGACACCCTACTCGAAATTTATTTTTTATCGACCTAAATTTTGGTTTTTGGTAATTTACAATGGTTTTTTGGACTTTTTGGTCACTTAGAGTGGTCCTATCGACTTCGGACCGGTTTCATTCGATTCAGCGCCTCAAAATACATAAATATTAACCTTTTTCGCGGCAAAAAATATTAACCCTGAATTTTGCCGATTTTTTGAAAATTTCGCTGACTCAGCAAAACCGGGTTAATGACGTCACAAAAACCTGGTTTTCAATAGGGTTCGTGTCCTCCAAAGGTTGATTTTGTACCAAGTTTGGTTAAAAAATATTAATCCGTTCGAAAGATAGAGTGTTTACAAGAAAGTGTCTAGAAATACATATATAATATACATATATATGTATATATATATATATATATATATATATATATTATATAAAGTCTCGCGAAATGTATTTTTCGTCATTAGGGACCTCTGAAACGGATTTGTGTCGTGGTTCGAGGTTCGAAATCCGCCATGACGCCTATCCCATTAGCCGAATTTCCAAAGGAAATTCGCTAAAACTGAGTCCTTAGCATTAATATTTATACTTATTATTATTATTAGTAGTAGTACAAACTTACATTATTATTACTAAATATATAATATTTTATCTATTATACTATTCAACACTATTTCACATCTCTCATTACACACTTTATCTCAAAATAACTTCATTAACTTATTTTTTATCAAAATTATATATCTTTAGTAAATTACTTTATTTTTTATTATTATTTTATTCTTTATTATTATATTATTAGTTTTTTTTTTAAAAAAATCCGTAATTTGTATATTTTATTTAAGCAATAAAGATACAATATAATGTAACAATTTGTTATATAAATATTAGTTTGTGTAAAACTATAGAGACAAAGCACTCTATAGGTGTTATTATCACTTACAGAAGGCTCTTACTATTAATTGAATTATGTAAATTTAATGTAAAGAAATTATAAAGTGGAAATAAATAATATCATTATAATATAATTTGCCATAAAAACTGAATTAAAAAGTAAGATAAAAGTTAAAAACATTAAAGGTGCAAACTAATAAACATAATAAAGGTAAAAGATAAAAATGTCACAATATAAAAGGAGAGGAAGTCCTCAACGAATATTAAAATAGAAAAAATGCGCTTATATATATTAAGCGCATGCACAGAAATTAATGTCAGTAAAATTACAAATGATTGAATAGAGGAAGCAAGTTTATTGAGTTTAGTTCAATTTTATATATATATATATATATATATATATATATATATATAATATATATATATATATATAATATATAAAATGTTGAAAAAGGTTACAAATACCAAATATGAAAATCTGAAGAAGAAAAAGTACATATACATCTATGATTCAAAGTATTAAATTAGTGTCAAAGGCGATATTTATTAGAATACCTCTATCGTATTTGTAAGGAAGAATAAGTTATTCAGCTCAAATGACATAAATTGTTAGAAATGGAATTTTCTTGTACTTGGAATAGTTACATTCCGAGCAATAATTTATCTGTCACTTGCAACACATAGGAAAAATCATTTCCTATTGATAAATAAAGAGGAATATCTACGCCCTGCATTTCAAATCAATTTTAGTTTCATCTCGCACACAAACCCGTCATTTTCAATTCCACAGGCTAAGGATGGGTGCAAGTTGGGGAGGGGGGCAGACCAGAAAAAGCGAAATTGTTAGCGAATTTCGAAAAAAATAATATATATATATATTTATATATATATATATATATATATATATATATATATATATATGTATATATATATATATATATATATATATATATATATATATATATATATATATATATATTATATATATATATATATATATATATATTTATATATATATATAATATATAATATATATATATATATAATATAACTTTTAATAATCAAAATATATCTTTCAAAGAAAATACCTCCGTTAGACCTTTGTCTGGTTCTATAACTAATATTACAATGGATGACATTTTTAATAAATGAATTATTCAATGAATTGTGTCAGCAGAGATATAATGTTAACTTTAAATGACTTTTAAACAAGGTATCGAATTTTACTATACATTGAGTGTAAGATAATTGTTCAACGCTAAACATATTTTGTTGTATACACGTTCACGGCCCCCTATTCATATGGCACCTAAGAGGCTGTAGCCTATGAGGCGAGTCGATGAAAATTTTCCTCGCACCTGATAATTGTAAAAAAATGACGAGGATGCGATAAAAATTTGCTAAAACATAGCAAAATTACACGTAATAATAAATCGTATATTTATACGTAAATACCTTAATTACAAAAATTATACATACATAAATGCAACAACAAATAGTAATATAACAACAATAAAACGAAACAACAACAATATGGCCGCGATGCAGCCCGAGAGGCTAACACCGCTTAGAGCCGTTGTTTGTTTGGCTATCATTCATAGGTGTCAAGTTTTGCATGTTAAATATTTATTTTTTATTTTAATTAAATGCTACGTTTCGTCACTATCCCACGATTTGTTTTTGCGTAATTTATTATTATAGACCAAGAGCACAGGGGTGTTTTGTTAAAAAAAAGTGTAATGGCTGGAACCGGTCTCAATTTTTTAAATACCTTCCTGAACAAGGATCTGCAATTCTGCCGACTCGTATCGGATGGGTGTCCCAGGCAGAACGCACTGAAAAATTGAGACCGGTTCCAGCCATTTCACTGTTTGTTAACTTGGGTGGTAAATTTGACCTGTAAAGTGCGTTCTACCTGGGACGCCCATCCGATACGAGTCGGCAGAATTGCAGATCCTTGTTTAGGAAGGTTATTTACGAAAAAAAGTAATTTACGTATTTACGAAAAATTAAACCCGTTTTCAGCCATTACACTTTTTATTAACTTCGGTGGTAAATTTGACCTATAAAGTGCGCTCTGCCTGGGACACCCATCCGATACGAGTCAGCAGAATTGCAGATCCTTGTTTAGGAAGGTTATTTACGAAAAAAAGTAATTTACGTATTTACGAAAAATTAAACCCGTTTTCAGCCATTACACTTTTTATTAACTTCGGTGGTAAATTTGACCTATAAAGTGTGCTCTGCCCGGGACACCCATCCGATACGAGTCAGCAGAATTGCAGATACTTGTTCAGAAAGATATTTACGAAAAATTGAAACCGGTTCCAGCCATTACACTTTTTATTCACAAAACACCCCTGGGCTCTTAGTGTATTAAAATAATCAAGAAAAACACTTGTTTTAATAAAACTCTAACATCTAATATTTATTTTAGCTGAGGATGGATAATACAACACCAATAAAAAGGAATTTCTATCTGGGTTGAATACTACTGGGTATTACCGTCATTGCACTAGATAGTGCCAACACCAATAAGTAAACAATAGGACTTTTATTTTTATATCAATTGAAATAAGTAAAAAACAGATTGTAAAACAATGCAAGGAATCAATTAAGAGGGCAGTAAGGAAGGGAATCGAATGCCTAATAAAAGAACTGATTCAAGAAGGAAATGAGAAAATTGAAATACAAAAGGAGAGATTCATTTAGAAAGAGTAGCAAGTTAAAAAAATATGATTATACATGGAGGAAACGGGTTTGAATGTTTTTCAAAAGATAATGAAAACAAAATATCAGGTAATCTGATATTAAATACTGATAAGGACTTGGGAAATGGGTGAACAGGATGGTGAATTCTGATCCAGTTTATTTCCTGGTATTAAAAAATAAAATCTTAGTAGTAGAAATTGGAAATAAATTGTACGCATTAAAATACAATAAAATCAAAAGCGAAAATGATGAAATGTCCTATAAAACGAGTGTTTTTTTCATCAAAGTCGGTTCACTGCAACTTAAATTATGACATTTGGTAAATGGCCAAGAATGCACATTAAGCGAATATTTTTTCTAAGAAATTGGCTGACTTTGCATAAAGTAACCATTTTTTGGTGTTTTAAAAGAGCTGTAACGTTGATTGTAGTAATCCGAGTACGATGACTAAACAGCCACTTCATTGGAAATTCTATCAGCTTTAAAAAATGTGTTCTTCGAGTTGTGCACATGATGCATATATATATATATATTTATATATATATAATATATATAATATATATATATATATATATATATATATATATTACAACAAAATAGGTTATCGAGGCCCCGCGAACCACTGTCACCAGTAGCGCTGACGTTGCTTAGCGGCAAAGAGGCCAATTTATATATATATATATATATATATATATATATATATATATATATATATATATATATATATATCCTGTTTAGTGCTTTGTGGCTCATTAAGGATATGCCATACAGAAACGGGGGTTATGTAACAAATAATCTAACAAACTGATATAACACGACAAAATAGGTTATCGAGGGCCCCGCGAAACACTGTCACCAGTAACGCTGACGTTGCTTAGCGGCCAAGAGGCCATATTTTAAACATGATTATATGACCAATGGCTAACATTCTATGACCAAAATATTGTTGTATTATACTTATAATACAACCAAATATAAGTCGTGTACTCCTGGTAGATTCCACCGCTACCAGACAAGGCGCAGAAAACACCTAATACCTATTACTTAATAGCTTTTCCTAATGGAGCCAATATTTTCTTTTCTTCTATCCAGACCCAGCAACATGACAGATATTCTTTCTAAAAGTGGTCATATTTTAGTTACTATTCAAAAGAAGGGCTACTAAAACCAATCTTATCTCTGCATTTAATAACCACTTGACAACCACCTCACCTTAAAATAGATGCCTAAACTTTTTTCTGGAGTCTTTTCAAAAAAAAACCAGAAGTGGTTTAGATAGAGATAGAGCTGTGCGTTAGATCAGCTTTACCTGTAGTGCTGAGGTTTATTTTTAGTTCTCATTCATTTTTTCGGTTCCTATTTTAACTAATAAATTCAACGTCCAAATTCAATTATAAGATGGCGGGAAAAAGGGAATTTAAAGGCAACCATAGTTAGATGCATAGCACGCGAAATCTTACTTTAAAATCTAGTTTTAAGTAAAACTACACTAGTAATGCGTTGACATCAGGAACTTACGTCGGAATTTAATAAAACATTGTCCGTCATATTGGCCGTTATTTTATAATGATCGGTTATTTTGACAATTTTATGCATAGAACACATATTTTCTTTTTCTACTCGGCAAGAGTTTTTCTAAGCGGCATTGCGCACAAGTAGTTTGTTAAAGTAGTTTGCACATATTTATTTCAAATGGTCTGCCTTATTGGTCATTATTTTTAAATTATCAGCTATTTTGATAATTTTGGGCATGTTTCTTATACTCTCTTTTCCTATTCTACAAGAGCTTTAAAGTTATACGCAACACGATTATTTTTCAAATGGTCCGCCATATGAGCAGTCATTTTAAAATATTGGCCACGCTACAACGAAAAACTTAACAGCTCTGAAGACTGATTATTTCTAAGTGTACAATAGGTTTCATTAAAATTGGTTAACTTTCTGTGTGTGTGTGTGTGTTTGTGTGTGGGTATTCTTGAATCGAAACTAAAATCAGCGACATGGCAGATTGGGAAATGTGACACCTATTGTTTTCAATCGTTATCATCAACCCAAGTAATCCAACACACGCCAAATTTTAAAATGTCGACCAAGTTGAATTTTTCGAAAATTAAAAACAACTATTATTAAAGAAATGATCCAGTGATAAATCTAAATATCTATACGATTACAACGCGATCTCAACTACATCTGAGGCAAGTACAGTTTTCAAGTTATTCAATTTTCTGTTTTGAGCGACTTTTTAATAAAGAGCTATGCTTATAAGCCAGGACGAATGTAATGAATTGGATGAGGAAGTATAAATCTTTGCAATAACATTTTGAGTCCTACCAGGATTTAATCAATTTTTCTAAATAAAGGTTGTAACGGCTCTGCCTTCCTGCTGGAGGGTTAGAAGCCAAAAAAAGAAAAACAATTAATAACTAATAATTAAATCTTGATCAATCTAAGATTGATCAAGCACCTCAGGGACTTAATGGGTAGCTGAAAGCAAACACAATAGTTAATCAATGCGAAATGTATTGTAAAGAAATTAAAATTTAACTTACAGTTCACTGCAATATAAAAGAAATAATTACAACAAAAAAAATAAACAAATTCGTGCACCTTACGCGGGTAAGACGAAATAATCGTAACGATTATAATAATATAAATTACGCGAATCTTCGGATTCGTTCGGAATAAAATGAGAATAGCGAGTAGCCAGGCCCTTAATCACGGTGTCCTAACGACTAATCTTTTCTAGGCCTAGCATACGTGTAGATGCGCCCTTCTCTCACTCACACCTTATCAATCAAAGGTAGAAACAATAAACATGACCTTTACAAGGTAACATATTCAAATAAAAAGACTTTATAGTTTTCCGTGAATTAGACCTATTCGAAGAGTTATATGAGATTTCTAAAAAGGACGAAAAAACCTAGAGTTAATTGAATATGGTGACAAGGAATATGAAACATTGCATCGAATACTGCAGGTGACGTTTAAACGAAGAATAATTGAAAGCAGAGGATAGTCTAGAGGGAAAATAAACCTTAATCCCATGCAGGAATAGAATGGTGCAAGACAGCGAGTGACCAGTGAAGATAAGAAACGGTATTTCTAGGGTTCAACCTGCCTTTTAAATGGAATAAAACATAAAGCTAAACTTCTAAACCAAATGACGACAATATTGACGACAAAAAAGGGAATTAGAAGAAGAAACAGAGATGAGAAATAAGAAAAGTAACCAAAACAGGGGACCATATTTAGCTTAAAAACAACTTCAATTTCATTTCTCCTGTGGAAATAAAATTGATCGTTAGTTATTGACTAGTTGAGTCAAGAGAACGACGTCATAAAACATAAAATTGTTTATGAGGCCGATCGCGAGGCGAAGACCTGGGTGCTGAAATACATCTTAGATATTTAGAGTTTGACCTAATTTACAAATAACCCAAAAGTACCTTATCTTATACGTGGTTAAAACCCATAAGATAAATTCTTAAATCTTAGTGGAACTCCAAAACTTATAAAGTAGTTTAATTTCATGAATTAAACAACGCGAAACAAGGCCCAAACGGCAGCCTGTATACTATTATGTAATACTAAAATTATCACAAGAATATATAAATTAAAAAAATTATTTTAATAATTATATTTAAGATATAAACAAATAATAATGAAAACATGAAATATATAGTTATATGTAGTTAAATAGAATAAATTAATAGAACTAAGACACACATGAGGACTTATTTACAAAGAATATAACTTTAATATATAAATAATTACAATAAATAAATAATTTTTTAAAAAAATCTATTTTTTTAAATAAAACTATTTACAATAAGGAAAATAGTAAAAAAAGCTTTATGACTACTAGTTATAAATTTAAAAAAAAACTTATTATACCTGTTAAGTTAATTATAATACGACACACGGCTAAAATCAATTGACAGCCCGCCAAAATCTCAATGCTTTCAACCCTCTTTTTTTAATAAAAATCCCTTCTTTTAATTATCAAAAAAAATCCCTACTCTGGCAACACTGAAAATCAGGTTATGTTTTGAATTTTATTATTTGTTTTTATTTGACATCGTACTTTTAAAAATTATTTATTTACTTTTTAAGTAGGAATATTGTTGTATCTTATAAATTTATCAACTAAGTGTTGCTTTAAATTTGTTCGGAAAGTATAAATTAAGTGGAGTTAAAGTTGGTAATTACGTATTGCAATGGATCATAAACGTTCTATGATATAAGTTTGACGATTTAAATAAATCGTCAGCTATAATTACTGTTTTCCAAAACAAACTGCCTTTTTTGTGTCAAGTTAGTATTATTGAATGCGTATTTTTTCATATTATAAAAATAATATGAAACAATATGCATTCACGACTTAAAAAAGTCAAGACTGTCTTCTATTGAAAGACATGGCATTTTCGAAAAAAATGCTGTCTTTTGGTTGACAGACCATGCGCATTACTCAAATAGCAAGAAATACTTGAAGAATACATATATGTCCATGCGTCAAATATAGCCACTCAGATCATATTACAACTCTGCAATAATTGGATGAATTGAACAGATTGGAATGAAACGAAACGAACTCAAACAGATAAATTTGCATAATGAGGGAAATAAAAGCGACGCGAGGTTACAAATGTTTACAACCAGTGTTGCCTTTTTGTGGTTTTATTTACGAAAAATGTATTTTTTTATACAGAGGTTGGCATAAGGTGGAGGGGGAAAGAGCGTGGTCGGTCTGGACCAATGGAATTATTTCTCTCAGAGATTTTTGGCGCGCTGTCAATTGATTTTAGCCGTGTGTCGTATTATAATATATAAATAGTAAACATGAAATTGCATAAATTCAGTACAATTATCAATTTATTCATTTTCTGATTTACTAATATCCTATTTGTTTATTTGAATAAAATCTTTATAGAAGAACTCTGAAACTGGGTAATGAGGATTGTCAAATACAACCATTTTAATTTTATTAGCATATTGTTTGCTACATAGTTTTTACTTAGTTACAAGTGTATATCACTCGTCTGAGGACTAAAGAAGCCCTAAGATGTGATTCAGAGTCTTAAGTATTAAGGATAAGCGTTATGACCCCAATGTGGTAAGGAATTGTTCCGAGGCACCTAGTATCCAATTTATATCTTTTTTGGGTTCCCTTTTAACATTTATATGGAGAAAACTATTAGTGATATGGAATATTGCTAAGATACACTCAATTCATTTTATAATTTAATATTACAATTTTATTATAAGTATAAATTATTTAAATAAATATAAATTATATTATATAAAGATTATTATAATTATAATTTATATTACCTAAAACATAAATCACCAGTAATAGAATTTTTGAAACTATTCTTTAAGGCCTCCTTTTACAGCTAGCCCCTCCCCCACTTCCTAAGAGGGAGAACTGTTATAGTTTAACACACGGCTAAAATCAGTTGACAGCGCGGTATAATAGTGTTGAGGAAACAATGAGATTGGTCCGATTTGAAATTGAGGGCGTGGTTTAACGCCCAGGAATAACCTAATTGGCTCCCTGGTATTAGTTTCCCACGCCCGTGTGTTACAATATAGCGATAAAAAAATAATGCATTTCCTTTGTAAAATTCAAAGCAAATTAAGTAACAAGTAGTAAAGCAACTGCTAAGATTATAACATAGCATAAACCCAAGCTGATAGAGTTTATAAGCTTATTCAATTGGAGGGTCTTTATTTTGAAATCAATTTCTTTGTGACATGATAGGTTATAGTCCATAATTGACATCATTGCAAGAATTAAATAAATGTTCAATGTTGACCGCCTGTACCGATTCCTGCAATGACGTCACACGTCATTCATAAAAAAAGTCAGGTTATAACCTCCGAATGAGTTTGGTTTGATTACATCAAATTAAAACATCTTATTCTGGCATAAACCGAGGTCACAATAACATGGTTTTCAATAAGGTCGAGCCCTCCAAAGATTTATTTTTGTATCAAGTTAAATTTAAAATAATAATCCGTTAGGAAGATAGAGTGAATACAGTCGCGCTAGAATTCTAATAATTTAAGTTGAATTACGAGGAAAATAATTGATAGGGAATAGAAAATAAGTCAAGAATATCCATGTCTGGGAAAGATAATCATATTAAAGGGATGCCGAGATAGGAGATTAGATTAAACAGATGCAGAGAAAAGACGCAGAGATAGCAGGATTAATTGTAAAAGGATTAGCACTCCAGCAGACTAAAAAGGGACGAACTGACCTTTGGCAGAGGTAATTGGATATAAGAAGGTCTAATAACAAGTAAGACATGCATATCTGTCCGGTAGTTTTTATTCATTATTTGTTCACACATGGCCAGCCTTTAACCTTAAGTAAAGCAACTTCGATCCATAGCAGCTACACAGCCCGGGGCCTCCCTGTAGCCACTTCGCGGCCACATTTATTGGCTCTACAATTTGTTGTTCTTATATAAAATTTTTATGTATCAAGCAAATTTTCAAAGAATCGCCACACACAAATATATATATATATATTATATATATATATATATATATATATAATATATATATATATATATATATATATATATAATATATATATAAATGTGTAATGTTGACAGCTTATACCGATTCTTGCAAATGACGCCACACATCATTATAAAAAAGTGAGGTTATACACGCAATATATATATATATATATAATATATATATATTATATATATATTTATATAATAATATATATATATAATATATATATATATATATATATTATATATATTATATATATAGAAATATATATGAACTATATTTTAAAACATTAGGGTGCGGTCAATAAAAAAACATCTACACTTCAATTCATTTTAACTTCAATTACAATAGGAGAAAACCTCACTAAAAAATTTAACATTTATAGATTATCTTGTTAAAATTTGATTTTTTTAAAGATTTTAATACTTTATTATATACTTTATACTATTTGCTATTTTATGTTCTATTTATTTTAGTTTTCTTACTCTCAATTCATTAATTAATAATATGACATTGTTAATAGGTGACATGTTAAATTATTACTTCCTCCACAGTGATAAGTCGAGAGTTGCCTGCCATAGATTTTTTTTCGTTTTATAAATTTTTGGTATTATTATTTTCATCTCTCTGAATTTTCTAAACAAAATTCCATGTCCATTGCAATATTTTTATCTTACGATTTGAATTCATTTATTATTTATGTTTTAATATTAAAAGCTTTTTCATATCAGGAGACTTTGTCATGTAAGTTCTTAATATGTGTTTTTTTCAAATTCATTATTTGCCAAAAATTAACAGAAGTACAAAAATTAACAGATAAAATTCCACAAGATTGGAAGCGTTCAGACGTGCTCTGCTGAGTTTTAATATTTTTTATTATATATGTTATCATACATGATTGTTTTTATATACATTTTTATTTTATATATATATATATATAATATATATATAATTTTTATAATAATAATAATATAATAATATTAATTATGCCCGTTAGAGCCTTGCGGCTCATCAGAGATAACCCTGTGGACCACCTCAAGTGGTAGTTGCAGCCGTTACGCTCCAAGTGCACTCTAAAGTTGGCGACAATTTATTTGAACAATAATCTTGTAGAAACTGAGACCGTAACCTGGGATGCGAAGCCTAGACCTAGGTGGTTGTAAAAATCAGTTTCATAACTAACGCTTTAACGACCTAGACCACGGAGACGGCTATATATTTATATTATATATATAATTTATATTATGTATACAGTTTTTATATTATACATATAATTCATAATACATAAACAGTTTTGTTATTACACATGTTATGGTATCAGTTTTGAATTTGAATCTGTAGTTTCAATTCGTTTTAATTTTATTTCTGTGATTAATTTATATTAATATACATATATATATAATATAATATATTATATATATATATATATATATATATATATTAAATATATAAAATATAATATAATACTTAAATACTTTAAGGTATTTCATTAAGGTATTCTATTATATATATTTGGGAAAAATATTAAAAATAAATACTTCCAGACCCGACGTGGGTGGGTTCCTCTGTATGTCGATGTCCTTAAGATCGACACCTATAATAGTGTCGAGGCTTTATAGTTTCGGTACCCCGTAGGGACTGGAAATAGTTATTGTTAATATTTTTACCCTGGCAGGATTCTACGTTTGTATCGAAACTTGAATTTCTTTGACGTAACACCAACACATGGTTCAGTAAGAAGTGTCGAGGTTATGAAGCGTCGAAACAATGTAGAATCCTGCCACGGAAAGTGTAGACGTTATATAGTGTCGAGACAACGTGGATACGGTGACAAAGTGATAAGGGGTCTAAAAGTGTCACAGTTACCATTAGTTTCCACAACCTACTCCAACTAAAGTCTCCTTAGACATAGACTAGACACTCCCTACCCCTCTTCAACCCCTGTCGAATCACATGTTCATATAAGAACAGACGGCGGCCATTTAAAATAACGTAATTAAATCACTTTTTACAACACGGATAATTGAACGAACGTAAGTGAGTTCTTACATTTCAGAAGATTGGGACGAATTTCAGAAGATGTTTGTTTGTTTGTTTGTATGTTTGTGTGTATGTTTGTACGTGTCACGATAACTGCCGTAAAAATTAACCGATTTTAATAAAATTTTGTATACAGGTTAAACTAATTATGTGTCAGAGCTGTATAGTTTTTGTTATAATTCCGAAAAAAATATTTTCAAAATGGCAGCCAATATGGCGGACCGGATAAAAAAAATTTGAGCGAAAAAATCGTGTTGTATATCGTTTTAAAGCTCTTAAAGAGTAGAAAAAGAAAATATGTTTCATGGTCAACATTTTAAAATTTTTTGAATAATTTAAAAATGGCGGCTAAAATGATGAACTGAAAAAATTTAAAATTAATTATTTTTAATTAATCATTTAATTATTAATAATTTAAAGCTCTTGATTAGTAGAACAAAAATGATATATACTAATTCCGAAAAATTCAACATGGCGGGCATAATTTAATATAATAATTTTTTTACTAATTTTATAAGAATTTAATAAAGATAAAGGTTTATTGTAATATACTTTTATACAAATTAAATTAACTATATGTCAGAGCTGTAAAGTTTTTGATAATATTCCGAAAAATATTTTCTAAATGGCGGACCAGGTGAAAACATTTTGAGCGACGAAGTCGTGTTGTATATCGTTTTAAAGCTCTTAAAGAGTAGAAAAAGAAAATGTATCGTTGTATTATGATAAATATACGCAATCTAGCGAGATGCATTATTATAAAGATACACACTGTAGCGAGCGAAGCGAGCCTTTTTTACAATGTTTATTATAAATATAAGCATTCTAGCGAGCGAAGCGAGCCTTTTTACTATGCATTATTAAAAGATACACACTGTAGCGAGCGAAGCAAGCCTTTTTTGCTATGCATTAATATAAATCTACGCAATCTAGCGAGCAAAGCGAGCCTCTTTTACTACGTATTATTATAAACATGTACACTCTAGCGAGCGAAGCGAGCCTTTTTTGCTATGCATTAATATAAATCTACGCAATCAAGCGAGCGAAGCGAGCCTTTTTTACAATGTATTATTATAAATATAAGCATTCTAGCGAGTGAAGCAAGCCTTTTTTACTATGTATTAATATAAATCTACGCAATCTAGCTGGCGAAGCGAGCCTTATTTACTATGTATTATGATAAATATAAGTAATCCAGCGAGCGAAGCTAGCCTTTTTTACTATCATTATTATAAATATACGCAATCTAGCGAGCGAAGCGAGCCTTTTTTACTTTGTATTATTATAAATATAAGCAATCTAGCGAGCGAAGCGAGCCTTTTTTACTTTGTATTATTATAATTATAAGCATTTTAGCGAGCGAAGCGAGCCTTTCTTTTAACTTTAATTATTATAAATATAAGCAATCTAGCGAGCAAAGCGAGCCTTTTTTACTATGTATTATGATAAATATAAGCATTTAGCGAGCGAAGCGAGCCTTTTTTACTTTGTATTATTATAAATATAAGCATTCCAGCGAGCCTTTTTTACAATGTATTATTGAAAATATATCAATCTAGCGAGCGAGCGAGCCTTTTTTTACTTTGTTTATTATAAATATAGCATTCCAGCGAGCCTTTTTTACAATGTATTATTGAAAATATATCAATCTAGCGAGCGAAGCGAGCCTTTTTTACTTTGTATTATTATAAATATACACTGAGAAAAATAATTCTGAAATCGATTAACTAAAAATTAGTTAAGACCATTTTCATTGGTTAAGACTAGAATTTCATTTACGTTAAATTAATTCTAGCCATCCGAACCACACGCTTTTAGTAGATCCAACTAATTGATTTTAGTTAAGAGCTGTATAACTGTAATACAGCTGTATCAACTATATTATTGTTATTTACAATGACGAACTAGTTAGTTTCATTCAATTTTTTTAGTTGGCTTATCTAAACGCGTTTAGTTGAAATCTTTATAAATTCTCCAACCATTCTTTAGTTGAAATAAACAATTAAATAGCTATGGCCAAGACGTGATTTAGTTATATCAAGTCACCAAAATAGTTGTGCCAGAACTCGACATTTGCTACTGAGTATCTGGTTAAGTTAACTAGAATGTTTAGTTAACTACAGCTATATGCATGGAGTTATGAGCTGATTTAAAATTTATAATTTAATAATTAATGTAATTAATTAATTATGAACTAAAAATGTACGAACAATAATATATGAACTGAATAGACAATACACGTAGTCTGGCGCTTAATTTTTCATGATTCCCCAAGATTGATGTCACATGTATACTATACGTTCGAATTTTTCGTTTTAATCGTGTGAATTTAATTTTAATTTAATTTTAGGGGCCCTAACTACTCTCTGTACGCCACTGGGGAAACTAAGGAAGATTTTTAAAAGAAACTACAACACTACTTGACTATTATAGACATGATAGGCAGTCAAACGAGGAAGTTGGATTCTCTATCTTACACTTTCAAGAGTAAAAAGAAGTAGTTAATAATTCTAGCGCGGTGGTCCGCATGTCGGGCGTATTTCCTTTGGATGCGAGAACCCAAACCCATATATATATGGGTTTGACCGGGTTAATGACGTCACAAAAACCTGTTTTGCTATAGGTTCGTGTCCTCCCGAAGGTTGATTTTTGTACCAAGTTTGGTTAAAAATATTAATCCGTTCGAAAGATAGAGTGTTTACTAGAAAGTATCTAGAAATACATATATATATATATATATATATATATATATATATATATATATATTATTATATAATATATATATATAAAGTTTTGCGAAACGTATTTTTTCGTCATTAGAGAACTCTGAAACGGATTTGTGTCGTGGTCCATGGTTCGAATTCCGCCCTGACGCCTATCCCATTAGCGAATTTTATTCCCAAAGGAAATTCGCTAAAAAGAAGGATTGTCACATGCAATTCTTATTTTTGTTTGTATTTAGCTGCATATGCCTCAAACTCCAAGTTTGATTTACATGAAAAGTGTTTTGAGTTGTGAGAACCACCTCTAACCACCAGAATATCACCTCATGGAGCATGTTTCTTATGCTTTGTGTCATTGAAATCGGTGCAGCCGTTTGTCCTGCAGCATGGTTAGAAGACAAGGACACGTGAAGCACGTGCATTGCATGAACTGGCTCATATAAGTGGTATATTGTAGTGGGAATGGCCGTATAACGTTAGAATTTCAAAGGGACTTTATCCCTCTGGTCCCCTTTCCCAATGCGTGGTTTCGTTGGGGAGAAAATTCATGTTATAAATGGCATGCATGTAGCAATTTTCAGCCCTGCTAGGACTTGTCAAGACACATCACTTGTGGTGTTTAACGTCTAATTTTTCAATTCCTGTTGGAAATAACTAAAACTTATTTGGTTTTATGTTTCTTTTAGTTATTCCAGTAAAATTCTATTTGTTACTTCGTTTCTTTGAGTTATTCTAGTAAAATTCTAGTAGGAGACAACAAATGTAATGTAAGTTTAGATACCTCTACCAGAAAATTCTGGTTGAGGGGCGATTCTAGTAGATTTGATTAAGTGTTGTTAGGTCAAAGGGAATTTCCACTGAAGAGTACATTACGTTTAGTTAAAACCTATGGTTTGTCCAGTTAAGTACAACAAATATCCCCACTCTAGCGTCCCAAAGCCTCTACTGAAGCTTTATCTCACTCACAGTATTTCTCGAGCTCTCGTGCTCGTGCGTGATCTTTGCTATTTTACAGTGCTTAACTCTCGGTGTGATTAGTGCATTTCAATTTAATTAAAGTGATAGCTACAGCTAACTCTCGGTGTGATTAATTTCTAATTCTCGAGTGATAGCTACAGTTAACTCTCGTGTGATTAGTGAATTTCACAGTGGTGTGATTAGTGTGATAGCTACAGTGCTTAACTCTCGGTGTGATTAGTGC
Source organism: Microvelia longipes (assembly GCA_018340805.1). Classification (NCBI taxonomy): domain Eukaryota; kingdom Metazoa; phylum Arthropoda; class Insecta; order Hemiptera; family Veliidae; genus Microvelia; species Microvelia longipes. The sequence continues at coordinate 28,629,504 of JACMZG010001913.1, forward strand.
ATTTCAATTTAATTAAAGTGATAGCTATAACAGTATGAAACGTATGAATGTTAACATCCGAGATGTTAACTTCATACGTTACTTTGGCCTCCTGGTTGGAGACAAGGTTCCACGGAGGTATCCTCAGTGGGCGATCCAGCAAAGAGTGGGGGTAAAAATCACTTAAATGGAAATATCTCCGTTTCTAAGCAAAATATAAAAATTCTAAACTGTACTTTACTTCTAATTTTTATTCTGCACATTTTAAGACCCGTTTCAATCTTCTGGAGCAAACAACAGTGGCGCAATTTAAGAACTACAATTTTTAACGTACAGCCTATCGTTTAGTTTAAAAATCCCCAAGGTCATAAGTATTTTGGGGATTGACCAATCATAGAAGCCGCTGCCAACCTCTCACTTAAAAAGAGAAAAAAAATCCCTACCACAATAACCGCTGCAGGGAAAAAACCTTCTTCCCGGCATTCTTTCACTTAGTTTAAGGTTCTTCTTTTCATTACATCGTTTTGAAAACTACTTTCAAATTAATCTTAAAATTATATTTTAAAATAAAACTACACAAAAGAAATGTAAAAAAACATCGCCAAGAAAATACGGGTAAAATAACCTAATTTGTTTGCATAGTTTTTTCCCGCTCCCTTCTTGCAGGGATTTTTTTTTTCTCAAGATTCAGTGGTGTCTAAACTGACCTGTCAAGATTTTTAAACTAAACGATAGACTTTAGTTCTCAAATTGCTTAGAACCGATGATATTTCCGTTTAAGTGATTTTACCTCCACTCTTTGCGGGATCCCCTTAAGAAAATGACTCTACATCTTTCTTTGTATGTTAAATAGTTGCTATAATACACAATAAATTATATCATTACATAAGTTATTATATAATTAATAATTCATAGATTACTTACTTACTTACTTATTATTACTTACTTACTTACTTAATTACTTAATTTAATGTGTGAAATGATTAATTAATTCATAAATTAATTATTAACATAACAATTAAGAAACAAGTATAATTTATTATTTATAGCAACAATTTAAAAAAAATCCTTCTTAATCATAAATTGTTTTTATTGTATTTTACTTTTATTTTTATTATTTACCTAATTTCATTCATTGTATATGTTAACAATTCTACAATATTGTCCAAACAACTGTATATTTAATATTTGTACAAAAAATAAACAAAAATAAATGTTACTATTTCCTTTATAATGCTTTTCATTTCTATGTCACTCAACCCTGTGTTATTTTTCTTTAACCACACATTGTATGATGTCTTTAACTGTTTGTTAGTCCAACCTCTTTTACTTTTTTAGTTTGGTACATCTAGTGCTCTTAGTTGTGCATTAAAGATAGTTAACATTTGTTCAATTTTTAATTGTAATGTATGTATTGACATATTTCACATAACTAAAACTTTTTTTTGTTCTATGTTAGCGTTACACTCACAATGATTACTGAGAGTGTAATATGACCAGGTGCCATTAGTTTATGTGAAGTTAGTTAATGCGGTATTTCAATTATTAATTAAACATGAATTAATTATCATTAATGCTAATCCTATAACTAAGTGCACGTGTAGTTCTACTCAAATCGAGCAGTAGAGGGCACTAGACAGACAGTAGAGGCAACTACAATGTAGTGGAGGTAACTGGAAAAAATATAGTTACCTCTACTAGAAACCTAGTGAGGCAACTAGCTATTCTAGAAGAGCCTACTAGAATAGCAATAGAGGCAACCATAAATTATAGTGAAGATAACTAAATAGTAGTAGAGGCAACCAGAAAATATAATTGGGGATAACTATACAGTAGTTGAGTCAACCAGAAAATATATTAGGGGTAACTACACAGTAGTAGAGTCTGCCAGAAATGTATTTGAGGTAACTACACAGTAGTAGAGCCTACCAGAAAATATAGTTGTAGTAACTGAAGTTTCATTGATGTGGATATGAACGTTAATGTGGTAACTTGAATACCTTGTTAAGGTAACCAGAATGCAATTGCTGATAACAAAAATGTGTAGTTAAGGTAACTAGAAACTAGCTGAGCGAACTACTTAACGTCCTCATTCACTACAAATTCTAGTTGAGATAACTATAACATTACTAGACTTCACTGGCAAAATTATTTAAGGTCAATATAAAGTCCCAGTGGAGTTTGGTTAAGGCTAATGAAAGTACACGTGGATTTTTGCTTTGTTCGTTGAGCCAACTAAACAAATTGGTTGTGCTTAACTAGAAAATGCTTGAGAATCTCTGTCTTTAACTAAAAGTTACCATTGCACCTAACTAAACTTAGGTGGAGGTTACTAAACAATTTAGTTACTTTACCAATGATTCTAACTAAAATACTGTTGGTTTAGCTAAATTTCCCAGTGAACGTATGGGTTACCTCAACAAGAACCCTTAACAGAATTGATTAGTCAATTCAACTAAACGCCCTTAACTATTTTCATTTAGTTAACTCAGGATACTTCTAGTAGTCATTCGCTTCACTAGAATTTCTTGTTAGACCCAGTGTTTTTCCACTGGGAAACGCCAGAAATGTTTCTCAGTGTACGCAATCTAGCGAGCGAAGCGAGCCTTTTTTTAACTTTGAATTATTATAAATATAAGCAATCTAGCGAGCGAAGCGAGCCATTTTTACTATGTATCATGATAAATATACGTATTGTAGCGAGCGAAGCGAGCCTTTTTGACTTTATACTTTAAAATAGTATAGCGTTCGAATGTTTCGATAGACTATCTTCGCTTGCTTTAAATAAATAATTTTATTTGATGTATTCTTTTGACGTGAGTTCTTGATGCAACGCATTACTAGTTTAAGTATATACGCCATAGATATTAATTACATGGTTGTTATACTTTATCAGTTCGTCATATTACTGTTTTATATAAGTTGCATAGGCACTCAATTTCGGCACCGGAGGTCGAATTTCGCAGTCTGGGCTATGCTCTAACATTATATGAATAGTATTTGCATAAAAAAATTTCGTCAAATTTAATTATTACTTAGAGGAAAGTAGACGCAGCCCACCTGAGGTGGTTCCCGCAGGGTGAATACTCACATGGGCTAAGGCCCTAAAAGAGGCATTTTATTTTTTTAGTTTGTTTATATAAGTTGTATACTTTGACAATATAAGCGAATTTTCAAATGTATTAGTTAAATTATGTGATTTGTTTATATTATGTCAATCAATGACGAAATATTTTGTTTGACATATATATGTCAATCATTAAACCGGAACTAATACTGATAATACAATGAAACTTCGTATGTGTGTAAACCATACATAGTAGTATATGTGTTACAAAATTCAGCCCAATCTAAACACAGTATGAAGATTTAAGATTTTTCTAAATGTTTGTAAGGTCATTTTTGTGGGTTTATGACGTCACTCATACTTAATGAACAACATGGTTCAGCAAATTAACAAGGTTGATTTTTGTACCAAATTTCATTTCGATCTAAAAAAGCGTTCGATAGTTATCGTGTCTCATAGAAACGTCTAGGACACAAAAGGCCTAAGACCATGAGAACACAAATAATACAAAACAATATCTCCAAGAATTGGCCTCGTGGAGGCCCTCACGGCCAAGCAGCCCCAGGGGTCGACACAAGATACCAGTCCCTTATTTCACGTTACTATGTTTTCCACTCCTCTTATAGAACATGTTAAAGGGAAACATTGAAATTGCCTTTAATGCCACATATTAAGGTCTATTAACTATAAATTGTTAATCCATGTCTCTATAGTATGTCATTGTTCTGAGGACTATTACAGCAGGGTGGGAGGTGGGTTAATGAATATCATTTTACAGCAATGTTGCATATACAAATCGAAATCTAGAGCACTAGCAAATTTAATTCTCCATAATGTCAACACTTCGTAAAACCAAATGCAAAGACAAGGAATTTATACAGCATTAGAAAACAATCAATAAAATGATATTACAGACGAAAAATGCTTGCACGTTTTTTACATTAGAATTTAAAAAAAAACAGGTAATATCGGGAAATTTTAGTTTCGACGGAATTTTAAATTAGAATGGGACAGATGTTTCAATATCGGGACTGTCCCGCTGAAATCGAGACGCCTGGTAATGATAATGTGATAAATGATAAGACTTAAGATGCATTATAAATAAAGCATGTTATGCATTTCTAAAACCCTCATGATAAAATTGAACTGAATGCTACAGATAAGAAAATATATAAATAAAGACTTGGTTTATTGTTGGTATCTGCCAGGTAACTACCAACATAACAATAAAACCCTCGTATAATAGACTTCACTCACTAATAACAATACCTAATATTGTAATCGTATTATAAGCTAAGTTATGGACCGGAGATAATAAAATTTAAACAAAAGTTTCATGTTACTTGTTATTAACATTTCCGAGTATTAATTAGACCCTCTCACCATTCCATAATCCGAAATAATAAAGCTTGCTCATTATGTATAGAATGGAAGAATAATAATTACACATTAATATCCTTAACTAACGAAATATCAATAAGCACCATATCAAAATGCAAAACCTTTTTGCAGGAAGGATTGGAGCACCCCCCCCCCCCACAAAAATATGTCCTATCCTCCTATTCTATATTTTAATAAGGATTTTCACATAAAATTTTACTAAAGAGCTTATTTTCTCTGTAGAAAATTGCTAAAATGTTTTTTTAAGAATTTTACAATATAAATAAAATCCTTCGCTGAAATAATGTGAACAAGTTTTGGGAAAATATATCAAGAAAATTTTGCTGACTTAGCAAAGCAGGTTAACGACGTCACAAAAACCAGGTTTTCTTTAGGAAGCCTCTTTTCAATAATGTTGATTTTATAGTTTCATTTAAAAATGTTATCCGTTCTCAATAGAAATCCCTAAAAGAAATAAATTATTAGATTTAGGGCAAATAATGGAAGTTTTGTGTTGTCTAGCTCAAGCTGAGACATTTCTATTTTAAACAATCAACTTCTTGATACTTTCCTTCCGATTTTTTAAACGTGATAATTAACAAAAAAAACAGGGTTGCCAACATATGGTTACATCTGGACAGAAACAGTTATAATTAAAAGAATTTAATCAGGGTTTTAAAAATTATTTAAAAAATAAAATAAATCTTTTAAAATAATAAATTAAATAAAAAAATAAAGAATTAAAAGATACAGGTTTATTTTTATTAGTTATAATAATTTAATTAAATAATATCAATTATTGTGCATATATAAAACAATTAGAATTAGCCATACATTAGAATTTAATAAACAATTGGCGGGCATTTAGCCAAATGTAAATAAAAATTTCAGTATATCATAAAATCAACATTTGTTTTTTTAAAATTCATAACAGAGACAACACGTCGATTAAAAGAAAATGTCTTTATTTATCTTGATATGGTCAACATGTCAATCAAATTATTTCTTTTTTAGCGATATTTCAACAAAAAATGAGGCCTATGAAGTGATTCTGAGATTATCCTATAACAGTTTGTAGTTTTGTTGGTCGCACTGCTTAATAATAGAAAATTGATGAATGTATGAGCCGAAAATAGATGTGTCAATGGATAAAATGATAACAAATGCTGATAAATACAGTTGGTACATATGTTAACCTTGTACAGCAGTATATGCATACAATAGCAAGTTTTCTAAATTATGTGATTTTTAACTATTTGCAGAGGCATTATTGTGTGCTTATCAAGTCACACATATATTTAAAACAATAGGGTCACATATATTTAGCACATATATAAGGTCACATTTTACTTTTAATCATTTATACCTTATAGTTCAAATGCCAGGCCTAAAAAATGTGACTCATTTTGTACTACTTCAAACCTACATTTTTCTAAAGATATACCTTTAATTATAAAGGAACAGCATAGTCTGCCTATGCTCCGGAGTGGAGCATATGAATGCGCTCCCTCAAAACATTAGAAAATTGCACAAATTCCAGTTTTCTTGTAATAATTGGTTCCCTGTAGGCCGTGTGCAAAACACGTAGAGAACTTTTTTAAAGCTGATAAAATTTTCTATAAAACGAGTGTTTTTCGTCAAAATCGGATAAATACAACTAAAGTTATAACATTTGTTAAATGGCCAAAAAAAATGCACAAAAAGTCAATATTTTTACAAAACAATTCGCTGAATTTGCATAAATTAACCATTTTTTTCAGTGTTTTTGAAACAGCCATAACTTTGGATGCAGTCATCCATAACTTTGGATGCATTAATCCCTTAGAATTATTTTTGATTATTAAACAATGGATTTATAAAACATTTATTCACCTTTAAAAATGTTCTCTTTGTGGTTTAAACATGACCCACAGGGAACCACTTATTTCAAGAAAACTGAAATCGGTGCGATTTTATAATTTTTTGAGCTTGCGCAATCACATGAAGGGCTCCACTCTGTATAGAAAGACTATGATTTTTCTTTATAATTTATAGTTTAAGGTATATTTTCAGAAATATTAGGTTTTAAGTAGCAAAAAATGAGTAACATTTGTTCAGGTCCGGCTCTTGGACTATTGGGCATATAGGAAAAGTATTGTGTTTCCAAAAAAATCCGAAACCAAAATGTCAGCGGAATTATCATGTGTTGTATGTGTTTTAAAGGCCTCCTCAGTGGTTTTCACATAGTTGTTTGTCTGTAAGTGTGTGTGTGTGTGTGTGTGTGTGTGAGTTTGCCTGTTATCATCGTAGCTCCTAGAGGCATATTTAGGCTAGAGACTTGAAACATAGTACAAAAATCCATAGTACCACTCTAGTTATTTCTTTTTTGTATCATTGTACCACTGTAGAAAGATATTTTGTATGACGCCATTACCCGCAAAAAGTACTGAGTAAAAATTTCGAAAAATCATAAAACGCGGAAGAATTATGTGATCGGATGAGATTTGGCACGCATGTAGCCATGTATATACGCCATGTTTCGTTTCATTATCAGCATTAGTTCAAGCTGATAATTAACTAATGCCGGACTAAACCGAAGGCCTCTATCAGTTCGTCATGTTAGTATATTATATAAGGGGCATACTAACACTTATATAATTAAAAAAAAATTAAAATATTAAATTTTCGAAAAATAATTTTTAAAATGTACTAGTTAAAAACCTCATTTGTTTACATTATGTTATACATGCCAATCAATAAAATAGGAACCCTTGCTGACAATAAAATTGAACTTCGTATTTTTGTTAGCCATCATAGTATTAAATGTGTAAAGAATTTCAGCCTAATCTAAACTCTATGAAGATTTATGATTTTTTTAAAATTTTGGTAGGGATATTATTGTGGGTTAATTACGTCACACAAATTTCATAACAATAGGCTATTGGAAATTAACAAGGTTGATTTGTGTACCAAGTTTCGTCGAACTCGTTTCTCATAAAAACCTTTAGGAACAAAAATCACGTACATACATACACACACAATACTATACTATATATATAGTATTAGTGTAGTATACCCCCCTCCACGACCACAACCTCATATGCCCATTTTTTTCGAAAATTCACTAAAATAAGTGTTTACAACCTTTATGTGTAAAACAATAAACCAGTACGGGGCCTATGAGGCCATTTTAAGTACTTAAGCTCAACAATACAGGTCTCGCTTAAGATTCCGGTTTATGCCTTATAACCTGTGGAATAGCATTATTAACTTCTTACACATGTTTTTCCGGATTCGTCAAAGGAAATGCGCTATAATAGTGTAAGATTAGCATGAACTGAGCCTCATATGAGCCCATAACTACTAGTCGATGTTACAATGGTGATCATAGTTTTGTCTAACCTATGAAAAGCATAAATGCGTAGGTACGCATTTCCTTTGAAAAAATTCGGAACAAATTGTGTAAGATGTTATTAATGCTTTCCCAAAGGTTAATATTACAATGCAGGTTAGCAAGACCTGCATTGTCGATTCAAATCTTCTGTAAAAACAAAGTAGACGCTACGATAATAACGGATACACATACAGAAAGAGAGAAAACTAGGTAAAACCTCTTAGGAGGTCTTAAAAACACCTTAAATAGACAATTCAAGTCATATCTCAGATTTGGGTTTCATTGCAACACACTTCTTCTATATGCCGTGTAAATAAAAAGTATTCAGTGAGACATCTTCTTTACTATTATGTTCTTCTTAAATTAAAATTAAATATTTCATTATAAGCTTATAAATAACATAATTTTAATTAGATAATAACATTAATAGATATTATATATAATAACCGGTATTATAAGGCGCGAAGTCGTTTAACATTCTTCATATTTTTCATCGACACAAACAATGGACGGTCTAATAAAACTACTTACACGGATCACTTAACTTACTCCCATATATTTACATTAAAACTAACAAGCAAACAAAATAACGGTTACACTTGACAAGCAGTGGTAAAGGGGTTTAGTAACGATACTTACTGATTTCTTGTTATATTTGATTTTCCCTTCGAGTGGAACATCCGTTGTCTTTGATTGAGATTGTAATCGAATCTTTAATAGCCCTATAGAGCTATTTATATATTATCTCAGTAAAGGATATGCGTTTGTGGTTTGGCTTGTGTTGTATATACATGAATATACCAAGTGCAACATTTTTCTGCGTAAACATTAATCCCTTAGAATTATAAGCAGTATTGTTCTCCACTCCCAGTAAATAGACTGTGCGAGTTAAAATTCACCAGTATTCATTCTGTAGCGGCAGAAATGAATTGGCAGAAATTGGGGCTTGCGCATGACTGTAACTACAATTAAAGGAAGCAAAACTTCCGTGAATACTAATTACTGGAAGGGATAAGCCTCAGTAAACAAATAAAACCACATCAAATTTTCAATATATATAATTTCATGGGTTTTCAAGACAGATAAACTGGTTCGGTAATAAATTAATGAAAAAATAAATAATGATAATATAGTAAACAAAGTAGCATTAGCAAGAGAGTAGGTTATATATGTTTGATTGATACACATTAAGTAAAAGTCCTAATCTATAATCATGTACCAAGTATATTAAAGTAAGCAATAGCTATAAAATAAGAAATTTAAGTTAATTTGGCCATATTTAATTAAGCTAGTGCACTTAGCTGAACGAAGGCTCCCTCGCGAGTCCCGCAGTTCAGCTGCTGATTATGGTCCAGATCATTCCATCTTCAGTAGAGTGTTTTCTTGAACCTCATATGCTGGATGTAAGTTTGATGATCATCCAAAATATACACTTTCACTGGATTTTATAGTAAACGTAAAAAAATAAAATGCTAAATCACAAACTATACAAGATGGCGGCCAATGCGCAGAATTTTTCTAGGAAACTTCCAAAGTAACGGCACTCAGTGTTGCCAACTTGGGTGGATGAATTAAATGAAATCTAAATCCAGATCTGATTGTAGACTCAGGTTCAGATGTGGAATGTTTTGCGGGTCTAGTATACTCTGTCGTAGACACATTCTTTGTTAATATTACTATACATAATATAATATTACTAACTTAGTACATATATTATATATATATATATATATATATATATATATATATATATATATATATATATATATTTTCGCTTTAACCCGTAGGGTCATTTAGCGTTTTCCCCTCACTCAAATCTCACTCAACATTAACCCCTGAGTTTGTACACATCCAATCATCTAGGAAGCACGCTCTCCGTACATGGTAGCACATGTAACCGGTTCACAGTGTGTCTAGTTCATCTAGCCCAACCAGACTCTATCCAAACTCACTGCTCTGGCTAGTGCCCGCGACTAGTTTCACAGTGTGCCTAGTTCATCTAGACCAGCTAGACTCTGGCTAGGCTCACCGTTCTGGCTAGCGCCGACTAGTTCACTGTGTGCTTGTTTCAAATAGTCTTACTAGCTAGCTCCTCTGATCACATTAGTCTCACTTGACCTTGTCCTTCCAGTCTCACCAATCTCATCAGTTCTACTAGCATCACCAGACTCTAGCTAGGCTCACCGCTCTGGCCAGTCCAGCGCCGCCCGACAAAGAACTCTAGCACCCAGATGTCAGTGTGTACAAACTCATTCTATAGCCCTGACCTGAAAGTCAAAGCTCCGCAGTGCTATTAGGAGACGTCTGTCTTCAAGAACAGAGCACTTTGTTCCTAGTCACTTACGTTACTCGTGTCGCCGCCATCACTTTCACTGACTAAGTTTTCGGACATACAAAGGCTCAGTATATCTTTCCGACCTTCATCTCCCCAGCCCGCAGAACATTAACTTTTCGTGAGCTAGAGACAACGGAAACGTGGATCCAGACTTGTCTCAGATGAAACTAGATCCAACCCCGCATTTGCGTATTAGTAGCCAAGGAAACCACGTAAAACCTTGGCTGGGTTGGCCGGCCTTGAATTCAAGACCTCCCGAGTGTACGGTACAAGGGGTAACCTCATATTGAGGTCCTCCCCCGGCTGGATTTGAACCCTCGACCTCCAGGTCGAAAGGCGAGCGCTATACCACTGAGCTACCGGACTCGGTCTTAGTATATATTAGACTATATACTAATACTAGACTATATACTACTTAGTATGATTTATATTTATTATACTAACAGGTAGCCAAGCGATTTTCGTAGGCAAAATAAGTAGGAAAAGTAGGAATTATTGGGCAAAAAAGTAAGTTTTGATAAAAAAAGAAGGAGGTTTTCATTTATAAAGTAGTGGCAAACTTAGCACATACGTTACTCTTATTTATAGCTACATACGTGTCGAATTTTAATTGGATCGAATAATTTTTCCGCGTTTTATGATCAGTCGAAATAGTTGCTGAGTCATTACTGTGGGTTATTGATGTCATAAATACCACATACATAAATAACTACACATTTACACTCTACTGAATAGCAGTAGACTGATATTTGTACAAAGTTTCAACTCTCTAGCATAAATACACTGAGAGCTACGATGATAGCAGACACACATACATAGACAACATGGCAAAAACCACTCAGGAGGCCTTAAAAACGTCTGAAACTGATAATTCCGGTGACATCCCGGTTTCAGATTTTTTCAAACACAATAATTTTTGAAAAAACAGAAATTAATTGAAAAGCTATGTCATAGAACCATTTTATGACAAATTTACAAATTTTATTTGTATGCCGTTAAATAAGGTAGCATCAAACCAAGAAATAAAGGCGAGCGATGTGAGTCCTAATATATATTATAGTATTTCTTAAATTAGGAATTGAAAAACATAATTATATAGAAGAGTGAAGCGGGCTCTAGATTATAATGTAATATTTTTAATTAAAGCTCTAAAAATAGTAATTGACAAAAACCAACACATATTGGCCATCAAAGCAAGCAATATAATATTTTTTTTTTTTTGCTCTAGAATTAGGTACTTTCTAATTCAAGAGCAAAAATTGTACTTTCTAATTAAATCATGCAAAAATTGTTTTTGCATAATTTCATTTTTAAAGAGTATGAATACATGGTATTTATGTCAATATCTGAAAAACCAATAACATATATAATTTATTGCCCAGCTCAGTCTGGCCGCTGAAAAGCAAATCTTGCGTTTCTCGCCTTTGCCTTATGACAGCTGTTATATGTATGTAATTTATTCATGTAAAAATACTATTTGTTACATTTCCATAAATACACATAACTTTATATGTATTATTGTTATTGCATAAATAAATAAAAGTTTGATCCTACCAACACCCCCCCCCCCTTTGACAGGGGGTATTAAAGAGGGGGTAAAGGTATGATCACATCAAATCGGTAAATCAACAGAAACTCTAGATGGAGGATCCAGAGTTTCAGTCAATAAAGTATAATTATTTTATTTTACTAGAATGATATGGGGTTATATTTGGCTTTTTCATCCTAGCTAAAATTTATTAAAATTAAATTAGTTTCTCTTTAGCTGTCCGTTTTATTGCATTATCTCCCGTCGGTGTTTGAAAACAGACATCTTTCTTTCACAAAAATGTAGGGTCTGGTGGTAAGTTTAAAGTTTTGTAAATTTTGCAGAGATATTTTGTATAGACTTTATTTACCTTGCAATATGAGGTTTAATATTTGGTAAACAAATTATTAACCAATATGGTTAGACCTAGTCAATAAAATAAGCAATAAATAAACATTTCAATTAACAACTTCTAATACCAGCGTATTTTTGTTAGCTTTATATTAAAATTTTCACAATATTTTTAACATATGGACTAAATTTAGGAATTGTTGACAGAACATTTATTTTTTTAATCAAAACTTTAAAGGCCCTTTTCAAAGCTTAGTTAATATTTAAATCAATAGATTTGCTTTTATAACAACTTAATTAGCAAAGATTCCTCTTTACATAATATAGATCCTATTTTGTATAAGATATCAGTTATTTATTTGGTTTTCACGTCCTTTGTAAATGGTTTTATGACACAGCTTTTCAATTTTTTATTTATTAATTTATTAGTAGTATATTTACACTTTCAGATAACAGAATAAATAAAAATAAATAAATAAATTGGCTATATTTAACAAAGTAGTATTGTGGACAATACAACTACATAAGATTTTTTTAAATTTCCTAAATAATTAAAAAATAGGTAACTGCTATTTTTTTCCTGGTGTTTTAAAAACACCTTTAACCGGACTCCAAGGCCTGGATCACAGGCCGTCAGGACCTAGCTGTGAGACTTCATCTTCATAAGCCCGCTTATGTTAATAAATTTACATTCAATACATATATATATATACATACATACGTATACATACACACACACATATGCATATATATATATATATATATATATATATATATATATATATATATACATCTTTCAGATAACAGTGCTTATTGGATATAACTCGTTTTTAAAGTTCGTAAATCGTTTCAACAAACTGATACATTCGACTTTTTAGGGGATATTACAAAAATTTAAACAATAGAAATACATTTGTTTATTTTCTGCTAGGATATATTTTTATAAATACAAAAATGTATAAAAAAAAATTAATGATAAAATTCTCCCACTATACCTTGTGAATAAAAACCAACTTTTTTTTGTCAAAACTCTTACTTTTTTGCCCCAAAAATTCCAACTTATTGTGCCTACGAAAATCACTGAGCTTCCTATTAGTATAATAAATATAGTATATATTCTATTATTAGTATATACTAAGAAGTATAAATAAGTATAATAACATAATGTACAAATAATATTTAAGAAAGATTAAATACTGGTGAATTTTAACTGGCGCAAGTCTACCTACTAGGGGTGGAGATTATATAATAATAATAATGCCCGTTATAGGGCCTTTCGGCCCTTCAGGGTATTCGCCCTGCGGGAACCACCTCAGGTGGATCACATCTACTAAGCTCAAAGTAAAGCTAAAGTTAGCGAAATCTTTTTACATTAAATTCTATACATAAAAACAGAGAGCATAGCTCGGGCTGTGAACCCCGAACCTCCGGTGCCAAAGTCCAGTACTATACGACCGCGGCTACGGAGACAGGGGGGAAGGGGTGAAGATTACAAGGGATTAATGTTTATGCAGGAAAATGTTGCACTTGGTATATAGCAAGTGCAATATTATATATGCTTGGTATATACCAAGCATATATACATAATAAATATTCATGTATACGTGTTCAACACAAGCTAAACCACAAACGCATCTCCTCTACTGAGATGCGTACTTTATTAGTTCGTCATATTACTGGCCATATTACTTGATATCGTCATATTACTTATATAAGTGGTATCCTGCCAAGATTTAAGAAAATGTTCAAATTTATAGTATATACCAAGCATATATACAATAAATATTCATGTATACGTGTTCAACAAAGCTAAACCACAAACGCATCTCCTCTACTGAGATGCGTACTTTATCAGTTCGTCATATTACTGGTACAATCATATTACAGGATATAAGTGGTATCCTGCCACGATTTAAGAAAATGTTCAAATTTATAAGAAAAATCCGTCATTTGTTTACATTATGTCAACCAATGACAATGTTTTGTTTGACATATACATGTCAATCAATAAAATGGAATTTATATGAAAG